>JAESUZ010003692.1:0-600000 GCA_017311185.1 Proteles cristata cristata | reverse complement strand
ATGATACTACATCATATTGATCCGGGATCAGAGTTGCAAACAGCACACCCCACTCTGGAAGTTTAAGCAGAAAAGGAATATATTTAAGAATGTTAGGTGGCTCCCAATATATGTGGGAGGACAAGCTTAGATGATGTTCAAGACGATACACGTCAGACCTGAGTACATATGCCACTACCTCTGCCTCTTGGAGTCAACACCACTACTCACACAGGTATTGCATACTGTTCACCAATGACATCCGGGCCTAGACTCCAGAATCTCAGCCGCTGCTACCATCCTAAGTGCCAAATGCCTTCTCTACCCTGCTTGTCAGGTTTCAGAACCTTGCTTAGCCATGAGTTCTCTTCTAATTGAGGTTTTGCATGAGTGCCCTTGATGGGCAGTCCTAGGTTACAAGTCAATATACGAGCTGCCAAGTATGCTGAAATTTGAGCTGTGACCTCCGTCTTGGGGAGATGGGGATTTCCTCAAGTATAGAAGGTGTATTCAAGGATGATCACTGACCAACATTTCAACATTGGTCTACTTCCCATCCTCTTCTAGTTTGTCACTAACTCTTGAGCAAGCTTTTTCAGCTCCTTTCTTTACTTGCCCCTTAACTATTAAAGTTCCCCAGGCCTCCATCTTAGCTTTTTTCTCCTCATTCTGTACCCTCTTCATAGGTGATGTTGTCTGATACTATGGTTTTAATTACCTTCTCTGTGCTTGAGGTTCCCAGATCTTGACCTCTATCTTATCTTCTCTCCTGATATATATATGGAGAAGTACTCAGTACTTCTCTCCATAGATAGTTATGGAGATAGATATATGTATATATAAAGTCTTTTCTCTCCTGATATATATATATATATATATATATATATATACACACACATATATACATATATACATATATATGTATGTATACATATATATAAATACATATATATAATGTATATGTAAATGTATATATATATTTGTCTTTTCTGATATATATATACATATATATATATTTGTAAATGTGCATATATATGATCTCCATATCTCCACGCTTTTTCCATATGCAACTAGAATATACTGTCCTAGACACAGGAAGTCAAACTACCAGTGGACTTCCTCCTAGCTTCCAGTTTTGCTCTTCTTGAATTCATCCTCTCTCTACCTTGCAGTTAAAAAGATATTGCTTCACAACTCATTTCATTCATTCACACACTTTAGAGGAGAAATGCCCCCCCCCCCGCACCCCCCAGGAGGTACACACACTTGTATATGTTTCCCTGTATGGGCAGACATGTCTCTGGAAGGTTGCACAAGAAATTGGTAAAAGTGGTTACCTCTGAGATTGGGAGTGGGAGGTTGAGGCTGTGGTTTGGACTTCACTTTAATTTTGCCCTCTCTTGTATCTTTGAAAGTTTATACTTGGTGTCTATATGATGCATTAAAAAATTGATTTTAAACCTTCAGTAGATTCCCATCGATCACAGGATAAGGTCATATTATTTTGTGAGCTTTGGAAGATCCACACACAAAGTAGCTCCTGCTTAGTTCATTCACCACACTTAATCAATATATCAAAATCTCTCACTTTTCAGAATTTGCACATAGTTCTTTTGTTTGAAATGTTCTCTTCTTTTTCATCTCGTTAGTCAGCTATACTTTTCCTTTACTGCTCTGCTTAGATGTCACACCCTCCTGAAAGCTTTTCCTAACCTGTAAGATTTGGAGTCCTCACATTTTGTTCCAGATGGCACTATCCTTATAAAATTTCCTTAATATTTTTAAAAATTATTACTTGTCTCTCAGAAGGACCAGAGCTCTGCAAAGACAGATTCTATCTGTCTTCTTCAAGGCTATGCCATTGCTGTCCAAGTTAATACCGTGGGGCATAGTAGAATTCTATAAATATTACTTACATGGATAAGCTACTTATGCTTTTGTTTCCTCAACCCCTTAGTATTTCAGATGATCTCACCTTTCCCCACAGGTATAATTTTATGATCCACTCTCAACCCTGTCTCATATTTTCCAACTGCATGTCTCCAAGTATATCTATTTTAAATCAGGAATCCTGATGCTAGGAATAATGTACTCTATTAAAAGTAGCAAGGACAATGATACAGTGCTAGAGCTTTTATTCTTCTTGAAGAATGTACCATACAATTTACAATGAATAAATTAAAAAAGATGAATGAAGAAAATATATGGCTATTATTTTTAGATGTCAAAAAATGATATGTTTCAGTAGCATATGATAGATCTAGTTTTTAATACATAAAAGTTAATATTTGGTAAACAACTTGTTAATGCCACTGACTTTAAAATAGGATTGCATGCAATTCCTTTTAATGTTAGCCTATTTGTAAATGACATTTTAATTTATTCTTTACTGATTTTTCACCGAGCAGCCTACTTATACTTGCAATTTTTTTATTTTCAAAAATACTTTTCTCTTCCCAAATGTTACTCTGAAATCTCTTTCCAGAATTACATTTCTCAGAACTTAGCCTTTTTCCTGTTTTATGAATTAAGCCATTGATCTCTTCGCCAACTTTGCCAAGCCAGTTTTTTGCAGCTGGTGGGCTAAGATTTAGCAATAGCCCATACCAGTGCATATTGGTCTTTAATGTGTGGAGTCCTTGCTGTTGAACTGCATGACTTCAAGATTTTATTGGCTGAGCAATAAAGCATTAGTGTTCATTAGCATGCTAATATAATCCTTTTTTACAGGAAGAAATTGAGATAGAATGCTGTAGCCTTAGAAATATACCATGCTTTTAAAGAATATGGCATCAGTGACACACAAAGCACGAGATGGGGAGGGTGGGTAGCCAGGCTGGGTGGCAAAAGTATCCAGGAGAGGGGACATTGTACCTGAGTGTCCATTGCTCCCAGATAGCCTGGAGACCACTCTGTAGGACAAAAGGAACATTAATGTGGGACCTGGAAAACAGTGTTCTCATTATGATTGCCGCTCATTAACCATGTAAACTTGTGCTAGAAGGATCTTCCAGAAACCCAGATCTGATTCAGTTAACTCTTTCCTAAAATCTTTCCCATGTCATACAGGATGGAGTTCAGATTAAAAAAATAAATAAAAACCTTTTTAAATATTTATTCATTTTTGAGAGAGAGAAACAGATAGACAGAGTGTAAGTCGGGGAGAGGCAGAGAGAGAGAGGGAGACACAGAATTTGAAGCAGGCTCCAGGCTCTGGGCTGTCAGCACAGGGTCCAATGCAGGGCTTGAACCCATGAACCATGAGATCATGACCTAAGCCAAAGTCTGACAGTTAACCTGCTGAATCACCCAGGCGTCCGTAGAGTTCAGGTTTTTTAATGTGCCTCATGAAAGTTTCACGATCTGATTCCTGCCACCTTCTTAATTTGTCTTTGACATTTCTGTTTCTCCATTTCGTTAATTGTAAATGACTATCGTTAGGTTAGATGGTTTCCCTAGTACCTTTCAGGTCTAACAATCTGTGATTCTGAATAATTACAAAGTCAGCCTCAGCTTTCAGATAGGATAAAAGGGAATGTATAAATTTATAAATTACTGTTTCTAAAATAGATCAACTTGAATTATCCTGGGGCAAGAGAGGTTGTTCAAGTATAAGAAACAGGGTTTATTTATGCTTTTTAAGTTTGTTGGCGTATGACTGTGTATCCTACAAAATCCTGGAGAATCAGATTCTTCACTACAACCATATAAATCGTGTTCTCTTTGTTAGAATTGTAAAGTATGCAGGCTGGTAATGACTTGGAAACCTCAAGCCTTTTTTTTTCTTTTTCCTTTTTTTTTTTTTTTTAATAGATGATGAAATTAAGGTCCAGAGAGATGAAATGCCTGTAGGTTTATAATGGAGCCAAAGACTAGAATCCAGTCTTCTTTATTCCTCCTGCAGCACTCTTCTACCATGCAAGACTATATTTTACCACAGTAGCTTAAGTCCACTGTTCATACAAAAGCTTATATCCAACTAAACTCCTGGGCAACATACTAGAAAGAAAGAATCCGCTCTGCCAAGTTGAGGTCCAGGTCAAACCACTGTGAATTAGGACACTTATGTTTTATCCTTCTAGATGAAAAGCCTTGAGAGGATTCATTGATTCATCGAACACATTTTTAGTACGGGTCAGCCATTGTTCTAGAACAAGGTCTCTACCCTCCTGAGTCTTATATTTCAATGGAAATAGACAACAGACATACCGACAAATAACTTACTAGGATACTTTCAGACCCTGATAAGTAATGTGGAGAAACTGGGGCTTGGGAGGTTACTTTAATTTAGTGAACTTCTCCTTACCTTGATTGTACCTCTCTTTTCAGTGCCATAATTGCTTCATCTTACCAACTCTTGTGAGATTTATTTTTATTTTTTTAATGTTTATTTTATTTTTGGGATAGAGAGAGAGGGAGAGAGGGAGGATCTGAAGCAGGTTCTGTGATGACGACAGAGAGCCCAATGTAGGGCTCTAATTCACAAACCATGAGATCATGACCTGAGCTAAGTTGGAGGCTTAACTGACTTAGCCACCCAGGCACCCCAATGAGATTTATTTTTCTATGCCACTTCCCTACTCCCTTCCTTCCAAATGCTTTCATATTTCCATATCACAGCAAGGAAGATACCTTTCTCATATTTGTTGGATATTTAAGTGCATTCCTGTTCTGTCTCCTATGCCATAGCTGTATTTCTGTTTTATTTCCTGCATAAACTCCAACTGAATGAAATACTCATTGTTCTTAAATGTTTCATGTCTTTGCTGCCTGTGTTGCTGGCACTATACTTGAATCTCTACAATACCCCTGCTCATCTTTGAGATCTCTGTTTGATGGTGGCAGCTCTCTCCAACTTTGTGCACGTCCATCACGTTAAGCCCACTTCTTCAAAACCTACATCACGCTCTGCCACACCAGCCAGCACATTGTCCCTGGTTGCCCAGTCTCTTAGCCACCAACTTTCCTCCAAATACCAGTCCTGGTAGCAAATACATTCTTCCTTCCCTTCCCTTTTCTTTTCTCTTTTCTGGCACTTGGCATATAGGATCTCATGCTGTTATTCATGAGGTATCCAGGCATCTTATTTTCATTATCAGCTCCTCAAGTTGGGGGAGGGAAGAGTTATAACATTATTTATACGACCAAATGTAAATTCTCAAATGTGTTCTGCATTAAGTGGTCAAAACAAAAACACTGTGTTAAAAAAGTTGGTTGCTATTTAGACATGGTACAATTCCATTATATACTTGTTGAATTAATGAATGAAAATATATTTTTTAATTTTTTAATGTTTTATTTATTTTTGAGACAGTGTGAGCAGGCGAGGGTCAGAGAGAGGGAGACACAGAATCAGAAGCAGGCTCCAGGCTCTGAGCTTGCTGTCAGTACAGAGCCCAATGCAGGGCTCGAACCCACCAACCATGAGATCATGACCTGAGCCAAAGTCGGACACTTTACTGACTGAGCCACCCAGGTGCCCCTAATGATTGAAAATCTTAAAAACATGACTAGATATTCAGAACCTGTAATTTCCTCATGCATATGGTAAATTTTAAGGAGGGAGATGGAGGAAGAATAGTGATATAATGGTACTGAGATTTATTTGACCGTGCAGTATTCTCTGTTTCGAGGAACCATGAACCTCTCTTAGAGATATTGCTCTCTAAAGTACAGGCTTCAAACATAGAAGGCACCCACCTGGATGATGATGATGATGATGATGGTGGTGACAGTACATAGAAGGGTTATAAGTCCTCTAGAGGCAGGACCTGTGCTTAACTCCCTTTGTGCTAAGTTTTGGAAGCATTGTTAAAAACCACATGGTCCAGGGGTCCCTGAGTGGCTCAGTCAGTTAAGCGTCTGACTTCTGCTCACGTCATGATCTCACAGTTTATGACTTCAAGCCCTGAATCAGGCTCTGTGCTGACAGCTCAGAGCCTGAAGCCTGCTTCAGATTCTCTCTCCCTCCCTCCCTCTCTCTCTCTCTCTGTTCTTCCCCCACTCATGCTCTGTCTCTCAAAAATAAATAAAAACATTAAAAAAAATTTTTTTAAAGCCACAGGGTCCAGCAGTGTGCCCTTTGCGTGGGCCTGTACATGTCCAGCCCATGCTGCGGTACTTCTTCTTGGCAGGAGCTACCTTCTGTGGTAGCACTTTCCAACTTTGTGCAGTTCTCTGCTTAGTAGAAAGTTATATTGCAGCAAACTCCATCCCTGGTACTATCCACCTGTGATTGTAGTTCTACTCTTCAAGGTCATCACTATGACTGAAAATCCAGTCAAGTGACTTGAGTATAGAAAACATTGAATTAAATGTGTAGAGAATTGACCTGAATTTGTGAGAATTTGACATTAAGTTTTTGAGTTGGGATTTCAAATGAAAATATACCCGGGACCAAGTTTGAACATGATTTTCCACCAGATCGCTTTTTAGTCGTGCTGTTTTTGGGCCTGTGAGTATTTGAACATATAAGTAGAAATGACATTTATGTAGCTTTGTGGTTTTAAATGTGGCTGTTTGGGGAGTTCCTTTTCTGGAGCTAGGGCATAAGAAATTCAAAAAGGCAACTGACAGTTGGGTATACACTGTTGCAATTATATTTTTTGGTGTTGTACTTTTTTTTCCTCCTTCACAATACTGCTCCTGACACTTCGTATCTCTGGGTCATGAATTCAGCATTTCTTTGTGATCCAAACCATTCAAGTTCCTAAAAGGCTTCATGCTAAATAGGTTCCTCCATTTGTTTTATGACCCCACGTTGTATTTTCTCTGATCACATGATAGCTTCACAGGAAACATCTACAAAAGAAAATGGGACCAACGAATGTCTCCCAACAGTCTGTATTTGTAGACCCACCAACAAACAATTTGTAGAGACAATATTTAGGCAAAATATCCCTATTTATCTTATAAACCAAATTATCCAATAGTTTTGGCTATATATAGGACCCATTAACAGATATCACCGTGTCTCTTTTCTGTGTCTCCTCCCTTAGGACTTTAATACTCTTGACATTTTTATTCCGTACATACTCTTGGGAGGGATCTGGGGTGCTTTGTGTACTTATGAGTTTGATTTGCCACTCTTGGTGGCTGCTCCTGCTGAGGTGGGCTTCCCCCTCAGGTGTACAGTTTGGAGAAAAAAAGGGCAGTGTCTTCAGTAATTAATACTTGCTCCAGCTGGGACTCAGCCCTATTCTAGGCCCTGAAGCTACATCCTTGACTCTTCCAGGAAATAAGGTCTCTCACTAGGAACTAGTCTTGTTTTGAGGAAATGCCACAGTGTCCTCAATAATTCTCCCCTCTGATAGCCAAGATGTCTTCACTGTGTTGTGTTCATTATTCTTGGCTCTTTCCTCCCCAAAGATAAATTCTTTACACCTGTGTGCACATGAACTTCTTCATGGCCATCCCTCCCGGTCACAAGCTTAAGCCCAGGGGACTCCTGCAGTGGCTTTCAGTCACTTCCACTTCTGTGCAGCACTCTCAGAGGAGTGGGGTTAAAGACCATTGATCCCGCTGAGCACATTAGTAATCCCATGTGATCCCTATTATTATCTTAAGACCCTGGAAGCAAATGAGTTTTCATCATATTCCCCCAGGGTGCCTGTAGTTTGATTTTTAGGCTGTAATTGAATGTGATACTTGCCTTGCAGACTAGTGCAAACATTTAGAAGTAGCATGATATCATGAGAAGAGTATTGTACTAGGAGTCAGATAATCTGAGATCTATTCTTTTTAAAAAAAAAAGTTTATTTATTTATTTTAGGAGAAAGAGAGAGAGAGAGAGAGGGAGAGAGAAAATCCCAAGCAGGTTCCATGATATCAGCACAAAGCTTAACTTGGGGTTCTGTCCCACAAACCATGAGATCAATCAAGAGTTGGTGTCCTAGGTGACTGAGCCACCCAGATGCCCATGAGATCTGTTCTTAGATCTTCCTTAAACTAGCCTTGAAGTTGGGGCGCCTGGGTGGCTTAGTCGGTTAAGCATCCGACTTTCTCTTGGGTCATGATCTCGCGGTTCGTGGGTTCGAGCCCCGCGTCGGGCTCTGTGCTGACTGCCAGCTCAGAGCCTGGAGCCTGTTTCAGTCTGTGACTCCCTCTCTCTCTGACCCTCCCCTGCTCACGCTGTCTCTCTCTCTCTCTCTCTCCTAGAAATAAATAAAACATTAAAAAAAAAAAAAAACTAGCCTTGAAGCATTTATTCATTTTGCAGCACTTATTGACCCTGTAATATCCTAAACACCGTATAAGGTATTGTGAATACAAAAATAAATTACATACTTAGTGATTCTTAACCCTGCTTATGCATTAGATCAGGGGTCATCAAACTGTGGCCTGCAGGCCAAATCTGATGGAACTTCTGTTTTTGTAAATAACATTTATTGAAATATTGCCAGGCTCACTTATTTACATTTGCCTGTGGTTGCTTTCATGCTGGAACAATAGATTTAAATTTACAACAGAGATCCTGTAAGTCCCTAAGCCTAAAATGTTTACTATATAGGTCTTTACTGAAAATTTTTGCTGATCCCTGCATTAGACTTATCCCGGAGAAGATTTAAAAAAGAAATCATTGCCCGTGTTCCACCACAGATAGTTAAATCAGATTTGGAGTGGGGGTTTGGGAGTTGGCCCCAGAACCAATGTTTTTAAGAAAGCATCGCAGATGAATACAATGTGTGCTAGAGTTAAGAGACACAACTAGATGAGTTGTACCCTGGAGGAGTATATAAGGCTTACTAGAGAGAAAAGGTTTGTAAAACTTAATAAAGGCACAATGGATGAATCTCCAATGGAAACACAAATTTCCAAGAGAGCACTGCATAGGGAGCATTTTACTTATGAGGGAAGTTTTCACAGAGCGTCATTTAAACAGATTCTTGAAGGATAATCCCCTGGTGGGCAAGATCCACTAAGGGTGCTAATAGGGAAGGAAGGAATAGAGAGGACAGCATGTACAGAGGTAGGTAGATATGAGAGAGTATGGTCCATTTGAGGAATGATCAGAAGTTCAGTGTGGCCAGAACACTGAGAGGGAAGAAAGGAGTGGGTCATAATCTATAAAACTGAAAAAGTAAGGGCCAGAACTGAAAGAACTTTTTATGCTAAGAGGTTTGTAATGGATTGTGTTAATTTTCATGTAGTAGTTGAGTAGAAAATTGAGTCTTTCTAGACCTCTGTTTTCCCATCTGTAGAATAAGTAGTTGGCTTAGATGATTGCCAAGATCCCGTTACCTCTAAAATACAACTTTCTGAGATTTCATCAGTTACTTCTTTTGATACTCTCAGGACTGGGTTATATGAATAGCATGACTTCTGGAGAAGTAAGTCACCTGACTGTCTCCTGTAATTGATCCATTTCTCTCAAGAGTACAAATGAGAGCATTGCTACTTTGAGGACTCACCACAAGGATGAGAGAGCAGACTTCTGGAGGAGAAATATCATGTGTGGACCAATGCATTAAGGCCCTTCATAAAGAGTATTTCCTAATGATAAAATATTTGTAAAATAGTTTATGTTCCATGCAGAGAGGTGCTATAAAATGGGGAGAGTCTTATTGTACAAATTCACATTCTTCCCAGTGTCTGTTATGGCTTACCATGTCTTTATACTCAAAACTTTGTGTGTGAATTTCTGTGGAAGTTCTTCAAGATGATATCTTATTACTACTTTCCAGTTTCTCATTTATATCAGGTCTCTGCATTGTAATTTCACCTCTGTTCAGACACTTGCTGGGATAGCTATATCTCTACTGGGATAGCTATATCTCTACTTCTATCTCTAATAAAATGTATGTTATTGGTTTCATGTCTTTACATGAAGTTATCTAAGTTCTGGTTTATGTAAATATTTTATTTACCTCTTAGGGCCTCCTCAAATATACAGAATAGTCAGTAAATCAAAAAATAATATATGGTAGGCTCAGTGTTTGAAGATTCCAAGACTCCAAGGTAGCAAACTTGTATTTCCTGATTCATTTTATCAGAAGGAGAAGGTTGCACTAAAATTTTCTAGCTATATTTAGAATGTTGCAAGTTGAAATATATAGACATCTTTGAAATTCCAGCAAGACCTATTGGAAAAAAAATGTTGACAATTTCTGTCATTTGACCATCAAGCATTCCTGTTAAAGGAGATGTTTTGAATGTTTTTAAAAAATGCTTTTCAGTTGGAAACTATTGCCCTCTCCAAAGAAAATTGTAGAGAAGCTCTAGAACATTGGCCACTGTTGACCTCTTTGCCCTACTTCTTCTTCACAGACATTGATGAGTGTGCTGAAGGGCGCCATTACTGCCGTGAGAACACAATGTGTGTTAACACCCCGGGTTCTTTCATGTGCATCTGCAAAACTGGATACATCAGAATTGATGATTATTCATGTACAGGTAAACAATAACTGTTTATGAAATACAATCTTCCTATTCCTTAAATTTACTTTTAAAGCTTCCTTTTAACTCTGATTTTTGGAGAAGGATGCCATAAATACTCCATTACAACAAAACAAGTCACAAGGAAAAGCATATCTCCTTGATTTGGTAGTTAATTCTGAACCTGCTTTAAGGAAAGGGATACCTACTTGCCCTGGGTAAGTTTTATACTCCCTGTTAGGAGAGTACAGAAACACTAGAGAACCAAATTAATATTATGCTAATTTTAAACTTAAACAGTTTTATACTCAAGACTTGTATGAATCCAATGGCAAATCTGAGAAACAATCCTTAAATAATATTTCCTTTATATGGCAGTAGATTTTTGCATAGAGGAAGGATAACATAAATAATGTGATGTTTTCAGAAATAGATTCTTGCAGTGCTAGAAAATGGGAACATTAAAGAGAATTGAGCTCCTTCATGCCTCTGGGAAATGCAGCTGAGTTTATCAAAGAAGTTTTGCTTATGTTTGTTTTATGAACTATCACTCCCTTCAGTACCATCCAGAGTCCTGTTCATGGATATTTTGAGTGTAGTCATGTTTAAAGTTGGTCCTGGAACAAGACAGCCTATTCACTTCGTATTCTATGAGTCTTACCTGTAGAATATGAAAGACAATGATGCTAGAAGAGTAGCTTAAACACTATGGGGTGTCAGGAATTGTGGGTGTGAAATAGACATTTCTTTGGATTTCTTTTTAATACAAGAATCTTAAAAATAAATAAATTTTAGAAAAACCTATGCAATCATAAAATTGAAGAGTACTTAAAATAGTATTCTTGTCACTTTTTATTGTACCTGTCACTTTCTACTCTATCTTCAACTTTATAATTTTTGTCAGATGGATGTACAAATAATACTTCAAGGTTTCCAGGGAAAGAGAGTATACCACGCTAGTAACTAAGAATCTATAATAAAAGTGTCATCTTATGCCTCTGTGTTAGTGAACACTCTTCTAAGTTTTCATTATAGTGAACACAGTGCGTACTATTTAATATATTGTTTATCAAGATAGAGGTCCTTCCTCTAAATTCAAATACAGTATTTTTATAAAAACAAAATGTTGCATGTAAAACATAATGAGAAGTGACCTCCCAATCTATGGAGAATAACCAAAGATATTTTGAATGTAGAATATATATTGCATGTAGAGTTGAAATAATGAGTTGATTGATTGTAAAGTCTTGCTTTTTTTCAGTTTATTCTAAATATTTCCACATTATGTACTTCTTCATTAGACAGAATTTAATCATACCAAGTGGCAGAGTTTCTTGAATGAGGACTGTGGAGATCTTTTCTTTTTTTAAATTTTTTTTATTTAAAAAAAAATTTTTTTTTGTTGTTTTATTTATTTCTAGGAGAGAGAGAGAGACAGCGTGAGCAGGGGAGGGTAAGAGAGAGAGGGAGTCACAGATGAAGCAGGCTCCAGGCTCTGAGCTGGCAGTCAGCACAGAGCCTGATGCGGGGCTCGAACCCATGAACCGCGAGATCATGACCTAAGCGAAAGTTGGACGCTTAACCGACTAAGCCACCCAGGCGCCCCTGTGGAGATCTTTTCCGCATAAAAAACATAAATAACAAATCTCAGTAAATATATGGAGAATAAAATACACAGTTTGCTGAATGATTGGTAATATCAATAAGTCTGAGTTCCAATGTAATTGTTAACCACCACAACAACCAAAATCTTAGTGAAACTACTGCATCACAGAGTATTTCAAAATGTGCTCATTTAAAAAAAAAATGAGAGCGAGAAGTTTTCAAGGAGTCTGCTGACTCCCTGTCATGAGAGACTTAAAACTTTGTACAATTTTATACTTCCTAGTGATTCTTTTTGTTTTTCTTACATTCTTAAAAAGTGTTCAAGACTGCAAGTAAGAATACATGACACATAATTTGGCCTCCTGTTGAATGAGGAGTGTTTCTTCAGGGCAGAGTATTTTCAAGAGCTTCATTTCCATTCCAAGCAGATCTGTTGGCTGTAAATCCAAGGAATGGTTGAGCTTTCATGCCTTCCAGAGAATCTTCTGTTTTGGCCTTACCTCTCCTAGTGTATTTTCCTTCCAAATAAAATCCCGCAAATTACTATTTGTTTTTGACTACTTACGGAGAATTTTCCATTAAGATTCCAAAATATCTAATGATATAAATAAAGTATCCCATTGTAGGAATGCCAGTGAAGGTCAAGATCATTTTAAGAAAAGCTGTTCAGGCCATGATGTTTATGCCTAAAGAACCAGAGCCAAGAATTTCAAGATCTGGCAGGTGATGGACTGCATTTCCTTAATGATGCCTTAGCATTTCCAGCTAGCACCCGTATGTTTATGCTTCCACTTAAAGAAAGATTTCTTGCCCTTAGATTTTCTATTTATTATGGTCAGGTCTACAAATTTGAGAATTTACATCCATATGTAAAAGTTGGAATTCCTAGGGAATATGAATTTTTTTTTTATAGTCCAAAGTGAGGTGATCGTTGGCAAAATTTTTTATTTTAGACCATTCAGGGTCAGCACACATTCAGGATTCCTGTAAAGGAAATGAATGTCTAATTTCTCCCTCTTTGACTCTCTCTCTCCACACTTTAACTGGAGCATCTATACAAAAGTCTCAAAGAAATGACTCCTCTGATGGGGATTTGCCTTGCAACTGAAGGTATCTAGGCTGTACCTTTTCAAGAGCTCCCATAAGACCAGAGTGCAACTTTATATTTCTGATGAAGACTGGAATTTATTTTCCATGAATTTAGATACAGACATCCACATGCCTGCATTAGTAGGTCTTCCAGAATAAATGTCAAGACAATATTGCAAAGCCTGAAGTTTGTGGCTAAGCTCCTGGAGTTCTGAATTTCTTTTGCTTCGGTATGCTTGCCTCTCCTCCCTGTTGAACAGCCCCACCCCCACCCCCTGCAAGAACATAACTGACATTCTTAGCGCTAAGCTCAGCAGACTCTCAAAGTTTCTTGCCCATCTGAAAATTATTCATTCTAATTTAAAGAAGAATCTAAGTGCGGCACATGGTTACTCTATAGCCAGGAGCTTTGATCAATAAAAGAAGCCTTTTTTGCTTTTATAACCCTGTTGCTCTCACATAGAAATTATGTATGCTACAGGGTCATTACCTTACATAGCTGGTAGAATTGCATACTTTATTTTTTTCTTTCAGTTTCAGAAAATTTGAATTATATTTTCCCCATGATCACAAAATTTAGGAGAGGGGGGCACCTGGGTGGCCCAGTCAGTTGAGTGTCCAACTTCGGCTTGGGTCATAAACTCACAGTTTGAGAGTTTGAGCCCCACATTGAGCTCACTGCTGTCAGCAGTCAGAGGACTTCAGATCCTCTGTCCCCCTCTCTCTTTCCCCCTCCCCCACTCATGCTCTCTCTCTCTGAAAAATACATAAATCATTAAAAAAATTAATTAAAATTTGGGAGATGGAGTCCCAATGTGAGAAAACTGAAGCTGAGAGATTAATTGCCTTGCCCATGGCCACACAGTTAGTGAGAGTCAAAAGGGGGACCAGAAGATAAACTACCTTATTAGTTCTCATATTATTCACCATTTGTTAAATTTGCAGCCATATAAAAATAAATAACAGGAAAGATTCATATTTTATGTAGAAATACATTATTAGTTTATTTTTTATTAAAAATTTTTTAGTGTTTATTTTTAAGAGAGATAGAGACAGATGACAGACGGCATGAAGAGAGAAGGGGCAGAGAGAGAGGGAGACACAGAATCCAAAGCAGACTCTCGGCTCTGAGCTGTCAGCACAGAGCCCGATGTGAGGCTCAAACCCATGAACTGTGAGATTATGACCTGAGTCAGGGTCTGACGCTTAACTAACTGAGCCACCCAGGAGCCCCTATATTATTTAGTTTATAATGTTAAGTAACTAAACTGCCTTTCCTATAGATTTTTTTCAGTTCATTAGCTTTGATTCCAAGAGGAATTTTCCCCCTACTCATCTTATAATAATAATCCTGAACCAGAAGTCAGAGGAAGGAATATAAATCAGCGTTTTCTGGGCCTCTGCCTTTATTATACAGTTGTGCTAATGATTCGGTTGCACAAATGCTGTAGCAGTTTAATATAAGTGTCCTTCCAGAAAGGGTGCTGTATATTTATTTTTCTAATTAATGCTTCATAATCTCTTTCCTTCTCACATCTTTTCCTATTCTCATAGAGGAAAGAATGGGAATACCTACAAGGAAAGAAGGAAAATGAAAAAGAAGGAAAGAAAGAGGGGAGGGCAGGGAGGGAGGGAGGGAAGGATATAGGAAGAGAGGAATAGAGAAGAGAGAAGACAAAGGAAAGGGGAGAGAAGAGAAGGAAAAGGGTTTGGTTCACATGAGCCAAGATGTTAGAAGCCCACTCTTCAGTATCTCTGATTGCAAACATAACTTAATTTTTATGCCTAACAAAGTTTCTTAGTTACTGATAGGGACTAATGGCTTTCTTGGTTCACTCATATAACTATTAGTTGGATTGGGCAAGTCTTTTTGTACTTTACTGGACATCCCTTCCTGGAACTGGTCTTGTGTAACGGGCAAAGAGCAAAATCTCTCTGGAAACAAAGATGGGATCCAAGAAGTGTGGAATTGTTAAAGGACAGAAACATTCTGTGAAGGCATTCATTTCGGATATTTCTGCTAGGTCTCTGTGCTCTGCTTATTACAATTAAAAAATGGAATTCTGATTCTTTTTTTGTGTGTTGATGAGCTTGTAATCTTCCCCGTGTTATGCAGTTCTTTAGAGTGGGAACAGGAAATTGGGAAAGACAGACTGGTAGAAGGTATGGAAGAAGTTTTGTGCATCTTAGAGAGAAAAATTGGTGCTTTAGGGTGGTGGATATCCAATGAGGGCAGTTTTGCTCTCCTACCTTCCAGAGGTCATTTAACAATGTCTGGGGACATTTTAGTTTTCACAACTGTGGGGAAGGGGGTGGCTACTGGTATCTGGTGAATAGAGGCCAGGGATACTGGTGAACCTACTGTGATATTATTCTTAGGCCAGATATCCTCTTGAGGAAATATCTTATTTTCCTAGAATCCTTTGAGCTTTTGGAGCTTTTCCCTGGTTATTTTCCATCTGGGCCATCAGTCTTCATCCTCTTAGGACAACCGCTATAACACAGCTCCCCGGAACAAAGAACTCAATGACTCAAATGTAATAGTGCCAAAGGCGAGAAATCCCGCTTTAGGGTTAGCCGATCGAAATTGTATAATGTACACCTGTAAAAAATTTTTATCTTACTTTATCTTTTTAAATGTTTGTTTATTTTGAGAGAGAGAGCAAGCAGAGGAGGGGGGGCAGAGAGAGAGGGAGAGAGAGAGAATCCCGAGCAGGCACAGGCTATGTGCAGTCAGTACAGAGCACAACTCAGGACTTGATCTCATGAACTGGGAGATCAGGGCCTGAGCTGGTATCAGGAGCCACTTAACCAACTGAGCCACCCAGCCGCCCCTGCCCTTTTTTTTTTTTTTCCCCCCTTAACTTTCCTTTTCCTCTTCAAGTTTCCTTCAGGCTCTGGATAGTGATGCCTTCTCTTACTTTTTGTGGTGTCCCATATGCTTTTATTGGCCGTTGGCCTTCTCAGTAAGGACCAATGACCCCCATTCTTCCTCCTCCTTTCTCTTATCAGAAGCCTCTTCTTAGATGACCTTAGGAGAATGGCTCTCCAATGGTAAAATTACAGGTCTCAGCAGAGGGGACCAGGGTGATTTCTTAGGGCCCCTCAAATTACACTTTCCTGATGCACCCTCTACATGCTTTCTGCTGACCCTGACTACTTCAGGTCCTGACTGCTTCTGTTGCTCCAGGATCTTCTGATGCTGGCTTTGGTCCATGTTGCATATCACAGAACATCCAGAAGGTGTCTTAGCACAAGAGACTTTACTAGACACTTCCGTTTTATTGTTACACAAAGAACCTCCTCTGGTGTTCCCCAAGGGATTTTACTTCTGAAAGTACTTAACCTTTATAGCACTGAATACTCCCAGTGCTTACATTTTATGATCTTATTGTAGCAGTTCTTTTTCTGTAACATGGTCAGTACTGATTTTGTTTTTTGTTTTTTAATGGTCACTACTATTTTGTCTGTCAGGCCTGTGTGGTTGGGTGATTATGGAGAAAGAGTCATGAATTTTATGATGATATTAAGTTTTCTTTGTCTTTTTTACTGTTTGGTATCCTAACATTTTAAAGAGTCTTGGATACTATTATCATGCACAGAAGGTTACAAAGAAGGATTTACTACTGTTCCACTGGAGCAAAGATTTTAAGTCTTTTGTAACCCATGCATGCCCCTTCCTCAAGTAGCTGCTATGTGCCTGTGCGCATGCCTGTGTGTGTGTTTCTTTAAGGTTCCCTATCAAGCAATGTTAGAAAAGGTAATTTGCTTTAAGTTTTTAAAGATATTTTGGAAAGGCATCAATAACATTATTCTTTTTGATTCTGCATTCCTCCACAAAGAACTTAAACTAAAGTTGTTAATTTATTGTATGGATGTACAATAACTTCATTATCAACTGTTTAAAAATAGCACTTGACGGACTTGTCAAAATCAGAAGTACAGAACAAGACATGATCCATTGTGTGTGTATTACGATAATTACTGGCATATAAATAGTAAAGGAATAAGATATTGTAGACAATGGCAGCAGAGAGGATGAAGAATCAGAGAAGCACAAATCAGAGAGAACAATGATAAAGAACAGGAAGTGAAAAAATGCATATCGGCATTCACACAAAAAATTCTAAACAAACAAAATTATTTTCATTATAAAACGCCTTAGCCCTTTATCTTCTGTAAAATGCTTAGCACACAAGAAACCTCTAGTAAGTGTTAGCTACCATTGTTGTCAAAATTATGATTAGACAAGCCATCCTCTTGAGGAAATGTCTCATTTCCCTGGGACCTTTTCAACTGGGCACTTTTCAACTGAGTTTTTTTTTTTTTTTCCATAAAATACATAGTTTTGCTGGAGCAGTGCACTCAGTGTTCCTATTTGAACAACTCTACTTATTGTGTAACAGTGAATAGGGACTTACGAAACGAAAGAAGCCTGGATGTAACTGAATGGCATGTTCTCTGGAAGTTAGAAAACTCCTTTGGCAGGTGGATCTGTTGTTCTTCCCAGGATTGGGACTTTCCATTGCTCCTGTGAAGGAGCATTAGATTGGGGTGTTCTGGGGCTGCATGGGTGCATCCAGGGCCCTAGGAGGATACTGATCTGCCCAGAGTAAGGAATACGACCCCTAAATAATTAGTGAGTCCGCTCAGTCTCAACCACAGCAGATTTTATGAGCTCGGCTGCTTCTATGTAGATTTCTTTTCTAAAGAATCACAATCAGCAACCCGACAATCCTACCATCTGGCCACTAGCTGCCATGACTGTTGGGAAGGACTTCTGCATTTTTATGAACAACCAGTCTAAAATTTCTCTTCCTGGAATCACCATTGCAGAATATGATAAAATTGTATATTTCATAAAATATGAGGAATCAGACAACTGTAGGTTTTAAAATTTTAAATATGGCCCCCAGTGTTGAAAGATATCTTATGCATTTCCTGTGCTTCACTGTATACAATTGCACCGTGTCATTATTATTGAGAAATTTGAAAACATAAACATGATCACAAAAGCAAATTAAAATGCCAAGCCCCAGGACTCAAAGAATTAATCGTGAAAAACAATGTAAACAAACGCAATCACTAAAACGTCTCTAAAAGCATGTGTAGTGTGGTTACCAGGAAGGGTTAAGGTTTGGAAAACTTCAGGCCACGTTTAGAAAACTTGCAGAGAACAGAAGTGAATCATGTCTGTGCAGTTTAGTGAGGAGGCCAACGCAATGTGCTTATCTCTTTTCTGAAACACATATGTGCATGCATACAATTAGCAGTCAGCTCAAAATGGAACAGGCTCAGAGGCTCAGGGAGCTGAATTGCTTTTTTAGAGATGAAAAGCTTGGAAAGGAGTCTGTGCTATCTGAATCTGTCAGTGAGTGGGGGTAGCAGACCAGCTCCAATGTAGCAGTTTCCAGGCTTGTCAGAGTCTTTATGCGGCGTCTCAGGGCAGCCATCGTGTCCATGTATGACCTCCAGCCTGGCCATGGTTTGATCATCAGAGCATTCAGTGATAATGCGTCTATACGAGCTTGCCTCTGTGCTAGCTCACTGAAGTGCTGAGATGATGGGAGCTGCCTCATTAGCCAGCCTCACCTGCTTTCCCTCAGTTAGTCAGTAAACCCTAATTCACCTCTGTCCCAAATAGATGTATTGTTTGAGTTTTATTTTGAGATTTTTATATGAAAAGCACAGAGTCAAAAACCCACGTAGGGGAATAAAAAGATTATATATGCGATCAGTGTAATAATAGCAGTGTCTTAGCAACAGGTGCCTGTAGGGGACAGTATTATCGGAGTTGAAGTTCAACAGATGCTTTTCATTTCCTTCTTTGATTGTTGGCTTTGACATGTAAGCTGGTATGAAAATCCGACTTTCCTTCTGCCTCCTCATTGTTTGAGTGCTCCATGAAAGAGAGTTCATCTGGTTCTGCTGCTGATAGAAGGCTGTAATTGTTGTGTAATCTCCTGATGCCATTGCCCTGTCTTGAAGCTCTCCTTTGGTCCATGGGCCAGCAGGGATGAGTTTCTTCTCTCAAAGCCAAAACCTTGTCTGTCTGTGTGCTTTTGCTGGAGTGAGACAACGCCACACTGACTGGTTTGATAATATTTGTATGGTCTGTGACCACATGTTTTAGTATTGGTACTTTCTTCCTAAAACTTCTGATACCATATACCAAGATTCCTTTTTCTCTAAAGGAAAAACATTGCACTTGTTTTCTACTGCTGAATAACAAATAACCCCCCAAATTTGGCAGCTTAAAATAATACACATTTATTGTCTCACAATGTCTGTGGGTCAGGAATCTGGGCATGGAATAGCTCCTCTGCTATCATGGTCTTCCACTTCAGGGCCTCTAAGGCTGCCATCCAGGTGTCTACTGGAGCTGGGGAAGGATTGTTTCCAAGATCACCTGTGTGATTGTTGAAACAATCAATTCCTTAGTGAATGTTGACTGTAGGTCGCCCTCAGCTCCTTACAACATAGGCCTTTCCAGCATGACAGTGTGCTTCATCACAGCCAGTAAGCGACATCCTATTACCTTTGCTGTTACAAATTGGTTAGAAGCAAATAACTAGATGCAGCCCCTACTAAAGGGGAGGGATGACACAAAGGCATGAATACCAGGCGACAGAGATTGCTGGAGGGCATGCTAAAGGCTGCCTGCTACAGACATTAAATATTATAGTTGACTGAGCCCCTTTGGCTAAATACTGATAAGAGCACCAGGTTGAGAAAAAGGGTAAAGAGAGAGGAGTAAAAATGTGTTGTGTAAGGACTTCTGTGTAAGAGATGGTGAAAAACTCATGAGATGTCACACATTCAGTTTTCTTTACACCTAAGCTTTGATATGAGTGTGTGGTTAGGTTATTATCTAATCTAACAGTTGGAGAGAGTATAAATGAATCATTATAGTACATTGTGGTACACTCTGTAACAAAGAAATGTGCAGAGAGCTATAGGGAGTCCAGAAGAGGTAGTAAATAATCTGGCTGAAGCCTGGATATGGGCATCACCATATGACATTTAAATTGAGGTTTTTAAAGGATGAACAGACATTTCGGGAAAGGAAGAAGTGAGAGACAACATTTCAGGACAAAGGATGAGTAGGTACAAAAGTATAGGTTGTTGCGTAATAGCAAGTTTAGTGTGAATGGAATTGTAAGACATAAAGCCAAAAAGTCTTGTAAAAAATTCTAAGACACATTTTACAGTTTCTGAAACATTTCACTCAGTCTGTGCACATTCTAGTTGAGATGTATGTTGAAGAGTCAGTGCTTTCTTTTCTCTTTTATGTTACTTTTCCTTGTTTGCCTCAAACTTGTTATTAAGTCAATCTGACAATCAGTGCAGACTTAGAATCAAGGTGATATGGTGTTTTATTTCAAACAAGGCAGAATGCTTTGTTGGTGTTTCTGGAACTCCATAAAAGTAAATTTTAAGTGTTGTCTAATAACTGATTTTAGAATTTTTCTAAAACAAAATCATAACCATTAAGTTACTACCTGAGGCAGTTTTTACAATAGATTTGTATACACATGCCCATTAGATGTTGTGAAATGCAGCAACAGCAAAGACAAGATGGAAAGTGGCTAAGAGGTCCACAGGGCCTCTGCATTCAGTTGATCCAAATCATATCATCCTCCTTAGCCGCCTCCTGTCCATGAACATTTTGTCACATTTGAGCTTCGAGATGCTGGCTCATTCAGGCTTCGTAGATTTGAGTCCTTGTTCTGCTGTCTACCAGCTGTGATCCTGAGTAACTTGTCTAACCTCTTAGCCTCAGTTTCTTCGTCCTTAAAGTGGGATGATATTACATACTTTATCTGTTGTTTTGTAGATTAAATGAGATGAAGTATGCAAAGTAATCAACATGAGAGCTGGAAGGGAGTAAGCAGGGATAAGTGGTGGTTATATCCTTATTTGTGGGGAGCAGAATGATGGCCTCTGAAGATATCCTCATCCTAATCCCCAAAACCTGTGAATATGGTACCTAACATGGCAAAAGGGGCTTTGAAGACCTAATTAAAGACCTTGGAATGAGGAGATTGCCCTGTATTATACAGTGGGCTCAATCTAATCACGTGAGTCCTTACAAAAGAACTCTCCTAACTGTTGCCAGAGGAAGATGCGACTATGGAAGAATGGTCAGAGAGTTACAACATTACTGGCTTTGAAGATGGAGAGGGTATCATGGATGGGGATAGCTTCTAGAGGAACAGGCTTTATAAGCTGGAAAAGGCAGGAAAACAGAGCCTCCAGAAAGGCATGCAGCCTTGTGGACATCTTGATTTTAGCCTGATAGACGTATGGCAGACCTGTGACCTATAGAAGTATAAAGTAATGAATTTATGTTGTTTCAAGCCATTGAGTTTAGAGTAATTTGTTTCGGCAACCAAAGAAAACTAATGCACGATTATTATTATCAGCCTACTCTGCTGAATGGTCCCAAACTATATTTTAAAATTATTCCTAGGTCTCATCTCTTTCCCAGTTGTTGAGGAGCAATAATTCAATTCTAATAATTCTGGGGTAAGTCTGGTGTTTGTGGGGAGGTGAAATGAGAGTCTGTTAAGGGGGGGACCCTAGTTCCTATTTATGTCCAAATTCCTCACTTTAATGATTGGGTCACTTTCTTCATATTTGGTTTTGGCGTAAAAGTAAAGGATGCTCAGGGTCACCTGGGTGGCTCAGTCAGTTAAGTGTCCAACTCTTGATTTTGGCTCAGGTCGTGATCTCACAGTTTGTGGGACTGAGACCCAGGTCAGGCTCTGCACTGATAGCATGGAGCCTGCTTGGAATTCTCTCTCTCCCTCTCTCTCTGTCCCTCTGCTTCTTGCCCTCTTTCTCTCTCAAAATAAATCAGTAAACTTTACAAAAAAGGTAAAGGATGCTCATTATTTTAAAAATATTTTGTTAGTCTGTGTCTAACAAACACACACACATGAACACACAAAATTATGCAGATATAGACTATACATTTACCGCAAATGTAGTGAATCAAATGATGATATAGTACATTTCTCATCTGCCTCCTTTTTAAAAGATTCTGAACTTAATGATATGAAGGAAGTTGGCAGACAATCATTTCAAAAGCGCCATTTTAAAAATTCGTTTGTAGACTTAGATGGTTGTCAAAAGATTGCTGCTGCCATAGACCCTCTGGATGGAATGTAGGGTTGTTGAGAATGACCTTTAAATTCGGGAAGGTTCCATGACAGTAAAACTATATCTGAGTCACAAATTAGTGACCTGTGGGTCACCGTTAGCTTTCAGGAACAATGTATTTGGCTTTTGGGACTTTTTAATGGTTCAACATTTAAACAGTCAGAAGATTTCATTATGAAAACCTAGATTTCCAGCCAGGTCTCCAGATTGTTCTACATTAATTCTGGATCTGTATCAGTGCAGCTGCATAGTAGCAGCCCTTTTAGAAGGTCTATCCAATTCACCACACTCCTTGTCTCCTAGTCACTGAGACTCAGCACTTCTAGGAAGAAAACTAATATATGAACACCAGAATACTTAACAGTCAGTCTGCCTCATCCATTTACTTTTCTGTCTGACTCATGAATTAGGGTATTTTTAGTTTGCAACCTATGATTTATAGTATTAAAGTGAACATGTGAACATAAATATGGTCATCGTAAGCCATGGATATTTTAATACAGAAATAATGTCAAAGGTTTAGCTTCTTTATGAGTTATGATCCTACTAAATCCACAAGTAATATTGATATAAACCCTAGAAGAACCATCAGATACTTCAGTAAATTTGGAACTCATCTGTACTGGTTTTCCTTGTGAAATTAAATTATAGTAAATTTAAATAATAATGCCACAAGGAGAAATTTTTTGCCATTATGGTGTAGTGTCAGATACTTGGCCCATTTTTAAAAACTCCTAAAATTTTATTTATTGCAAAGTTTATAGCATAACAAATTGTTTAAACCAAAAACAGATAATTTGTCGACAAACTAGAAAAGGTATGTGGAAGTAAAACTGTTGAATGCTGAATACTGGATGTTATTTACTTTCTTTTTTTAAAGTTTATTTGTTTATTTTGAGAAAGAGAGTGCATGTGTGCACACAGAAGACGGGCTGAGAGAGAGGAAGAGAGAATCCCGTGCAGGCTCCGTGCTGTAGGCACAGAGCTTGACATAAGGCTCAATCCTAAAAACTGTGAGATCATGATCTGAGCCAAAATCAAGGGTCAGGTGCTCAACAAACTGAGCCACCCAGGTGCCCCTGGATGTTGTTTTATTTTCTAATGGCTTGTTTATTCTTTGCTAGATGACGTATCTCTCAGAAGGGGGTAGCAGTCTATGTCTAGTAAGGAGGTGACAGGATATGACATAGAATATAATCAGCAAGGGAATATGACATGTATATTTGGTTTGTGGATTTCACTGTGAGTTAATCAGTAAAAGGGGACATATTACTCTTTGCAAGTCTTCTGCTGGAGGATTTGGGCCTGGGGCTGTATGTAGCTCTTAGTTTGGCTGATATTAACGATGCTTTTAATTTTGTTTGGCTTCTCTTTGCACACATTATAGTTTGTGGTATTACCCCTCCCTTGATGGTAAAGCTTTCCACATTTTGATGCAGAATCTGATGATTCCATTGGTAAACAACTGATGCATGGTGTCGAGAGCCCTGTGCAGCTGCCTACCACCTGCCCTTGTGATCACAGACAATGCTCAGCCTTTCTGAATCTCAATTTCCTGTCAGCAAACAGGGGGATAATATGACTTGTTTATATGTAGTCTCGGCTTTTAGTTGCAAGTAATAGGAAAAATTTGGCTGTCTTAAGCTTCAAGGGATTTCCTAGAAATGTGTGAGAGGCTCAAAGAATACATATAAAAGCTTAAAGAGCAGTCTGGAGGATGTTCAGAGACCAAGGCATCTCTGAAATCTTTGACAGTGTAACACTTTTCTCAGGATGAGGGGATCAAAACATGTCACCCCTACCGCTGGGGCCATTGCAGGATGCTGTGTGAGGATATGTAGTACTGAAAATGAGCGCTAATCATCTCTTTGCTTTCCCATCACCCATTCTCTGTTCAAGATCCCTGGGCAGAAGCATGTAGTTGTTTTACTTTGTGTCACATGACCATGTATCTGCCACGTGGCAGGAGCTTGGCTGAGGGAGAATGAGTCTTGCCTTCCTTTGGCTTCCATAGTGGGAGGGGTGCCCTGCTTCCCACCTTGACTCACACAATGGATGTTGTTTCCAAAATAGAGAGGCAGTTGAGATGCTGGATGTGGGAGGAGGGGAGAAGGAGAAAGAGGGAGAGAGGGAGAGAGGGTGAGAGAGAGAGGGAGGGAGAGAATGAGAGGTTATGAGAGATGATGAGAGAAGGAAAGAAACTACATTGTCGTTACTCCTTAATCTGCTTGGTTGGTGTGGGGTTCTGTGTAAGACTGTACATAATAGAATGCTGAATACCCTTCAAAGCATTATAAAAATCTAAGTTAGCATTATAATTAGTCTCACTGTCACTAAGTTCAAACCTTAGTTCTTTTTTATCTGGAAATTTTAGATATTCTTCTGACAATCTCACTGTGTGCAATTTTTTGCCTCATTATGACCTCAACTTTATCAACAACTCGATCTTCCTATTCAGTGTAGTCATCTCCCTCTCTAGAAACTTCAGTGACTTCTCCTTGCCCACAGAATAACATTCATACAGTTAACAAAGCAATCTGTCTTTGTAGCTTTGTGTCCGACTACATCCTCTACACAGTACAGGATGCTTCTGCTTTGCAGAACTATTATAGTGCAGCTTGATGAGGTACAGCTTTATAGGGCACCACACTAAAATACAAATGCTCATATAATTGACTCCAGCCCCCATTCTCAAACTGGGTGAACTAAAGGTCTTAGCTTTGGAGGTGCGGGGGATCGGGAGAAAGAAAGGAAGTAGGAGGTATCTGACTTATGATCGTCTGAGATTTTAGCAGTTCAATTCAGAGCATATTTAACTTTGCAAGGATTCAACAGAGAATGTGCCCTGAAACCATCTAGTGGAAGACTTCAATTCCCCAGCATGTGTCCATCTCAGAATCCAGCCCTATAACCTCCCTGTCTGTTCTGCCCACCTCTCCCACACAACGGGGTTACTTCCAAACAGTGACCTATGCAGCAGACCCTTCTGCTACCTTCGAGTGCCAGCCAGGAAACTGAGCAGCTGTACTGCCTGAAACCAGAGGTGGTGGCATCTGCCCCCTGCCCTTCCAGCCACACAGTGTGTCACACAGTAACTGGGCAAGTAACTCAAAATAGTATTTCTTGGGAACCTCATAACATCGCTACCTTTATTTTACTTAACTAAATTTTTAGACTTCTCTTTTTCCATTATGGCAGGTTTTATGATACCATTCACTGAGAATGTCTTTGTTGATGTGGTTTTTACAACCCAAACAGCTTTTTTTTTTTTACCTTTTTCTTTACGTATTGAAATGCTACCTACCTTCTGTGCCTTAGTAAACATGGTCTCACCTATATAAAGTATCTTTGAGTCTTCTTATTAGGAAATGTGGGTTCCTTATCAGTTAATAGCATGAAGCTCAAGTGGACTTAGTATTTACCTTCCTTTTCACAGTATGACATTTTCAATGGATTTCTTCATCTGCATGTTATAGCTCTTAATTAAATCTGTTTGGTTTTGTGGTTTACACATCTGTCTTCTCCCATTAAATTATATGTTATTTGAAGACAGGCTTTGTGTCTATTTTTATCCCCACCCACAAGAATAAAACTCGGTGAATTTCATAAATGTTTCTTTAATCATTTAATTAAAGTTGATATCCTGTCTCTATTAGAATGAGAGCAAACAATTGATTGGCTTAAGCATTCACGTGATCAGAGCGTTCTGTCTTTTCAAAAGTAGTTTCATCAGTTCATGAGTAGATCTTAGAGTTGGAATGTAGAGCTATTATCTTGTGAATGCTTCCCTTGTGCTAGATATCTAATTAACATAGCCCCATGCTGCAGATATCCCTGCTGGATAGATGAGAAATCTGGGTCTTGGACAGGCTGAGTAACTTGCTCAAGTTCTCAGTTATAAGTGAGGGAAACCGATTCATAAAAGAAGAGGAGATAACATTTGGCTATTTTTTTTTTCCATTCTTTGAAAGAAAGTGAAACTGTCCCCAGAGTATGGATATGTGAGCCAAACATATAGTTGTGAAGATCAGTTCCAAGTTCATGTGCATCAGGTTATATATCAGAGCCAGTCCCAGGTAGAATTGTGTAGGGGACGTGCTACCCACTCCTTGGCATGTCCCTCCATGCTTTTGGCTTGGAGTAGTCTCATATTCCTTCTAGATTATTAGGATCGGTGTGTACTATTGTACTTTGGTATGTCCTGTCCAACAGAACTCATACAGCCAGACATTCATTAAACAACTAATTACTGAACACCAACACATAAGGCATTGTGCTAATAACAAGAGCTAACATTGTGCAGGACATAATGCTGATCCCTTTATATCCATTTTCTCATGCAATCTTAGTAACCATCTTGCAGATCAGTGTACTATTATAATCCTCATTTTACATATTTAGGAACTGAGACAATAGAAGTTTAAATATTATCCCATATTCATATACTTTGAAGCGGTAGGACCACTCAGTGTCCCAATAGTATTTTGGTTTTTAGTTTGGCGTTTTTTTGTTTTTTAGAAAAACCCTTATACTAGCAGGGCAAGGGCAGAGAGGGAGGGAGAGAGAGAATCTTAAGTAGGTTCCATGCAGCTTAAGCAATGCCTGATGTGGGACATGATCCCATGACCTTGGGATTATGAGCTGAGCTGAAATTGAGAGTTGGATGCTTAACTGACTGAGCCACCCAGGCACTCCCCAGTTGTAGTTTGACTTAGCAATCAAAATAGTTGCATGGATAAAGAGTGATTTTAAGCTCCATTCATTCAAGTTTTTCTCTGACTTCTTTCTTAAACTCTTTCCTTCATATTCAGTAGACAGTATAGTATTGTTCACACACATCATTCGAGTCACACAACCTGTGTTTGAATTTTACTCTGTCTTGCTTCTCATGTTTAGTATGATTGGCCTCTTCTTATGTCCTGGAAGAAATTCCAAACCTCTTTCTTCTTCAGTCCTATGTTGTATCTCTTTTACTTGAAATTCTTTCCTCCTTTTCCTTTTGCACAGTTGACTCTTCCTCATCTTTTAGGTTTGACTTAAGTATGCATTTCATGCCTACTCTCAGTAGCCTCTTCCCCATGCCCTGTGGTTCCTCATCATTTTACCTGCTGTGTTTCCTTCAGAAGGCAATGCACACAACACCTCTCTCTGTTTTTCTTACTTATTGCCTGTCTTTCCTTAGCTCTTCAAAGGCAGGGGAAATGTCTGCTGGTTCTGTTTTGTTGATCACTGGGTTCCCAGAACAGTTCTCGAGAGTATCAGTAGATATACATGTTCATTAATTCATTCAACAATATCTGCTGATTAGCTATCAAGAGCATCAAAGCACATTGCATCAGAGTTATAAGGAATACAAAGTATATTAAAGAACATGGAATATTGTGTATGTGTACACTTTACCTTATCTGGTATAGGATACCTGTGGTGTTTACTAGTACCTTCCTAAGACTGATGATCAAATAGTTCACAAGAAAGCTGAGCCCAAATTCAATTAAGACTTTTCCTCCTTTGTGATATTCAGGTGCCATACTTTCCTGATTATTTGAGAAGAAATTGAGGGTATGCCTTATAAATACTAGTAGGTGGCAGCCATGGCTCTCTTCATTTCTTAGATACATTGCCTAGAGTTTATCTCAGATATATTGTCCAAAATTAAACTGAATTATGTGCTACTTAGTGAGTTCATCTCCATGTCATTCCTGTTAGCTCCTTATTCACATCTATTGCTCTTACTAAACCAAAGCTGTTATGTCTGTATTTTTTCTTCTACCACAACAAAATGATCTGAAGGTGTTATTCCACGATTATCCCAGCAGAAGAATAGAATGAGGTTGTTCATCTCCCTGTGCTAACTTCAGTGTATCAATAGCTGAATCTTCTTCTGTATCAGTAGTAAATGCAAATTTGAGGCACTTTCAACCCAAAAGGTTTTTTTTTTCCCTGGTATTATTCCTTTCTAGTTTGCTTTATCCCATGAGACATCTCCCTGACTAGATTAGATTTTCTCTGGTGAATTCATTGGTAAATTTTCCAAGTAGAAACTCTTACCCGTGTTTCTAACCTTCTTAAACATCTTCTAAGCATTTTTAAAAGGATAGATAAGTTTTTAATTTTAATTTTGCAGAATCTATGTGTCCTGGAGCACCTGGGTGGCTCAGTCAGTTAAGGATCCAACTCTTGGTTTCGGCTTAGGTGATAATCTCATGGTTTGTGGGTTCAGCCCTGTGTTGGGCTCTGTGCTGGCAGTGTGAAGCCTGCTTGGGATTTTTTCTCTCCCTCTCTTTCTGCCCCTCCCCCACTCATGCCTGCTCACTCTCTTTCAAAAATGAATAAATAAACCTTTAAAAAAAATCTGCATGCTCTTATGTTCATAACAGAACCAGTTCACCAAAATGAATTCAGGTAATATTTATCAAAAGAGTTTTAAAACTCTTTTGTAGGTGGGAAAGCATAATTATCGAGTTAAGAATCATCTGAAAACTCTTGCCCAGATGATAAATTAGCAGCCTATTCTCCCTGCCCATACCCATCCCTTGGGACTCATGAACTGAGCTGTGGGAAAGTGCAAGAGTGACCTAACTGATCAATCTTTACTAGCTTCACAAAAACCTGTAAATTAGGCAAGGAAGGCAATATTATCTCCATTTCACAGTGGAGAAAATTTTGACTCCAAAATTAAGATTTTTGGCTCAGGGCCTCACAATTTTTAAATAACTGGCCCCTAACTAGCTTTTCAGATGCCAAATCCCGGCTCTTTGTGCTCTGTCACCTTACTCTATTATTTCTTTCCTTTCCTTTCCCTCTCCATTGTAATTTAGTTTTTTCTTCCTATTTTCTTTTAAAGAACACATCAGAGCTAAGAGGGGCATTTTAATCAACATGGTCTTAGGTTGCCTCTCAAGTCATCAGGGGACACTGGCTTTATGTCAGACACTGGGATTACTAGGTGTCTTGCAAAAAGCCAGTCATTTCATTATCCTTCATTTTGTTCAAATTGCTTTTTATAATGAATTAAATGTGCTTGATTATTACAGTTAACTGCATCACTTCTAGAAATACAATGTTTTAATAAATAAGCAGAGGGAAAAGAAATATGACTTAGCTGCCAGGGAGTTGAGGTCCCTTCACATTGTTCTGGTTCCTGCTTTGGATATGTGTGATATACGTGTGTTTTCCCAACAACTTATTTTTAATGTAAGAAGATGACAGTACTAACGTCACCAGTTTTCAGATATGTACTTTGTTTTGCTTTCTTCGCTAGCGGTGATGGCTCTGTGTGGAGCTAGCCATATGATACTCCTCAGTTACATCTGGTTCCGAGAGAACGAAGCTGTGAGAACATCTGGTTCCGGGAGAAGATAGCTGTGAGAATTCTGGCTAGGATCTGGTGTCTGTGGAGCAGTTTTTCCTCCTTTGCAGAGTAAACATAGTTCTTTCCAACCCTACCACTCTTAACGGGGTTGATTTTAAAGTTTTACCATCCTCAGCTCCTTGTTGTCACCCCCAACCATGTTGGATTCCAAATGCACTTGATGACTTGAAAGCATTTGGAAACTGAACAGAAAAGCATCCACCTTATCGTTTATGATTCATTGTAGAGTTCCTGTTTTATAATACATTGCACTAAATTTGCCCCCATTGTTCCTCAAAGATTGCTATATGCATACTCTGTTAACTGTATTATAACAAAATACAGTCTGGATTATCATTCAGTCTAATAATGCTTGTTGCTAGGCAACCATGTTCCCAAAATAGCAACTGAAGCAGTGCACTATCAGCATACGATATCTAAACAATGTAGAGAATGTAGAAACCGGTCACACATATAACTGATTTTACAAATTTTGGATGGCTAAAATATTTTTTATGAAAGCTAGAGAAAAACTAAGTGCTTAATTTAAAGCTCTTGGAAATTCAGAAGGCAGAATAAATAATTATGTATAGGGACAGACAGATGAGGGTTAAAATCCCAGCTCTATTATTTAATTGCTGAATAATAGTGGGCAAAGTATTTGCCCTTCAGCCTTGGTTTTATCGTGTTATTACAATTGGGGCTACAGCCTCTATCTTGTGGGGTGTTGTGAAGACTCAGTGAAGAGGGTTGCATAGAGTTCCTGGTTCATCGTTAGGTGTCCAATAAATTACAAGTATGGTGATGATGATGATGATAACCTGAAAGTTCACAACAATTGTCTTTTAGCCCTTTTATATTTGTGAAACAGTTAACACATATTTATTGATCATTAGCCTTGAATAATAAACAGTACAAATAAGTCCTTGACCTGAAAGAATTTATAGCTTTCTTTGGGAGATGGATATTCACTAGAAGAGTAATGACTTGTGGGGATGAGCACTGGGTGTTATATCGAAACCAACTTGACAATAAACTATTTGTAAAAATAAATAAATAAATAAAAATTTTAAAAAATGAAAAAAAAAAGAAGAGTAATGACTGCAAGGCATATCTAGCTGCCCTCAGCTGGAATAAAAGTTAATGTGTTGGAGGGACTTTAAAGAGGCATTGGACTTGTAGCATAGTGAGCAAAGAGGAAAGTGGTATGAGAAAGAATGAAGGGTAGAGTGGGCTGAATCGTGCAGTCTTTTTTTTTAATTTTATTTTTTAACGTTTATTTAGTTTTGAGAGAGAGAAAGACAGTGCAAACAGGGGAAAGGCAGAAAGAGAGGGAGACAAAGAATCTGAAGCAGTCTCTAGGCTCAGAACTGTCAGCACAGAGCCCAATGCAGGGCTCAAACTCACAAACTTTGAGATCATGACCTGAGGTGACATCAGATGCTTAACCGACTGAGCCATCCAGGAGCCTCCCAAATCAGGCAGTCTTTTTTTTTTTTTTTTTTTTTTTAATATTTTTATTTTATTTTAGGAGAGAGAGAGAGAGACAGTGTGAGCAGGGGAGGGTCAGAGAGAGAGGGAGTCACAGACTGAAACAGGCTCCAGGCTCTGAGCTGGCAGTCAGCACAGAGCCCGACGCGGGGCTCGAACCCACGAACCGCGAGATCATGACCTAAGCGAAAGCCGGACGCTTAACCAACTAAGCCACCCAGGCGCCCCAGCCAAATCAGGCAGTCTTAACCCAAGGAAGGTGTTTGGATTTTAATCTAGGTATTTCAGTAAGCCAAGCAGTATTTTTTTTAAGTTTATTATTTTGAGAGAGAGAGAGAGAGAGAGAGAATGAGTACAAGCAGGACAGGGGAAAAGAGAGAGAATCACAAGGAAGCGCCACGCTCAATACAGAACCCAATGTGGGGCTGGATCTCATGACCATGAGATCATGTCCTGAACCAATATCAAGAGAGGACACTTAACCAATTGAGCCACCCAGATACCCCAACCATGACATCTTTTAAGCAAAGGAGTCAATCTGATCTATGTTATAAAACATGCCCATGGGGCGCCTGGGTGGCTTAGTCGGTTAAGCGTCCGACTTTCGCTTAGGTCATGATCTCGCGGTTCGTGGGTTCGAGCCCCGCGTCGGGCTCTGGGCTGACTGCCAGCTCAGAGCCTGGAGCCTGTTTCAGTCTGTGACTCCCTCTCTCTCTGACCCACCCCTGCTCAAGCTGTCTCTCTCTCTCTCTCCTAGAAATAAATAAAACATTAAAAAAAAAACAAAAAAAAAACATGCCTGTAAGGATTATTTGGAAAATGGTTTGGTTAAAGGTGAAAGTGGGATTGGAAGGACTAGTTACGAGACTCTTCTAGGTAGTAGATAATGGTAACCCAGGCCAAAGTGATAGCCCTGGAAATGGAGGAAAGTGGATGGATTGATACTTTCATAGAAAATCATCAAGACCTGTGATTTATGGGTAGTACAGAATGAGGGAAAGTGGGGGGAGTTAAACATGACTCATTTCTAGATTAAGCATCTGAGTACCTAGTGATTGTGAAGAATAAAGAAGGTGTCAAGATTAGCAAGTAAAGAGAATGGTTTTTAAGAAAGAGAATTCAATGAAGGAACTCAGGCCTTAGGAGGAAATACCAAGTGGCCCACTTCAGGTTGACTTGGGTGTGTGTCAGGAATGGGATGTGTTGGAGTGGGTGAGACAAGACTGCTGAGGGGTTAGTTTGCACAGGTTCATGAATGTCAAGCAAATGTATGTCAGTGTGTGTGGTGTATCCATTTAGTCATTATTTACAGTCAGATTTGCTACGTGTAGACTTTCTCTTCTACTTTCCCCTTTAGCAGGCTTAATCCTCATGCAGGCTTGAATGTTCATCTCTCTTATGGTTTCTATCCTTCCTCCACCCTAAACTAATAGAATAATCTATTAGCAAATTTATCAGTTTCGTCTATCTCTAAGTATGTTTTGTCTGTCTTCCTGTGCCTCCATGCATCATGCCCCACTGTACTCAAGGACCCTATCCTTTAATGCCCTCTTTGCTTCCATACTTCCCCTGTTCCAATTCCCCACACCACAGCAGAGCAATTAAAAGAAAATCTTTAGTACCTTTTTGTGGCTTACAGTTAATCTTAGGTTAAAAAATAGATCATCTCTTACTGTGTCCTAAAGGGCACTGCATGATCTGGCTTTTGCCTACCTTTCCAGCCTTATTGCATACACATCCATCTTCCTCACCTCACTTTATGTTTTTTTTTTTTTTTTAATTTATTTATTTCTTTTGAGAGAGACAGAGACAGTGAGAGTGGGGGAGGGGCAGCGAGAAGGGAGAAAGAATCCCAGGCAGGCTCCCCGCACTGCCTGTGTAGAGCCTGATGTGGGGTTTGAACCCACAGAGCTGTGAGATAGTCACCTGAGCCAAAACCAAGAGTTCAAACAGCTGAGCCCCCCAGGTGCCCCTGCCTCTCCTCACTTTAGACACATAACTTTTCTGCAGGTCTCAAACTCATGAGATTCTTATCTGCATTTGGGCCTTTGCACACTCTATGTATTCTGCCTGCAACAATTCTTTCTTCTAGTTTTGCTGGATTGTAACTCATTCTTTAAGTCTTAAAGGGTTATCTAAGACCACCAATTTAATAGTGGTCTACCACATTATTCTCAAAACACTCCAAACTTTTTCCTTTATAACACTTACTGTGGCTTGTCCATCCATATGTTTCATTCCTCTTTCTTTATTGTATTATAAGCCTCAGAAATGCAGAAAGCTTGTCCGTGTTTTCATCAGTGTATAACCGGTGTCTAGCAGTGTGTGGTATATAGTAGGTGGTCAATAAAACAATTGTTGGGTAAATAGAAGGGTTAAAAATGAATGACAAGTGATATAAATCTTTCCTACCTCTAATAATAATCAGCGCTAACTTTTGTAAAGTGCTTTACAGTTTTCAGAGTATTTCACATGTTTTCTTATTGAAAGTAGCTGTGTAAGTTGTATAAGAAGGGATTGGATCAGCATCAGTTATATATAGGATATGTGGTCAATTAAGAGGTTTATTTTAAGATAGAGCTTTTCAGCTGGCCACCTCTTATTATATCTGAATGTATTTTCCCTTAGGGTAAAGAATTTTACACGGATGATATGAGTGTAGAAAGAAAGGTCACAGTTTTCCCTGTATGGTAGAGGCTCTATTAACCAACCGCAATTTAACCAAACCACCAAACAACCTAATATTTTCTAAAAAGGAAGTATTGTTTCATTAAAAAAAAAAAAAGTAACTTGTATATATAGGGAAAACTTGGCTCAGTTGAGCCACTGAAAATGTGTTATCAAATTAGGTATAGGCATGAAAACTATAAAATATTGGGGAAAAATCATAGAAATTTAGTTCTTCAGATTGCTCTCACTCTGTTTTAAATATATTGAGGTGGGAAGTCCCACAGAATACATAACTGGTATGATTTATGGAAGAAAGACTTTGAGAAGCTCAAAGCAAAACACTTGGCCTCCATTCGAGACTGACAAATAAATGTTCGTTTATATATTGTAAGTTAAAAGTGTTTAAGATATGTATGTATTACCTTTTTAGATTTCTTTCTTTCCTTGACTGACTCCTAATCACCCTGGGTAAAATCGTTTCTATGGATCTGACATTTTACAGAATGGAGAGGACTCCCGCCAGCTGACTAATCATAAATATGGGAAGAACGTGGTTTAATATTTGGTATCAGCAGCTCCCCTTTACTACCTCTTCATTTCTTATACTGATTTCTTTTTCTCCTCTTCTGAATTTGCTCCCATGGAAATCATCAGTGACCTCCTAACTGCCTACTTTATTTTATTTTTTTTTAATTTTTTAAAATGTTTTATTTATTTCTAGGAGAGAGAGAGAGAGAGTGAGAGACAGCGTGAGCAGGGGAGGGTCAGAGAGAGAGGGAGTCACAGACTCTGAAACAGGCTCCAGGCTCTGAGCTGGCAGTCAGCACAGAGCCCGACGCAGGGCTTAAACCCACGAACCGTGAGATCATGACCTAAGCGAAAGTCGGACGCTTAACCGACTAAGCCACCCAGGCGCCCCCTAACTGCCTACTTTAAAGCCCTTTGCTCATATCTTTCTGGCATTTTATACTGTTGCTCTGGCCTCTTGGCTTATAATAACCAGACTATTTATTTATTTTGCCCATCAGCATGTATCTCCTCCACACTTCTTTATCAGTTGATATTTTTTCTTCCTATTTTGTTATCCTGTATCCTATTCTTCATATTTCAATTTTTAAAAATTTATTCAATTATTTTGAGAGGTGGGGGAAGGGCAGAGAGAGAGGGGAAGAGACAATCCCAAACAGTCTCCACACTGTCAGCACAGAGCCTGGTGCAGGGCTCCATACAGGAACCGTGAGATCATGACCTGAGCCAAAATCAAGAGTCGGAAGCTTAACTGACTGAGCCACCCAGGCGCCCTCCTATTTTGATTTTTTTTTTTTTTTTTTACACACAAAATTTTCATTGGTAGTCCTGTCTACGAGTGTAGTCAAGAAGACTGTGGCTCTCTGTGGCCTATTTACAGCATTCTCCTGTGGTGCAAAAACTGTAGGGATAATTGAATTATAGTTAGAGCAAAAAGAATTAATGAGACAATTCTAAGGATACTGGGATACTGGTGCATTTTGATCCATGTGTTCTTTCCCCAGATAATGAAGGAGAAAGATCACAAATTCTACTTCCTTTAGTTTCTCTTTTCCAGGCTCCCTGCAGGCATTCTTTGTTCTCCCTTTATTTTTTTTCCCCACAGGCTTTTACTTCTATGTTTACTAACACTTAGTTTTTTTAAAGTTTTGATTTGAGTTCCAGTTAGTTAACATACAGTGTAATATTAGTTTCAAGTATACAGTATAGTCACTCCACACTTCCATATAACACCCGTGTTCATCACAACAAGTGCTCTTCTTAATCGCCATCACCTATTTCACCCACCCCCTACTCATCTCCTTCTGGGAACCATTAGTTTGTTCTCTAGAAATGGAGTCTGTTTCTTGGTTTGCCCCCCCCCCCCGCCCCGTCTCTCCTTGTCTCTCTCTTTCCCTTTGCTTATTTGTTTTGAAACAATAGGTGTTGATGAGGATGTGGAGAAAGGGGAACCTTCTTGCACTGTTGGTGGGAATACAAACTGGTACTACCACTTTCTTCTCCCTTTAAATGTATTGATGCCATTAGTTAGATGTTGGTTCTCTCTATCACTTTTGGTTTTTTGGCTTGTTAAGTGGAAGTGATGATAATATTAAAAAATAATTCCTTCACTGTGTCAAGCATAGGTCTATATGCTTTGTCTATGTTATTATTTTTTTAAATGTTTATTTTTGAAGGAGAGAGAGAGACAGAGTGTGAGCTGGGGAGGGGCAGAGAGAGAGGGAGATACAGAATCCAAAGCAGGCTCCAGGCTCTGAGCTGTCAGCACAGAGCCTGACACAGGACTCAAACTCACAAGCCATGAGATCATCTGAGCTGAAATCGGACACTTAACCAACTGAGCCACCAGGTGCCCCTATCTATGTTATTTAATCTTCAAAACAATAGAATGCATTTGATTTTATGAGTCTCATTGCATAAGTCATAAGCATGAGGTATTGGAATATTTAGTAGCTTCCTTAAAAATCACACTACTAATATATACTGGTGCCCATTTCTACTTGTTTTGAAAGCCATATGTTTCAATGAATGCATTTAAATCTATCAATTTCTACCTAATCTTTACTTAAGCTATATCCCACAAATTTTGTTTTTTTAATGTTTTATTTCTTTCTGAGAGAGAGAGACAGTGTGAGCAGGGGAGGGTCAGAGAGAGAGGGAGACACAGAATCTGAAACAGGCTCCAGGCTCAGAGCTGTCAGCACAGAGCCCGACGCAGGGCTTGAACCCATGAACCGTGAGATCATGACCTGACCTGAAGTCGGACACTTAACTGACTGAGCCACCTAAGTATTCCAGTCCCACAAATTTTAATATGTAGTATTCTCCATATCATTAGATCTAAATATTTCTTTATTTCTATTGGGATTTTTTCATAACACATGGGATATTTATGTGTGTTTTCCCATAATGTGTGGAACTTTTGTTTTTACTATTTAATTAATTTACTTAAAGTAACATTTATAAATACCCGTTTTCATTTTCAAAAGATACAGGTCCTATTCTAAAAGAGGTTAGTTTGATTGGACGTTTTCATAACAGATAAGAGCCTTCAAAAGAAGCCAAAATATTTCCTAGTAGTTTTTTTTTTTTCAAATGTTTTATTTATTTCTAGGAGAGAGAGAAAGACAGAGTGAGCAGGGGAGGGTCCGAGAGAGAGGGAGTCACAGACTGAAACAGGCTCTGGGCTCTGAGCTGCCAGTCAGCACAGAGCCCGACGCGGGGCTCAAACCCACGAACCGCGAGATCATGACCTAAAGTCGGGCTCTTAACCGACTAAGCCACCCAGGCGCTCCAATTTCCTAGTAGTTCTGAGGATGACAAAGTCAATAGGGATTTTCTCCATCAGAAACATTTTTGTTAAAGTGATGTAATGTGAGTTAGGTCTTTCAGGAAGGATATAATTTGAGTGAATTGAGTGAAGAAAGGGGGTTTTAGGCAAGGAAGTTAATACAGATGAAGTTATCATGGAATAAATACCGTGTTCCTGGATCATTGACTAAGCCAATCTTATTTTGCCCCCTTGGAACACAGGACATGTCTAATCTTGGTCCCATAGAACAGTACCCAAAAAATGTTCATAAGACTACTAAATCTCTGGGAGCGTCCTTTTTTTTTTTTAAATAACTCTTTCCTCACTTATTATTCCTAATGAGTCTCTTCTTTATGACTGTTCTGTTCATGGATGTTTAACTTCATCCTTAAAGTGGGGCCCTTATGACAGGATATGACCCTGACTTTAAAGGATGTTTCCAGAATGAAACCCGCAAGAAACACCAACTGTAAGATCTTGAAATTAGAATAGTACCATGCAGTAACCAAATCCAGTGTGACCATATGGCTGGGACAGATAAGGGGTAGCATACACCTTGCTTTTCATAAGGTATACTATTTCAAATGAAGAAGATAATTAGATTGATTAGGTCTTAACTTATTTTAGTCTTTAAAAATTCACACTTGGATTTCAACAGATCTGACTTTTAATCCTAGCTCCCCCAAGTCAAAGTCTATGACCTTAGCTAAATTTATTTAACTTCCTTATGCCTCATTTGCCTCATCTGTAAAGTGGGAATAACAATACCAATACTTATTTCATAGGGTTGTTGTGAAAATTAAATCAAAGGACAAAGCAAATCACATGTTAGAATACTTCATACATTGTAAATATTCAACAAGTAGTAGCTAAACATAAGCTTGGATAAAAATGCCAGCCAAATGATAAAGCATTTTCCTGTGTATATGAACTCTACTTGATTATATTAGTATAGATTATATATTCCCAACATGGTAGAGTATTAAGTATGCAAAATATGCATATAAATATTGCTGCTGTATGGATAATGAACCAACCTCAACATACTTAATGTAGCCATTAGTAACATAGGAACACATATTTGTGCTTCACTATTTATTATAACATGTAACCAATACATGGTTGTCTTTCAATCTTACTTTAAAAAAGATGTTTATTTACTTTGAGAGGGAGAGAGACAGCATGAGCAGTGGAGGGTCAAAGAGAGATGGGGAAAGAAAGAATCTCAGGTAGGCTCCACGGGGTTCAAACCCACAAACCATGAAATCATGACCTAAGCCAAAATCAAGAGTCAGATGCTTAACCAACTGAGCCACCCAGGCACCCAGTTTGTTTTTTTAGAAGGTACTCTTTTTTGTTGAGTCAGTACTATTTATGGGAATCTTTTTAGAAGGACAAAGGTAGATTAGAAAAGAAATTTCTAAAGAAAACTGATATTCTAAAACCTTCATGTACTGCTAGGTCTAGGCTAGGAAATAACAATTGCAGTGTAGTTGAAAATGTATGATGGTGTCGGCAAATAGAAGATAATGCAAGCCAGCCTGTGTGGTTGCTGGTGATGTCTGGGAAATGATTTGCTAATGAATATTTTCAGTCTGCATTTTTATTCAATTACCATAATATTCATAAAAATGAATGAGGAAAATAACCTCTTAACCCAGAAGTGCCAGAGACTTGCCAATGTATTATTTCACTGTGTGCACCCAATCCATCTCTGAAATGTAGAGTCTGTCAGTGAAGACCTTGTATTAATGTAAGTGACTATAAAGGCGACATCCTGTATGTTTCCAAACCAACTTGCCTCTGGCATCTTTGTGATGTTCCTGCCTCTGATTCTTTACTGCAGGAACAGTGTAGCCCTGTGTCCTACTATTAAACACGGTATTTCTTTAACTAGGTCTTCATCTTTTAATTCTCTAAAAACTGATCTGGTTTTAGATAATTCTGTTGATTAGATAATCCTATCAACAGGGAATATATTTTCAAGACACTTCTTTTTCTTATTCTTCCGATATGGTTTTTTTGAAGATACATACAATTCTGCTAATCCAGTAATTTGTTTTACAGTGGACTCTGTTAAGATGCTGAAACAGAAATTATACGCTTTTACACTTCAATTTGAAAGTTATAATTTAGGCTGTTTTTATAGAAACAGTTCTCACTCATAAGTAAAATTAATACAGTAGAATGCAATTATATTATTGGACTGGTTTTTTTACCCACATTTAGATATGCTTCATAAAATATCATGTCTCTTGAAATGTAACTGCATTCAAATAAAAGCCTGATATTATGCAGTTATTCTACATTGAATGGAGAAGCTGTTAGTCTTATCTCTCAACTGTGTATTTACTAGTCTCCAGACCTAGAAAATGTCAAATTTCAAGTTATGAAGTATGACCAAAGGCATAGTGTGGGGGAAGCCCTTTAGTCTGAAGGATACTTTGATCCAGCTCATATCTATTGAAAGCCTGCTCTGGGCTGGGCACAATGCCAGTCACATAGTTCCTGATGGACTTTGCCATCTAGGGTGGTAGAGGGCTACTAAACCAAATGAGTGGATGAATGTTAATTCTTCAGCAACCACTGGATAACAGCAAAGTCTAAAAAAATCAGGTAGGATTTACTGACCATTGCTTTCACATCCAGAAGTGACTACAACATGGATGCTATCATTAACTAACATTGAATGTTGTTATATTTTAAATTGTAAAATTTTCTCCTCTTAGTGCATTGTTCTGTATACAGAGATTTGTATCCTTATCTTGACTTACGGTTCTTGATATCCATGTAGTACTTCCATCTTGAGGTTTGTGTAGCACTTATTTACCCTGATTTCGTTAAAAAGAACAAAGAATATTAAGTTTAAAAGTTAAAGTATGCTCAATTCTTCTGTGTCACAATGGAATAAAGATTTCTGTTTCAAGTCACTGTGTACTTGAATTCCACTTCAGCCCTCTTTTCACTGCTGAGCACATTCAGCATTGACTATCAGGCACATGTCCTTTGCTTTTTTGACTTCTTCACCTATTTATTCTTCGGTTTCTGCTGCTGATGCCAAACTGTGGTAGAACATGTGAACCCAATAAGAACATGATTAGTTCCATTTAATGATAATCGGCCTTCTGGTGTGGTTTCCAGGAATATATCGCATCATTAAAGCAGGATCCACTTATTTGCAAAATCAAAATCATCTGGTTACTAATGTAATTCTATTAACATATTGGTGTTACCCACAGGGAGAAAAGGATGTGTTCCTTGAATGTGCTTGCAAAAAGAATTTGTACTACTTTCTCCTAAGTGGGATGCTTCCTGATACTATGTTTAAGGTAGTCAATCTGCTAATACCAGTCTTAGAATGGGAGTTTGGTAATTGCACTTTATTTAAAAAAGGAAAAGTAGAACAAGTATCTGCAGAAAAGTGTGTCCCTTTGCATTTTCATTTTTTATTTTGACAGCCTACCTGTAATTTGTGAAGGATTTTGGCTGGTGGCCAAACTTAGAGCAGTCAACTATTACAATTGTTTGCATCTGTATGTATTCTCAAGTGTCTTTATAGTTGAAATGAAATAAGTAACAAGTTTGGTGTATAGCAGTCTATTCTAGACCAGGATTTTGGCCAGTGCTTTATTTATTCAGTTCTGACTTTTTTGGTATATCTATTTTTCCAATGAAGTATTTTGTGTATGTTTATAACCAGTAAGAACAGATTCCTGATTTAAAGCAAAACTTTATCAAAAAGATTTGCATTTCAGTGCAAAAAATTAGATTAAAGCAGAATGCATACACAGTACTTGAATTATGCTAAGTAATAAATGTCCACCTAAATTTAGGCTTTTATTTTTATACATTTGTTTAGCAAAATATTGTCCAAAATGTGTAGGCAGAGATTTGGATTGACAAGAAAAGCAGTTCTGAATTTCATAAAGCATTCACCAGGGAAACTGTATTGTCAGCAGCAGTAATTACAGTAGGTAATTGTGTCATTTACCCTGTTACAGACCACTGAATGTGAGGAGCATGGGACATACCAGCTGTCACACCCTGTTAGCTTTCACGTTCTGGGATTTGCAAAATCACACTAGGACTTACTCTTGGTGAATGGAAGGAAAACAAAAATAAACTCAGATTAAACACTATTACAGCTTTGACAGAGAGACTTTGCTAGAAAATAAAAAGTGTGAATTTCTGAAAAGTTGGAAGTTGGCATGGACATTCCTTTCTTTCATGTTTGTTTCTTATAATCAAAAGCTGTTGGGCCAGAAGTAACTACAACTAAGATCCAGTTGTGCTGCTTATTAACTGTGACCTTGGATAACTCATTTAATATTTGTGCGCCTCAGTTTCTTCATGTGGTCAATAAAATATCCGTGAAAAATACAACCTCTAAAGTTCGACTCCCCTTTAAAAATTTTGTTTCTACTGGGAATAAATTCTCTTTTAGGTGCTGTAGTTCCACCAGTGAACAAATTAGGGTCTCTGTCCTCATGAAACGTATAATCTAATGGGGAACACAGTAAATACATAAGCAGACAATTTCATAAAGTATAACAGACAGTGTTGTGAAGAAGGAATCAGGTAAGAAAGGGATGTGAGACAGAGCCTCTCGGAGGAGGTGCCCTCTGAGGCCTAAAATAAATTAGCTGGTGAGCCATGAAAACAGTTGGGTTAATAGCATCTCAGGAGGAGGGACAGTGAGGTGTGTTGTCTGTTCAGCGTGGCACACTGCAGCCATAGTGAAGCCTTGAGACTATTCAAAAATATGCAGAGAATCAGGGAAGGGTTGAGAGCACGAGGAATATCATGATCATTTTAAGTTTTGAAAGAATCATTCTTGCTGTATGAAATAAGTGTAGAGATGGGTAGATTTGCATTTTAACAACACACTCGAATAAATTGGTGTTTGTATGGCCACTTAAAAATACCATGCTAGAGGGAAAATACTTTGTAGAAATGTTAGAGAAGATGAATGATTACAGTTGAAGTTATTTTGATATCATTTCTCCTTTTTTAAAACATCCTTGAGTTCCATTTTGCCTTAGATAATATAGAATTGGCAAGAATAATCTCAAGGAAGGAGAAAAATGCTAACTTAGTTTGTGCTGGCAAGCGTGAATTTTTTAGCCCAACTCAGGAAAGATTTTGAGATATGAAAACGTGTTGTTGGATTTGATCAAACACAGAATAATGAATACTTTTCTAGGTTTTTTTTTTTTTTCTTCTCTAGATTAGTTGAACAGGCAAAGAGGGAGGAGAGAGTTCAGGAGTGTAAATCCAATTAGACCTGAAGAAAGCCTTTTGTTGCAAGTATTCAGCATTCAGGCCAGGAGCTTCTTATAACATCTAGATGAAATATTTCCTTCTGTTGGTGTACCATGCCAAACTGATTTATTTATTTATTTTTAATGCATGAAAGCATTCAATCAGCAAAGAAGGAGCGTTAATTTCCAGTCCGGCACCCTCCCAGGTATAGCAGAGGTACCTGCAGAGAGTGTGGTGGTGGTGATACGTTTGACTAGGGAGCTAGGAGTCTCTTTCTTTCAAAGCTACATTTACGCTTCAAATATACATTCTGTCTTCACCTGGATAGGTAGGGACAGCTAGGAAGTTGATTGGTGGCCATGATGGCAGAGCTAACTCTTAACTATTCCTTGTTACAGTCAGCTGGGATATAAAAACAAAACACATCTTTCTCATCATCAAGGAGCTCATGACCTAGAAGCAAAGAGTGGTAAATAAATAGACCATTGCAATCCAGGGTGTTTGTTCAGTGCTATAATAGGGGAGGAAACACAAGCAAGCTAAGAAACCAGATTAGGCAAAGATGCTGAGTTATGAAACTCATGAGGTCGTAGGAAAGGGAATGGGAATTTAAAGAGGACAAATAATGCTCAGTGCTCCTCCTATCTTCCTGTTCCCAAAATAAATATATAATTCACATAGCATTGCATTTTTCTTAACATTCAGTTATTCAGAAATTTATGTACGTATGTATTTATATTTGAAGGATATATACATCTTGTCTTGTAGAGAATTCTGTTTCCCAAAGGCTTCTAGTCATGATCTCATCATTTGGTTTTTCCTAGATATGGGACTTTTAAGAATGGTTATGTCTCACTTTCAAAATAATCATTTTGATCTAGTTTCTTAGTCTGTTACAGTTACAACAAAATACAATAGACTGGGCGGCTTAAACAACAAACATCTCTTTCTCATAGTTCTGGAGGCTGGGAAGTCCCAGAGGAAGGTGCAGGCAAGTTTGTTGTCTGGTTTCAATCCACTTCGTGGTTCATAGATTCCTGCCTTCTCCCTATGTCTTCACATGGTGGAAGAGGTGAGGGATCTCTCTGGGGTCTCTTTTGTAAGGATACTAATTCTATTCATGAGTTTCTACCCTTGTGACTAATCATCTGCCAAAGTCTCCACCTCCTAAATTCGTCACACTGGGGGTTAGGCTTCAATATATGAACTTTGGGAAGACACAAATATTCAGTCCATATTTAGTTTGTCATCTTGTCTTGGAGTATAACGGGTTGAGGATGGAGAATGCAGATGCCATATTAGAAGGCCAAGAAGCAGAACCAGTCAACAGAGAAGTAAGTCATACTCCACTGGGTTGATCTGCCACAGAGGGCCAGCATGCTATGCGAGGCTGCTCCTCCTTGGTAACTGCGCATATTTCCATTTTGCTTCTTGTCTTCCTCCTTTATCCCACTTTATCTTAAAAGGGACCTTCTGAGTGAGTGAATGGATTTTATCATTTGTGGGAAGATATGTGGAATGTGTTTAAATAACACTGAAAGCAGGAGCCTTTAAAACATTTCCATGCCACTTGTACTAATTCCAGGCCCCCAGAGAAGGGAGGAGAGGAAAGAAGGCAGAGATGAGGGAGGCACTGGGTGTAATTAGAGGAGGGAAGAATGAGAGCAGCGAATACAAAGAGCAAGTGTTTTCCCCAGAGCAGGACATTGTGGGTTGTAATTAAAATACACACTTGCAGTCAGGGAGAAGATTACAAGTTGAAATTTTTAAAAATCTTGTAATTGATACTGTGAAGAATGAAAGAAAGCAGGATGAATAAATTGGAGAGGAGGATAAGTAAAGTTTGTGGTTGGGATGGAAGAGCAGGAAGCTGAGATGTCAGAAGAGGAGTTCTCAAATGAGAAGAGAAAGTTAGGACAGGTAGGCTCCAGATTCACCCCCGCTTGTTGCTGTGCTGCTTTTCTGGAACTGTACATCTTCGTTTTGTTTTTTTTTTTAATAAAGAAATATTTTTTAATGTTTTATTTATTTCTGAGAGAGAGAAAGAGAGAGAGAGCGTGAGAGCAGTGGAGGGTCAGAGAGAGAAGGAGATACAGAATCAGAAGCAGGCTCCAGGCTCTGAAATGGCAGCACAGAGGCCGACACGGGTCTCAAACCCACGAACTGTGAGATCATGACCTGAGCCGATGTCGGACGCCCAACCGACTGAGCCACCCAGGTGCCCTAGAGCTGTACATCTTCTGATCTGGAGGTCAAATTTCTCTTCACGTCCACGCAGCAGTCTGATTGGGATACAGGAGGCCAAAGGCACAAGGACAAATAATGGGCAGAAGGAGACAGGAAGAGTTGTCTGCTTGTGGAGGTGGGTGCGCGCTACTCGGGGAAGGCGACTGATGATACGTGCGTGGCAGAGAAAGTCTTGCTCAGGCTCCTCTGAACACTTGGTGGTGATTCCTGGGGCAAGAGGCCCCTTGGTGAGAAACAGTGAGAAAAGAATTACTACATTTGAAGGGAGCTCATCAAGCAAAAGTGAGTGATTCAGAGTGAGGTTTAGAATAAAAGCCATTTCAAAGCCTTTTTCTGAAAAGAATGGAATGTAAAAAGAAGACGCACTCTATATTGTCAGGAGAGAAAATCCTTTTCGGATCTTACAAAAAGGTGGCTTTCTAAATGACAGAAAAAAGATTTTGCTATACTCCTAAATTGGTTCCTGCCTCTCAAGAACTAAACAAAACACAGGTTTAAATGAGTCACCAACTTGCTACCTAACATCTTTATATGTCCAGTGCAGAGAAGTTATATGCATACATACATATACATACATGTACGTATACACGCAGACTCTTACATGATATACCCACACACACCTACCTGCACACGCATAACAACACCTTTAAATATCTTCAGGATAAGGATTCTGCCTTATTTATCTTACAACAATCACACCTCTTAAGTAAGCATGGTAAAACTTAATGCATATCTGTAATATCAGCAAACCTTAGTACAATTAGAAATATTAAAGGATAGGGGGCACCTGCGCTCAATTGAGCACCCAATTTCTGCTCAGGTCATGATCTCACGGCTCGTGAGTTCAAGCCCCACATCGGGCTCACTGCTGTCAGCCTGCCAGTGAAGAGCCTGCTTCAGATCCTCTGTACCCCTCTTTCTGCCCTCACTCACTTTCTCTCTCCTACCACACAAAAAAATTTTAAAAAAGAAATATTAAAAGATATTAAAAGACAGCTCAAAAATGTCAAAGATGGTTAAATCATTGTACACCTCACACACAGAAGTATGAAATAAAAGTGCACAAAAATATCTGTATCTTATGTTTTATTAAGGATATTGAAACACAATATATAATCATTTGGACCTGAAAATCATCTTGTATCTTGTATTTTGCTGTGGTAGAGCCTCAAATAGCATGCTCTGAGAGATGGATTTTTGAAATGAAGCTCATTTTTAAAATTAAGCCCGTGAGTGAAAAGATTGATGGGTCTCTTTTGTCCCATAGTCCCAACCCTTTAAAATCTGAGGAATCATTTTATTTTCTGTAAGAAGTTAAAAGGTCATAATATAGTATCTGATTCACATGTGGCTTTCTTCTAAGCTCATCTTAAACTGCAGTGGGAAGGATATGTAGGTTGAAATACTGAGGTGGTTTTTCTTCAGTGATTTTATATTTTAAAAATGCCTTTTTTATATTGTATGTTGTTTTGAAACTTGTTCTGGTATAGTGTGTCAAATATAGTCTTTAATCTTATTGGGGTTTTTTTTGGTAGGTATTAAAGCTGGGCGAGCCTTAGAGCTTTCAGTGAAGGGATAGATCCCATGATGTTAGGTGAGGATGATTTCTCTTCCGGCAGAAGTTTTCACTAGCTTAATGAGCACCTTTCCTTCCCTCCCAAAAAATCTAAATAAATGGAAGCACATGCCTCTTACCAAATTTAGGGGCAGCGCTGACATGAAAACACAGGAGCAACCAGCTTGAACTTTTGCTTTGGTGAAGGTGTCATGGTCTCTTAAGCAATGCATAAGTACTGCTGTAAATGATAAATCCCAGGCATGATACATGGATTTGGGGTGAATACCATATAAAATGTAAAATATTGGTGTGAAATACTCTGAGAAACTGAAAGCGTTGATTTTTTTTTTTATACAGATGAAGCCTATTATTCATTCATCTACATTTGCCAAGTGCCTGAAACGTGTCATGTGTTATGGCAAGGACTAAAGACTCACAGATCTATAATAAAAATTCTCTGTCTCAAGGAGTATACTGACTAATGAGGGGTGGGTAAGAGAATTGATCTCTGACAGTGTGATAAGGGCTAGTCTAATACTAACTCATGAAACATTAAGTGCTTTCTGTGCATTACCTCCATTAATCCTTGCAACTCTATGAAGAATGTACAGGTCCACAATCCCTCCTTACCTACAGTTCTGAACTCCAAAACTCCAGACAGCTCTAGGGGCGCCTGGGTGGCTTAGTTGGTTAAGCGTCCACTTTCGCTTAGGTCATGATCTCGCGGTTCGTGGGTTCGAGCCCCGCGTCGGGCTCTGTGCTGATTGCCAGCTCAGAGCCTGGAGCCTGTTTCAATCTGTGACTCCCTCTCTCTCTGACCCTCCCCTCCTCACGCTGTCTCTCTCTCTCTTTTAGAAATAAATAAAAAAAACATTAAAAACAAAACAAAACAAAACTCCAGACAGCTCTGGAAGTTGAATGTTTATTTTAAAGTTCATTTGGAAGGAAACATTAATCTGATGTGATGCTATTTCTCATTTTTGTTTATCCAATTTGATATGAATAGTCATACTTTTACTACAGAAATATTTGTTTAATTACTGACTATTGTCCCAGATCCTGCTGAAGATTTTACTTGTGTATCATTATTAGCTCATTTCATGGAGGAGGAAACTGTAATTTCAAGAGGTTGAATAATTTGCTCAAGATCTGTGAAAGGCAGAGTCAGGATTTGATCAGAAGCAACCTGACTCCAAAGTCCATACTCATAACTACACTATATTCTAGCTTCCAAATGTTATGATGGAATTGAGCACAAATAGTATGGGGCTTACCTAAGTTTTAAGAAAGGTTTTCTAAAGAAGGAGGCATTGTTTGGTCTGAGTGGGAGGTGAATAGGAGAGGTAGGTAAGGAAAATGAGGAAGGGCTTTTTGGGCAAAAAGCAGAGACCTATGTGAAATATACAGGGGTTGGCTGGTATGATACTGGGCCTTTAGCAGAGTCTCAGTAAATGATATTATATAAAAATGTTGCAATGGGAGAGTTTTAAATGGTGCACTTTGGTGAGAGCAAAGTGTCATAATGAAATCTCCATGAGTAAGTGGTGCTTTGATGGCTAGTAAGAACAAAAAGATTAAGAGAGAAAAAGAGAATGGGAAGAGGGAGAGAAGATCAGATTTTATTTGAGAAGTCATTGTAACAATGGTTTAGAGATGTACCAAGCTGGGGACAGCGTTGTCATCACGGAGCTATTGCAGTATTCCAAAGGAAAGATTTTGTGCCCAATTTTGGCAATGGAAGAATAGTGGGATGGAGATAGAGGCAAGGGCTATAGAAATGAGAACAGCCAAGGAAGTAGAATCCAGATGAATTGGTCCCCAGATGTGGTAGTTGGGAGGAAGGGAAGAGAAGTCTCTGGTGACCCCAGATTAAAGCTTATTTAAGGGGAGATTTAGCTACAGGTTCACCTGGGGGTGAGAAATCTGGGAGTGTTCTTTCCTGATTATCTGGATAGTCTTCAGGGAAGTTATTGACGGGGTTATGGTGCCACAAGTGAGAGAATGAGAATGGGGCGGGCATTCAAAGAAAGAGCAGCATTTCTCCTGAGGGGAATAGAAGATAGAGCAGGAGTTGTGCACACTGTCACTGTAGACTATCTTGAATATTTTCCATTAGCAACTCTCTAAATGTTTTGCATGTTTAATTGACTCATTATTTAACAAATATTCATTGGAGAGGCACCTGGATGGCTCAGTGAGTTAAGCTACTGACTTCAGCTCAGGTCATGATCTCACAGTTTGTGGGTTTGAGCCATGCGTCGGGCTCTGTGCTGACAGCTCAAAGCCTGGAGCCTGCTTCTAATTCTGTTTCTCTTTCTCTCTATCCTTCCCCTGCTCATGCTCTGTCTCCCTCTCTCAAAAATAAATAAGCATTTAAAAGATTAAAAAAAAAAACCCAAATATTCATTGGAGACCAATTTGTGCCAGTCATGGTGTTGGGTGCAACGGATGAATTAGATCTAAGGTTTGCTATCTAGGTGGTTATCTGACAGACAGATATTGGGTAGGGAGTATTTACTAAGTGTGTTGTCACCATCAGTAGAGGAAATTCACTTTCCTAATATGATCTTTGCTTTTATATTTTGACTTCTTAATTCTATTTTTCTTTTTTGCCATAAAAACTAAACCAGACTAGACCAGACCAAAACAAGAATGAGGATAACAAAATTTCTAAAAGTAAGAAACCCTCTTCTATTCATCTCACCACCATCTCACTCCCAGTTGCCCAGGTTTGAAACCTGACTTATTTTCATTGCATGTCTTCCTTTTAGTTCAAATATCGATTCATTGAGGGACTCATCAGTTATACATATAAATTGTTCCACCATTGTTTTGTCCATTCTTCTTCAGGTCCTCTCTTCAACATAGTTTCATTCTACAGAAGCATAGGGTTTGGGATACAGAAAATGAGTAAGACAAGGTTTCCGCCTTTGAAGGATTTGGAGCTTAAGATTTGACGCTTGCTTCCTAACCGTTCTTCCTCCCTTCTGTGGTACTTCCTCATGCTGTGTACACATACACATTGCTCAACACAGTGCTTGCCAGGTGATAAGCATTCATTTTTTATTGTCTTTTCACCCATCTTTCTCCTCCTCCGTATCCTTTTACTACACTCTGTGTTGCACAGACTCCTGTCACAACTCCCGGTAGTAACCTACCTCTGACTCAAAAGGAGAAAAATGAAAGAAAGAAAGAAGGACTAAAATGAAAGAGAAAAATGCTGGCTTGCTAACATAGGACACCCAGTTTGTTAAGAGAAGTCGGTCTTTCCTCGTCTACACGTTGCTGTGAATTTCCCTAAAAATCAACTCCCATTTTATCATGCCGCCTTTTATTGTACAGTTGGAGGTGGCTGTTTATTTCCTGCCAGATGAAAATCATGTGGTGATCCTGACCTTGTCCATACTGATTCCTCATTATTCCCTATCAGTCCTCACCTGTGCCAGCTCAGCCACTTAAGGACTCTTCCACAGCTCATTCTTTTTAACTTTTGTACCTGTGTTCTCTCCCCAGGACATGCTCTTTTCCATCTTTACCCTTTCCTGTTAAAACCCCTCCTGCCTTTCAAGACTCACTTGTTTGGCCTATTTCCTACATAACACTTCCCTGGACCCTTCAGTTAATCCTTGCCTCTCCCTCATTAAGTCTCATGAGATCACTGTTGATAGGTTGGAGCTTTTTAAAACACTGAAGACAAATCCTGGCCTCGTCACTGCAAAGTTACATGACATTGGGCAAGATATGTATTTTCTCTAAGAAAGCTCTATATTCCCATTTCTAAAACAGGAATAATAATAGTGCCTTCCAGGAAATGTTTCTGTGAAGATTGAAGGGGATAATGAAGATAAAACACTTAGTACAGTGCTTTATAGCATCTAGTAAGCACTTAGCAATTAGCTAATGGCATTATTGTTAATATTACTGTCATTTTCCCTCTTAAAGCACTAAACAAATTCAAGAATACATCATAGTTATCTATTCCTGTCATCAAGTCTGTAATAGTTCAAAAGTTTCTTGAGGTCATGAATCCCAGTTTATGCATCTTTGCATCCTCTAGAGTGCTAGAGTCACATAGAGAAGCTTCAGAAATGTGTTGAAAGGAAAAAGACAAATCATTTGTTGACAGTCACAAGAATTGTGTGGCCCTGCAATGTGTTGGGACAAAGATCATCTCATAAAACACCAAAAAATGCAAAGCAGGGTTTTTTGTTTTTTGCTGTAAAATCAGAATTTGGATTACCTTGCAAAAGTATTGTAAACATAGAAAATTTGAGTGTGCATTGGTTGTTAAGATTCTTGATCAAATAAGTATTAGAGAGGCTGAGCATACCAGTGAAAGGACTGGAAGAAAATACACCAAGCATGTCAGAGAAATGAAGTCTGAACAAATTCCTAGATGCCGAGCAAACTGAATAACAAGAAGTCAGTATTGAATTGGTGTAGTCAGTGAACAGGAAACTTGAGCAGTGAATAAAAAATACTTGGGTGTTAAAAATGAGTTTTAGTGGGTTTGCTGCTAATGTGGCCACTGAATAAGGTTACAGTAAAATTTCTTGTAGTCCCTTTAACAATGTGAAAATTAGATTTCTGTTAAAATGACACTGTGGTAGATTTTTCTCTATAATATAAAGTGAATAAGGAAGGTAATCATAAGAACCAAAAAGAATAGCTTTTGGTAAGTATGATAGCAGGCATCTTTTTTCCTGATAAAACCATTGAAGGTAGTGCATTTTGGAAATCAGAGAAGTGTCTGAAATGCATTTGATTTCAGAAAAGATTATGAAAAGAGAAAGCTCTGTAAGACATATACATTATCCCCACAGAGCTGAAACAGAAAAGAAATGACATTATATAGCTAACAGAGGCAAAATAAAATTTCCCGCAAGTAGATAATAAGAGAAAGTAACTAATATTTATCAAGTGACTGTTATTTGCCAGGGTCATTATACTCATCATGCAAGTTTACTCTTTATAACAGTTCTCTACCATAGGTCTTACTCTCCTCATTTAAAAAAAAAGATTGGCTTACTTTCTCAAGGCCACTGAGAACTAGGATAAAATGGCATCAATAGTCAAGCCTGTCTGGAAAACTTCTGTATAACAGTGCCTCCCTGCTATTGCTCATTAAAATAGTATATCATTGTCTCCTTTTTCTTTTCTCCCCTGTCCTTTACACTGAGTTACAGTCCTAGTACAGCACAGTTGATGGAGGGCATTTTAAACCATTCAATGAATTGTAACAATGTCCCTGTGAATCAATAGTCATTAGGGCATACATGTTTTGATTGCAGGCATATATATTGCTGGTGGCAATGAACACAACATCTTCATATACCGTATCATTAAATATTGGGGTGGGGGAGGAGGAGGAAGGAGGGAGAAGAGGGAAGGAAGCAGTTCCAGTTCTTTTTGATAGACCCCCCCCCCAAACCCTCTACCAATTGTTGAAGTGTAATACAGAACATTCTTTAGATTCAGTTTATGTTCATTTTGACAAGATCTGCCATAGAATGATTATTGTGTGAATGTACTAAGGAGGGCAAGTCCATAGAGTTGTGTAGTTTGATCAGTAGAAATGGCATATTCTATCTGAGGACTCACCGTGTTACTATTCGTTTTAGAGTAAAATAAGAGGTCTCAGGATTACAGACCCATGGGCTATCACTTTCTGATCCTCTTCACCGACCAGGGTAGGGAACTCCAAACTTAGTTTGGTAGGAACACTTTGGAGTGAAGCTCTTGGATGAGTTTTGGCAACCTCACTGACGTCCTGAGGCAAGCAATCCAGTCTACTGAGATATAAGAGGAAAATGACTTAGCAGCTCTATGTGTTTGAGATAAGTCATCCTTCTAAACAAATAGTTTGATGGTTTTATTTAACAGCTTCTCAAGAGTAATTTACACTCTGTGGACTTCCTTGTTCCAAGATTTATTACAGCATAAGCCTGAGGGAGCTTGTTCTCAGGTTTCTAATGAGCAGATAATAGTTAAGACCTGAGGTGGGCTGTCCCTATGTTTTGAGCCGTATGCTGCCACAGTCTAGGAGAGAATTTACTCATTGTGAATTTATGGTTCAGGAAACACTTGGGTCAGGGAAAGTGAAGCAGCTTTCTTTGTGACACTTAAACCTACATGTTATGATAGCTACTATTTTCCCAACATTTCTGTATTTGGGCAGGAGAGTAGAAGATGCAGCATAGACAATATAATTATTGTGACTGAAAAAATCCATCGCAAAGGGCTCTGTGAGGATAGTAGATCAGTTGTAAAGGTACATTACAATTTATTATCAGAAGAGCAGAATCTATAGTATAAAGGTTTCAGTCAGAGGATCTAGTATATTGCTGAGGGATGTAAAGCAGAATTATCCAGAAGTGTTGGGCTTTGTTATGAGGGCCTGACCAGGTGTCAGAGGGGAGGACTCTTGGATCCTGTTTGCCAAACTGCATTAATGATGAGCTTCCAGAGGTTTTTGAGTTGGGAAAATGAGTGCTTGAGTCTAAGTTCTGTGAGCTGGTCACTTTGTATTACAAACATTTACATTTAGCCGTATTAGTATCTTCCTTTCCTTTTAAAAGCTTCTCTCATTCTTGAGAAAATGTAGACTTTAGTATGTACAGAAAGCACCTCAGTGCTTAGCCCTAGAGTGTTAAAAATACTAGGTAATGCAAAAAAGAGATAACTTCTTGTGAAACAATACAGGACTCCACATATGACAAGGAGACATTAAATGGTATAAACATTAAAACCCCAAATCTCTGGGGGCTCCTGGGTAGGTCAGTCGGTTAAGTGTCTGACTTCAGTTCAAGCCATGATCTCGCGGTCTGTGGGTTCAAGCCCCAAATGGAGCTCTGTGCTGACAGCTCAGAGCCTGGAGCCTGTGTCAGATTCTGTGTCTCCCTCTCTCTCTCTGCCCCTCCTCCACTCACAATCTCTCTCTCTCTCTCTCTCTCTCTCTCCCTCTCTTTCTCTCTCTCTCTCTCTCTCCCTCTCCCTCTCTCTCTCTCTCTTAAAAATAAACATTAAAAATTTTAATAAATTAAAAAAACCCAAACCTCTGGACAATTGCAAAGAACACTAGGATAAAAAAATAGATTGAGCAAAATACACACATTAAATATGTCAGGCAGCTCTATTGCATGGCAGTCAATAACCTAGTTTTAGAAGTCAGATGTTGTGATTCACAACTCTACCACTTACTAGCTGTGTGATCTCAGGAAAGCTACTTAACCTCTCCAAGCCTAGTTTAATTTTCTTTTTTTTTTTTTTTTTAAAAAAAAACAATAATGCTTCCTAATTAATATGAAGATTAAATGAGATCGTGTATATTATTACAAAGTGTGTGGTATGTGGCAAGCACTAAATTGTGGCTACCATTATTACAAGTCATTCAGGATCATGCAAATTTGTAAGAGACTCAAGATTCCAAAACAGAAGAAGCAAAGTACATGAATGTTGTTTCAATTTGGAATCTGCATCCTCCCTACAAACATAAAAATATCCATGTCGTCAGATGCTCTGTTCTCCATGAAGTCATTCTCGAATTCCTATCTGACCCGACTAGAAATGACTTCTTCCCTCCTTGGGCTCTGCAGCCCTCTGTAAACAGGTTTCTTCTTAACTTCAGTATTTCTCACAATGCAGTCATGTACTAAAGGCACTTGTGTTTTTGTCTTATCTCCACAACTAAACTGTAAGCTTTGTGAGGGAACTACCATTTATAATTGCATTTTAATCCCACAAAAATCCTAATATACGACATACCTTGAAGAAAATTGGATTAGATCGAAGTGTAGATATGTTCAAATTACTTTTCACTCCTATTTTTTCTGCAGAATTTGCACATTGTATCGTGGTGAAATCCTTGAATAGAACATGTGCTGTGTGTATTGTATATCTGTGTTGAAATCATAGTAAGAAAAGCTACACGAATTTTAACACGGCCGTTTTGTCTCTAGATAGTACATTCATTTTGGAAACCGCTCAATATGAATACCAAATTTCAAGCTGAGTTTAAATCTGACTATGACCAGATGACCTGTTGGATGTGAACTCTTAAAATGATTTTAGAGATATTAAGCTACTCAGGTTAGGGGCTTATCAGTGAGACTAAATAATTATTGCTGTACGTGACATTTGCATTTCGATAAGTCTAAGTGTACGTAGTATCACTTTTTCTGTAGAGGAATTTTAAAATATTGACCCTTGTCACTGGTATGAGATCAGTTTTACATAGTACATAAAGATGCATAGCAAATTATGACACATAGGACAAAGTTTTGTCAAACACCATTGAATGATTATTAATTCTGTATTTAATGTACTATAATTGATAACTACATTACTTTTGTTTAGTACTGTAGAGTGATGGTGCTTTTTTTCTTTATTTTTTCCATTTTATTTAATTTTTAAATATACAGATAGAAAATGAGATAAATTTTTATTTAAAGAACCATATGCTAATATTTTTAATGAAGAACAGTTAAAGAGATGTATATTTGGTTTCAGTTCCAGCTTTTACCTGGACTCTCATGTCACACGAATATTGGAACTTTTAACGGAGGATATGCAAATAGCATTCATTCTTAGGAACTGGATACTGTGAATGTCAGATCTGAAATGCCTGCTTTTCAGTATATGTGAAAGAGAACTTGGAATTCATTTACTACTACATCCTGCCATGCTCTTCTCAAATATTGCAACATAATATTTGTTTAAGTTTTATCTTAACATTTCCCTCCTGATTTTATTTAACTTATTGTATGTTACAAATGTTAGAGGGAACAGGAAAAATGAAGAGGCTGACTAGTGGGTTACTGGTAGAGTCCTTAGGGGTATATGAGTCAGGGAAAGGGTAAGAAGTTGACATTTGACCCAAACTGGATATAGAGCAGCAATAACTATTTATGGAGATGACCTTATAGAATATTTGCTCCTTGCTTCATTCACATTCTGTTTTGTGTAGGGCTGTCAAATTAAACTTAATTCTTCTGCGAGACATAGGCATTTTTGAAGGCTTTTCCCAAAGTCATAGTTTACTTTTAGTTGATGGTTATACATGTAACCAGTTGTATTTTAAGCGGTATAAAGAATTTTCAAGTGATAGTATAAAGGAATTAATATTTTGGTTTCAAAACATGTCTTGCTATCTTAATATTTGAAATATTCCTGACAGAATAAAACACGATTGTAGTGAAATTAGTAAAAAAAAAATGTTTAGTTTTCAATAGTTTTTATTTGACGTATAGTCTACAATTGAACAAATTGGGATTGGCTTCAATTACAATGGCAGAGGAAGTATTTCCTGGCTTTCTTCCTTTGCTCCTTTATTCTTTTTTTTATTTAAAAAATTTTTTTTAAACATTTTATTTACTTATGAGAGAGAGACAGCGTGAGCAGGGGAGGGTCAGAGAGAGAGGGGGACACAGAATCTAAAACAGACTCCAGGCTCTGAGCTGTCAGCACAGAACCCGATGCAGACTTGAACTCACAAACCATGTGATCATGACCTGAGCAGAAGTCGGACGCTTAACCAACTGAGTCACCTGGGCACCCCAGGAGACACAGAATCTGAAGCAGGCTCCAGGCTCTGAGCTGTCAGTACAGGGCCCAATGTAGGGCGTGAACCCATGAACCGTGAGATCATGACCTGAGGTGAAGTCGGACGCTTAACTGACTGAGCCACCTAGGCACCCCTATTCTTCTTCTTTTTTTTTTTTAAGTTAATTTATTTTGAGAGAGAGAGGGAGAGAGAGTGAATGAGCACAGGTGGGGCAGAGAGAGAAGGAGAAAGGGAATCCGATCAGTGCAGAACCTGAAGCAGGGATGAACCCACAAACCATAAGATCATGGCCTGAACCAGAATCAAGAGTCAGATGCTTAAATGACTGAGCCACACAGGCACCCCTGGTCATTTATTCTTTTAATTATTTAAGAAACATTCTTTGAATACTGAAATGAAATACAAATAAAAATACAGAATTGTTGTCCAAAAATTAACTGTTCCTGGTGGGGCAGGAAGATGGAGAATCAAGGAGAAGTAGATATTTATGATAAAATATGATGACAAAGCCTTTGCTGGTGCTAAGGAAAACAGCCGGCATGCCCTAACTCTGTAGGAAGGGGAGAGAACAGTATTTTTGCATAAAACAAGACATTTTAGTGTGATCTTTAGAAGCGATAAGAGTTTGTCAGGAGAATCCATGGGGCAGGCACTTCAGGCACAGGGAACAATATGTATAAAGGTGTGCATGGGTATATTTAAAAACCTGAAAACCCATCTTTACCCTTGAAATGCTTAGGAACACACTTACTCATTTCTGCAGTCTCAAGAGTAAATGACAACAGGGGTAACCAGATCCCGGGTTGTGTAATTAATTAAAGTGTACGAGAATCATCATACCGGGTGCTAAACTGCATCTTGTTAGGCCCTTCCTCTACCCAGCGAGTTCCATCTAATTAAGAAGACAACCTAGCAGAGATGAAAACAGCATCAAATCAATCAGCAGCTGTCTTTAAAGAGCCTACGGCTGTCAGTATAGAGATTTATAGATTAACGGCAGCACTTTGAATTACACTGGGAAGAAGATTGGCAGCAGGTGCAAACTTCAGAGTGTAGATTTATTTTGCTTTGGGCAGCTGACCCCAGAGGTAGGTGGACTGTCCATTCCAGTCCCTCTGAAATTTTACAGTGGTCCAAGGATAGCCCCAGTCAGGAGATCCATGTGTAACCTGGCTATTTTCTAGGTTATCATCAATGTGCTTGAATTTATAATAACTATGAAAGTCTCTGATACTAGATAAAACAGTGGAATTCTGTACAATTTGGAGAAATCCAGCCAGGGATTTGGAGGATAAGGTATCTAGTCATGCAATTCTAAAACCTTAGTGATTGAGAGCTCTCTTTCTTCTGAAAAATTATTGGGAATAGTGTCTAAGAATTTTATTACAAGGCTAGTGTTCAACTATTATCACTGTGTACGTATATATGACACAGGCATAACATGTTAATCTTTATTTTTAAAATATATAGTACTCCATTTTAGTAGTTAAAATAAGTGATTTTAGTCTAATCTCAACTGAATATGCCCAAAGCATATTTACAGATACATTACTATTATGATACATTGCGATAATACATGTATTGTCCAGAATACAGAGTCCTAAAATGAAAAGCAAATATTTCCTTTTGCTTTGATGATCTATATCATAGTGAATTAATAACCCCATTAATATAAGCATATTAAATATATATTTAATTTTAGGCAAAAGTAATAATTTTGTTAGAGACCAAGTAATAGTGCCATTGTGAGCATTTTGCTGAACTAGTTCGTAGCATTTCCTCACTTATATTTTATTTCCTACTCATCTTGATTTTGATGTTAGATCTGTTTTCTTTCTCATTTTCACTGTATGTATTCCATTTTTGTTGAGCACTCTGCTAGAATTCTGATGTTACCTAATACTCCTGTGAACTTGGGCAGGTGACATAAGCACTCTGAACCACTATGGGCTCATTTTAAAAATGGTAATAATGTTATTGGTTATGGTTCTCTCACAGGGGTGCTGGAAGAAGCAGATGATTCAGTGTTTTCTAAAGTGTCAAGTTGTACACAGTTAAAGGAAGTATCATATTGATTGTATCTTTTAAAGTGTGTATTTGCACATTTTAAAGTTGCCTTATTTAACAGAACTCTGATAGCTTCTTTGAGGAGAGAGCTTTCTAAGGAGGGCAGATATTCCCCAGTAGTTGCATGTGTTTCTTTATGCCTGGCCATGTGAGTGTGGGTGTTAACTGCACCCTAGCTAATTCCCTTCAACTCCGTTTTCCTACAGGCCAGGATTCACAAAGCAATATATTTCACATCCTTTCCTATTACCTTTTTCATGTTACGGGGAAGAATTAGGTAGCAGATTTATGTCATGAAAATAACTCCCCAAATATTAACCACAGAGATTTGAATACAGAGGCTCTGGGATCCACTTGTGAGAATTATACACTCCTGCCTCTCCTCCTCTGCCATTCCTTTCTCCTCCTGGTGGGTCTTTTGTCCAAATCCTTCTGCATCCAAGGTTTGTGGATGTGTAAGCTATGTATGCATTTCAAGAGGAGTATGTAGTACTTCGAAATATGAGCTCTTCTTTAACATAGGCTTTGTATAGGTCTGTGTTTGAAAAAAATACCATGCAATAACCAAGGTGCTGGGAGTTTAAAATACAGTCTCACTGAAAAATCTGTCTTTGAGTAACAAAATTGTATTCCTCATTTCAGAACATGATGAGTGTATCACAAATCAGCACAACTGTGATGAAAATGCTTTATGCTTCAATACTGTTGGAGGTCACAACTGTGTTTGCAAGCCAGGCTATACCGGGAACGGAACCACGTGCAAAGGTAAAAGGTTTAAATGCGAGCCCCTCTCACATTAGGGATAATGCAGTCCATCTTCACCTCCCTCCCCTGCTTCTCATCGCTGTTATCTCCCTTCTGGGTACTTCCCACAGCCGTTGGGAGCTTTGCAGCATGGCTCATACTCTTCACCCTGGGATAGGTCAGCGTTTAAGGTCACCACCATCCGCTAATGTATTCTTTCACCAGACAAACTGTTCAAACAGTGTTGACTTCATGTTCCTTGACCTCCATTTCAGTGGTTTTCATCTCTGTTCCTGTCTAGCAGAGCACACTTATAATCACACCTGGGCACTTTTGGACAGAACTGTTCCACCTTTATTCCACCTTCTCAGACTTCAACTTCTTATTGTCTTACCCCAAGTCCTTCTGCTTCCAGTTGTCCCGCTCTGTACCTTCCATGACCTTTGATCTTCTGTTTCTCTGACCCTTCCTTTTCTTTCAGTTTACCAGTCTCCACCTACACTTAAATACTTCTTTTTGAATCCAAACATGACAGCTATTTTTTTTTTTTTCGGCAGTACAGTCAACCCATTTGTTCTTTTATCAGAATCCACTTGGAAATACCTCTACTTGGGATCAGTCTGACAGTTTTTCTTTTCTATTCTTTTTTTTTTTTTTAAGTTTATTTCTTCATTTTGAGAGAGAGGCAGAGTGTATAAGTGGGAGAGGGGCAGAGAGAGAGGGAAAGAGAATCCTAAGCAGGCTCCTCACTGGCAGTGCAGAGCCCAAGGTGGGGCTCGAACCCATGAACTGTGAGGTCAGACCTGAGTGGAAACCAGGAGCTCGATGCTCAACTGACTGAGCCACCCAGGCGCCCCTCTACTCTCGTTTGAGCTGTTGAGTACTAAATTAACTGGGAATATTGCGTCTCTGCATATTACAGTTTCTCATTTTAGCTGATTTGTCAATACCAGTCTATAATTCTTTTAAAAGTCGTGCTGAGCTCATATTTTCATTTCCATCAATGGATTTTCCCACAGTAGTTCACTACCATCCACTTTCACCAGTGCCCTCTTTTCCTTCATCAGATGAACTTATTTCCCCCCTCACCATAGAGGTTCTGTTTTGGAAACTGCTAACTCCCATTGGCTAAAGCCCATATTCCTATCTGTCATATAGATTTGTTTATGATTTGTATAATTTAAACATTTTAAGCTTCAAAACTTAACCGCCCATTTCTTAACTACTTGTGCCCATTATCCTGGAGTTCGCAAAAATCAATTTTCTATGACACTATGTATATCGGAGGTAGAAAATAACAAGGGGAGGTATCAATATGGTATTAACAATGTTCCATGAGCATGGATCTTAAGACCTGGTTTGTAATAATACATTGGATGCAGATATTGATGGGCTAGAGGATTACTCTGGTTTATAGAAGTCTATGGGAATGTTTAATTTAGAGCTATGTGAACAAGACCTACCAATTTTGAGGTCTAAATCCCACAAAGATTTTCTCAGAGAAACTAGACAAATCTTGAGAAATGCCAGATGTTTAAAGTCCATTGCATAGTGTAACTGAATGCCTAGGACTTCCTCAAAGCACCCAAATATTCTGAGAGCTTGGGGGGAGGGGTAAAGATTTCATCTGTAATACCATCTTCTCACTCTTATTTCCATTTCACCCTGATTCCTAATTAATGTGACAAATGTTTATAGTAAAGAACTCTTAAAATCATGAGCAGATCCAGATAGGTAATTCTTATCTTTGAAAGAAGGTGAACTTTCATGGATTCATACATTTTTACCAGAAGTTAAGACTGCAGGTTGCCTGGATACAGACTCTCCAGTTCATGTGTGTATCCCTACTGGGAATGTCAAAAGCTGGGAGATAAGTAATGTAGATGTAGGATCCGAATCATTGAGTCCTGTGCTCTGTCCTTCAGCATTACTCCATGGAAGATACACATGGGGTTTAGGAGATGCACACTTAATTATTTATGAGGTTTACATTCTTAATCTTTTTGCAAATCCTTGGTGACTAGGTATTCTTTTTGCCTGGGATGAATACAGACTGGGACTTATGACCAAAGAAACTGAATGGCCTCTTTGGGCCCTTTCCTTGAACTCAGCAGTGGAATCTCGGATTGCTACATTTTACCATTCAAAGAAAGTACATCTTAACTAATGAGAGGAAGCTCTTATCCCAATGCCTGGAAAAAGCTGGTCTAATTCATCCATTACAGACCAGACAATGGGCCCTGAGACTTACAGTGCCAAAGAATAAGCTGAAGTGGAAACAGAAGCATCTAAGGGTGCTCCATCTCACCCACCTTGTTTTCTCACCTTCTTTGAATCAGGCAGCACATCTCAAAGGTCACCCTTGCAGTGGCTCAGATTTTGCTCCTTTTCCTAGTCACAGACAAATTCCCCTCACTCACAAACCTACTCTAACATAGCAAGGTTTGTAATGCCTTTCCCCTTGATCCTGGATCCTGATCTGTCCTCAGCAGAGGACTGCAAAGCTCTTCCTGAAGACCACTACCCCGGATTCTTACTATTGGCCAGTTCATCACTTGGACTGATTTAGAAACTTTGTGGAAGCTGGGGCATTTCTTCAGTACTCTGGCACGTTGGCCAGAGTCTCATAAAGCCAGTCATTTCCTATTTCTTTATCTCTTTCTCTAGATGTTGGTTTTATCCTTAAGAAAACTCTAGGATAGCTGCCTTTTTCTTTTCTTTTTTTTTTTTAAGGTTTAATTCTAAGCTGGACTGTGACAATGAGATACAACTCTAATTCTAATGTGCTTTCTATTGTGTAAGGTTACTGCTTTTTGTTAAAAGAAAATTTAGTGTTTCATTTTATGGGTGAAATATTTCTTCACCATTGAAAAGAGTACTGTTTTACAAATTGGGTTGAAGTTTCTCACCTGCATGGAAGGTACTATATGAATTTGAAGTTATAATACCATATATAATTTGATGTCCACATCTCCAGGGGAATAAAGAAAAACTAGGCTTGGAGTATCTTGAACTCCTTAATTTTGATGTATGAAAGTCATGTATCTGAATTGTTTCTAGCATTTTGCAAAGATGGCTGTAGGAATGGAGGAGCCTGTATTGCCGCTAATGTGTGTGCCTGCCCACAAGGCTTCACCGGGCCCAGCTGTGAAACGGGTAAGAATATCATTCCATCTTCTAGAAAATGAATTTTTACGCCAATGTGTAAAGTAATCCATGAGGAAAATAATATTTCAAGTTTCAAGTGGCTCTCAAAGCGTGGAACTCTTAATAAGGAAGTCCCGGGAGGGAAGACGTGGGAAGTTTCCATGATGCGTGTTCACTGGGCATTTCCCCAAAGTCATTCTATGGAGGTTTTGCAGCTATTATAACTAGAAGAATATTGAACATTTATAGAAAGGTGTGTGGATTTTATGACGTCATAATTCATTTTATTCATCTGGAGCCAATTTTTGCTGGGATCTGTATAACTATATTAAAGTATATAGTTCAGGTTCATGGTCAACACATTTCCTAGGACGTGCTAGTTCCTGCATCCACGTTTGAGAATTTTTAAAAAGTTTTTGCCTGACTCATTCAATATTCATTCATTGTTTATTTTAAAAGTATTTAAAATCTCCTTTTTAATTATTCTTCATCCAAGTTCATTTTGAACTCTTTCTGCTGGATACTAACTAGAAGCGAATATATATATTGTATAATATATATAATATATAATTATATATCATATACATATTTAGTCAGTATATATCTTCTGACCCCCAGGAAGATATTTTGTCACTTTAAAACCCACCATGAGAATATTAGCCCTTAATTGAAATCATGTCAATAGTAGTTTTGGCTGCTTTGGGGTAAGTGGGTTCTAACAGTAGACACGCCCAGAAAGTCCATTATTCTCCCTAAGAGAAAGATGCTACCTCCAGTGACTGATGGTTTCCATCCTACATTACTTTCCATAAACCTCAATACAGTAGATGTGGTGCAAGTCCTGCCCCATAACACTTACAGAGTCTGGTTTAATAAAGACACTGACAGATAAGAATGTGAGACGGGAAATGTTCTGGACCATTTGGGAAGTGAAAATTTTTCCTGAATAGGTCCTACCACTGTGCACAGACAGATGCCCACAGAAGGGCTTGCATCACTAGATTGTTTCTTTCTATAAATACCTCTCAGTGATACTCTTCAAACTTCAGTCACTATTTGGTTACAAAGATCTCTAACAGAAAATGGATAGTGGCCATCTTTGATATGCAGAACTCTTTCTTTCTCAAGGGGATTATTTCCTAAATCAGAAGTTCCTAGATTCAGTGTGCATGTGACTTACCCATAAGCACACTTATGGGTATGTGCTTACTCTAAGCACACATAATAAGCTTATTAACTTGTTAATGGTACAGATTTCTTGTAATTAACTATTATGGGATTTACTAGACCAAAATCAGGCACTTCTAGTGCAGTGGTTCTGCAATGTTTCGATCCCATGATCTCCCCCAGTATACCAAGCACATCAAGGTACGCTGTGGTCCTCCTATGTATCAGTATCTGTGGTGACCGTGTTTCCTGAATACACTGTTTGGTGCTGCTTCTGGTGCAGTCATGATACAGAAATACTGGCTTTTTCATGGTATTTAAATGGTGTGTGATTTTGAAATAAAGGCTGTCCCAGAAAATCTGGGATGAATAATGGCCATGCCAATTCTGCATATCATTCTTCTACTAGAAAAAATAAAAAGGCTGCATATGAGATTGTGAAAATCTGTAATGGTATAAGATTGATCTGAGCAATGTAAAATTTAAAACTAGGGAGTTAAAAATAACCCAAAAGAATATTTAGCTTTCTCTAATTATCTTTGAACTTTCAGTCTATAAGAAGACAATCTCAGACTTCCCTAAGTAGCTGTCTATAACAGCCCAGGGCTTTAAGAAGGACAGAACAGATGTGGGTTCAAAATCTAGCTCTACTATTAACTTGTTATGTGGCCTTGGGCAAGTTATATTACTTACCTGTGTCTTATACTATCTATACATCATCTTACTCTTCACAAGTCTCTTACAAGATAGGTATTATCTCCATTAAAAAAAAATAGGGGGCTGCCTGGGTGGCGTAGTCAGTAAAGTGTCTGACTTCAGCTCAGGTAATGATCTCACAGTTCATGGGTTTGAGCCCTGTGTTGGGCTCTGTGCTGACATCTCAGAGCTTACAGCCTGCTTTGGATTCTGTCTTCCCCTGTTCACACTCTGTCTCTGTCTCTCTCTCTCAAAAATAAGCAAACATTTAAAAAACTTTAAATGTTAGTTTCAGAGTGATTAAGTTTTTTTCCTAAGGCCATAGAGTTAACAGCTGTATACAAAATCCTTTCTAACTCCCAAACCCAAGCTTTTTTTCTGTATCAGTGTGGTTTTTATATTTCTTCTGAATTCATTCTAATGACAGAAGAGAGAAAATGTCTTCATATAGGGCCATCCTGAAAAGACCCACCAAAAGGGTAAGTAAAATTTCTTCAAAAACTTATTTTTTTTTCTGAAAAATCCATTCATTTCTATTCCATTATATGTGAAAACATTTAGCTTACCTACTACCCTTGAGTTAAGTTGGTGCTTTAAGACAATGGGTCACAGTTTATCTCTGCCTTCTAGTAGCTCTTGGCCCAAGACCATATTTAACTATTTGAGAAGCAAGGCATCCCTGCCTCCTATCTGAGAAATTGTAATGATAACATTTGCCTCAAAGCATCTCTCCCATTTATTGCTCCAGGTTAGATCCTAACCCCTCACCTTACACCTTACACATTTTTGTTGATATAGTTATAAATAGAAGTTGTGCCCTTTAAAAAATGACTTTGGAGGAGAACCACATGAAATAATCTGTTCACCCATTTATTCAACATTTATTTAGGATCTTTTATATGCTGAGCATTGAATCTAGAAACAGGATGTAGCAGTGAGCAGAAGTCCTATCTGCATGGAGATTATGATCCAGTTGAGTTAGAAGGACTATAAATAGGAAAATAAATAAATGTGTAAAATATTGTCAGGTAGCAATAGTTGCTGTAAAGAAAACTAAAGCATATATTGTAAAATTATTTTTATTACCTATAGACTTTACATATGAGGAGTATTGTTATTTACTTCATTAATGAAGGTAACTAATATAGCTTCTGTACCCATCCCAAAATTTCAGTGATGAATACAAAAAGTGTTTGCTTACTCATATCTCAGTTTGATATGTCAAATGTGGTTTTGGGGGGAGTTGAGGAGCATTGGGATTGGCCTGCCTAAGCCAGGGGCTCTGATGGTTGCCATTTGATGAAGAAGTCATGCCCAACACACTGTCTCTAACACCAAAGAGAAGAGAACCATAGATATGAAAGCATGGAGAATACACACCCACTGTTACCTGAGATCAGAAATGCCATATATGTCCCTTTCTCTCACATATCATTAGTAAAAACTCATCACATGGACTTGAGAGGTTTAGAAAATGTAGTTCAGCAGAATTTCCAGGAGGATGAAACTGGTTGGTGACCATTAGGCCAGTCTTTTGTCATAGGCGCTGTCTGGCATTGCTGGTACTATTTATTCTAAACAATCAAACCATTTTCTACATTGTCTCATCTACTCAGCTGGAAGAACTCTGAGTTACTTCCTTCTTCAATCACTACCTTCTTTCCACCTCTGGCAGGGATTCTTAACTTGGAATTCTTGGACTCCTGCAAATCTATGAATAGACTTTGGGGGCCCATGAATTCCCTGAGTATATGTGCATTTGTACATTTTTCTGCAGAAAGAATTCAGAGCTTTTAAAGATTACATTTCAGGTTCTGTAATTTCTAAATAGTTATGAAACACTAGGGAGAGAATCTTCCATGAGAGCTAACTGCTATTTTATTCTGTAGAAGGTGATACAAATGTAGATATCCAATACCTTCCAGAGTTTCTTTGGGGACCTTTAATCTAAACCCACAACTGAACCCATCATCTTCATGACTCTTACCTTGTCTCCTCTATTCCCCAAACCTGGTTCTTCACTTCTGTCTTTATTTCAGTGAGCGGCCTTATCCACCAAGTTTTGTTGTCCAGTAAACCAAGAATCACTCCCTCCCCTTATCCCCTTTCACATCTAATAAAGTCCTTTTGAATCTCTTTACTAAGGTCCATTTCTTTCCATTCTCACTGGTACTACAGTAGTTCAGGGCTCTCAGGTGTATCTCTTGCCATTCTACTCTTTACAGAATACCTGAGCACAAATCTGATCATATCACTTCATAGTGAACAAGACATTATCATCCTCCATTGACCTCACATTTCTTAACATGGCCTATATGGCCCTTCAAGATGTGTCTCCTACTTATCTACCCAGCTTTGACCCTCTTGTTCCTCTGTCTCCTCACGTCATTTATAGCCCCAGACATTGAGTTTCATGGAAGTAAAGTATGTATCTTGTTCATTTCTGAATCTTCAAAACATAGTAGCGGGTGATGGCTTAGTTGGTGGAGCCTCCGACTTTGGCTCAGACCATGATCTCACAACTTGTGAGTTCGAGCCCTGCACTGGGCTCTGTGCTGACAGCTCAGGGCCTGAAGCCTGCTTCAGATTCTGTGTCTCCCTCTCTCTCTCTCTACCCATCCCTCACTAGTACTCTGTCTCCATCTGTCTCTCAAAAGTAAATAGAAAAACATTTTAAAAAATTTTTTAAAAATCATAGTATAAGGACTGCACCTTATTAGGTGCTCCATGAATATGGGTGAATAAATAAAGATGTAACTGAGTGGTCAATTAAATGAGGAGGTAAAAGATGTGCTTGCATCCATATTAGCTGGACTTTACTAAACATTTGTTTAAAGAGGCCTTCAGGATCATCTGGTCCTAAACTCTGATATGGTAGATGAGGTCACTAAGGTATATAAGGTTGAAGGAACTTATATAAGCTGTTTCATTATAGATACTGATCTGCAGTTTAGAACTCAGGTCTTCTGACTCCTAGTCCAGTATTTCTCTTTTTCTTCCTCCCTCCCTTCCTTCCTAGGCCATGCTACATGTTCAGAAATTTATTCTACTATTATCTCCCATGAGGTCTGGGCTTTCTGTTATGCCCACTCTTCAACTGCCAGGTATTCCTGTTGTCTTTATCAGTGAAGACTGTGGCAGTTTTTCTCTCCCAAGTTAGAGAAAGCATCAGGACTATCAAGATTTTTTTAAGTGTAGCGATGGCCTAAATTTTGGCCTGCTGGAGCTGGATGCTGCATGATAGCTTAGAGAGGAGACTGATTCCTGGCCCCAGTGGCCCTCTGTTGAGCCTTCCCAATGGAATCACTGAGCATGAAGTAATAGGATTTACTAGTTTCTTGAAAGACAATCTTAATGTGGATGGCATTTACCAACCCTCGTTACTATATTGAGATCTCCCCTGTACCCCCTCCCCTTAATTTATTTAGTCTATTTCCGCATCAGTGTATCTTAGTGGAATGGCTGACTCTACTTACCAACTTCACAAAGAGGCTGCTATGTGTATCTTCTGAGTAAAATTAATTTTTCATGGCCTTTTTTAGCCACTGTGTAAAATCATCCACATGTACAGCATAACTTCATTTTTAATTAAACATCCTAATATTCCATCAGGTGTTTAACTTGGATTCAGCAGGGTGATTATATCTTAGATAACTCAATAAAATGTATTAGAAATCTATGTGCTGAGGTTTAACTGCTCTCTCATTGCCATACTGTATTTATTGCACCATCACTAAACCTCAGCAAACATGTGTCTGATGATCTAATTAATATGCAAAGCTTTCTTAGTATACTAAAAGTAAATCTTTCAGTCATGATTTAAAGCATAACTCTAGAAGATAAGAATCTTCTATAAGTAACTCCCAACTTAAAGAGTTTCTAACTGGGAAAAAGTTGGTATCAAATGGCAGCGCTAAGAAAGATATGCTGTGCTATCAAAGAAAAGGAGATCAAACATTCTGATGATAAATGGCTTTTTTTTTCCCTGTGTGTAAAGTAGTGGGTTTCTTAGCCACAGATCAAAACATGACATGGGATTTTAATTATTTTTAGTGAGTAGTTAAATGAATATAAATTCAAATTGCATTCCTAAGTGTTTGTGTAGCTTTTTAATATCTTGTAGTTTCAAAATGATGAAATTAAGGATGAGGCATATATGAATGTTGCTTTACTTTAAAGGTAACTATAAATTGATTGAGGCTGATTGATTTTTAAAAGTCTACATTATTACTGTTATAGTGTAGGGAGTAAAAATCCTTTAATTCATTTATGTAACAAAGTTATTTTACTAGTAATATGTACAGTTAGCATTTATTATTAATGTCAAATTATATTTCCTGATATGGTTAAATTAGCACATTTTTCACCATTAAAGGAACATATTGATTTAATTTCATGATCATGTAGCTTTCTTTTAAAGGCATATTTTCCAGAAGCTTATGTTATTTTATATCATTTTACGTGGGAAGACAAAAAAATTCAGAAACAAGAGAAAATTCAAAACATTTCTGGTATAACATACCTTTTTTTTCCCAAAATGACTCAGAGTCAAATTCCAGTACCAAAATGTATATCTTTTTGTGGAGGAAGAGGAGAGTTTTAGTAAAAATTTGGAAATAATACAGTTAATAAGGAAAGAAAAACTTTAGATAGCTTTGTTTTACCAGTAAGGATGATCTTTTTTTAGTATTCTTTTGAATTTATTTTGCTCTAAATAAATAAATACAAATTTTACATATATAAGTCATTAAATAGACTTTATGTAATGAAGAAAACCTGAGATGAAGGAAGTTCACCTTCTGATCCTTTACAATGTCTGTTAAAGTCACTTTTTCAGATTTGAATTTCTCAAGGGAAGAGACAAGACACAGAAACAATCATCTGGTATCTTGTGTAATGTGGGATCCATACCCATGGAGGGATCAATTAATTTGCTTTAGACTCTCCAGTCATACTTGCTAAGATGCTTCTGGTCTTTAAACTTGGTATCTAATGATAAAAGTGATTGAATTACATTTGATGAATGAATGTGTTTTAACAGACTTTGGATAAATTAGGGACTTAGGTCTCATTGTGACTTTTTCTTAGTATAAAATTTATAAAGTAAAAGAAGAAGAAACGAAAGAACTCTCACTGTAGGTTTTTTGACTTTACACTGCTTATGACTTAACTCGAGTGCTTAAGTTATACTTCTCTTTATGTAGGTGATCATTAATTTTTTTAAATAACTCTTTAGTTGATTAATATTATGCCAAACCCTGATCTACTTGGAAGCATTTAACATAGTGGTCAAAAATATAAAAACTGAAGTTAGAGAGACATCAATCGGCATGAGTTCTAGCTCTACTGTTGACCAGCTATGTGACCTTTTCTGTGTTACTTCATTTTGCTATGCTTTAATTTTCATATGTATGAAATGCAGATGATAATAATATCTGGTTCATGGGTTTGTTCTGGAAAGTAAGTTGAATAATGCAAGTGACGCATACCACATCATTCTGGAACATGGTAAGTAATAAGTGATATCTGATGTGATTGTATGACACATTTTAAGTAAAATTTTAGGTACAGAATTATTTGAAGCTTTTGGACTCCTTTGAGTTAGCTGGAGGAGATATTATACCCTGAGATATTATAAAGTAACAGTTAAGAATAAGAAATGATTCTAGTTTTCCTGATTCACTTATAAACCAACTTTAAGTATAGTTTTAATACACTTTAATGCTGTGAAATCTTTAATGTAGCAATTTGCATTCTTTACATTTACTTAAAATTGCTTTTAGTTCTAATGAAAATCTTAAAAATTAATGTTTTATGGAAATATAAGTCTTTGTACTATTCAAAAAGTAGTTAAAAGTTCTCAGTGTTAAATCTCAAAGTCATTTTTCCAAGTCCTTCAGGTTAATTGGAAAAAAACCTTACTCTTTCCATGTATCAGTCATATATAATAGATAACAATTCTGATGGGGAAATATTTCAGACTCTTTTATTGTAAGGCCTACTTAATTAACATTGGAAAGAGGACACATCATGGAGTTTATGTAAGGGGAAAAATAGCTTTCAAGCTGTTAGAGGGCAGGTCTCCAAGAAAAAAGACTAGTGGAATTATTTCAGAATTTGGAAAAGATCTTCACTTTTTCTTTAAAAATATTAATGATTGGGGCGCCTGAGTGGCTTAGTTGGTTGAGTGTCCGACTTTCACTTAGGTCATGATCTCGCGGTTCGTGGGTTCGAGCCCCATGTCAGGCTGTGTTGCTGACTGCCAGCTCGGAGCCTGGAGCCTGTTTCAGAGTCTGTGACTCCCTCTCTCTCTGACCCTCCCCTGCTCATGCTGTCTCTCTTTCTCTCTCCTAGAAATAAATAAAGCATTGAAAAATTTAAAAATAAAATAAAATAAAATAAAAATATTAATGATTTTTCAATGGGTCTCTTATGAGTGTATTATATTATGTTATATTATATTATACCTTTGAATTTCTAAAAGCCATTCCCCCCTCTTATTCTTTCTTACTCAAAACAAAGTCACTTTTATATTTTTATTTGATGTTATTCTAAAATTAATTAACTGGATACTTCATTAATATTTTCAACAAGAAGGATATGTACATGGTACAAAATTTAAAAGGACAAAGATCATATAATGAAAAGTAAATTTTCTTTGTACCCTTTTACTAATCATTGCTCCCTCCCTTAACAGTATATCTTGGAATTCATATTATCATTACATCCTCGCTAGACAGAATGATTCAACTAAGAAAACACATTATAGGAGGCTGCTGTTTTCAAATAGCAGACTTTTAACATGTAACTCTGTGGTTGCCAATAAGAATGCACCTCTTGAGGACCACATCCTTCTCTTCCTTTGGGCATCCCTATACTTTGGTTGTTGGAAATGTTCTGTAAACTAAATTTAAAAATTCTAGTTTTTCTACATAGATAAGCTGATGGACTTTTATTCATTACAGATAGTGGGAAGACAGACTTGATATCCTGAAGAGACATTACAATGTGATAAATACATGATATATGTGTCTTAGTGTTCTTTCATTCAGAATACACTGAGGATGCAACGTTTAATTTATACTCACATTATTTTTGTTTCTTGCATTCTGTTTCTTCCTTCTGTGTGTTGTTTCTTTCTTCCTGAAGGATCTACTTTAGTATTCTCTTGCAGTAGATCTGTTAGTGGCAAACTCTCAGTATTGGTCTGTAATGTGCTTTATGCTATTTTTACTTTTAGGTTAGTTAGGTGTTGATTGCTAGATTGTTCTTTCTGGAAGCACTGTGGAGGAAGTATTCCATTGCTTTTCCAGCCTCAGGTTGTTTAGAAGTCTGCTGTCAGTTCATATGTAATTCATTTGAAAATCCTTTTTTGCTCTGTTTGCTTTTAAGATCCCCTTTTCCTTGGGGTTAGTGGTTTAAATGCTCTAAGCCTAGGGATGAATTTATTTTTATTTATCTTGCTCAAGGATTCTTTACATTATTGAATTGGAGGCGTGTCTTTTTTTATCCATTTTGGAAAACACACAGTCTTTATCTCCTCAAATATTGTTTCTCTCTCATTCTCTTTATTCTTTCCTCCTGGTTTTCCTATTGTATAGATGTTGGCTCTTTTCTTTCACTGTTTCTTCTGCTTCCTTTGGTATTTTCCATCTTTTTACCCCTCAGTGCTGTGCCCTTTGCAATTTCCTCATATCTATCCCCCAGACTATCAGTTATCTCCTCAGCTTTGTCTAATCCTTTGTTTAGCTGATCCATTGAGTTTTTTTTTTAGTTCAATCACTATTTTTTTCATTTCTAAGAGTTCTCTTTTTCAAATTTTTAGTACTTTTCCCCTTTGTTCTTATTCTTTTCTTGTGATTTTGATTCATTCTTTTATGTCTTTAAGAATTTTAAACATGCTTACATTACATTGTAATCTTTATCCATCTGCAGTTGAAGGAGCTCTAAATCTGCCTATTCTTATGCTTGCTGACTCTTCCCATGATGTAGTGTTTCCTAGTGGGTTTAATACTTTTGATGTCTGACCTTATCTTCATTGAAGATTTACCTGTGAAACCTAAGTCTTTTCCCTCCAGAGAAATTTTGCAGGTATGCCAGGAATATTACAGTTGATATTTGTGTCAATTTCTTTGCCAAGTGGTATACCACACTAGTGACATAAGTTTGAACCTCAAAACTCTGCAAGAGAAGCATTTTTTTCTCCCCATCCAATTGCAGGCAAAAATAGACTGTCTCAGAATCTCTTGTGCTAGTGGGTGTTTTGTTTGTGCGTGTTTGTTTTTATCCTATACTTAAACTGATGAGGGGCCCTTCAAGGATCCTACTTTGTGCCGAATTCTTGAACCTTATATAGGACCAACTCCTCTCTGCTGTCACCATGTGAGTCATAAAATCCAAATCTGGTATTCAGCTTCCTTATGGGCGATATAGAATTTTCCATTTTTTAAATGAGCTACATTATAAATTTAATAAAATACATTTAAAGCCATGTGCATGTAGAAAGATATTCAGATTATGCAGTTATCAGTATTGCTGGAATTAGAAAGAAAGTTACATAAGTATGATTTTGTTGATGCTCTTTGGAGTGAAAAATTCTGGTCACTTATAAGTCTGCAGACAGTGAGGGGAAACTCATGGTGGCAGAATGAAAATGAGGTGGAACATAGGAGGAAAAATAGAAATAGAACCAACTTGATGAGATTTACTAGGAATGGAGCTGGCGATGTGGCTACTTTTTTTTTTTTTTTCAAAGTTTTAATGTTTTTATTTATTTTTTAGAGAGGAGGGCAGAGACAGAGGGAGACACAGTACTTGAAGCAGGCTCCAGGCTCTGAGCTGTCAGCACAGAGCCGGACATGGGGCTCAAACTCACAAACTGTGAGATCATGACGTGAGCTGAAATCAGACGCTTAACCAACTGAGCCACCCAGGTGCCCATGATACTTCTTTCTTTTCACTAAATTGCTGCTGTTCCTGAGAACAGTCTGTACGTTTTCCTAAAGGGTTCTCATCAGTGGTCAGTTTCCATTTCTTTTTTCATGTAAGCTTTCTGGAAGAAGCCACTGAGATATAGGTATGATAAACTCATAACAATCAGACTTTTTTTTCATAACAATCAGCTTTACCCACTGATAGGTGACTCTTCCTTAAGAACTCACTGTTTTTTGAGAGAATAAAATATATTCTAGGTACTTTTTTTTATTTAAATGAAAATGTAGTGAACAGGGATGGAGTTAATTATCATATATGGCTACAGAGTCAAGTCAAAGAAGATGAATCAAATGTTCAAATGACATGAATTGGGAACGGTAGTTAATAGGATGAAAGAGAATAACGATTCCGAGTTATTCAGATTTCAGGAACAATGAGATTGAATGAGCACTGTGCCATGTAACACAGGTGAAAGTATCTCCTGTAGTTGTCCCACTTGCACCTCAAATCAAGCCACACTGCTTCTACCAGTGGTATTTTGAGGTTCTTAATTCTGATCTTTTACACCTTACATTGTATCCTTTGCCATACTCTTGTTTTTCTTCTTTTCTTTAGTTGACTCCCCACCCCCCCTTTCCCTTTTCCTCCATTCCCTCCCACTGTAGGATGGGTTCCGTGAAAGTAGAGGTGAAACCTACAATTTCCCGTTTCTCATAGGGCTTAGAATCATCTTTGCATTTGGTAGACAGGCAATGAATATTAATGAAATATAAGTATGCTCTTTCCTTTGGGTAAGAAAACAATTGTGCAACATGGGGAATTTTAATAGTTTTATCCTTTATTTGATTGCTGATTCCAAGCATGAACCCAAAGTATAAGATGTTAACTGTAAAAGAAAATGAATATTTAGCCTGTATTTGTACAGAGTATCCAAAGCAATATAAGTAATAATGTCCCTGAATTCTGTATACTTATTCCACAGTGGAATGTTGTGTTCACTTTGGCCAACAGATTTTTAAAGGTTATTGGCAAAGAGAAGTGTGATCAGGGAAAAGTTAGCTAGGGGATGAAAACTGTAGTGAATATAAGGGGATAATTGAATAAACCTGAAGTGCTTAACCAAGAAATGAAATAAATAAGAAAACTAAAAGGCGATATGAAATTATCCTTAAATACAAAAAGGGCTAAACTAATATGTGGATTTTGGATTAGATTATTATGTGTAGCTCTAGTGTAGAAAACTAGTAAATTTACCAGGACTTTAGTTTGAGCTTCAAATAAGAAATATGCTGATCGCCACAAGCATGAATCCTACAAAGAACACAATAACTCTAAACCCATATTTTTCAATAATAACACTGAATGTAAATGGGCTAAATGCTCCAATCAAAAGACAGAATGGATAAAAAACCAACATCCATCTATTGCTGTCTACAAGAAACTCATTTTAGACTTGAGGATGCCTTCAGATTGAAAGTAAGGCAATGGAGAAAAAGATATCATGCTACTGGAAGTCAAAAGAAAGTTGGAGTAGCTATACTTATATCAGACAAATTGGACTTTAAAGTAAAGGCAGTAACAAGGATGAAGAAGGGCATTATATAATAATTACAGGGTCTATTCATCAAGAAGAGCTAACAATTATAAATGTCTATGCACTGAATACGGGAGCACCTAAATACATAAAACAATCACAAACAGAAACAATCCTGTGGTTAAGAATGTGCTAATAGAAGGGGACTTTAATACTCCACTTACAGCAATGGATAGATCAACTAGACAGAAAATCACCAAAGAAATAATGGACTTGAATGACACATTGAACCAGATGGATTTAACAGTTATATTTAGAACTCTACATCCTGAGGCCATGGAATTCACTTTCTTCTCAAGTGCCCATGGCACATTCTCCAAGATAGATCACATACTGCGACGTAAAGCAGCCCTCAATAAATATAAAAGATTTGAGATCATAACATGCACACTTTCAGATCACAATGCTATGAAACTTGTAATCAATCACAAGAAGAAGTCTGGAAAACCTCCAAAAACATGGAGGTTAAAGAACACCCTACTAAAGAATGAATGGGCCAACCACACTTAGAGAAGAAATTAAAAAATATATGGAAACAAATGAAAATGAAAACACAACAATCCAAACTCTATGAGAAGCAGCAAAGGCAGCCCTAAGAGGAAAGTACATTATACTCCAGGCCTATTTCAAGAAACTAGAAAAAGCACAAGTACAAAATCTAACAGCTCACCTAAAGGAACTAGAAGCAGAGCAACAAGAGCAGCCCAAACCCAGTAAGAGAAGAGAAATAATAAAAATCAGGGCAGAAATAAACAATATAGAATAAAAAAAAAAAGTTGAACAGATCAATGAAACCAAGAGTTGTTTTTTTTTTTTTTTAATGTTTTATTTATTTCTAGGAGAGAGAGAGAGACAGCATGAGCAGGGGTGGGTCATAGAGAGAGGGAGTCACAGACTGAAACAGGCTCCAGGCTCTGAGCTGGCAGTCAGCACAGAGCCCGATGCGGGGCTCGAACCCACAAACTGCGAGATCATGACCTAAGCAAAAGTTGGACGCTTAACCGACTAAGCCATCCAGGCGCCCCAAGAGTTGTTTTTTTTTAAAAATAAAATTGACAAACCTCTAGCCAGGCTTCTCAAAAAGAAAAGAGAGAGCACTCAAATAGACAAAAATCATGAATGAAAATGGGCTTACTACAACCAATCCCCTCAGAAATACAAGAAATTATCATGGGATACTGTGAAAAATTACATGCCAACAAAGTGGACAACTTAGAAGAAATGGACAAATTCCTAAACACACACGCACTACCAAAATTCACACAGGTAGAGATAGAAAATCTGAACACACCCGTAACTAGTGAAGAGATAGAATCAGTTATCAAAAATCTCACAACAAATCAGAGCCCTGGGCCACGTGGCTTCTCTGGGGAATTCTACCAGACGTTTAAAACAGAGTTAATACCCATTCTTCTCAAGCTATTCTAAAAAATAGAAATAGAAGGAAAACTTCCAGACTCATTTTCTGAAGCCAACATCACTTTGATTCCCAAGCCAGACAGAGACCCAGCAAAAAAAGAGAACTACAGGCCAGTATCCTTGATGAATACAAATGCAAAAATCCTCAAGAAAATACTTGCAAATTGAATCCAACAACACATAAAAAGAATTATCCACCATGATCAAGTGGGATTCATTCCTGGGTTACAGGGCTGGTTCAGTATTCGCAAATCAATCAATGTGTTATCACATTAACAAATGAAAAGATAAAAACCATGTAATCCTGTCGATAGATGCAAAAAAAAAATTGACAAAATACAGCATCCCTTCTTAATAAAGACCCTTGAGGTAGTTGGGATAGAAGGAATTTACTTAAACATCATAAAAGCCATGAATAAGAAGCCCTCAGCTAACATCATCCTCAACAAGGAAAAACTGAGAGCTCTCCCCCTGAGATCAGGAACACGACAGGGATATCCACTCTCACCACTGTTGTTTCACATAGTGCTGGAAGTCCTAGCATCAGCCATCAGACAACAGAAGGAAATAAAAGGCATCAGAACTGGCAAAGAAGTCAAGCTTTCACTTTTTGCAGATGACATGATACCCTACATAGAAAACCCTACAGACTCCACCAAAAGCCTACTAGAACTGATCCATGAATTCAGCAAAGTCGCAGGGTAAGAAATCAATGAACAGAAATCAGTTGCATTTTTATACACCAATAATGAAGCAGCAGAAAGAGAAATCAAGAAACTGATCCCATTCACAATTGCACAAAAAACCGTAAAATACCTAGGAGTAAACCTAACCAAAGATATAAGAGATCTAAAACTATAGAAAACTTATGAAGGAAATTGAAAAAGACTCAAAGAAATGGAAAAACATTCCATGCTCATGGGTCGGAAGAATAAATATTGTTAAAAAGCAATCCACACATACAATGCAATTCCAATCAAAATTGCACGAGCATTCTTCTCAAAGCTAGAACAAACTAATCTAAAATTGTATGGAACCGCAAAAGACCATGAATAGACAAAGTAATATTGAAGAAGAAAACCAAAAGGGGAGGCATCACCATCCCAGACTTTAGCCTCTACTACAAAGCTGTCATCATCAAGACAGTATGGTATTGGCACAAAAACAGACACATAGACCAATGGAACAGAATTGAGAACTCAGAATTGGACCCTAAATGTATGACCTACTAATCTTTGACAAAGCGGGAAAGAGTATCCAATGGAAAAAAGACAGCCCCTTTAACAGATAGTGCTGGGAGAACTGGACAGCAACATGCAGAAGAATGATACTAGATCATTTTCTCACACCATTCACAAAAATAAACTCAGAATGGACAAAAGACCTGAATGTGAGACAGGAAACCATCAAAACCCTAGAGGAGAAAGCCAGAAACAACCTTCTTGACCTCAACCACAGCAATTTCTTACTTGACACATCCCCAAAGGCAAGGGAATCAAGAGCAAAAATGAACTATTGGGACCTCATCAAGATTAAAAGTTTCTGCACGGCAAAGGAAACGATCCATAAAACTAATAGGCAACCAATGGAATGGGAAGAGATAGTTGCCAATGACATATCAGATTAAGGGCTAGTACCCAAAATCTATAAGGAACTCACAAAACCACACCTGAAAAACAAATAATCCAGTGAAGAAATGGGCAGAAGATATGAACAGACACTTCTCCAAAGAGGACATCCAGATGGCCAACAGACACATGAAACGATGCTCAGCATCCCTCCTCATCAGGGAAATACAAATCAAAACCACACTGAGATACCACCTCATGCCGGTCAGAGTGGCTAAAATGAGCAAATCAGAGGACTCTAGATGCTGGCGAGGATGTGGAGAAACAGACACCCTCCTATGCTGTTTGCGGGAATGTAAACTGGTGCAGCCCCTCTGGAAAACAGTGTGGAGGTTCCTCAAAAAATTAATAATAGGACTCAGCAGTAGCACTGCTAGGAATTTACCCAAGGGATACAGGAGTGCTGATGCATAGGGGCACATGTACCCCAATGTTCAGAGCAGCACTCTCAACACTTGCCAAAACATGGAAAGCGCCTAAGTGTCCATCAGCTGATGAATGGATCAAGAAGATGTGGTTCATCTATATGATGGAATACTACATGGCGATGAGAAAGAATGAACTCTGGCCATGTGTAGCAACATGGATGGACCTTGAGGGTGTTATGCTGAGCGAAATAAGTCAGGCAGAGAAGGACAGATACCATATGTTTGCACGTATAGGTGCATTAGGAGGAGCTTAACGGAGGACCATGGGGGAGAAGAGGGGAAAAATAGTTGGGGAGAGGGAGAGAGGCAAACCATGAGAAACTCTTGAATGCTGAGAACAAACTGAGGGCTGATAGGGGTAGGGGAGAGGTAAAGGGGGGTGATGGGCATGGAGGAGGGCACTTGTTGGGATGAGCACTGGGTATTATATGTAAACCAACTTGACAAGAAACTATTTCGGAAAAAAAAAGAAAAATGTTCTAAAATTGATTGTAGTAATAGTTACACAAGTCTGTGAATATACTTATAACCATTAAAGTATACATTTTAAATGGGTGAATTGTTTGGTCTGTGAATTATATCTCAGTAAAGCTGTGATATTGAAAAAAAATGCCGATCACAAGAAATGTATAAAAACAGGATGGGCCAGCCTGCATGTTCAAATAGGTTCTAGATGACCAAGTGTTAGAAGTACATGTTTCCCAAGAGACTTCCCCGCTGGATATTGATGGCCTTGTTCACCTTGGTCTTGGCCTTGTAACCTAGGACTCCTATTTCAGTTTTTCATAATAGTAGCTACTTTAAACTGCATGTCTAAGGGCACATCTTATAATCAGGAGGCAGTGTAGCTTAATGGTTAAGAATTTTAGAGTGGGCTCAGAAAATGACTCTCTGTGTATATATAATTCCAGGCTCTGACACTGACTACTTGTGGTGTTTTGAGCAAGTTAGTTAATTTTTATGTGTGTCATTTTCTTTGTTTTGTTTTATTTTTTAGTTTCTTTTTTTTAAATTGGAAAAATAACAATACCTATTTTATTGCATTATTGAGGAGATTAGCTGCGTTAATACATATGGTTATAGCAGTGGTTCAGTAAATGGTAGCTATCATTATGACCTCTCTCCTACTCCCTAAAATAACCCTCTAAAGTGGTTATTATTACCTAAGGAGGAAACTGAGGTTCAAAAAGATTAAATAAGGGGCACCTGGGTGGCTTGGTCGGTTAAGCGTCCGACTTTGCTTAGGTCATGTTCTCGCTGTTCGTGGCTTCGAGCCCCATGTCGGGCTCTGTGCTGACTGCCATCTCAGAGCCTGGAGCCTGTTTCAGAGTCTGTGACTCCCTCTCTCTCTGGCCCTCCCCTGCTCTCGCTGTCTCTCTCTGTCTCTCTCCTAGAAATAAATTAAAAAAACATTTAAAAAAAAAGATTAAATAATTTTCCCTGGGCCATATAGCCAGTCATGTGGGGAAAAGGAATCATGCCCAGGGCTGATGAATTAATCTGTGCTCTTTGTGGTCTGATATTTGGCCTACACTACATGATAAAGATGATTGAATGCCTCTGAAATGGCAGCAAACTTTATGGAATAAAGGTGCCAAATTATCTAAATTAAACATTTATTAAGCTCCTGTGCACGCACAGCAGAACGTGACATGTGTATGAAGATGCAGAATGTAGATGTGGTTTTCTCTCAGAAGTTTATATCTCTGGCTAATGCACAGGGGAGCATTTTATCTAAATAACAAGGAAAGAGCAGGTGGGTCCAAAAATAATAGTAATACCTTTTAAGTGATTGCTAACTACTAATCTTGTCTGGTATGGCAACCCCAAAAGAAATTGCTCTTCAAAAAAATGAATTGGAGGTGTAAACCCCAGCAGCTGTAATTTACAGGAGAAAGGCTGCCCTGTAGACTCCTACTGGTGGGTCTTGGGAGGCAAGCAAACAACTGATTAAAAGTGTGAAAAGTACACTCTCAGGTATTAGTGTGGTCATTGCCTGTTTTCTCAATATTCATGTCTGAAGATGATTATAAGTCTGAGTAAGAATGATCTTGGACCTCTTGTTTAATAGAAAACCTGAAGAAAACAAGTTAAAGGAATTCTCTGATATTCTTCGTTTTTTAAGATGTGTCCTTTCTTGTCCTTCTTAGGTGTGTTTTCATTTGCTTTGAGCAACTGTTAAATATAAATCACTCACTCCGGCATGTTTTTTCTCCTTCAGATTTTAGAAGGCCCAGTCTTAAAATTAACCTTACCTTTGTCCTTTTTTATATAAAGCTGAGTATATTTTTACTACTTATCATTCTCTTTAACAATGTTTAATTCAAGGAAAATAAAATCAGTCGGCTGCATTTTTTTTTACTTGAAAATCAATCAATATAATGGACTCTATAAACATGACAATTTATTATCAATATAATCTTCTTTGTTTTGACCACTTATAACCAAAAGAAATTAATTAAAACATAGATGCCTATAAACAGTACTGAAGAAGCAAGAATCAAGAGTAAACTTCATAGTACAGGAGACAAAGCCTTTATTTAATGAAGGGAATACTTTCATAAATCACAAAACTTAATTATAAACCAAAGGGTGCTGAAGCTGTTACACAGATAATTTTGCCCTACATGGCATGAGAGGCAAGATTTAATAAGTGTCTAAAATCAATGAGATTAGAATTAATCAGCTAGTTTTAGTAGGAGCAAAATGGGGGTAATTGTTAAATTTTATTAGAATGATTAATAAAAATTTATAATAGATTATCTGAGATATGTATCTTCACGTTTACATTCTTGAAAGGTTAGTGCAGGCATACCTTATTTTATTGTGCTTTGCTTTACTGCACTTCATAGACACATTTTTTTTGTTTTGCTTTGGTTTGTTTTTTTTACACATTGAAGGTTTGTGGCTACCCTGTGAAGAGCAATGCATTGTTCCAACAGCATTTCATGACTTTGTGGCAAATTGCATCACATTTTGGTAATTCTCATGATATTTTAGACTTTATCACGGTTATTATATTTGTTACAGTGATCTGTGATTGATGATCTTTGCTACTGCTTAAATTGTTTTGGACCACCATGAACCTCTCCCATACAAAACAGCGAAAGTGGCTGATAAATGTGTGTGTTCTGACTACTCCGCTGACCTACTGTTCCCCAATCTCCTTCCCTCTCCTTGGGCCTCCCCATTCCCTGAGACATGACAATATTGCAGTTAGGCTAATTAATAATCCTACAATGGCCTCTTAAGTGTTCATTTGAGTCACATCTCTCTCACTTTAAGTCAAATACTAGAAATGACTATAGAAGTGAAGAAGGCATGTCAAAAACCAAGATAGATTGAAAGTTAAGCCCCTTGTGCCAAATAGTCAAGTTGTGAATGCAATGGAAAAGTTCTTGAAGGAAATTAGAAGTACCACTCTAGTAAGCACATGAATCAGAAAAAAGCAGAACTGCCTTTCTGCCAATATGGAGACAGTTTTAGTGGTCTGGATAGATCATAACATAAATGTAAAAGTGCAAGGTAAAGCAGCAAGTGCTGATGTATAAACTTCAACAAGTTATCCAGAAGATCTAGTTAAGATACTTAATGAAGGTGGCATACACTGTACAGATTCTTAACATTGAGGAAAGCAGCCTTTTTTGGAAGAAGATGCCACCTGAGACTTTCATAGCTAGAGAGGAGAAGTCGATGCCTGGCTTCAGAGGTCAGGCTGACTCTTACTAGCAGCTAATGTAACTGGTCACTTTAAGTTGAAACCAATGCTCGTTTGCCATTCCAAAAGTCCTAGGGCCCTTAAGAATTATGTTAAATCTACTCTGCTTGTGCTCTGTAAATGGAACAACAATGCCTGGGTGACAGCACATCTGGTTACAATATAGTTTATATAATTTTTGTTTTTTAAAGGGATATTTTAAGTCCACTCTTAAGACATACTAAGGAAAAAATTCCTCTCAAAATATTACTGCTCATTGACAATTCACCTGGTTATGCAAGATTTAAATGAGAGTAAAGGTGCTCAATGAGATTAATGTGCTTTTCACCCCTGCTAACATAGCACTCATTATGCAGCCCATGGATCAAAGAGTAATTTTGACTTTCAGGTCTTACTGTTTAAGAAATACATTTTGTAAGGCTATAGCTGCCGTAAATAGTAATTTCCTCTGATGGATCTGGGCCAAGTAGATCGAAAGCCTTATGGAAAGGATTCATCATTCTAGGTGCCATTAAGAACCTTTGTAATTCATGGAAAGAGGTCAGAATTTCAACATGAATAAGGTTTTGGAAGAAGTTGATTCTAGCCCTCAAGGATGACTTTAAGTGGAAAAAGTCACTGTAGATGTGGTGGAAATAACAAAAGAGAACTAGAATTATAAGTGAAGCCTGAAGATGTGACTGAGTTGCTGCAATCTCATGATAAAACTTGAATGGATGAGGAGTTACTCCTTATGGATGAGCAGAGAAAGTGATTTCTTGAGATAGAATCTACTACTAGTGAGGATGCTGTGAAGATTGTTGAAATGACAACAAAAGATATAGAGTATTACTCAAACTTAATTGATAAAGCAGCAGCAGATTTTGAGAGGATCGACTCCAGTTTTGAAAGAGTAGAGTTCTATTGTGGATAAAACGTCATCACACCACATCACATGCTACAGAGAAATCATTTGTGAAAGAGTCAATCAATATGACAAACTTCATTGTTGTCTTATTTTAAGAAATTGCCACAGCCATCCCAACCCTTAGCCACCACCACCCTGATAGAGTCAGCAGGCATCAACATCAAGGCAAGACCCTTCACCAGCAAAAAGATTGAGTTGCTGAAAGCTCAGATAGTTAGCATTTTTTAGCAATAAAATATGATTATGTTCTGTACATTGTTCTTTTAGACATCATGCTCCTGCACACTTAACAGACCATAGTATAGTGTTAGCAAACTTTTATATACACTGGGAAACCAAAAGGTTAATTTGACTTACTTTATTATGATATTCACTTTCTTGCAGTAGTCTGGAACCAGGCCTGCAGTATGTCCAAGGTATGCCTATACATTTGTTGTACACTTTCTTTTTTTTTTTTTTTAATATTTTTATTTTATTTATAGGAGAGAGAGAGAGAGAGACAGCGTGAGCAGGGGAGGGTCAGAGAGAGAGGGAGACACAGACTCTGAAATAGGCTCCAGGCTCTGAGCTGGCAGTCAGCACAGAGCCGGACGCGGGGCTCGAACCCACGAACCGCGAGATCATGACCTAAGCGAAAGTCGGACGCTTAACCGACTAAGCCACCCAGGCGCCCCAATTTGTTGTACGCTTTCGTACTACAATTGTACTCATTCACTTCATTATTTTTTTTCCAAAAAAGGATATTTTTTAATTCACGTAACCGCAGATAGGCAACCTGATCACAGGCATGGGGGTGGGGGCGAGGTTGCTACAGATAATGGCTACCTCCTACCTGGCAGAAAAGGGGGGAAAAAAGTGGCCTCTACACCTTTGATGGTCAATACAGGACCCTCACCTTTTCACTCTGCTGTAGCATCCTAAGGGCAGGGCCACCCCTTCCATGGCCCTGGCGTGTACTCATTCACTTTATTATTTTTTAAAAATTTTTTAATGTTTATTTCCAGAGAGAAAGAGGGTGTCAGCAGGGGAGAGGCAGAGAGAGAGGGAGATACAGAATCTGAAGCAGTCTCCAGGCTCCGAGCTGTCAGCACAGAGCCTGATGCGGGGCTCGAACCCATGAACCATGAGATCACGACCTGAGCCGAAGTTGGCTGCCCAACCAACTGAACCACCCAGGCACCCCATAATTCACTTTAGACCTTACCCCTCCACTCTTACAAATCACATGTAACTTCTTAATCACTATTTACAAAGCATTCAAATTTCTTGAGCTTTGTGCAGCATTTGTAATTATTAACCAAATTCTTTTCAGCAACATTCTTTTCCTTTGATTTCTTTGACATGACATTTTTTCCAGAGTGTAGTATCATAACAACCTCGTGTAGTAGGTGTTTTGACTCACGTTTGGGGAGGAAAAGATAGAGAAGCAAATGAATTGCCTGTGTGGCATAACTATCAGATGAAGAGGTTGGAGTTAAACTCGGGACACTGTAAATCCAAAGTCCACCTGCAAAACAGTGCTCTATATCCCCAACATGACTTAGCCCCTATTCAGGTGAGCTCTTACTTTTCTCCCTGTCTGACTGCCTTTGTTTGTATTTCTTCTTCCTCTCCCTCTCTCTTTCTCCTGCTTCTCCTTTCCCATCTCAATCTCCCCCTTCGCCCCCTTCTCCTCCTTCTTATCTCCTGAATGTGGCGCTTAAATTGCACAATTTGGTTTTCTCTTTTCTTTCTTAATACTATCTCCTAAGTGGAGCTCAACCACCTCCAAGTCTTCAAAAGGGGCCCTCCTGTCAGACACCTGCACAGCTTAACTCCCACATCCAAAGGATCTGCTATATATTTCCATTTGGACATTTTACTATACAGCCTGCTTGTATTATCTACATCATGAATGCTTTCCTTTCTCCATACTGGAATCACCTAGACATGGAAGACCACCATCTCCTTCCATTTCCTTCGTTGCCCTCAAAGCAACACCAATACAAATAGTGTGTAGCAGAATTTTAACCAAAGTTTTGAGGATAGTGGAGAAGGACGCTAAAGAAGAACAAAGCAGAGACAGAAATCTAATATGAAACAGAGGTCCCATTTTCCAAAAACTGTTTTGGTTATTTCTCGCCAGAGTCAGAGGCAGATTTTCCATTAAGCTAATGAAGATACGCTTCTGCTCTTCTCATCTGACTATGATTTTTCCTTCAAAAACATTGGGAGGAGGCATAGCAATGTGCTCACCTGGTCTTATATTTTTGTAAAATTTACACTAGTTAAATAGGTAATCTCTTTTTTCCTGAAGGGGCCCTCAAAATTATATCAGCTTCTAGACCCGCAGATTAACTTCCGCATGGAGTTCATTCTTACCAAGCAGGATATCTCCCACCTTTTTTTTTTTTTTTTTAATAGTTTATTGTCAAGTTGGTTTCCATATAACACCCAGTGCTCATAAGATATCTCCCACCGTAAAGCCCTGGGTGGGCTTCCATTCTCTCTAGACTCTTCTTTTTCCTGAGATTCTTATTCTCTCTTTGCAGCTCTCAATTTGAAACCTTTAAATTTCTCTCTCTCCCCTCCCACTCACCCCTTACCTTTCTTCCCCTCCCCTCATGTTCTGGAAGGAGAGAGAGGGAACATCAGCTCTCATATCCCTCTTTTCTGAAACCAAGACCTTTTCCTCTATTATAACACATGCTACTCTCCTAGTATGTAAAGATGGCTTCAGTTATTATCTTGAATTGCCTTTTAAAATTTCCTGACACATCGGCTGGTCATTATTGAAAACGTACCAGATGCTAAACATGGTCTAATCGCTTTACATTTATTAACTCATTTTAATCATAAAAACGACACTCTGAGGTGGTTATAATTATTTCCAATCAAAAACCAGTGTTTAATGAGGTTAAATTATGTATCCAAGTTAACTTGGTAGGCGTATTGTAGGCTCTCAATTTAGACAGTTACATCTAAGCCCAGATATGTACTTGTAACCCCTCCTCCCTTTTACCAGCCAGCTGTCACTCTTCTGTGAAACTCCTCTTGTTCTGTCCACCTAGAGGTATTCTTGCTTTCCTCTAAATGACCACGTGTGTGCCAGCCTTACTCCTCTCAAATTACCTGGTACTGTTAAGTAACCATAAAACACAAGAACATTATCTTAAACTCTTTTGGAGCATAGTTCAATGCTTCATGGAAATCAACCTGGCAATTTGTAGAAGGGCTAAAAAATCATTTGGGTTATGTCTAGGTAAAGGGGTTAACCATCACGAAATTCATAAGTAGGCTACATAAAAAATTCTGCTGAAAGGGAAACCATTTGATATCTTAAACAGGATATTACTTATATGGCCTTTATCTCTTAACTGATGAGCCTCGGCTGCATTATGGAAATGTATACTTGTGTCATTCACAGGGTCTCAGAAAGACACTGTGTCATCTTTCCTGATGGGTGATATTGGTGATAAGAAGGAGGCATCTGCTGGAAGACAGCAGGTGTCCTTAGTTGTTAGGAGGAGTAACTATAAGCCTAGAATGACATAGTAATGATAATTCTCACCTGATTGTGGGAAATTTGCCTCCTGACACATACAAAAAGGAATAAATCAGTACTGACCTATAGATCGGACTAGGGTGAGTATACATAAAATTATTAGTTATGAGTTGTGTGGGCACTAATATGACTCAGAGGGAAGTGTGAAGGAGAGGAACTAGGGAAATTTTCTCAGATGGAATGTGAATAGGAACAAAATGAGACTGAACCTGGACACTGATTATCTGAGTGACTGAGGTAAATATTCAGTAGAAACAAGTATGGTATGTGGTGGATGGGAGCAAGCTGGCAATTTCCAGCATAAGAATGGGTCTGCGCAAACTTTCTGTGAGGAGAATTTAAACAGACATTCTGATGAAGAAATTTTGGCTTGCTTTTGTTATCACGAACAAGATCAGGAAGAGTACTTAACAGTAACCTGAAAGGATGTACTTTTAGCATGCATTGCTTAAAAGCAGTGCTTCTTTGGGCTTGGAAAGATTGCCTGGAGCAAGCTTTTTATCCTTGCCATTTAATTTAAATGCTATAAAAGGCATATCATGGAGTCCAGCACTTCTTTCCCACTGAACTGCGAGGAATGAGCATAACCCGTATAGAAGGTTAGCCCTCAGAAAGAGTTTTTAAAACTCTTAGGCAGACCAACATGGTCAAAAGTGTAAGCTTTGGCATCAGGACGCTGGAGGTCACCCTCCCAGTTTTAGTGCTTCTGGGATCTGTGGGACTTCAGTGAGTGTCTCCATTTTCTCTTCTTCTCCTAGGCTTGTTGAGAAATAATTGGCTTACATCACTGTATAAGTTTAAGATGTGCAATGTGAAGGCTTGGTTTACATAGATTTTGAAGTGATTACCATAATATGTTCAGCTAACATTCATCTCACATAGATACAATAAATAAAGAGGAAAAGAATAAAGGGGAAAACCAAAGATTTTTGCCTTGTGTTGAGATCTCTTAGGATATACTCTCTTAACCACTTTCCTATGTATGATACAGAGGAGTTAAGTATAGTCATCATGTGGTACATTGCATCCCTAGTACCTATTTATCTTATAATTAGAAGTTTGTACCTTTTGACCACCTCCCTCAATTTCACCTTCTCCCCCACACTACCTCTGGCAACCATAAGTCAGATCCCTTTTTCTATGAGCTTGTTTTTGTTTTCAATTCAACATGTAAGTGAGATCATACCTACAGTATTTGTCTTTCTATGTCTGACCTATTTCACTTAGCAAAATGTCTTCAAGAATTGTTCTAAGTAGTACGATTTCCTCATATTCATGGCTAAATAATATTCGTGTGTGTGTGTGTGAAAATATTCATCATTTTCATCTATTCAACCATTACGATTCTTTCTCAATCTGTCTCCTCCTCTATGAAAAAGAGTTAATAAGAGTACCCCTTACAGGGCTATGAGTATTAAATGAGCTGATTAATGTAAAGCACCTAGCACAATGGGTGGTACATACTAAGTGCTAAATAAATGTTAAATTGTACTTTTAAAATATTAAATGAAAGCATAGAGACAGAAAGTTGTTTCAATGCTGCCAAGGAATGAGGGGAAGGGTAATGGGAAGTTAGTGCATAATGGATATAGAGTCTCTGTTTGGAGTGATGAAACATTCTGGAAATAGATAGTGGTGACAGTTACACACATTGTGGACACAATGCCACTGAATTACATACTTAAAAATAATTAAAATGGAGTGGTCCCTGGGTGACTCAGTCAGTTGAGCGTCTGACTTTGGCTCAGGTCATGATCTCATGGCTTGTGAGTTAGAGCCCCACAAAGGGCTCTTTGTGGCTGATAGCTCAGAACCCAGAGTCTGATTCGGATTCTGTATCTCTGTCTCTCTTTGCCCCTCCCCCGTTTGTGCTCGCTTGCTCTCTCTCTCTCAAAAATAAACATTAAAAATAGTTAAAATGAAAAACTTTATAACATATACATAGTTCCACAATAAAGCAAAAGAAACCAAGCTCATAAATCATGACTGTCACTTAGGCTAAAATTCTTTTCTTTTCTTTTTGGGTGAGGGGTTATGCCTAATGCCAGGAAACACATATATACTATCTGGTGTCCTGTTGTCCAAAAGGCAAGATCCCTGAAGTAGGGTACCCTTCAGGATGTCCCCTACGGAGGCTAGAAATTTAGGTGGGAAGTCTTAGTGGCCTCTAGAGTACAGGGCCAGAAGCGAGATGCTTACATCTACAGACCCCACAGCCTCGTCAGTGAAGTTGGTTTGGCAGTGTTTTCCTGACGCCTCAGCACACCCCAGAGAGGAGGGACGGGCTTTATGAGACTAACTCAGCCATGGAGCTTATCAGTCACCACCAGATGTGCCCAGCTATCTTCCTCTCCACTCCACCTAGGTCAAGCAGTCGAGCACATGGATTCAAAACTTAAACTAACTCTTATAGCAATCATAAACATAATCATAAAATTTATGGCTGTTATGATATGAAAATCATAAAAATTGTTTATCATTTTAGATCCAGAGTGTTTTACTAATTTAGCAGTAGAGTGGTGGCTGTCAAGGGGGCTCATTATATGGTGCATAAAAGCCAAGTAAAACTAGACCCAGGCAAGACTTTATACCCTGAGATTCCTTGCAAATACTTGATGGATATTTGAAAATCTAGAGTTATTAAACAAATACCGCTCTTTTGCTATATCAGAATTATTTAAAAATAAAATCTGATCCATACTAGAAACCCAGGGTTAGATTATATGACCTTTGAAGTTCTTTTGACTCTGATTCCATGAATAATACCCACCCCACATCACCAGTCATGAAAAGAGGTATCATCTCAAATCAATCCCTTTACCGAGCTATGAAAACTTATTTAAAATATATGATAATTATGTAACGTAATCTACATTTAATGGATTTAAATGATTATGAAACTTTTTTTAAATCTGTGGTTTATCAGTAATAATCATGTTTAATATCATTTCATTCTAATCAGGGGTAACTATATTTAAAATGTTTAAATATATATAAATATAAAATGTTTAAGCCAGTATATCATTCTACAACTAGTGTTTTAGATTAGGAATAGTTGTTAATTTTTATTGCATGTGTGGTGGTTAATGCTTTTAGTCATTTCACACATGTGCGCTGAGCTCCTACTTTGTGCAGGGCACTGTGTTGGGAATACAGTGGGGAAGACATTGGACAACACCTTACTCTCCCAAGATGGTCTTATTCCAGCCCTCTCAAAAAATAACTCTTATAGACTACAATTTAGATGCTAACATGTTGTAGCACAAAATGGGAGAAAATCATCTACAGAAATACATCAATTATTGTACTTGACATAGAAACTGTGAAATGATTTTTATTGGCCCTATATCATAAGAAAGGAAGTTGTCTTAAGACACATGCAGGGCAAGTTAAAGTATGGAGTTTCCTGTAGTAGTTGTTTGGTAAATTCTATATAATTATCTTAAGTATCTTAGCAAAATGTGGTATAAATTTGTTAGATGGGTACATAGATGACACTACTCTGTGCAGAGCCTGTGAGAATGACAATTCATTCTAAAAAATGAACAGCAGTAGAAGAAAGACTCTTTTTAAGAGATTATATAACTCTATCTAGGGGCGCCTGGGTGGCTTAGTCGGTTAAGCGGCCGACTTTCGCTCAGGTCATGATCTCGCGGTTCATGGGTTCGAGCCCGCATCGGGCTCTGTGCTGACTGCCAGCTCGGAGCCTGGAGCCTGTTTCAGTCTGTGACCCTCTCTCTCTGACCCTCCCCTCCTCACGCTGTCTCTCTCTCTCCTAGAAATAAATTAAAAAAAAAAAACATTAAAAAAAAAAAGATTATGTAACTCTATCTAGTCTCCCTTCAAAAACCATTGCTTCTGCCTCACTCACTAGAGCAGTGGTTTTCAACCAGAGGTAATTTTCCCCCCCATGGAACATAGGGAAGTGTCTGGCAACATTTTTGATAGTTATATCTGTGATGGTGGGGGTGCTACTGGTACCTAGTGGCTAAAGGCCAAGGATACTGCCCATCATGCTACAAGGCATAGGAAAAACCCAATAACAAAGAATTATTGGACTCAGGCTTTAAAAACCCTACGTTAGAGGTAATAACTGTTAGCTTTTTGGCATGCAAGCTTATAGGTCTTTTTCAATGTATGAATACAGGAACATACACACTCACCTGCTGTGCAAATGGGATAATGTTGTCCATATTATCCTCTGACTCGCTATTTTGACTTACTATAGGTTGGCGGTCTTCCAGCCAGTACACTGAGTTCTATCTCATTTTGGAGAACTGCACAGTATTTTCTGTGTATGTTTCCATATGTCATAATTTATTTTCATATTAAGGCAACCTAGATTATTTTTAATTTTTTGCTATTTCAGATGGCTCCAGCGAACATCCTCATATGTACATTTTTGTTCAAATGTGAAAGCATTTGTGTAGCACTATTTTTTTTAGAAGTGAAATTGGAAAGTCAAATTATATGACCATTTTTTTTTTAATACTTATTTTTGGGAGAGAGAGGGAGAAAGAGTGCAAGTGGAGGAGAGGCAGAGAGACAGGGACAGAGGATCTGAAGCGGGCTCTGTGCTGACAGCACAGAGCGCAATACGGGGCTCAAACTCACAAACCATGACCTTGTGACCTGAGCAGAAGTCAGATGCTTAACCAACTGAACCACCCAGGTACCCCAAAATCGTATGACTATTTTAAAATTTGGCAGGTATGGCCAAACTCTCCACAAAGGACAGACTGAACTGTCTGTGAGAATGAAGGGAATATTTTCAACTTTGCAAGTATGTTCCACCAAAAGGAACATAAGCAAACAAAATTGTGTTTGATTTCTATAGTATTTGGACAGACACAGCCACAAAACCCATCAAGCCGTGTCAAAGAGCATAATAATGGTCATTAGAAAGTAGAATGTGGTGATCACAGGAATCATTCTGTTACACAAGCAATAACATCAAGAGGACTTACCCTCATAGCAGATGTATCCACTGTCTACATTGTGCTGGAAAATTTACCAGGGAGTTAATGGGTTCTGGCTGCCTTGTTAATACGATGCAGTGTGTCATCTGCCTTCACCTCGCTGCCTTGTAGCTGAGGTAATAGCCATTGTTTACAGAATTTATAGCTACTTGGCCTTTCAGGAAGGCAAAGGAAAAATAAACCAGAAAACAAGTTGCACACTGAGATCATCAGAAACGGGATCATGAATAAATGAATTCTAAGAATGAGATATTTGGGGCCAGAAATGGAATCATCAAAACATGAATTGAATAATTTCTTCCTCTAACCTTTTGCAAACAAACAAAACAACTATATAAATAAGGCCCAGGGGTATAAAACAGGAATGCTGCTGAACCCACGACGTTTCATATGACACTGAAGGAGTTGGTTTAAAACCACGATTTGTTGGCTGAAAAAGTGTTATTTAACATGAGATCCCAGATTTCATGCTGGTTGTATCAACATGTTTAAAGGAAATCTCTATCATTTAGATGACATTTCTCACATGTTGCTCTATTTGTCCTATAGAAAGGTCACTGAGTAGTTATCTGTGAGTGAGTGCTGGAGTTACAGTTAGAAAAAGGGAGAGGTTTTTGGTCCTCATGTAGCTGAAGGAGGGGAAACATGAATTTAAAAGTCAAATATATTTGAGCCGCCCCTGGGTGGCTCAGTCCGTTAAGTGTCTGATTGCAGGTCAGGTCATGATCTCATAGTTTGTGGGTTCGAGCCCAACAGTGGGCTCTGTGCTGACAGCTCAGAGCCTGGAGCCTGCTTCAGATTCTGTCTCTCTCTCTCTCTCTCTCTCTCTCTCTCTCTCTCTCTACCCCATTCACAGTTTCTATCTCTCAAATATAAAGAAGCATTTAAAAATTATTTTTGTTTTTTATTTTTTTAAGTTTATTAATTTATTTTGGGAAAGACAGTATGAGTAGAGGAAGGGCAGAGAGAGAGGGAGAGACAGTCTGTCTCCAGCAGACTCCACACTGTCAGTGCAGAGCCCAATACAGAGCCCAAACTCATAAAGCCGTGAGATATGACCTGAGCCGAAACAGAGAGTCAGAACACTTAACTGACTGAGCCATCCAGGTGCTTCCCCCTACCCCCACATTTTTTATTTTATTTTATTTTATTTTATTTTATTTTATTTTATTTTATTTTATTTTATTTTATTTTATTTTATTTTATTTTTTTTTTTTATTTATTTCTAGGAGAGAGAGAGAGACAGAGTGAGCAGGGGAGGATCAGTGAGAGAGGGAGTCACAGACTGAAACAGGCTCCAGGCTCCGAGCTGGCAGTCAGCACAGAGCCCGACGCGGGGCTCGAACCCACGAACCGCGAGATCATGACCTGAGCGAAAGTCGGCCGCTTAACCGACTAAGCCACCCAGGCACCCCTTTTAAAATGTTTCTTTTTTCCCCCCACATTTTTTAAATAAAAAAACAAATTCAAATATATAATTACTTAACTATCTTCACTACATGAAAGCTATAACATGGTACCTGGCCTAGTTCAGAGGGTGAGTGGGGAAGGTATCGTTGAAGAAGTGACATTTGAGCCTAGATAGGGGAACTGCCTTCTATTGTACCTTTGAATACTTTTAACATTTTGCATCACACTTAGGGTGCCTTTCACATATTTCCAAAGGTTATTGTCCTTTTTAAGAATTAACCTCCACTAAACAGTGAAAGCTTCATCAAGAATGGCAATTTTGCAAATCTTTGTCTTCTCATCGATAATTAGCATAATTCGTGACATACGGCAGAAGCCTAATCAATATTTTCACTCCTGTATTCATTCAACAATACCTAAAATGTGCCCATTACTCTTCCAGGCCCCCAGGAGGTCGTAGTGACCCAGATGACAAGATACCTGCTCTCATGAAGTTTATATTTCAGTGGAGATTAAACAAACATACATATAAATAAATGATATGTAGTATGAACTACTATAAAGAAAATAGACTAATGTGGCAGAATGTGAGCATTAGTAGTTAGAGACATCCTTCTTTTAAAGAGATAAGGTTTTTTTATTTTTTTTATTTTTTTTTACAAATAGTTTATTGTCAAATTAGTTTCCACATAACACCCAGTGCTCATCCCCACAAGTGCCCTCCTCCAGGCCCATCCTCCCTCCCCCCCACATCCATCAGTCCTCAGTTTTTGTCAGCATTCAAGAGTCTCTCATGGGTTGCCTCTCTCCCTTTCCCCCATCATTTCCCCCCTTCTTCTCCCCCTTGTTCCTCCATCAAGTTCCTCCTAATCCTCCTATACGTGCAAACATATGATATTTGTCCTTCTCTGCCTGACTTATTTCACTCAGCATAACACCCTCAAGGTCCATCCATGTTGCTACACGTGGCCAGATTTCATTGTTTCTCATTGCCATGGAGTATTCCATGGTATAGATAAACCACATAAAGAGATAAGGTTTAAGTTTTGAATTTTATGTTGTCAGACCATGAACCCCAGCCTTCCTTGTCCACTTTCTTTCATTCATTGCACACTTCCACATCTGACTATGTTCTCCTGTGCCCTCCTTGCTTCTTTCAGTATGCCTGTCGATGACCCAACCAGTACCCTTGCTTTCTGGGTCTTTGATCTTCTCATCCCCTCAGCTACTCACTCCCATGATCATCACCTTGATCTTTTCCTCAACTATAACCACATCACCCCCTAAACCTCACTTTCAAGCATCTTACTCTTAGGCTGATGCCTCCTGCCCTTTCATCTCACCTGCTCTAGTATTTTTACTCCATTAATCATTTGACTTTATTGAGAACATTAATCCTTGGGTTAATCCATGAACTTGATTACATGTTTCAGCAATCTAAATACTCCTTTATGAATATCATTAACTCTTCTAATCTTTTTTCCTATGTTGGATTCCCCAGCAGAACCCAAACCTTTGTCACATATAGCCCTTGGCTTCCTCTGCTCTATGCTCCTGAGCTGACTATGGCTAGAGAAAAACACACAGCTGTACTGACTGGTCACTATTTATGTATGTATGTATTTGGTCAAATTAGTGTATATAGTGTGCGCTTGGTTTTGGGGTTAAATTCCTGTGATTCATCAACTACATACAACACCCAGTGTTCATGCCACCAAATGCCCTCCTCAATGCCCATCACTGATCTTCCCTCTCCCCGCCACCATCAACCCTCAGTTTGTTCTCTATGTTTAAGAGTCTCTTAGGGATTTGCCTCCTTCTCTGTTTGAAACTATTTTTTCCCCTTTCTGCACCCCCATGGTCTTCTCTTAAGCTTCTCAAGTTCCATACTGGTCACTCTTTAAATTCATGAACACAGATGTCAAGAGGGAATGCAGAGTTATGATTCCTTAGATTGTTCTTTTCCCACTCACCAGAATGACTACTTTCATTCCCAGTTGTGCTTATCCAACTGCTAAAAGTTCTATCAAACTACCCCCTCACAACCCTCACCCACCCCTTACCAACAATGGCCTTATCTTTAACTTCTTTGATACCTAAGCAAAAGAGGGAAATTAGACTTGAAGGTTTTCAAAATCATGGAAGCAAACGATTGTTTTGTAATTCTTTGATCACACCCTTTCCCAAAATGGCTGCCATAGCATTGTGTTTAGCAGGAGCTTAAAATTTATTGTTGAATTGTATTTTTTAAAATTCTAGTCATATTTGGATATATTTTTCTTTTCAGTATTGATGTGTTTAGGCCCCAGTTTGGTGTTGGGTCTTCTTTTGTCCAAATTCGGAACTTCCAACATATTTCTAAGATCTCCATGTTCAAGTTAAATCATATTTTCTTTGTATTTTTCAATTGAATTTTATTACTTTGTTATAATCTCCCAAGGAGGAGGTGCAGGGGGAAACAGCTACCAGATATTTAAGAGCCTAACTTTCACTTCCAAAGGAACTCTGAATTTTTCTCAAAAGCATATATTTTAATCTTTAAACCAGTCTATAAGAAGGCAATTAGTTAAAATAAGACAATTGCTGATTTTAAACATAACTTTAAGTATTAAAAGTTATTTTATAGGCAAGACTCTTTCCTCTGGAATATCTCCTTCAATCTGTGCGTTGATTGTCAGTGGTTTAAGGAACAAGTTGTTCCAGATATTTACAAGAGTGTTTTACAATAAGATCTTCAATGAACATGTAACTTCTCAGTTAGGACTCAAGTTATAGCCTTTCATTAGTTTATTCTGCCTTCAATTTATCAAGTGGGCAATGCAGACTATAAAGCAGAATTGCCTTCTTACTTTTAAATTAAATTTCCATAAGATGAAGAGTTGTGACTACTTTTCCTGTAATTAAAACCCATGTATACAAGAGTAGCTGTCCATTAGTGGTATGTTGGTAGTAAAAACTGATGGCTTTTAAGTACAGGCTTTAGTCTAGAGCTTATACAAAGTTTCATTTATTCACTGAGAGACCTGGAATTATATGCATCTGGAGATAACCTAAAACAGAAATGGACTCATATATATAATTGACAAATTCCTTTGGAAATTGAAATATAAATTTTCCCATGCAAATATTGAAATCTTTGAACGAATTTGCCTCAAAATGAGGTTAACTTGTACACATTTTACTATATTGACCAGTTTTTGCAATAAGATTCATTTTTATACTGCCTTAAAAAAAGAACTGCAATGATTTAAAATTTGTACTCCAGCTCTTTTTACTTCTAAGGGCACAGAAATAGGGCATGTGTTACATAAGATGGGATGAAACATGCAGCTCACAAACAGTAAAGCATCCTGAGACTTCCTTGTAGTGATTTTTGGAATTTAAAACCAATTTCAAGAAATTTCCAGAAGTTCCAGGCGTTCTAATTTTTGTTTCCTATATTAGTGTATGAATATGTCTGGATAAGAAATTATATTTTAGGGATGCCTGGGTGGCTCAATTGGTTAATCATCTGACTTCGGCTCAGGTCATTATGTCACAGTTGGTGGGTTCAAGCCCTGTATTGTGTTTTGTGCTGACAGCTCAGATCCTGGAGCCCGCTTTGGATTCTATATCTCCCTCTCTCTATGCCCCCCCAAAATAAATAAACATTAAAGTTTTTTAAAAAATTATTGAGGCACCCGGGTGTCTCAGTGGGCTAAATATCTGACTTTGGCTCCTGTCCTGATCTCATGTTTCACCAATTTGAGCCCTGAGTCAGGCTCTGTGCTGACAGCTCAGAGCCTGGAGCCTATTTTGGAGTCTGAGTCTGTGTTTCCCTCTCTCTCTGCCCCTCCCCTGCTTGTGTTCTCTCTCTTTCTCTCCAAAAGAAATAAAAACAGTAAAAAAAAATTTTTTTTAAAAGAAACTATATTTTAAAAATTGGATGTGATTTAGAACAATGTAATTGATTTACGGAAGTAAGTTCCTTTTGGTTTAAAAGTGAATTAGGTTTTCATTTGATATCTGGGAAATAATATATAGCAGAGGGATAAATTCATGCATTGGGAATTACTATAGTATCAATAAGTTGACATTAATTTTTTAAACCACTTATGTATTTAATTATATATAGTATCCCAATGTTATTACCACAGATATTAAAAGTTGAACATGGACTGGTTTGTGGGTACTGGCAGGCAATCCATGAGGTTGATACTACTTTCCATTCTTGAGATAAATCAGGTTTGTGGAACTTAAGAAGATGCACGAGGGGCCACTGTATTGTGAGGGGGCAGGTTCATGTGACCTGAGGAAGGAGAGATGGAGAGGAGACCTAATCTGAGGTCCAGGGAATGGCATCTGACCTGCTTCTGCCCCATCAGAATACTTTGTCAAAGCCTGCAGGTCTGTGAAGCAAGACAGTGAGGGGAGTTGGCTGCCCCTTACCCCCATCTCAATTTTAGCAAACACCAAAATTTTTTTCCCTTAAATCAATGTGTATCTTCCACACAATGATTCTCTAATTTGATGAACCATAATTTAATGTCATTATGCAGCTAAGAAGATTATGTGGCTTGGTAGGTTAGGCATCCAACTCTTGATTTCAGTTTAAGTCATGATCTCATGGTTCGTGGGATCGAGCCCTGCATGGGGCTCAACACTGACAGTGGGGAACCTGCTTGGGATTCTCTCTCTCCAGTTCTCTCTGCCCCTCTCCTGCTCATATTGCCTTCTCTCTCTCTCTCTCTCTCTCAATAAATAAATAAATAAATAAACATAAAAAAAAAAACAAGGTTATGTGACAGTAGAAGTCTCCAACAGAAGTTTAACCTTAATTTGAAGTGGCCACAAGGTCTACTCAAACTGGCTTCTGGAGAGGTTTCCTTTCTAAACACCATTGTGGCATATTTTGAAAACCAGTCTCTACCATCCTGAGAACTTATTTCTTGGTTCCAAAAATCCTCTGGATAGTTTACAGAATCCCATAAAATAATTCTATAAAAATTATGATTTTGTTAGAACTATTTGAATTTGATTTTAACAGTTTCCTAGAAGTATGGAATTCATTATGTCGTTTGACCCTCTCCTAAAGCCCTGTCTGAATAACAGAAGGAAATTTGAAATTTATAAAATTAAAATTTTATATCATTCCTTATATATTATTTTATTTTACCTACACTGGAAATACCCTGTGTTAGAATGAGGGTTTTCTTTTTTTTTTCTGTATATATTATGTTTTTTATATATTTAAAATTAGATGTGCTGTTATTTTAAAGATCCTATGTTTACAATGTTTATAAAAGGACAGGTGTGGCACATTGAAGAGAGTAAAGAAAGATTGTGGTGAAGTAGAGGTTTAGAAGAGAGGGACTAAGAACAGTACAAAGTAGAATCAGACAGAAGTTGTGGGCTCAAACAATACTTTAATTTGAACATCTGTATTAAAGGGATAAGCTTTGCTACTGCAGCTATTTAAAGATAAGTGCAGCTCAGCCCTTGTTTCTAAAGAATTTAAAATCCAGGAGAGAAAATTGAAAATGCACAAATTACTATAGCAATGAGAGTTCCAACGATTCAAAGAATGGAAATTACTTCTAACTGGTAAGATCTCATCAGAATTCAAAAATGCATGTTCGATCTGTTCAGGTTATATGTTAAGGTTTAGGGGAAGTGGGATTATGATTATGTCAATGCCAGGATCACAGGTGTGCTAGTTCAGCTGACCCTAGTTTAAGAAAAAACAGGCTTAGGGGTAAAAGGTAAGAAAGGTTCTACCGAGGGAAGAGACGGTAGTGATCATAGCGATGGGGATCATGGCAATGATGACGCATTCAGTGCCTGCTGTTAGCAGAGGCGCTGTGAGCTAATGATCAAAAAGACTCACCACCTGCCCTCAAGGAGCTCATGGTTCAGGGAAGAGACCTACCCAAGCCATCCCACTGATATTTCACAGGCATGACTCCGCTCAGTGCTGCGGAGGAGACAGGGTGCTGTGTGGTCAGGGAAGGGGGAAGGGTTGGGGAAGGCGCCAGGGGGTGGGGACGATCGGACCTACTCAGCCATGTAGAAAATGCTTCACTTCGGCAATTGAGCAGAACTGAAATCTAAGGAAAGGGTAAGAATTCAGTAAGTGAAGGGGTGGGGGAAGAGCGGTCTGTGCAGAAGAAATGGCAGGTGCGAAGAGCCTGGGACGGGGGGAATAAGGCGCATTTGAGGAATGGCAGGGAGGTCAGTGTGCCTGGAGCTCAGGAGAGCCTGGTTTGAGATGAGGCTGTAGGGTCAGCGAGGGTCCAAACTAGGAAGGCTCACAGGTCATTCAGATTTGGTCTCCAGCCACCAACCAAAGACTGTTGGATGTCTTCAGTATGGTCAGCTTCTCATTTACCCGAAGATGTTCCAGCATGGGTGGGGAGAGGAGGACAGAAGGGAATGAAAGTGGGAGTGGGAAGAAGAGTGAAGCAGCTCTTCAGGGAGACAGATGATGAAGCTGTGACGATTGTGGAGAAAACAGACTTGTACTGAGCACCTTCTATGTGTTATCAGGAGCTTGCCTGGCAAACAGCCATGCTCTGATATAGCATGTTCACGTTTCCATTTCTCTCCAGCCCCACTGCAGTAAGCAAGCTTTATGAAGTTCTTTTAAAAAAAATTTTTTTTAAGTTTATTTATTTTTGAGAAAGAGACAGAGTGAGAGTGGGAGACAGGCACAGAGAGAGGGAGACACAGAATCTGAAGCAGGCTCCAGGCTCTGACCTGTCAGCACAGAGCCCGACATGGGGCTCAAACTCATGAACTCTGAGATCATGACCTGAGCTGAAGTCGGACGCTTAACTGACTGAGCCACCCACATGCCCCAAGTTCGTTCTTAATGCCCTGTATGGTGGTTTACACATAAAGAGATCTCAATAGTAGTTCGTTAATAAATCCACATCCTAGTATATAAATATGAACAACAACAACAATACTTAACAACAAAGCAACTGCATATCACATTTTCTAGAAAATGGTGTGGTCGTCCTGTGTACAATTAATATCTTTCTTCATTGTGGGTAATTACAATTTTTAAAAGTATTTTTAAACATGTTTTCTTTTGCATTGACTAAGGCCTCTGTTTTAGAGACCCCAATTACCCTTAGCTGAATTATATTTCCCCATCCTCTGTATCTGTTAGCTTCGTCCTAATTATTTAAATCTTTTTCCTTTCAACTATATATTCTGTGATTATCACAAGTCTTCCTTTTAAGTTAGAAACTTTATTTTAAGCCGTGTATATTTTTTTTTGTTGTTTCTAATTTATGCATTGCTTCAGTAGTGATGTTCTTTGTCTTCAATTTTACTTCGTTTAGGCCTGCAATTTTCTTTTTTCTTTATTTTATTTTTCTACTATCTTATGTTTATATACTCTATTATTTAATTAATATATTCCTCTTAAGTGCCTGTGGGAAATTTCCTTTGGGAGGGTTACACTTTTTCCTAAGATGAATATTTTTCGTCTTTTCCTGCTATGTTTGTTTTCTTTGTTTTCCATAGTTTTTCTGCATGTACTCCATTAGTCACACTTGGGCACTTTGGTCCAAATTTTCTATTTGATTTCTCTCTGCCCCATCTGAAAACTGTTTGTTGTGCCCTCCACAGTTGTGGTTTGAGGACTGGACATTTTGTGTTCTCTCCATAATTTTCTTTGGCTTGAGCAAGGCCTGATGGGCTGAGGGGAGAGCTCAGCTGAGGCGATGTCTTGTAGTATCTGAGATTTGCCCTCACTTCTGGGGTTTCATCAAACATTTGATGGAGTTCAATCCATGGAGTCATATAACAGCCCCATTTCTCAGAGATTCACCCTCAGGACTCTGATCAGCCTGTTTCCGTGTGTCACTTTGGCACATTTACTCATTCACTCCTCTTCCAGAATCAGTCCTGTCATGCACATCTCATTTCACTTGCCTTTCCTCTGCTGTTGCCTCCACATCTCCTGGTCAGGAGAGAGTCCCCACTCAGCTTTCCTCTTGCCAGATCTGGGAATATTATTGAGAATCTCAGAATCTGACCTTTTCCTCCCACATGGCTTCTTGGAAATGGGACGGGATAAAGGATCTGTCCATGACACATGGCTGTAGTTGGCTGCAGAAAGTCAGGTTTCTTATGTAAAGCCATTGCATTGTGTCCCTTTACTCGTTTAGTTGCTGGTGGTGATTTTTGCCGTTTTTGTTGCTGGAATATATGCTGTTGTTCATTCCACCATCTAAACTGTAAATCTCCCGGGGAGCCTGGGTGGCTCAGTCGGTAGAGCATCCAACGTTGGCTCAGGTCATGATCTCATGGTCTGCGCGTCTGAGCCCCATATCAGGCTCTGTACTGAGAGTACAGAGCCTGGAGCCTCCATTGGATTCTGTGTCCTCCCTCTCTCTTTGCCCCTTCTCCGCTCATGTTCTGTCTCACTCTGTCTCTTAAAAATAAATAAATGTTAAAAAAAATTTTAACTGTAAATCTCCCATTACCTATATATTACGTTGGCTCTTTCATTTACTGTATACAAACAGACTTAAAACCAAACAATACTGGAATACTTAAAACTGGTGAACATTAAAACTTGATATATTTGCTAGAATAAGTCCCAACTATGTTTCCTAATTGGCTGAGCTTTGTTTTTATCATATTTCTTCAGAAAATCCAAATAAAAATGATTATTATCAAAAATATCAGACATTTGAATTACTTGATCTTGAAAGTATTAGATATAATAACACATGTAGTGATGGGGTATGGAATAATAGAATGTCTTTGAAGAAAGGAAGAAAATATGAAGTGACTTTCATGACCTATGCAGAGTTATTTCTTTCTTGAGCTATGTGCTGTTTTTCTGGTCATATAAAAATTCCCTATCACTTTTGTTATGGTTTTGCTATCTTCCTTGTTTTCTTTTTCTGTTTATCACACATGTGGGTAGCTGTAATCTATATATATACCCTAATTTTGAAATTTTTGTGCCTCATATTGAGCCGTAAGTTCCTGTTAAAATAAAGGTGAAAACTTAAAAGCTACTTTAGACCTGAGTCAAAGGAAATGGCGTCAACTTTCTGTGCTGTTTATTTTTCTTATTGTAGACTTGGGGCCCCAAGAGGTCTGTATGGACTCCTCATACTGCATGAATTATGCTGAAATGCTTTTAAACTCATTTTGGTATTGCAAGAAAGATACTTGCCAAATATGATTTCCATCATAAAATTCATTCATTTGTCTGCTAAATACTTATCAAAGGCTTACCCCATGACAGGAACTTTTTTAAAGACTGGAAATACTCTGATGAACAAGATACAATACCTTCCCCTACAGTACTTTAGAATGAAGGACATAGACGATCAATCTGTGAAAACATTACCTGGATGGGGTTGTTAATAAGTATTCTTGAATTTAGCCATTTACCCTTTCAACTCAGTCATGGCTGATCTGAGGTCTGAGACATATATCAATACATCAGTGCAAGCTAATTGCTGGCTTGTGCCTGTATTGTGCATTCCAGGTGACAGACCTATGTATCCAGGGCTAAGCTGAAGAGGCACCACTACTCATAACAATATATAAAGGGGGTAGAATGAATAGCTAAGACTCTGAAGATTGCCCCATTTACTACTACACCATCTAAAGAGGGGAAGTGGTTGTAGGGGATATTTAAAGGCTGACCTCCATGATAGATTTTCCTCTTGCTGCTAAAATGGCTTTTGTTCACACAGCTGTTTTCAGAACACTCTTCATAAGATTCCGCCTGGCCTTTTCCTCTTAATATATAAAGTATGTGCTGTGCTTCGAACCTATTAATAAAGCACAATAGGATTGTTCTGACCTTGATTCCTTATGGAAGAACCCCAACAGGGTTGTCAGTGCGACTCCACAGGTACTTTGAAATATTAGCTGTCTTCACAAGGCAAGAAAGCGGTACCATACAACATTTTGCTAAATTTGGTTGGGACAAAATGCCTTTCTGTACAATTCTTCAGACCACATGTACTGACATTTACTAATTGACACCATGTTCATGAGCTACAGGTAACAATTTTGTACCAAGTCTGAAATGTGGGAAAATGAAGCAATTTTAAGTTCCAGGGATAAGTTGGCAGGAATATGAGTTGACTATTAGAATTTTAAAGTGATCTTCCTTACAAAAGATAGAAAATAAGGGTGTAACTCTCTGAGCCAGCCATATAAACTATAATTGTGTTCTGTCATTTAGTATATATTTTTTTAGTTTAAATTTTAATGGCCATTCACATACTCCGTGGTAATGATACAACAGGAAAATATAACGCATACACGTTAAAAAAAAAAAAAAAAGATGGAAGCATACATCCAGTGCATCATTCCTAATTAAGTGTTCTGAATTATCAGCTTGGATTGTTACAAGTGTCATCTCCTTTGATGGTATTGGCCACATAATAGGGACTGTCCCCATCCCCATTGTCGTGAGTTTGTGATTGATCAATTTTTGACAACAAAGAAATGTTAACGGAACTACATGGTAAAGCAGTCACTGGAAAAATCTCTTTCACAATGTTTCTACCTAATTGTGGAGCACCACCATTGCCACACATGATATAGCAACACGATTAAATTTCCTTTTGCTCACATTTAGTGGGACCTATGGGGGTGTACAGAAATCAATGGGGGATCAGGAGCCTGGAAAATTACATACTTGAAGAATTAATGAACTATAATTCCGTAGTGCATTCTCAATCACATTGTGCTTCCTTTTCATTAATGGAACTAAATTGGTTTTCCATAGACAGGGTACTTTTAAAAAATGCAATCATGCTTTTGCTCAGATTGAGAAAAAAAGAAAGAAAACAAAACGTTACCTGCTTTTCGGATGAGGCTTGTTCTATCATGAAACATGTCAGTAGGAAATTTATAGAGAAGAACTTATCTGCTCTGTTAACTCAACCTGTTGAAGTGCCTTGAAATCAGTCTTTAAATCCCCGGCTGGAAATTGTAACTAATTTCTTAATCCTTGTTCTTTTTAAGGAGAAACATGTTTTAGAGTTAGACAGTGCTACCTAATAGAGTCATAATCAAAGTCTTCTATGAATAGAAAGGATATCTTTTAATAATCTTTTTCACAAATCAAAATTTAGTTCATAGTCAGAATGCTTTTAATATTTTAATAAGTATTTCAGTTGCTTCTTATTGTTTCTGTGTCCCAAGGCATAAAGGCCTTTGGCCACAGTGTTCATATTTTATAAAATTGAAATCTAAATGTAACTTTAGAAATCTTTAGATAGGTTTGAAATAAAGCCATTTATAAAATCAAATCGAGATTATTCTCATTATATGTGGCAGTGATTAGGTTAGCTAAAGAAAGTAGTTCATCATGGCAGGCATATTGCAGATATTGCTTTTAATTAACAAGCTGGCTATAGGACAGTGTGCTTTTATGTATACGCAGCACACCACGATTGTTCAGAATCACAAATGAGCATGTGGCAGCCTAACCTTGTAAGAGCCAATTCTATCAGGATTCGTATGTCAGAAGCAATTTCATTAATTTCTGGTAATGTTGTTATTATTATGCACATATCCCTCAAATCCTAGCCCTTAAATGTCAGTTCATATTTCCTTTCTAAGAGATTCTCTTTTAAATATTATAGTGATGATATGATGAATTATTTAAATATAGAATATCATATCATACCTCATTCTAGATGAATCAAATCCAAAGAATTTTTAAGTAAGATCTTCTCACTATCATGTTTCATTTCCATGATATCAAACCTCAAATCAGAATCCAGTCTGCAGAGAACTAAATAATCACAGAAATGAGAATGACATAATTACATAGAAACCAATACATGGTTTTTGTTATAAAGTAAGCCATAATTTGGAAACAAATCATTTAAGGTTGATTCCTCATCATGTGATTCTATACTCTTTCATGAGATTGCAATGATTTGCTAGGTTTGAACTTTTCACTTTTACTAAGCATATGCCTCATCCCTTACACATACTGAGCCCCATTTCCTGCCACCAAACCACTTCTTGTATCATATCAAATCAAATCCCTTTCTTTTTCAACCTTCCTTTCATACACAAGGTTTATATGACTCTAGTCTTACCATCCAGGTTAACCACACACAGTATATTTTTCCGTTTCATTTCTGTAATGATTTAGCATTCAAATGTTAAGTGAATTGATTTTGAAATAGTGTGATTTCCTAGACTTATTTACGTGTATTATTTGTGTCTATCTGGGCGTCCCTTTCAAATTTAAAAATTCTCAAATGCAAATAACATTTACCACCATTGCCAATGTTCCTTATCAGTGTAGGAACTGATTTACTCAAATGCTCTAGATTGTGGGAACGTCCTCAATTATAAAGGAAGTGATATGTAGTACCTCACAAGATAATTGTGAAAATTAAATGAGATATAAAACACAGAGCATAATGCTGGCTACATTATGGGTGTATTTTGGCACCCTTCTCATTTCTATGGCCTTTGTCCTTTTCTCTTATGCTTTGTGTTCTATTTAATTCTATATCTGGTCCACCTTGAACCACCTAAAGGAAACCTAGTATGATTCCAGGGCCCTGATAGGATTCAAGGGGATATATTGCTTGATTCTCTTCTCCTCTGCCCATTCCTGTGACTACATCACTGAGTCAGACCCTCTCCTAGAATATTGGTGACTAATTGGTGTTTGTGCTGGTCTGTCCTCTGCTACACCTCCAATCTCTTTTCCACAATGCAGTCAGAATGCTCTTTCTAAAACATTATTGATGATATTGGTTCTTGGCCTAAGATTCTTGAATAGTTTCTGAGTAATGTTATAGTAAAGACCAATCTCTTCAATGTGGTCCTAAGCCTTGTGTCTTGCTATTGCTCTTATTCCACCCCAAAGATACACACACACACACACACACACACACACACACACACACACACACACACGTGCTCGTGAGCACACACAGCAGCCATATGATCTTCACAGAAGCCAGGTTTTCTCTAACCTCCTATAGCATTTATACATTTCTGCATTTTGCAGTCTGTCTTCTCCTGTCTAAGTCCTGTGTACTTTCAGTTTCAACTTAGATCTGTCTTCCTCTGAGAAGACATTTGGGGCTCCAACTCTCAAACTGGGTACTATTTTTTAGTGTTTATGTGGACCCTAAGGTTCTTACACCATAGCACACATTACCAAACATTGTATTATATGTACCTATGTGGTTATCATTCTCTCCACTGAACCTATAAACTCCATGAAGAGCATTATCTACACAATTCACATTTGTGTTCCCAACACTAAGCATAGGCCTGAGCATAGAGCTGCCACCAAATACCTTTTTTTTTTTCTTAAAAGGAACATTTTTACCATTTTAAAAAGGGATAGAATAGGCACCTCACATTTCATACACTATCAAGATGGATCTGGATCAGAACAAATAGGCAACTGTATATAGCTCAGGTAGGCCCATTTAGACATGGAAAACATTTCTGTACCTAAAGTAATTATATAGAAGTTAAGAAAGAGAAAACCTAAGGATAAATGCAATATGAATACTGTCGTATATTAATGAAAATGCTTGCATGCTCTTTTTTTTCCTTCACATTTCTAGGCTATGTTTACGTACATGCTGAAGTCATCATTCCTTTGTACTCTTATTTTGGTATTTCTTCATTTTCTCATTACCCTAGGATTACCTAGAAAAATTTTGAATTGACTGTAGTGTGAAGGTCATTCAACTCTGATTTTTATTTCAAGAAAATTTTTTTTAGATCTTGATAAAAAGTCAGAATCTACCCTAAAATATGTTAAGAATTTGCATTTCCCTTCTATTTGCTCATATTGTTTCACAGGAGAATTTCCTTAGCATTACAGCTTAATGGCTGATATATCTAAATTGGTAAATTAGAGTTATTTTTTTAAATTAAAAATAATTTAAGTGCTTTTTATCCTGACTCATGAAGATATGTAGTAAAGAGTTTTTATTTCTCACTGAAGGTGTGGAATTTTATATCAGACAAAATGTATATAGTATAATAAATACAGCACTTCACAACTTTCAAAATACTTTTACAAAAATTCTGTGGTACAGGTATAATAGTCCGTGTTTTTACAGAATGAAACTGGATCAGCAAAGTTAGCTAATTTGCCATAGATTACAAGATATTAGATGGTGAAGGCATAGCTTTGAATTCAGAGTTTCTGATTCCAGCTATGAAACAACCCTGCTAGCTGTAGCTAGATGCCAACTTATCATAGTCCCGTTTGTTATTCATGAAACTTTTGTATGTGTGCATGAAATCCTACTAGGCTAGATGCCAAAAAGGACATATGAACTCTGTGATTAATGTCTAGTTTCCTATTCCTAATTAACTTCATCCATTCCTGATAATATTAACCTCCTGTCCATGCCATTTTTTCTCCCTGACATTATCTTCTCTCTATTCAATAGTATCTATGAATGCTAATTATATGTTGACTTCTAACATCTAAGGTTTTTCATTTGAAGTTTTAACTTTCTTAAGGGCAAAGGATGGTTTAAATCTTTAAAATATGCATCTATTGTCTGAAAGTAATTCTGTAAACTAAATTATCTGGGGAGTATCTTCACTGTCACTCACTACAAATTAGTTACCAAGTTATGTAGTTTTACCTCCTTAAGTATCCAGGAAGTCTTCCCACCTCCATCCTGACTGCCATTGCTGTCTCTCCCCTGAACTGTGGCCAGAGCCTCCCAAGATCCCTCCGTTGGAATCCATTGATTGTGCAAACCAACACCAGAGTAATTGTTCTCAAATGCAAATCAAACCAGTCAATGTCTGTGTCCAGTGACTCCCTAGCAATTGGTAAGTATCAAGGCACATATTGTAATGCAAGCTGTCTGATTTTATAACTGTTTCTGGACCAGGTTTGTGAGTTTCATGTCCCTGTGTCTTTGCACTCACTCGCCCCCAACACAGAGTTTCCTAACATACTTTTTTTCATCTCTCAAACCTAATTTTTGACTATCTTCTCACTCAAGAGTTAAAATTTAGGGGTTAAAGTCTTTCGTCAATTCTTAGATGTGCATATTTCCAAATATTTTAACACTTCCAAAACCAGGAGCCATCTTACAATTGATGCACATCATTGTTTCATAGGCAGCATTTTTTCTTAGTGATGCATGAAATAATAATGCGCAATATACAATTAATAAATTAGTTGGATTTGATGAAATATGGTAGGTTTAAGAGTTCAACATCAAGTTTAACACTAAGTCTCTTGAAGGCTGAATCAAACAAGGGAGAGCACTTTCACAGACTTGGAGTGCAGGAGGGGAGAACTTTCCTGGCTTTGGAATGTTTCTGACATGGAAGCATATACAGATCACCTGGGGACTAGGTGAAAAGTGCAGATTATCATTCTCTGTTACCTGGGATTCTTATTTTATAGGTCTAGGGCAGAGGTTTTAAAAACTTGTATTTTTATAAGGCATCCTTAGAGGATTCTGATTTAGGTGGTCCACATTTTGAGAACCACTATTTAAGGGATGTAAACTGTTTTTAGTATTTAAATCTCAAATGGAGCTTCAGAATGAGTATAAATTGGTATGGGAGGTGATACTGAAAATGCCTTCATTCCATGGCAAATGCACAGAAGTGATATTTGCGGATGTCTTTGTGTAGTATTTGATGAAAGAAAAAAATGAAAACATACTCTGGAGACATATCTCCGTGTGGTTTTGGGGGAAATAAAAATAATACAGCTTAAATGTACCATTTAAAGCTAAAAAATGGATAGATTACTAATAAGCTGTGTATTTTTTTGTTTTGTTTTGTTTTTGAGAGAGAGAGAAAGAGCAGGTTAGGGTCAGAGAGAGAGGGAGAGAGAGAATCTCAAGCAGGCTCCGTAAGTGAGGAGTCCGATGCAGGGCTTGATCTCAGGATCGTGAGATTATGACCCGAGACAAAATCAAGAGTCAAATGCTTAACCACCTGAGCTGCCCAGGAGCCCCTGATTGTTCTTCTGACAGTCCTCACTTTCATGTATATGTTTATATGTATTTTATATATATGTTTATATGTACTTTGTATATGTGTATGTGTGTTTACTTTGTTTGAGTGTCAATCTGATAGGATACAGGCTGCATTTTTATGCCCTCAGTGCCTGGCATACTGTAGATACCCAATCAAGCAATGTGTTTTTACACACATGATATCCTAATAAAAGGCTGTACCTCCTTGAGAATAGTATACAAATACTGAAAGCTGAAACAGCCAGCCTGAAGACTGTTAAAGTATTGATATCATTTAGCTTTCCCTCTGATAATGCCAATTATAAGCCATATTCAATATCTCTGCTATGTCCTTTCCCTCAGGAACGAATTTCCTGATTGTACCTTGTTTTGCTGCCCTCTTACTATATATATATACATATACATATATATATATACATATACATATATATACACATACATATATATACACATATATACACATATCTATGTGTATGTATATATATATATACATTGTATACATGTATATGTGTGTGTGTATATATTGCTTTCTGATACTTTATTCCATAGGTGCACCTCACTCATATGCATTAACAGTATGCCTTCTGACTTGAATATTTTTTTAACATAATAACAACTTTAGGGACAATTTTTGTTGGAATTAGTAAATCAAATACCCTATTCTTTCATTACTGAAATGATATAGTTGAATGAACATGGAAACATAAATGGTCCATCACGTACTATCACGAAGTAGTTCATTAAACCATGGGAATGTGTTGTCATCTCACATGTTACTGTATTCCCAAAATAGTTGTTTTTAGGATATAAATCAATATATGCTATATTCTTGGCCTGCAGTAAATTTATTAAAATAAGATTACTAACAATCACGGTCAGAAGATCTCCACAGGAAATAATTGTAGTATTTCAGGGAACAGACAATTCTCTACATTTTGTGCTGTGACATTAACCTTTTATTTCCTCCAACCTATATGTCAATGTATTTAGCAAGTCTAAAAATAGACAAGGCCTTTTCTACCAGAAATATCAATAGAACTGACAGTTCTGTGTAGTCAATGAGAATTAATATATAATGATGGCCGTTGGGCACCGTAAGTTCCCTCTAAACCAGTAAAAAAAGATACAATTTTACTCGGCATAGTTTTACCAGCTAATGGGTTTTCTTGTCTTGTAATTATTTGGGAATATATTCTTCAGTGATGTATATAGTGTGTCTACTCGATTAGATTAACTCTTCAGTTATGCAGGGTCACTTTTTCCCAAAAAATATGAATGAATGATGACTTACTGGAATTAGTATTAATACATTTAGGCATATTTAAATAATACACCATCTTTAAAACAGTGCTCTCTGCTTTAAGTCCAGGACTTAAAAAGCCAGAGAAGAAAAAATGTCCACCTATAACTTATCTGCCCTTTCTAATGCTACACCTTTTACCATCAGTCTTGTTCTTTCTTGAACATCAGAGAAGAATAAAAAATTGTTTTATAAATCAGTTTTCATGTGCCCAGACATAGAAAAATGGAATTAAGTTCAGTTATTCCCTCTGAATTTGCATCATCAGTTTTTCCTTTTTTCCTCATCCCATTTCCTTGACATGTAAATATACTCAAATTTTATTATCTTAAAATATTCTTTGAATCTTTGCTTTTCCTTTCCTCAAAAAATACCAACATACCCCTCTCCTTTCCTCATGACCAACTTCACTGAAATGAAATACGTACTCACTGTCTCCATTTTATTGACCTTCATTCACTTTTCAGTTTATTTCAGTTTTCATCCTCCTTGCTCCCAGCTGAATTGCTATATCCATTGGCCTCTTTTTTTCATTCGGTTTAACCAATTTGACACTGTTGACAATTTTGTCTTTCTTGAAATCCTTTCCTCCTCTCATGCTGAGAGTGCTTTTCTTGGTTCTCTTCTTCCTTTGATTTATTTTCCTCAGTCTTATTTCCTATCTTGAATACTCTCCGTAGCAGTCTCATTCTCCCATCCATTTTCATGGCTTCATTTACAACAGTATATATCAAATAATACCAAATTTGTGCTTTGTTTCCAACCTCTCTTGAATTCCAGATATGCGTTTTCAAAGGCCAACTGGTCATCTTTGCCTGTGTGTCTCATAATCACCTAAAGCTCAGCAGCAAAATGATCTTCCATTATTCTCTCCCTCTTACCTTCAGCATGCGTTAGACACCAAGTCTTTTAGATTCAACTTCCTCATTATCTCACCATCAGTTCTCTCTGCTGCTATCATCACTATCTCTATTTGTGATCCCTAATTGTCTTCCTCAAATTTAGCTTTCTTCCTACCATCCTCCTCTTCTAATCTACTTCCAGACAGATTTGGCGATGTTCCTGCCCTGTCTTTACCCTTGATTAACAGCATTCCAGGGCCTAGGACCAGACAAAGAATATTGGTGCTTTCTGTTTTTGTTTTGTTTTGACAGTTGGTGGGAACAGTGGCCCCTTGGGGGAGGACCAGATCAGAGTTCAGGAAGTAATCTGTAACTCAAAAGGGGGAGGCAAAGAGGGGCAACAGTCCAGGCATCAACTTCCCAACACAAAGAGTAGGAGCCTAGGCTCAAAGCTGGAACCAGGGGGTTTCGGAAGAGAATGAGCAAGGATATGTGGGAGCTCGTTATCTGCTTCTTGTGGCCAACAGCATGCTGAGAGAGCTTCAAGAGACCACTAGTGAGTGAACAGCCTTTACTTGTTTGTTTATCTCCACATTGTTTTCAGGATAATAACTAAAATTTTGACTCCAGCAAACAAATCCTGTCACCATCTAGCCCCAACCCTCATCTGCAGCCTTGTCTCTTTCCACTTGCCTTCACATAAATATGCACCTGCCACACTGAGTCACTTGGTCTTCTCTAATCCTTGTGTCTATACATTAGCTGTTCCCAATGTTTGGAATTTGTTTATCAGTTTGTTTTCCTAATTAATTTAGAAGACACTTGTGTTGCTTAGTCTTTCTGGCAGAGAACATACCTCTGTGATAGTCCTTGAAAATTTATCCCTCCTGAGTTGTTAACCTAGCTTCTGAAGAGCTGGGTCTCACCTGGGTTAGTGCTCTTAACAAATCCTCTCATGTTCCTGGGGGAGCATCAGCTTGTTTTACAAACATCAGTGTCTATTTCTTTAGGTAAAATAATTTCTCCAGGTTGATTCCCTCTTTCTTTGCTTCTTCTGTTTCATTTATATATCTGGCTCCTCCCCCTATTCCTAGCCCCTTTGCACCTGATAATGGTGCCTTACACTTTTGGTGTTTGTTTCATCCCTACCTTTTTCTCATTGATCTTGGTCTTGCACACTCTCACCACCGCAAAGGGTAAGCTCTGCTCAGCCCTCTGTCCTGGTTAGGCTTTCAGACCAGCCCCTCTGGATAAGCACCTACTTTCCTGGAATGAGGACTAGCTCATGTGTTGCTGCATCCATGGTACTCAGTGCTGTGTATGGAACTTATTAGACTCTAATAACATTTGTTTGATTGAGTTGGACAGAAACACACTGAAGGAAATTGCAGAGACCTTATTCCCTTCTGGATCTTGCCAGCTACACTGCATTAGAATAATCAAATTAGAGAGACTGTGCTCTTCTCCTTTTGTGTGTAATGGAGACCAAAGAAGCCCAAAGAGCTTATTTTGGTAACTTATCAATAATGCAGACTGGTGTTTTCTAACTGCTGTGCTTGACAGAGTGGACCTGAAGGCAGCATGCAGCACCATGAGTATGTTTGTGCCTAAAGCCTGTGAGCCTTAACAGCTTAACCTCACTAGAAAGCCAATGTCTGGTTTCTAGACATCCTCTCTTCAATCAGTCCCCCGCTGATAAAATACAGGAAGTGGGCAATGAAAGATAAATATTGTGTTATCCACCCCAAGGCAGATTTGCTGTTGGATTTGTCTCCTGCTAAGATAGACTGCTCAGAAAGTCAGTCAAGTTGAATCACACAGTAGGCAAGCCCAAGGAGCTCTCTGAATTGGAGGACTGCATTCAAATTTCTTGGCTTCCAGTCAAAGTGGCCTCTGCAAGTTTTTATAAAGTGAGCCTGGGATTTATTATGGGTTAAAAGGTTATTGTGATTAATTTCTGGGATTCTGATGTCCACTCTTAGGTGAACTAGACAGCCGGCTCTGTGCATAGCAGACAGTCTTTGAAGTAGAAGAAGGTGTCATCTATGAAACAGCACTGATGAGCTTTGAGGAAAGCCTACTAATGTTAATTTTATTCTTTCACTCAATTTTTAGTCAGTAATATGAGGGATCAAAGAGCTATAAGAAATGTTCTCCATTATAGTCTTATGAACTCAAATAGAGAGTTGATTTTGGGAAGGCACACACCAAAATAGCTCTAAAGCATGTCAGTAATGTTACAGACATTTGATGAACCAGTAGTAAGTGTGGTAAATACTCAGAAGGGAAAAAGAATCCATCTCAAACTGGGCCTGACCTTCTAGCCATCTCAAGATTCTACTTTCTACAACTAGGTTCATTGATTTCCAAACAGGTTTTGCAGCCTGCCACCCACCAACCCTCCTCATGAACCAGTTGTGCCTTGGCTGCCCAACACCCCCATGGAGACTGACCTGCTGAGTTCAGTCTGTTTTCTGGATTGTAGGGCTCCTTCCCACATGACATGGTTTCCCCATTCTGAAAAGGAAGTTTCTCAACCATTACTCCTTAACCCGTGTCCTTGCAAAATTTCTGTTTCTTAAAAAAAAAAAAAATACTGTGTATTTGTTTTTGAAAGAGAGATACACAGGATGAGTAGGGGAGGGGCAGAGAGAGAGGGAGACATAGAATCTTTTTTTAAAAAATGTTTATTTATTCTTTTGAGTAAGAGAGAGAGATACAGAGAGACAGAGCAAGGGAGGGGCAGAGAGAGAGGGGGAGATAACAGAATCCAAAGCAGGCTCCAGGCTCTGAGCTGTCAGCACAGAGCCTGATGTGGGGTTCGAACCCACGAACCTTGAGATAATGACCTGAGCTGAAGTCAGATGTTTAATCAACTGAGCCACCCAGGCACCCCTGGGAGAGACACAGAATCTAAAGCAGGCTCTAGGTTCAGCACAGAGCCGGAGGCAGAACTCAAACTCCCGAATGATGAGGTCATGACCTGAGTAACCAATTAAGCCATGCAGGCACTCTGTAAAATTTCTGTTTCTTAATGTGTGGCTAAAATATTGTGTTTCTGTTCAGTAGCCCTCTGTTCTAATGGGTTCTGTCCTTGACTGCTTAAGCCCACAGTTTCCCTTTACAGTAACTCCCCCACCTCTATTGCCCCCAGTTTCTATAACCAATTTTCTAATTTCTATTGCTAATTTGTGTTCCTCTTCTAGGGAAAGTTTTGGAAGTTGTTTAGTTGTTGATACTTATGCACCAGTAGGTGATTAAAACCCAAATTTCTGTCTATTGTATATGTGCATTAAGCTGAGAACACATACTACTTATTATTACATATTTTAATAGCTTTATTGACTTAAAATTGATATATAATAAAATATGTATTTTATTTCAGTAAATATTTAAATTATAAAATTTGATGGTGTGTGTGTGTGTGTATGCGTGTGTGTGTTAATAAACCTGTGGAATCATCACCACAATCAAAATAGTAAACATATCCTCACACCAAAATAATCCTATTTGGGTGGAGCTGGCATATATAAATTAGCAAAGATGCTCAGGCTTTAGGTTCTAAGAGAAAACCTTAGTGTGTGTGTGTGTGTGTGTGTGTGTGTGTGTGTGTGTGTGTGTGTGTGTGTGTGTGTGTATCTGGGTAGAGCAGTAAGTAAGTGTGTAGGAGAGTGTGTGAATGGGAGTCAGCTTTTTTGTTAGTTTGGAACACTGAAGCCCTTTTATTCTTAAATGTCCAATTTATTGCCCTCCATGGTCTTATTTTATGATTTACTTTCTAAAATAGGTTAGTTATTTTACGCATTCACAGGATGTAAATCACTATCTATTTGGACTTTTCATCCTTTGCATTATACTTACATTAATGGTTGCTTCATTTTTTAAATACAATTTTATTTTGAGAAGAAGAACAAACAATTTGTATATTCACTGTGGTAGAAGTTCTTGAGTGTAGTTAATAGGGTTACCTGACTGTGGACACGAAGCCAGACAACTATCTAAAACTAGCAGAATGTTCTCTTAGAAATCTGCCTTCTTAGGGCCAAAGGTTATATTAGGTCATGAATCAGCCTGGGAGATAGAGGTGAAGAGACTCATTTATAGGAAATGTTCACCTTTAACCAACCCTCCATGGCCCAATCGAAATAAGGAGATGGATAGAGTTCATACTAGAAGATGACCAAATAAAACTTCTGCAATGAGATCATATTTTATGGTTCATTTGGGATCCTTGGCCTATGACAAAATACAATTTGTAAGTCACAGCAATAATTTAAGACACTGAGAAAAAGAACACTATTATTAATGCTGGAATTTGGGAATGGTTTTCTCAAAATGTAAGCACAACCAACTGGTTCATTTATTCTTTTTTCATGTTCTCATATAGTCTTAACATCATGTACCAAAAATCTTTTTGTAAATGCCTTTCTTGTGGAGAATTCTATATAATATGAAGAGAGCTGATAGTAATAATAACTATTGGTAGAAGTCTTCTCTTTTAAATCAGGGAAAGGCAATAATCACATGCAAAATTTCAGAATAATTAGCTTCATTTGTAAAAGATTTCATGATTGAAGTTTTCTGTGAAATTCCAGAAACACAATCAGAGTAGAGAAAAAGTTTGGGTCATTCAGTCACGAAAAATAATTATTTTAAGGAAATGTGTACAAGGTTTTTAGAAAGCCGTCTATGAGGTTATTATAGGATTTTAATTTCAAGATCATCTTTAAAAAGGATAGGCTATAATGGATATTATTCCTCTACTTTATATTGCTGCAGAATGAAGAGACATGTAGGAAAGCGAAAGCAAAAGAAAATTACCAATCAACCCTTTGATAAAATTAATCTTTAAGAAAATTTTATGTTTTCTGTATCTGCAAATGTTATCAAACTATACATAGTGAGCAAAATACTTAGACAACCTACTTAAAAGATCAGAGTAATTTTTTAAAAAATTGAATAACTTTGCATTTCAGACTTTACCACAGAAATTGTATTAAAAGCAGTATCCCAAGGCTCTGCATCATGAGTCCCTGATTATTAGCAAGCAGACCAGTCATTTTCTGGGATCATTCTCCTCAGAGTATAGATTGAGATGCTTACACATATGACTTGTGTTTCCCTGAGCCTGTCCAGTTTGTGTGTCCAGGATAACTTTACTAAGAAGCAGTATTCCAGGAGGGTGGTTTGTCTTACAATTACCGCAACCATTTTCTTTCATTTGCTTCTTTTTATCTGGTGATTTTAATACAGTCATTGTGGGCTTCTCTGTTCCAAGTTGGGCATCGGGTCCTATCTGTATTACCTTCAAATAGTCTTCTGGATCTATCTCTAGACCTAACACCGTCTCCTCAGCAAACCCTTCTTTGTTTTTCCAAATACCCTTCACCAGTCTATCCATCTGGGATTACCTTTGTGAATTTTTCACTCTTTGCTGCTGTTTACAAAGTAGCTCAGTTTTCTGTGTATGACCTGGGGATGGGTACTGGAAGAGGGGGAGAAGGCCCTGAGATGAGAAGGCAATTCATAGAGAAGATGGAAAGGAAAGGGGAGGGGAGGGGAGGAGAGGGGAGGGAAGGAGAGGGGAGGGGAGGAAGGTAACCAGGAAGCACACATATGAACACAGGCTACACTTATGGTACACCAATCTGTATTTCTTGCTACATTGTGAACTTCTCAAAGTCAGGCTACATATTATCTCCCTAAACTGATAGCATGATTGAGTAAATTAATCAATATAAATCTGGACATATGTGGCTTATGTATCTTACATATGCTTCTAGAAAAATAATGACATCCATGTTCAGGAGAAAAGAAATTTGAAAAATCAGAGCATATAACAAATGATATACAGATTTACCATGCTTGTGAGCTTGAAAAATAAAAAATTCAGGTAGTTTATATGGGGTATAGTATTGAGCTAGGGGATATTAAAAGCAATAACAAATAGAGCCAAAATGCATTATGATTTAATCCCACTAGAAGTTTATTTTTCACTGAACTGTCCAAAGTAAGTATTTCTGATCGGCAAGAAGTTTAGGGAATCAAACTCCTCTCTTTTGCTTCTTCCCTCCCTCTTTCTCCATTTCCTGGGAACTTGTTAAGTGTATCCAGCCAGCAGAGAGAAGAAAGAGGGTGAGGCCAGCAATCCTGTTTCCTAAAGCATTGGCTGTGCATATTTAAATGGCTGAAACTCAAATATTCTAGCTGTGTGCCAAGGAAGAAGAGGAAATAGGTTTGTGGGAACTGTTAGCAATCTCTGACACAAGTAACATTTTATAACTATTTTATTCTTTCCAGGAATTTATCTTATTAGTAGGTACTATGTATTATTTTTCCAAAATAACAAAAGATTAAATATGTGAGTAGAAAAATGTACAGTAAATGAGGTAGAATTCATCAATTAATATTTCCCCGCCTATCTAATAAATTACACTTTCCTAGTTGAGGAATTTCTTTTGTTCTCTGGGCATGAGAGATATTAGAGCATAAAGAATTACAGAGGCTATCTCCATAGTCTAAGGAGAACATGCCATTAGGGCATAAATAAAGGTGATTTAACAAGGGCTTTTCTGTTTTTTAATCACTTGCCATAGAAAATTAAAGGTTTAGAGGGCTTAATTTTATAGCTGTGTATTAAAGCTATTTTTATGAATTATATTTGAAATAGTTACAATTGAAAAGTAGGACAAATTTAATATTTACAATTTAGCTTTAAAGTCTCAAATTTAAGTCTTGAAGAATGTATTGTTAGCATAACTCTTAAAGAAAATATTGGTTAATTGAAAATAAAATGATATGGGTGTCTGGGTGGCTCAGTCAGTTAAGAGACTGGCTCTGGCTCAGGTCACAATCTCACAGTTTGTGGGTTCGAGCCCCGCATCAGGCTCTGTGCTGACAGCTCAGAGCCTGGAGCCTGCTTCAAATTCTGTGTCTCCCTCCCTCTGCCCCTTCCGTGCTCATGCTCTGTCTCTTTCTCAAAAATAAATAAACATTAAAAAATTAAAACAAAAAGAAAATAAAATGATAGCTATCAGTATATGCCAGGTTTTTTTAAATAGCCAAAAAAAACCCCAAAAAACAGTGTAGCTTAATCTTTGATGTCTGCCTGTCTGATTTTTTTCTAAGACCATTCTTTTATCTATAAACTCTGTATCTATTGTGTAAATACTTTTAAATTATAAAAATTTTAGATTTATTTTAATAATAATTTAATTTTAGATTTATAAATTGAGCAATATACAAAAAATTTTGTAATATTACCAGTAGGAGATAACTGTTATCTTATTCATGAATGAAATACATGTTTATATACTGCAATAGTATTTTATTCATGACTTTGATCCTGACAAAAAGGCATAAACTTTGTCATAAGTGTTTTCACATGTCATTAATGATTTTCAAATCATTTAATAAGCTGTATAGCATTCCATTTTATGCATTGCCAAAATGTATTGAATCACTCCCTCGTCACTGTACATTTAGATCATTTTCATTGCACTAGCAGCATGGTACTGAAATAGTACAGAGAAGCCTAGACTTCTAAATGCTTCCTGTTGTTGATGAATGCACTAAAGCTACCAGAAGGACAAACTTCTTACCCTGACTTTTTGCAACATTGGAGCCTGCCTCTGAGCAGCAGCGGGAGGAATTCCTGGGTAACCTGTGTGCTGTGGAAAACTGCAAGTAGCTTGTAGCACTGTGTTCATATAGATATTATTTTTCTTTGGGGTTCATTCATATCATTTCTCCTGTCACTATATAAATATTTAAAATGTGTGTGTGTGTGTGTGTGTGTGTGTGTGTGTAAGTAAAAAAGTAAGTAATGATGTGATGGAAACTGAATACAAAAGATAGATAAAATACCTGGCACTTAGTAGTCAAATAACAGTTACTTTTCCTCTCCTACTCTCTTATATAAGATAATGATAAAAATGTGGACTAAGAGATTCGTTTTCTTTTTCTTTTTAAAAAGTTTTATTAAATTTTTTTAATAGTTTATTTTGAGACAGAGAGAGACAGAGCATGAGCAGGGGAGGGACAGAGAGAGAGGGAGACACACATTCTGAAGACAGGCTCCAGCCTCTGAGCTAGCTGTCAACACAGAACCCGACACGGGGCTCAGCCCGTGACCTGCGAGATCATGACCTGGCCGAAGTTGGATACTTAAGCGACTGAGCCACCCAGGCTCCCCTAGTTTCCTTTTTAAAATGCAGTACTCAAGCATGGAATTAGACTGAGCCCATAAGGTCAGACACTTAGGACCAGAAATGCTTTGATCTAGCGTTTGGTGTTGCTTTCGTGATAACACTGTATTGTACAGCTGATTAGAATGATCATGGAGAAATAAGCTGTTAAAGTGAACAAAAAATATAATTAGTCAGGAGCAAGTTTGATTAAGTGACCTCATATTGACAAGACCAAACAGTTGCCATCACTCTGTGTGGCTGAGGTTGTAGAAGACCATTAAAGAATATGCCTGTCTTTAAAAAACCCATAGCCTGTTTCATTTAATTATAATTGGAAGCAGTTAATTGATTTGCTCAGTTGCTTTCTTTTTGGTATTTTTCCCCTTCAATTATCTACATGGGAGAGATGTGATGTTTTGTCACTGGCTGAGAAACCTGCATCATGCCGATGGGTGGTTCAGCAGAGATGGAAGCACTTGTTATAATAAAATGGTTTGAAAGTAGATAGTATGTTAGAGATCTGACACTTGCTCAAAGCCAACAGAAGCCGTCCATCAGTACATTTCGTGGTTAGGACCCACTCAGAGGTCTATCCTAGGACTTCTTGTTCAGATACATGGAAACTGTCGTATTCCATTTCTTTGATTATTGGCATCAGTGAGCGCATTTGGCTCAATGCAGTATGTCTTGTGATACAAGTTTGTCAGTTTGCAAATAAATACAGAATACCTATTTTGACTGTCATCTTACCATTCCTGGCATGCCATTCAAAGCTCATTTTCCTGAATAACCAGTAAGTGAGCTCATCAAAATGCATGATTTTTTAGCACTGTTTTAGTAATTAGAACACATGCAGCAAATTATCATACAAAGACACTCTAGCCCTCTTATTCCTAATGGATAGTTTGAGAAAAATCAGCTTCTTTCTTCTCCTTCCGGAAATAATCTTGAGGTAGATCAAGGAGGCTATTTAATCCTTGCTATTAGAAAGTGGCTCAGGGAAGCATAGGAATTAAGACTTTCCTGTTTTTACCCTGACTAAGCGCAGTCTGCTTATTATTGTAGAACTAGCAGATGCTTCACATTCATATTATCTTGGGAGCCTAACTATGTCATCTAATATAGGAAAAAAGCAATCCTGTTTTAAAAGTAGGTACTTGATTACAGTGTAATAAATGAATAAATGTTTTAAGTAATTTTCTACTATTTGCAAGAATAAATCTGGAAGTGTCTTCTCAATCATGTTTTACTCCCGTGGCCTACTTTGTATTGATCAGAGTTTCCGAGTAAGGTCATGTCTCTTCCTGATTTCATATATTTCTTCATCTGTACTATTCCTTTAGGCCTCATGATTTCCAGCTGGCATCTGAGTTGTTTATGCTAATGCTATATCTTTTTTATTAGACTATGAGCTCTTATGTATATCCCCATAATATCTAGCATCTGTGTTTTAGATGAGAGACATTTGATATTCTGCTTATTGAATAAATGAATAAGCTCAAGTATTTCAAGTCTCATATCCTGCTCCTTAGCTACCCTGTTAAAAGGGATAAAAGCTGCAAAGATGTGTTTCAATAAAGGAGTTTTCAGAATTCCTTTTTGTTCATTGCTTCGTTTAGCTTGTTGCTCATACATCAGGAGTTTCAGTTCTATGTTGAACCAGAAGTATTTAGTCTTAAATGTGCATCAAGAAGAAATTGGCAGTGCTCCTTAGCATTGTTGACAGCGCTTTCTTCTCCCTTGACACGGTTTTCCTGTGGTTTCTGTTAGACGTGTGATCTTCCCACCTCACTGCTAACAAGTCCTCCTATAGTTCTTCTTTTTCTATCCCCTTTATTTTTCCCCAGTGACTGCTACTGGTTCTTTCTTGTCTCTCTCTAATCTCAACTTTAGTAGTTTCATCCAGCCACTTCTGATTTTTGTAGCATCTTGTGCCATCAATTCTGGCTATGCTGTCCTCATGTCTTCAGGCCTGATACCATCTCCAGAGCTCCTGTCTCCTTTTTCTCTCCATCTAAGCATCACTACTAGCAGAATTGCTATCCTAGTATACTCAACATTTTTTTTTTTACAAATAGTTTATTGTCAAATTAGTTTCCACATAACACCCAGTGCTCATCCCCACAAGTGCCCTCCTCCATGCCCACCCCCCCTCCCCCCCACATCCATCAGTCCTCAGTTTTTGTCAGCATTCAAGAGTCTCTCATGGTTTGCCTCTCTCCCTTTCCCCCACCATTTCCGCCCTTCTTCTCCCCCTTGTTCCTCCGTCAAGTTCCTCCTAATGAGCGAAGTAAGTCAGGCAGAGAAGGACAAATATCATATGTTTGCACGTATACTCAACATTTTTAAAAAGAAGCCTGAATGTTCTGAATGTGTATTATGTATGTGAAAGAAAATAGATACATGTTTAAAATATATGAAATAGCATAAAAGAACTTAGAATAAAAAGCAGTAGCTCCTAGACTCACTTTCTGGAAGACTTGCTTAAAAGGAGTTCCTTATTTGAACTGCAAAACCATAAAATGACCTAAAGTCTATTTTCTCATACTTCCCAAAGATGGTACATGACTAGCACCATACCAGATATAAAGGAGAGAAGTTAATGTATAGCTTACACTGATTCCTTAGGGCATTGGAGCTTAATTCTCTTATGAAAGTCCAGCTGAGTTAAGGTGCTAGGAGGGAACACTTTTAATTCTTCTAGTATGTTTATACCATGCTTTAATTAGTCAATTTTAGACATTACCAACAAACTGATTGCTATGATAAATGAACATTTGCCTCCCTTATACTACCACTCTTAGATATGCCAGGATTTCATCAATCTATCTTCAAGATAGACAGTAGGAAGGGAAAGAATAGAATCAGGGGTATTCATTAGGCTCTTATGTTAACTCAAAGGAGAAATAATGGTAACATGGACTGGAGTGGTAAGCATGAAGATGATTGGAAGTGGTGATTTGGTTCTGGATATATTTTGAATACACTGCCAACAGGATTTGTGGATGGATTTGATCAGAGGAGTGACAGGAAAGGAGAAATAAAGAATAAAGTTTTTTGCCTGACTAATGGGATGGTTTTGCCATTTGATGACAAGGAGAAGACTTCAGAAGGAACAGTTTGTTATCCAAGTGGAAATATTGAGTGAAAAATTGAATAATTGGGTGAGAAAATGAATAGGTTTGAAAGAGAAGAGAGCAGTCTGGGATAAAATGTAAATTAGATCGTATATTTTCCTAGGGCTACTATAGAAAAGTATCACAAACTGAGTGACTTAAAATAATAGGAATTTATTATCTTGTAAGTCCAAAATCAGGTTGTTATCAGGACCATGATCCTTCTGAAGACTCTAAGAATCCTTCCTTACCTCTTTCAGCTCCTGGTAGCCCGAGAGATTGTTTAATTTGTGACTATATAGCTTCAATTTCTGCCTCCATCTTTATATTGACTCTTTGTGTATTTCTCTGTGTCTTCTCTTCTGAAAAAGATACCAGTCATTGGATTTAAGGCCCACTCTGAATCCAAGATGATTTTATAATAGGATCCTTACCTAATTATATCTGCAAAGAGTATTTCCAAATAAGGTCACATCCTGAGTTCCAAGCAGACATAAAGTTTGGGGGAACATTATTCAATCCATCCAGGTAGTTTTCAGTATATTGATGGTATTTGGGTATTTAAAGCCCTAGTACTACATAAAACCACTATGAAGCTAGAAGATAAAAAGTAAAAGATCAGAGAATAGATCCCTGGGGAACTCAACCTTTGGAGATTGAGAAGAAGAGATCTGCAAAGAAGACCGAGATATAGAGGCGAGTGAGGTAGAAAGAGAACTAAAAGTGGTATATAGTTGCAAAATGAGGAAAGTATTTCAAGGAGAGAGGAATAAACTACTGGTAGTTTCTGTCTTGATTTAGTCCTTTGTAAAATATTTTTTAAAATACTGCATGGACATAAATTTTCTAAGGAATTATGTGTCTTGAAATATCTTATTCTACTTTCATAGATATTTGACAGTTATGTTGAGTATAGACTTATAGGGTCAAAATAGTTGCTTCCCTGTGTTGTAGCATGCAGTGCTGCAGGTGAAAAAATGATGCTAGCCTAGTTTCTGTCCCTTTACATGTAACCTATTATTCCCCCCTGGGAGATATTAAGATTTGTATTTTATACTTATTGTGAAATATTAACAGTATATTTTAGATGTGAGTCTTTGTTCTGTTCTTTTGTGAGATAGTGTTGTGTATGAAGTTTGATCTGTGTATCAAGAGTGTCTGAGTTCAAATCCCAGCTTTGTGCTTCAGTAGTCTTGGGGAAAATTACTTTACTTCTCTTAAAAATTACTAGCCTACATTTATTCTCTTTATAATGGGGAACATAATGAATTTCCTACCTCATAGGACTGCTGTAAGCACTAACTGAATATATATAGGTAAATTACAAAGAATAGTGACTGCGATGTAATAAGCCATCAGTAAGTATTGACTGTTATGTCATTATTCATTATTTGGAGACCTTCATTTGGGGCCTTTAAATCTGAAGACTATATTGCAGAGTTCTTCAGTTATTGTTATTTTTAAAAATACTTTTCTCCCATTCATTTTTCTGTTTTCTTGATATGAACTTTGTCTTTAATCAGAAGCTGGACCTTTTAGGGTGGTGCTCTTTGTTTTTTTGTGTTTTTTTTAATCATGTTTTTCATATATTTTCTATGTTATAATTTTCAAAAGACTACTTCTAATTTATCTTCTAAGTCTTACATTTAGGTTTTTTTCAGCTATCATATTTTTAATTTCCAAGAACCCTTCCTATTCTTTGAACACTCCTTTTTAAGAGTATTGTGTTTTTTTTCTTATGGATGAAATATCTCAAATCTATTTGAAGATATTAATAAGAAACATTTTAAGTTCTGTTCTGTAAATTATTTCTGTTTCCTTCAGCATCAGTTTTTCTGATGATATATCTTGGTGATTCTAATAAATGTTATATACTTGTCTTAAGTATATGGTGTCTTTTGATTTCATATTAATGTTTAAGAGTAAATAAATAGGAGTGCCTGGATAGCTCAGTCGGTTGAGCAGCCAACTTTGGCTCAGGTCATGACCTTGCGGTTCACAACTTTGAGCCTCATGTCAGGCTCTGTGCTGATACCTCAGAGCCTGGAGTCTGCTTCAGATTCTGTGTATCCATCTCTGACCCTCCCCGACTCATGCTCGCTCTCTCTCTCTCTGTCAAAAATAAATTTAAAAATTAAAAAAAAGAGTAAATAAATAGAAATACTGATTTTGAGCTTTAATATGAAGGTTAAGTTTGTTGACTGGCAGACTTACAATAGGTGAACAAAAAGAGAGCCCAATTTTTACGTTTTGAGATCTCTAAACACTAAAGTAAAGGGACTTTGCTCCAAATGAAGATAGCCTATATTAGCTGCCCAGTTTATTCCAGATATTTTATCTATTTTCTCTACAGGAGAACCATCCATCCTGGCTTTGGGGATAATTGCTTTTTTTCAGCAGTTTGCTTAAGGTGGAAGGAGGTAGATGGGTTAATTATTCATCAGTAGACTTCTAATTTAACCAGTTACTTTCAGCACCATGGTTCATATTAACTTTACCTGGTATTTCCTGTCTCTTTGGTCATCTTCAGGGGCGATTACTACCCTCATAACCTGTAGCACACCATTATTACAAATATATTTTAGGCCGTGGCTTCCTTTGCTCTGACTCTATCACTTCACCTATATTTTATTTTCTAAGAAAAGACAAAAACTTACTGAATTTTCTTTTCTGCTGGTGGTGTTTTTCCTTTTGTCTTTGTTTATACAAATGTCTTTTAACAAATGTTTATGACTAGGAAGAAGAGATCTAAAACTGTTTTCAAAATTCCATTTTGATTAGAAGTCTTGATGTGCTCTTTTTGGGGTATGTGTGTGTGCGCATGCATCCCTCTGTGTGTGTGTGTGTGTGTGTGTGTGTAATGAACACACTACCTAATTTTGTCCTCACCAATTCTATTCCATTTAATACTGTAGTCAATACTACAGTACTGTAGTCAAATTTTGACATAAATATTTGAAGTAGGATGAGAAAATGTCCTCTTCAAAAAAAAAAAAGAAAACGTCCTCTTACCATCTTGTTATTGCATCTTAGTGAACCTTTCACGCTAGCACCCTGCCTATATTTCCCTATGACCTAGCAAGACTCAAAGGTGGCATGATGAGCTTGCCACATAGTTACTTGATATTATAAATGAATCATTCATTCATTCAGCAAATGCTTATAAATCTCTAACCATGTCCAGTTCTTTGCTGGGTGTTTGAGATATGGTAGGTAGGTAGGTAGGTAGGTAGGAAGGAAGGAAGGAAGGAAGGAAGGAAGGAAGGAAGGAAGGAAGGAAGAAAAGGAAGGAAGGGAGGGAGGGAAAGAAAAAAGAAAAGAAAAGAAAAAAGAAAATCAGGGATAGTCACTGCTCATATGGTACTCAAAATGAAAATTTATACAAATTATTATTTTCAAGTATAGTTGATATAGAGGAAGTTTTGGGGATAAAGGAAGTGTTTTCTATCTTATAATTATGATAGTGGTAATGTGTTAAAAACTCATGAAATTGTTGGTGATACTTTTGTTTATAAATTTTACCTCAGTAAGTTTGGTTTTTAAGTCTGAAGGTAATGTATAACAGTAACTATAGTTGATAACCCTGTATTGTATAATTGAAATTTCCTAAGGGAATAGAACTTAAATGTTTTCACGAAAAAAAAAAAAGATATATAAGGTAATGGTAGTGTTCATTAAGTCAATGGGGGAAATCCTTTCATACTATATATATAGCCATCATTCTTTACACTTTAAATATCTTACAATTTTATTTGTCCCTTATACCTTGGTAAAATTGGAAAAAATAAAGTAGTTTTTTTTAAAAAAAGAAGGTAAAAAACTATATTTAGGAATAAATCCTGGCAAAATTGCATAAGACATCCTTTCAGAAAACTACAAAAACTATAAAAACTATAAAAATTATTAGAGAAAAAGGTAATATATCATGTATCTGGATTACAAGAAGCAATAATGTAGAGATGTCAGATCAATCTACAGAATCAATGTAGACTTTCCCCTCCTCCATTTTTTGTTTTGTTTTTTTTTTAGTGAGAAAGTCACAAAGTGATAGACAAAAAGATCAAACAATTAAGATACTTTTGAAAAGTGGGGCGAAAGACAGCTTTCTCTAGAATTGAAGTGACTCTAATTAAGACAATGTAATATTTTCAAGTTTAGACACCCAGCCACCCCCCAAAAAATCCCTCATGATAGTTACTATTAAGGCAAAACACAAGGGACACAATGGAGAAAGTACAAAAAATAATGAGTACTAGGAGATCTAACATAGCCTTTGGATTCAAGGAAGGCTTTCCCAAAGGAAATTAATGTTTTTTTAAGTTTATTTATTTACTTTTTGAGAAAGAGAGAGTGTGCCTGAGTAGGGGAGGGGCAGAGAGCAAGAAGGCTCCTTGCTGTCAGCACAGAGCCTGACACAGGGCTCACTCTCACAAGATCATGATCTGAGCTGAATTCAAGTGTTGGACGTTTAATCAACTGAGCCACCCAGGAAGTTAATTTTAATAAGAGACAAAGACAAGTGAGAAATAGTTAACTAACTGGGTAAGGGAATGAGAAAAAGAGAGGAACATTCTAGGCAATAGGGACAGAATAGGCAAAGACTGTGAAGGGAAAAACGAAATGGTAAAGTAATAAGACCCCAGGAACCATAAGAAAAATCAAGGTGTCTTGATTCTTCCCAGTAATCAAGTGGTATAAGCAAACGTGCTCTGTCAACTGCGAAGAGTTATTTCAGAGCTGTAGGGGCAATGCGTATTAAATGCCTAGAGGAGCCAGGACCACTCAAATGAGGCCTTGCATAGTTAACAGTACTAAACAGGAAACTATTAACAGAGAGGGTATTATTTCTAGTTCAAAACCAGCAAACTCAGAGAGGTTTGACAAAATATTCAAAGTTGTACCAGCTAAAAGCCTGAGTTGGAATTCACTCCCATTAGCATATACACTGAGTTATCTCAATGCTTACACAGTTTCTGCAAGTGTTGGTCTTGAGAGGCTTAAAGTGGGAAAAACTCTGGACTCTGTAGTTAAAAGAATTCGAGTCTATTGTATAAACTTGGACAGTGTATCTGTTCTCACTGCTTTTTTGTGACATAGGGATAAGAACATCTTACACAGTTGTAGGGAGGACTAAACGATATGATACGTATTTTATATTTGCATTTGTATTATGTTTTTTAAAGAGCAGTCATTAACTTCCTACTTATGAACCCTAATGTAATGAAAGTAATTTTCATTAAATCTGCAATTTTATCACCCAACTTGTGAAGAGTTTTATGATTTTTCGAAGTTTATTTACATGTGTTGTCCTATTTTATTTTCAAAAAAATTATAAAAAATCATTCTTCTGAAATTCTGGACAATATTTTATATCCAAATCTAGTCTAGATATTAAAAATAATACAATGCTCAAATGAGTTTGCAATCCTTGAATACTCACATCTAAGTGTTAAAAATAGACTTCCCAGAAGGTCAGCAAATGACAGAGGGAAGTGACCTTGTGATTAAAAAAAATGCTGCAGATAATCTAGAAAACAAATAATCCACATGTGGGTGATCAAGAGTTGATTAATTGTTTTCAGGATGTTTAATTGCCTGCTGTTTGTCAATATAATTTAACTACCAGTGCATATGACAGTGATATAAATAGTCCATGTACTATTTTTTACGAGAAATGATGACAGGTTTTTATTAATGATAAAGAATATGAAAGACAGTACTCTCATTATTTGACTTTGGCATGACAAATAATGTGCTCATTTTTAAAAAGAACAGAATTTTCTCTTCTTTTGTATCAAGTAACAACTAATCAGTTTTCTCTTAGCTTAAAAAGGAGCAGGTTAAACTAATGATTAGGGTCTACTTTAGGTATAGATGATTCTAGACATTTGCACATGTTTATTCTTAGTTATGTTGTATGATAGAAATAATTTTTACTGTGTATGACAAAGAAGTTGTTTATCACTCAAGTGTCTCATTTTATAACTATATTTAATTTTACAAGGAAATAATTTGTCATTGTCTAAAGTGACCCTTTATTTTTTTTTTAAATGTTTCTTTAATTTCGAGAGAGAAAGAGACAGAACACAAGCAGGGGAGGGGCAGAAAGAGAGAGAGACACAGAATCCAAAACAGGCTCCAGGCTCCGAGCTGTCAGCACAGAGCCTGACACAGGGCTCGAACTCACAAACCGTGAGGTCATGACCTGAACCGAAGTCAGACTCAACCAACTGAGCCACCCAGCCACCCCTAGAGTGACACTTTAAATGCTGATGGCAAAAGCCATTTTCAGTTGAAACCAGTGGTCTGTGATATTGTAGAAGGCATTCATTCGTGTGTCACCATACTTGAGGGAGACAAAGAAAACAAGACACTGATATGTGTGAGCTTTTTTTATTCATATATTTTTCTTCCTTGTTTTTCTGATTGTTGGTTTGTTTTTAATGATTGCCTCAAAACATACATGCTTTCTAGAAAATCTATCCTCAACAGTGCCTTCCACTTTTATATCTAAGTTGATTTTGATCCCTGGAGTATGACTACTATTTATGACTATTGTTGGATGACTAAATATTATTTGGAGTTTGGAATCTCTGTGCTTTGGGAAAGCATTTTAATATCAGCACTAGCTGACTGTTCTCAGTGTTGCTACTGAGACAGTTTTAATTGTCTCTAGGGAAGTGGGAACTAGTTCTATCTAAGATGGAATATGTAATGAAATCATAGTTTTTCATAAAATGTATTTTTAGTTTTCTATATAGTGTACCTACAGAGTACGGAATTAAGGTCTTTATAATCAAGACCAAATCATACCAGCTTATACACCCCGTACTAATCTTTTTGAATACTTTTATTCAGCTTGGAAAGTAATTTTTTCAAACTTGGTAGTTCTTATGTGGAATGAAATAATAACATTTTCCTTTCCTAGGTCTACTGTTCTCTGTCTATCTAACTCACTTAGATAATGTGAAGTGTTACTGACCAAAAGAAAATAGCCAAGAAATGAATTCTTTGAAAGCTTTTTTTTTTTTTACTGTTTTCTGGCAGTACACAATATATAAAGCACAATATGTGCATATTTGAAAATGCGCACAATATGTATGTGATTTATGTATTATAATTCATAGTAATATTCAAATTCAGGTATGGATAATATATACTTCTTAAATTGTGGATCAGATTTCAAATCTTCACTTACACATATTTACTGAATAGCTAAGGGCATACATACACACATCAAATAGCTCACAGATAAGGCTGTTTATTTTAGCTTTGGCTTTAATTAGAGCCATGAGCCAAACAAACATACCTTCTGGTGGAAAGTGAATAACTTTGGTGATTCAAGCACTCTTTCCTTTTCTACTGACTTTCTCTAAAGTAGAAACATTTGCATGCACAAGTCAAAATTAGCAGGAAAGTGAAAATGTAAAATGAAGTAATATAAATTATCCAGCTAGTTTAGTGAGTATATGATTTGTGGCGTCACGACATATCCATCTTATATATTTTATAAATTGAGTGGTATTTTAAATGAATTAAGGCATTTCATTGCCTGAGGAATTACTCAGCAAATGCTTCTGAATGTGAATAATTGCTCCATACCATATTTTGGTGTTTTCTAAACTTAAGTCATTTATGTACCAGCTTCATAATTTTTGTTGTATTCATAGAATGTTTATTCTGATGTTTACTGAATACTGTTTTTGTAATCCTTCTCACTTTTTAAATTCAAATATAATGTCACTACTGTACTATTAGCATCACTTGCTATAAATGGAAATAATGTAGAAATATAAATATGTAGCCATTGAAATATATTGTCACCAAAATAACATGCCACTGGTGATGTGAGACATTTTGGGAGACACTGTCCTATATGATTGTCATTTCAGATTTTTAGAAATTTAATTCCCTTTGGGGCGCCTGGGTGGCTTAGTCAGTTAAGCGTCTGACTTTTGCTTAGGTCATGATCTCATGGTTCGTGGGTTCGAGCCCCGCGTCAGTCTCTGTGCTGACTGACAGCTCAGAGCCTGGAGCCTGTTTCAATCTGTGACTCCCTCTCTCTCTGACCCTCCCCTGCTCATGCTGTCTCTCTCTCTCTCTCTCTCTCTCTCCTAGAAATAAATAAAACATTAAAAAAAAAGAAATTTAATTCCCTTAAAACACAATTTAGATGTGTATTAAACTCAGTGAGGGCAGAAATTACTTCTGGTTTGTCCATCCTTGTTTTTCCAGTACCTAGTACTTGACGCAAAACAGGCATTTAATAAATATTGAATGGCAAATTAATGAGTGGTGCATATATTTGCATATCTGTTCTCTAAAATACTACTTAGTAGTAATAATGAAATAATAAAAACCCAAACAGTAAATGGAAATACATTTTGTCCAGCATATGTTCGTATCCCCAGTCTTCAGAACACTAAGTAGTAAATGCGTAGCATTCCTATTAAACTTCAGTTAGCTTGTTTCTAGCTCATGGAAGTGTGCTGCAATGTAGGAAAGAGAAGTAGGCATGAGGCAGTTAAGGAGCGGCTCCAGTGAGTGGGAAGAGTGAGGAGAGAAAGTAAGGGAGAAGTAAAAATTGAAATATATATCTTTGTCATGAGATCTGAGCTAACCCTGTAACTATGTTCAGCAACAAGAAAAGAACCAAATTAAAGGTTAAGTATACATGTGAAAATTGTTTCAGTAGAGAAGGTTCTGTACCATTAATAGTTACTTGCAAATCCCCAACACTAATGACCAGATACTCTGTAATAGCCCCTTGTGACCTTTCTTCCAATGCACCCACTTCTAAAGCTGAAATCCCAACCTGTTTTCTTTTGTCCATGCACTTAAGGAATGACATAATCAATTTTCTGCATCATTTGGGTTAGAAGAAAAGACTGTACAAAGCTGAAGTGAGCATGGCATTTTGGCCCCATTTCTAATCAGAGATTCATCACGTGGGGAGACCCCTAAAATACAAATAGGCTGTTTCACAAAACCTAAGAGGCCTAAGTAAATGGAAGCAATCACATCAGCTATCTGTCAGCAAGTCCGTGGTTAGCTTATTTGACCACTAACGATTGTTTTGACAGTAGGAATTACTGATGGTCGGAACTAACTCTTCGGAAGAGGAACTTTGGAGGCAAAACCGTTTTTAGTTCAGAAATAATGCTATAATATTACAATGTGTTAAACCTCTATAGTTTTTGCCTATTACCTAGTCTGAGAGAACGATTTGCACCTTGTTTAAGGGAAGGGACTCTGGGCTTATTTCTCTCTTAAAAAAAAAAAAAAAGAAAAAACTTATTCAAAAAATTGTTTCTTTCAAAACTGAGCATAGACAAAGAAAAGTTTAAAACGAACATGAAAGGAATATATACTTCCAAGAATTTGGAGTTAAATGAGACTGAAGTAGGAAGGAAGTAGATTCTGTGGAGCCGACATGGACTGTCCTGAGGGAAAAGACTCTAAAAAGCAGCAGGCCTTCCCTTCAGCACCGAGGACATCATCATGCCTGGTCACTGCAGCATAGACTACAATGCAGGTGTGAAAGGGCTGGCCTACCTTGGCGAGTGGTATCTTCAGGCATGGCATAGGGCTATCAAGATAGAAGTAGGGTTCATATGTTCATCATCACACTACAGCTGTGATAATTCCGTGCCATCCAGTCATTTCCCAGGATCTGAGACAATTGACGTACCAAGGAAACCAGGAGTGTTATGAGAAAAAGGAGGCCCTTTATAAAACAACTCCTCTGTGAGCAAAGGAAGAGACTCGGATTGGTGTTGGATGTTCTCATCTTTCACCAGTCTGAACAAGGAGAACCAAGGGCTCATATTAATTGGGAGTTAGTAAAAAGCCACTGGAGGAAAATATCTAAGTTTCAAGATACATAGATCTCTTTGCTTAGACACTTTTGCCAATCTCAGCCTGTGTCTGTTTAGATGAAGGAACACACACTTGAAAGTCAGGCAAATATGAACATTGAGGTGACATTGGTTAAATCCTGTGATTTCCTTTTGCCTTGTTTTGGTTTTTCTCATATGTTCAATATGCTATCTACCTGGCAAGATTTTTTTAGGGGGGGAATTGAATGAGATAATATATGTGAAATCCATTAAAAAGTGGCATAAATGGTATATATTTTTGGAAATATGAAGCATGCTGCTGTGTGAGTACTATTGCTGTATATTGGAGATGAATGAGATTTTAGTCACGGGAAAGGGATAGGTTGTGCCTGTAGTAATAAAAGATCCTAAAATCTCAGCAAAAATAGTTGGTTTTCTGCTCATATTCTATGTCCATCCCAAGCAGAGGATGAATGTGCCCCACATCATCCTCACTTAGGAACTCAGGATGATCTTTAGAGCCCCTTGAAATTGCTGGACGTTGTGATGGGGAAGGGAACATGTGTGTCTTGAAGGCTCTGCCTAGGAGTGACACATGTCACTTCCTAATTGGCTTCATGCATTCACATGGCAATCCTAGCTCATGTCCAGAAGAAGAGCTAGAATTCTACAGTGAGCAGCACTAATGACTCTCATACATGGTTTCTTGTCATTTTTTGCAGTTAGAGGCCTTTCACAACAGAGAAGCTATCTAGATATTTCTCCTGTGACTAATATCACTACATTCTTTCTGTATAGCCTTCAACAACTAAGTAGACTTTCTTGAGTTTATGTTTTCCCAGTTTTAAGGAGTTGATGGCACTAAAAAATTTTGTAGCTGTCTAGCAGAATATTTTAGTTTTGGGCGGAGAAAAGCAGCAATTGTATAACATCCCATTTTTGTTTTCTTTGCCAAACAGATATTGATGAGTGCTCTGACGGCTTTGTTCAGTGTGACAGTCGTGCTAACTGCATTAACCTGCCTGGATGGTACCACTGTGAGTGCAGAGATGGCTACCATGACAATGGGATGTTTTCACCAAGTGGAGAATCTTGTGAAGGTCAGTACAAGGGAGAAAAACTGGAGTTTAAGAACACTTTTTAAACTTGAGGGATATACAGTAAGATGTAAATAGTAGACATTGATCTAATGTTGAAGTTATTGGGGTACCTGGGTGGCTCAGTCAGGTAAGCATCTGACTTCGGCACAGGTCATGATCTCACAGTTGGTGAGTTTGGGCGCTGTGTCAGGCTCTGTGCTGACAGCTTGGAGCCTACAGCCTGCTTCAAATTCTGTGTTTCCTCCTCTCTCTGCACGTTCCCCACTCGTGCTCTGTCTCTCTCTATCAAAAAGTAATAAACATTACAAAAATTAACATTGAAGTTATTGGTGGCTTTTGCTATGTGTTTATATAAGAGTGATTGGAAACATGTTAAGATCTAATCTTTGCTTATTAATCATGATAATTAATTGATTTTTAGATATTTAAAATTTGTGACACCAAACCAGTTCTGTGTGGATACTTGTAACTGTTGAAAGGTGTTTTTAGAATGAATAAACCCGTAGTATCAGAAGAAAATTTTAAATGGTGACATGCACAAATGTGAACCAAAAAGAGCTAGAAAAAATAGATGAAGAAATCAAGATAAAAGGAAAACAGAGGTAGAGATAATATGATAATACTGTGGCTATGCTAATGCCAAGGATAATATTCACAATACGCACTACCCTGGACTATTCCTAACATACCACTTTGCTGGCAAAGTAAGAGATGTTTAGTGAATGTTGAATGTTAGATATAGAGAATATGATCCCTGCTTCAAAGAAGATTTCAATCTAACAGGAATGAAAAATTCAATCAGATTATATTCAGTTATTTACCATTAATTTTGAATTATTTTCAGTGAATTGACAACTCTGTTCCTCTATACTCTCTATTGAAGGGCATGAGTTTTCAAAAGCAGGCAGAATATACAAAGCCCAGTGAGCAATTGCCGGGGAAACCACCCACACCAGATGGATTTGGCATCAGGAGTTTGGTACAGGAATGGAAAACACAGTACACCTCAAGAAGTTATTATTTTTTCCATTTGTATTTACACCTTCATAGATTAACAGCCTACAAGAATAATGTGACTAAAATGACACAGTAGGTGAAAGCCTTGGAGAATCTAACTTAATAGTGCTTGACACGTAAATGAAAAGATGTCTTTTATTCTTGGACCTCAAAGGGTTTTCCCCCAGAGAAACGTGAAGCTGACTTGGGTGACATATGTTTTCAGTGTGCTTTTTGCTTTGCTGGCGGCTATGTAGCTCAGGACCTTCAGCAGAGAGTTCTTCTGGGTTTTTTGCATAGGAGTGGAGATGCCATTGCCTGACCAGGGGCAAAACCTGGCATTTGCAAATAACCACCTAACTGTAAGTTGAGGGCTTTGCCCTGCACTGTGATTATCCCAGAGTGAATACTTCCAGCCCTGTAGAGAATGCCAGGAGCCACAGATTGCAAAGCAGGAGGCAGATCAAACCGTGTGATTTTGCACTTCCCCGATAAACTACCTTGCCTGTATTCTATCGTTTATCACAGGGAAGAAGTCTGCTCCTTTTGTTTATAAGTGCTCCCTTTTTGTTAAGATTATCTTTTGCTTTAAGTTACACACACATAGAATGAGTCTAAGCTGATGATAAATCATGCAAATCATACACAAAAACTTAGATTAAAGCTGAAAATGCATCTTAATTTCATCTCTCCCCTTCCCCATCCTTTCCATTTCTCTAGGGTTGACCTGTGTTTAGTTTTGCCTGGTATCCTTACACACCCATTTCTTTTTCTTTCTTTTTTTTTTTTTTTACAAATAGTTTATTGTCAAATTAGTTTCCACATAACACCCAGTGCTCATCCCCACCAGTGCCCTCCTCCATGCCCACCCCTCCTCCCCCCCACATCCACCAGTCCTCAGTTTTTGTCAGCATTCAAGAGTCTCTCATGGTTTGCCTCTCTCCCTTTCCCCCACCATTTCCGCCCTTCTTCTCCCCCTTGGTCCTCTGTTAAGTTCCTCCTAATCCTCCTATACGTGCACACATATGATATTTGTCCTTCTCTGCCTGACTTATTTCGCTCAGCATAACACCCTCAAGGTCCATCCATGTTGCTACACATGGCCAGATTTCATTGTTTCTCATTGCCATGTAGTATTCCATGGTTTAGATAAACCACATCTTCTTGATCCATTCATCTGTTGATGGACACTTAGGCTCTTTCCATGTTTTAGCTATTGTGGAGAGTGCTGCAATGAACATTGGGGTACATGTGCTCCTATGCCTCAGCATTTCTGTATCCCTTGGGTAAATTCCTAGCAGCTTACACACCCATTTCTGTGCGTCAGAATGTGAATTGCAAAAGCACATACTTCTGCTGACTATCTCCCTTTATATTTGTAATGGCACTCCTTCACTATCTTTTAAATTTATGACTGCAAATCTCAAGAGGGCTGTATTCTTTATTTATGCATAACAAATTACACCCAAAACTTAGCAGCTGAAAACAACCAAAATTATCTCACAGTTTGTGTGGGTGAGGAATCTGTGCACAGCTTAGCTGGATGCCTCTGGTTCATGGATTCTCCTGAGGTTGCATGAGTTGTTGGTCAGGGATGTGGTTTCATCTTGCCGACTTGTCTGGGGTGGGAATAGGGGAAGCAAGACTGTTTCCAAGGTCACTCATGGAGCTTTTGGCTGGCCTGGTTTCCTTAACACATGAACCATTCTACAGCGCTACCTCAAGATATGGGAGCTGGCTTCCCTAGAGTAAGTGCCCACACTCTTTTTATAACTTAACCTCCGATGTGCCATTTCATCGCTTCTCTGTTTGTTAGAAGTGAATCAGTGGCCTAGCCAACCCACATTCAAGGGGAGAAGATGTAAGAGCATGAATATTACATGGTGAGAGTCACGGGCACTGTCCTATAGGCTACCTCCTACAGGGGCCATCAGCTTTGCCGAGCATCTTCCCATCCAACTGCTAACCAGGCCCAACCCTGCTTAGCTTCTGAGATCAGACAAGATTGGGTGCATTCAGGGTGGTATGGCCACAGACAGTCGAGCATTCCTATTTCATGTCCTTAGTTACTTTCCCTTTCAGCTCTCTGATACAACCATGTCACACGTTCTCTCCTCTCAAACCTCAGGTACCACTTCCTTTCTCTTCATTCTCTGTTGATGGCCCTGCTTCTTATTTGACTGAGAAAACAGAACTTCACTTCTGCACCAGGAGCTACACTAGATAACTCGTATTTACATCCGTATTTGCTGCTTCCCCTCCCTCCTGTTTCACTCAGTTTTCATTTCTCCCTCCATAGTCTTTTACCTGTCATCCCCTTTCACCTGCTTGAGATCTTTGCCTTTGTACTCCCCACTTTCTCTTCTGTATGATAAATACCTTTTCTCTTCCATCATTCTCCTCAGCCCACAAACAGCCTGGAGTTGCAGCTATCTTTAAAAAGTACAATAAAAACAAAGAATAACTTCCTTGATATCACCTGATTGCCAAGCATTTCCCACATTTTTCTGTTTCCTATTAGAACAAAACTCTGAAAGAATCTTCTCTATTTCTTACCTCCATTCTCTTGTTTCCAACAACACTTTGATCCCACTGCCCCCACTGAATGCTTTCCTTTCAAGATTACTGACAATTTCCATCACTACTCAGTTAATGTTTCTTTGCTTGACAGCTCAAGCATTTGAGCATTGCTTCCTCTCAAAACAACTTTCTTCACTTCGCTTTGAGGACACCACTTTTTCCTGTCTTTCTTCATTTTTTAAAATGTTTTATTTATTTTTGCAAGAGAGATTGCAAGTAGGGGAGGGGCAGAGAGAGACAGGGACAGAGGATCCAGAGCGGGCTCCATGCTGCTGACAGCAGAGAGCCCGATGCGGGGCTTGAACTCATGAGACTATGAGATCATGACCTGAGCCTAAGTCAGATGCTCAACTGAGCAACCCAGGCGTCCCTCCTGCCTTTCTCTTACCGTATGGGTCTCTCCTTTACCTCTCCAGAGAACTACATGTTCAGGTATCCCCAGGCACTTGGCAATCTTCTCTGTCCATTCTGAAACTGAATCAGCCAGGTCCGTAGTTGAAAATGCTATCTATCTATTCTTTTTTCAGACCTTTTCCCTAGTTGTGGATTTATATATCTCGTTGCCTACTGGGTATCTAACTTGTATTTCTTAAGAACAGCTCAGGATTACTGACTAAAATGCAACGCTTTATTTACTCTCTAATTCCTGCAGGCTGGTAAACACAGTTGCCCAAACCAACATCTTGGAATCATTATGTCTTTCTTTTCTTTATACTTTGTATCCAATATATCAGCAAGTCTCATAATTTCTGTTTTCAAATATATTCCCAATCTGACCACTTCTTACATTGTCTACTGTTACCATGTTGGTCTCAGCCATCATTATCTTTTGTCTGGACTACAATAGCTTTCTCCAAATTCGTCTCCCTACTTATAACCTGGACTCCCCTAGAGTCTTTTTGCTATAGCACTCAGAATGATTTCTTAAAATCAGAAGTAGGAGCATGCTCCAATTCTGTTCCAATGCCTGGAGCCTTTCTATGTCTCTTCAGAGTAAAATCCAAACCTCAGCAATGGCTTACAAGGGTCTACGTTAGAGGTACTTGGCTTTCTTGCTATGTCATAAATATACCAAACAGATTCCCTTCTTATGTGCTGTTCTTTTTGTTTGGGAGGTCCTTCCCCAGATCTTTGCGTTCTTCTTTCATATAATTCAGGTTTCCTCCCAAATGGCTTCTCCTAGACACTCAACTTAAAGTAGCATCCTTCTCTGGCACTCTTTACTTATTTTGCTTCCCTTTTCTTCATAGAAATTAAAAGTTCTTCTGAAATGATTGTACCTATTGTTTGCCTGATTATTATCTTCCATAGTCTGTAAGTTGTTTTTTTTTTTTTTTTTTTACATAATTTATTGTCAAATTGGCTAACATACAGTGTTTAAAATGTGCTCTTGGTTTTTGGGGTAGATTCCCATGGTTCATTGCTTATTTACAACACCCAGTGCTCATCCCAACAAGTGCCCTCCTCAATGCCCATCACCCATTTTCTCCTCTCCCCTACCCACCCATCCACCCTCAGTTTGTTCTCTGTATTGAAGAGTCTCTTATGGTTTGCCTCCCTCCCTCTCTGTTGTAACTATTTTTTCCCCTTCCCCTCCCCATGGACTGTAAGCTTCCAGGGTCACGGATTTTATTTGCTGGTCAGCCACCAGTTCCTAGAACAATGCTTGTTACGTGGTTGACAGTATACTGATTTGTATAATGAAAAACATGGATGGAGATGGATAAAATGAGTGAGATACACAGATAATATTTAATCAGAAGTATGTTAGGAACGTAACCTGTGCAAGAAGTAGATATATAGTAGGATATATAGTAGATATATCATCTGGTAGAACTGAATATATAAAGTAGTGATCAGGAAAAAATGACAAAACATAATTAGTGCATTCATGGGTGTTCCTAAAATAACCAGGAGAATCAAACTAGCCCTCAAATAATACATGATAAAGATGAAAATAGGGAAGTAAAGGATTGTATGAGATGCCTATGCAAAAAAGACTTTTCAAGGAAATACTGTAAACACAGAAGCAGTAGAAAATCTTATTTTAAAAGAATATGACTCTGGAAAGATGACTCTACTGTTATCTTTCAATAGAATTTATAATAATTATTATAAAAATCTATGACTTTTTTAGAAGACAGTGCTCTGGATTCCTTTAAAATCTATGTTATATAAAAAAGACTGAAATACTTCTTCTAAACAACTATCCTTTTACTGTGATTTCAGTGATTTGTAGAATTGTAATATTAGTATTTAGAAGGATACAATTTTAAGAGTATGATTATATCTGAGCAGGTGCCATTTTTCTGTTGTTGGGGGAAAAGAAAAGGCATTTACTGTGGACAAAGCCACAGCAGTAGGTTTACAATTACTCTGAAGACATGAATAAACATATTTGAAGACATGAATAAATAACTGTGTATTCCTTCACTACTTTTTAGGCTGCAGTTGAGTAATCTACAACATACATGTTTATAAGCTGCATTCATACAAATTATATGCTTTTTTGCTCATCTATTTATCCCAGAGGTGTAGATATTTAATCCCCAGATAATGTGCCTGAGTACCATTTTCCTTTTCCATGTCATAACTTCTACTATACCTGAAAATATGTCTCTCTCTGAGAATAAAGCCCAATGTTTTTTTCACATAAGAATATTTTATTTCTTGCTCTCTTTTCTCCCTATTGCTTTATGGATTATTATTATTTTTTTTAATATTTTTATTTCTAGGAGAGAGAGAGAGAGAGAGAGAGACAGCGTGAGCAGGGGAGGGTCAGAGAGAGAGGGAGTCACAGACTGAAACAGGCTCCAGGCTCCGAGCTGGCAGTCAGCACAGAGCCCGACGCGGCTCGAACCCACGAACCGCGAGATCATGACCTAAGCGAAAGTCGGACGCTTAACCGACTAAGCCACCCAGGCGCCCCGCTTTATGGATTATTTTTAAGCTTAGTGAGGTTTTTGAACTTGTAAGGCCAAAAAAAATGATGTTTATGGGATAGCTTCTTTTGAGTATTATGTTCAAGCTAAATACTATAAATTCTTAACCTAAATCAAGAAGAAGGACAATAATGAAATGAATCAAATTCACCTAAACAAGTAGTTCTGAATATATACACAAGTACCTTGAGGTAAATTGCCAGGTATCTGTTGCATAGAAATATAAAGGAGGTATGGTCACTGCTCTCCGCTTATAGAAGAGATAAAATATGGACCACAACTGTCATGCAAAATAGAATGCACTGAGTTTCTTAACAGAGGAGAAAGCAAAAATGTTGAAAATAATAAATAGTTGAGAAAAATATAAATTCTGATCTATGAGGGGAAAAAAGGGAGAAATTATTTTTGATTTGGAACAAGAAGGGCTTGAGTGTCTACCATTTGTATGTTTCAAGTATGATGTGTTTATTGGCAAGTCAAGAAAGGGAAAGAGATGCAAGTGAAAGAAGTAGCTTTAAATGTCTTGCTAATAAGTTTGAACTTGACTCTGAAGGATTATTTTTGAGAAAGGAAATGGTGAAAAAATATATCTTGACCAAATCCATATTTGGGCCCAGTTCTATTTTCTGAAGTCTAGACCCATATATCCAACTACTTACTGGACAGCCCTACTGGAGGCCCAGAGGAAAGTGTAATTCAACATGTCGTGAATTAACTCATGTCTTTCCTCATCCTACCCCCCACTTTCACTCCACAGCGAAGTCTTGCTCTTCTTTTTCTCAATAGGATCAGTCACATTTTCCATGCCAGAAGTCTAAACATCATTCATGACCACTTCCTCTCCTTCATCTTTGAAGTTAAGTCAAATCACTGAGTTGCTTTATCGTTGTTGTTTCTATTTTGGAAGATTCTCTGTGTTTCTTTCTGTGCACTTCCCCACTGCTAACAGTCAGTACGGCACTGTTCTTAAGAGCTTGGAATTGAAGCTTGTCTGCATGGGTTCTCGTCTGGACTCTATGCCCCACTAGATGAGTGATCTTGGGAGAAATTATGCAAAATGAAGCCTAAGGAATCTTTTTAAATTAAATATATGATTATGCCTTTTTTTTTTCTTTTTGCAATTCCCTTAATTGACATTTTGTTGTCTTTATGATGAAGTTCAGATTTCTTGACATGACCTTTACTTGGGCCCTGAGTACCTCTTCAGCTTCCTGTCTACTTACTCTGTTCCTCCTAGACATTCAACTCATTCCCTCTAACACACCTTGCTGACTCTAAACATTAGGCCTTCAAATACACCCTTACCTCTAACTAGACTACCCTTTACCTCCTCTTGCTTGGCCAAATCTTATTCACAGTTTAATTGCCACTAGAATCTGTATGTGGGGAGGAGAAAGATCCAGAAAGAACTATTAATGTGATAGGAAGCAAGTAAAGGACATTTATCAGGGAGAGGAAATGAACTGTATCAAATGCTGCTGCTAGATCAAGTTAGATGAGAAATGAGACCTGACTGCTGGATTGATTTAGCAACATGGTTTCTTCAATAACTCACTAAAGTAGTTATTAGTATTTTTAAAGTTGGAATTTTTATGTATTATAGTAGGTTTTTCAAAGCAGAATTTACACCCTTTATGTATATTTATTTTAGGAATTTTACATTATAATAAAACTGTATGTAACAATGAATTCTAAAACTCTATACTAGCAATCAAGAATAGTCCCCGCATTGGAGAACCTAGTATAGATAACAAGCAAGAAAAAACAAACAAAAAAGATGAGTTCAAATTAATTCAAATCCCATTGTACAGCAAAAGGTAATCATTGGTTCAAAATGATTTTATGTCTACACATTTCTTCAGATATGACAAGTACATATCAACTATTGCTATAACCTTTTGCTCTATTTCTTTATTATAAATGTACTTTATTTCAGAGCACATGTTCTTTTTTTGGCTTGACACCTTTTCTTTGTCCTCTGCAACAAATCCCAGGTGTATTTCTGTCTTTAAGAAAAAAAAAAAAAAAAGATGCCTTACCTGGCAGCAGAGATTTTAGTTTTATATGTCAAGCAAAATGAAATGACTGTAAAAATCCAATAATTGCCATTAATAGAATAATATTCATATAGTGGATATTTAAAGGGTTATATAGTAAGTATTTGTAGAATTTGTGGTCAAAGAGACAAAATAACTATGGTTAATGTTTTTCCTGCTTACTATGATTCCTCATTATAAGAATATTTAATAGACAATGGTCAAGTCATCAAATATAGCTCATTCTGAATAGACCAAATATAGAGCTATATTATAAAGTTTAAGAAAATTTCTCTTCTGGCTCCTCTTTCTCTAAGTGGCATCAGCCAAATTTCTCTGATCTGAAAAAATTATATATTTATAAGTAATAATTATAAATATATGTATATAATTATATATATATATATAAACCAATGCACTTTTTAAAAAATGTGAAATATAACCTCATTCTGGCTAATAGTTCTGGTTTTAAACATAGTCTATAATTATAAGCAGTATTATCCTTGACAAATCAAGCTATAATAATGTGTTCACTAGTTATAACAAAAATCTTTTCAGGGGTGCCTGGGTGGCTCAGTTGGTTAAGTGGCTTACTGGCTCGTGTCATGATCTCACAACTTGTGGAATCAAGCCCGGTGTCAGGCTTTGTGATGACAGCTTGGAGCCTGGAGCCTGCTTTGGATTCTGTGTCTTCCTCTGTCTCTACTTTTCCTCCTCTCACACTCTCTCTCTCTCTCTCTCTCTCTCTCTCTCTCTCAAAAGAAATAAATATTAAAAAATTCTTTTAAATCTTTTCAGCCGTTGTCTCAGTTCATTGGTTTTGTGGATATGGAAATTAATAAAAATCAAGGAAAATAGAAATACATGGCTTCTTTTTGGGAATGCATATATAACAGAACTTAATATTTAAGAATTTAAATATGGCTAAAATGTAATTTCTACTTGTCCGTGTCTTTAATACTGTTGAAACCAAACCATTTAAGAGAGAGATCTACTAAAGTCTGTCTTTAAAATTTTCTAAGAAAAGCAGTGTACAGTTCCTCCAGTTAAAAGCCATCCATTCCATCTTCTCTGTAACCCATTTTTCCTGCTGTGATTTAATTCTTTCTTTCTTGACCTTTACTCAGAGGAAACAGATGAAGTAGGAAATAACTGCTTACTGCCACTCATACAATATTCCTGAGATGTATTTTGGCTTGTGACCTTCAAATTATGGGGATAAATAAAATGAATCACATCTCTTCATATGGACCTGATCCATGGGTCAAGATATGTTTGCTTTTCATCTGTATGAAAATGCTTTAGGCTGTGATTGCCATGGAATAGGTGAGGTCAGGTGAAGAATGGGCCATTGTCTGTTGAGTCAGGCAGGAGACAAAACGATCATCTGAAATGGAAAAGTTAAGAAGTGGGAGATTATTCGTGAGAGAGACAGTAATTGCGGATGGTCACTTGCTCTCTGTGGGTAGGAGGCAGGGTGTGAGGACAGCATGAAATCACCTGGGCAGAAACACTGGGAGCTTCCCTGTGACAGGGTGATAGGCCTGTGAGAATAGGGCATAAAGCTGAATAAAATGCCTCAGAGGTCCCGTGACATTTTATGTCCCACTAAGAAAGGATTTGGGATAAGTGCCATTTTAACTTTGAGGATGATTTTCCCAATGAAAACTCATAGGCACTTTTAGAATTTCAACTGCTAATGATTTTTGTTTGATGAATTGAGTTCTATTCCTACTTTCAAAAAATGTAAGTGTTTCTTAAAGCCTGATAGTATTCACAGAGGTATAAAAGTTGAGAATCTAACCAGGGTTGTTCGCTGTTTGAAATCAAGCATGATAACGTTTTCCTTTAAAATCCCTAGATCATTAACATTGCTTTAGTCAGCATTTAATAGGAAATGCATGCCAGTAAAATGAAAATTAATTTACAGTTGAATGCTTTACTTTTGGAGACAACTTGCCTGATGGACACCCAGCATATTCTAAGCACATTGCCTGCTGCCTTTTCTTGGCCGTAGATATCGATGAGTGTGGGACTGGGAGGCATAGCTGTGCCAATGATACCATTTGCTTTAACTTGGATGGTGGATACGATTGCCGATGTCCGCATGGAAAGAACTGTACAGGGGACTGCATCCATGATGGAAAAATCAAGCACAATGGTCAGATTTGGGTGTTGGAAAATGACCGATGCTCTGTCTGTTCTTGTCAGGTTGGTATAAATAAAAGCTTTTCATCATTTTTATTGGGATGTAATTTGCATACATTGTAAGTGTATAGCTTGATGAGCTTCAAAGAAGGCATACATCTGCTTAACCACTATCACACTTAGTATAAAAGGACATTTTCATCCACTCATAATGTTATCTCTGTCCTTTCTTAGCCCCACACTCTCAGCCCAAAGGAAACACTGATTTTGGTTACTGTAGGTTAGATTTTTTTTATTCTAGAGCCCTATATGGCAAGTAGTACATATAGAACATACTCTTTTTTTTTGGCTTCTTTCTCTCAGTATTGTGTTTTTTGAAATTGATATATGTAAATCATTGTATAGAAATGCCACAATGTGTTTATTCACATGTTCATAAAACTTTGTTGCTAACTATGAGAGTGCTTCCACAGTAACAGTATTATATTTGAGTGAATGCATGGATGAAGCCAAAATGGACATACTATGGCCTATATGTGAGAACTGTCTACTTGGATTATGTTTCAGTTTTAGAAGGATGTTCCACTTTATTACCCAGTTGATAACAGAGATTTATATTATAGTTAGATAAATAACATTATGTGCCAAGGACTCAATTATTATGAAAGAAATTAATGAGTTTGTACCAAAACTTAAGGTCTAATATATTCCATAAACTTAACAATAGGTAAAGATTATTGACTAGCCACTAAATACAAATACACATGCCCTCGCACAAAACAAAATTGAGGTAGTATTCTAATCACTGTACTAATAAACAAATGCATGTATATTTATATATGCATACCCAAGTCTACATAGACATAAGGACTGTGTGGTGGTTACTTCATGCTGGCCATTTCTGGAAAATTTTTGGTCACAAACTTGGAAGTTCTCCAGCTAGGGTAATTTCTGGGTGTTAATTACAAAATTTAACTTTAAATCTCTTACACTGACGTTAGTATATTGAAAAATAGAGGCTTTGGGGAAATGCTTTCATTTTTCCTTCTCGTACAGAATGGATTTGTAATGTGTCGACGGATGGTCTGTGACTGTGAGAATCCCACGGTTGATCTTTTTTGCTGCCCTGAATGTGACCCAAGGCTTAGCAGTCAGTGCCTCCATCAAAATGGGGAAACCTTATACAACAGTGGTGACACCTGGGTCCAGAACTGCCAGCAGTGCCGCTGCCTGGTGAGTTTAGCTACAGGAAGTAGAGGGAAAGTTTGGGCCCAGAACCTAACGAGGGAGACAGTCATGCCCTCCCGCATCCACTGGTACTCGGGACCTGGCCATGGTGTGGCAGTTACTACAAGTGAGCCTGTGTAGGATGACAAGATGGTGGGCATGCAGCCGGGACCCGTGAAGGCACATCCTAGACTACATGTGGTGTGCCATGTCGTGTATGTCTTTCTGGAGCTCAGAAGAAGAGAAGACTCTCCTAACATCCCCAATCCCATTCAGCCTCGGTTTAGCGGCATTCCTGAAAAGTACCATCATTTGTCCAAATAGAACTTTGGTTTATCCATTTCTATCAGTCATGCTCAGAATTATTACAAAACAAAAACAGAAACAAAAACATGTACTTTCCCCCCCCCCTTCTAAATAGTTTTACCATCACTACTCTTCTGGGCGGGGGGGGGCATCCTGTTATACACATGATACGGATTTGCAATATTTATTAGAATTTTAGAATTGAATGTATATGTTTATAAAACTTATACTGGAATCAATAGGTGAACAAGAAAATGAAGACTTGATCAAGAAAACACCAGTCTTTTTTCATTTGACCAAATTTCTTGTTTCTTTTTAGTAGTGTAAATGAAAAGGGAAATTGGTCTATGTATCTTTATAGAAGTAAGTTTCACAGATGCTACTTTTAAAGTCATGGCTAGTTTCCTTTCTATTTGTGTGAGGATATTTTGAAGGCAATGCTTTTTTTGTTGCTTCTTTTTTATACTTTCAACTCAAAAATCAATTGAAAGAGCAGGGTCAGTTTTCTGTGCCTGAAGGCTGCTTTCATCTCTAAGACTATGAGATTCAGAATTATGAAGAAAATAGGAAACAGGTGGTAACTACATTTTAAAAAGATCAAATTCACACAGTTTTCCCGTGTGGCATAAAGAAGACTGAAATCAGTTCGTAGTTGTTGGGTTTTTTTTTCTCCAAAGTCCCTTAACTGAGAAGCATAAAAATAAACAAAGAAAACCTGATAAATTCCCTTCATATTTCAATTTATTTTCTTGTGAATGGACAAAACTTTCTTTATGCAGAAAGGAATGAATGGGAAGGTGGGGGGCGGGGGGTAAAAAAATGAAAAAAAAAAACACCTAATACGCTAACATTCGAATAAAACCCTCTTCCATAGAAAATAATAATTCTTTGTCAGAGAAAAGACAGGAGCTTGGTTTAAGAAAAAGGCCAGTTGCTTTTATTCGTTGTTGTTCTTGTTTAATCCTTGAGCATTCTTAAGGGCCACTTGCAGAATAGATGTCAGCACTGTGATGGGACTTTTGTAGATTCCTTTCCAGATTCATGGCTGTGAAAATGTAAGTGTAAATATCCATCAGATGAATGGAGTATTTAGTAAACGGTGTGCTCCCTCTCTCCCTGCCTCCCTCCATGCCCTTCCTTCCTCTCCCTCTGATCTTTCACATCCGCTTTCTTTACAGCAAGGGGAAGTTGACTGTTGGCCTCTGCCTTGCCCAGAGGTGGAGTGTGAATTCAGTGTCCTCCCAGAGAATGAATGCTGCCGGCGTTGTGTCACTGACCCTTGCCAGGCCGACACCATTCGTAATGACATCACCAAAACTTGCCTGGATGAGATGAATGTGGTTCGCTTTACTGGATCCTCTTGGATCAAACATGGCACCGAGTGTACTCTCTGCCAGTGCAAGGTAAAGCCTGTTAAATTCAAGTAGGGAGCACTTGGGCAGCTGTACCCAAGGGCTCCTTGATATTTACTGTGTTTAACCTGGCCAGTGGGAAGCGTTTTGTTTTTCTAATTTATTGTTCCAACAGAGGTGGCAGGAGGGCCACTCAGCTTTATTAGGGCCAAGGCTAACTGCCCTGTGCATCCTCAAAGCACATTCAAGGAGAAGGAGCTGCATGATCAAAAAAACCAGAATAATCAGTTATTTATGTCACCAGAACAGAAAGAACCTACTTAAATTGCCCTAAGGTATCTAACTGTACACATCTTTTTTAAAAAGTCTGCAACACAAACTTCATGTTTCTTCTTTCATGATGGAAGACAATATTATTTTATTGATTTTTATCAGGTCCTTTTATGAGATCTGTAAGATATATTGACAAAGTAAATATATTACATTTTCCAAAGTGAGAATCAATATGGAAAAAATGGGCATATTTCTTGGTTTGTTGCGGTCAGTTGCATTAGGTTAAAAAATTTAAGATCTGTTGTTTACTATACTTTATTCCTACAGTTGGAGAAAAATCATTATAAAGATTTTTCTTATTTTTGTCATAGGAAAATAGAGCACGTGCATTTTACTTCAATGAGAACAAAAATACAGATAATGTAGACAGGATACAGAATTCATAGATAACTGGCAAAGTTGAAAGCATTCTACTTGATTATTGTTCCTACAAATATTTGACTTAGTGGCCACTCTATTTCATAGTCATAATTTTTGAATCAACACTAAAACCAAGTAAATAATCTGAAGGCTTAACAACAACATAAGAAAGCAAAGATTCAGATTTTTTCCAGCATAGCATAGCCAGATAGCTATAACTACATAGCTTTTTAAAGTGAATATTTCCATTAATTTTTTTCCTGTAGAGCAGTTTAATTCAGATTCACTTAACACGAATTCTTACCAGAGTGGCTAGATATAACGGACAAAGAAATATAAACTGCTTTAAGCTTTGAGATAGTATTATCTATTTCAAACCAAAATTTCTGTCTCTTTGAATCAGTGTAATTTTTGTCAATCAAGCAAAGCTTTTTGAGTGAACACTTAATGTGGTTTTCTGGAAGTGCATTAGCAATTTTGAAAGTTACTGCTACTACTACTAAAAGTGACTAATGTATATGCAGTGTTGCTTTAGTATACATTTAATCTGAGTACATTTAGCAGTGCATATGTAGAAACTTTAGCATTAATAACCAACAGGGAAATACTTTCTGACATTGAATTATCAATTAAAGTTGAGTCCCTTTACATTCTTAATCTAAGATTATTGTTCTGAGAAGTGGCAGCAAAAATATATACCAGGTAATATGAAAAACACACACCAAATATAGCTCACATAGATATTTCCAATAAGAAAACTGAATTCAGTAATAGAAAAACATGAGAGTGTTTTCTGAGTGAAGAGCATGAACAAGCTTGTCATATACTGCCTTATAAACAACTAGTAGGATTTGGGGGCCCATGATAGGGATGTATTTCAGAAAATGTATTTTAGATTAGTTTCATTTTTTGACAAATAAATGCTGACTCTCAGAAGTTACTATCCAGTGCTATTTCCATTTTCCCTTATTAAATATGAGTTATAAAAATATGTTCTATTTTACCAGATTTATCCCAAATATAACTTTTTATTATGTATATTTTGTGTTATTTTAAAAATAAAATGTATGCAAAAGAGGCTCCAGATATTGCATTGGAGGTGAGTGCTTTTCACAATTTGGGGCTCTCAGAACACCATTTTTACTTATTATCTCCCTGTCCTTCCCCCCATGAGTTATTTGAATATTTTAGTCAATAAAGACAGATTATGCTGGCATTATGCTGGTGCTAGGATTGTAATGATAAGCAAAACAGACACAACTGTTCCTGGAAATTATTACCTAGCACTTTATTGTCTAGAGCTATGCCGTCCAGTATTGTAGTCCATAGCCAGATGTGGCTACTTAAATTACTTAAAATTAGATAAAACTAAAACTTCACTTTCTCAGTCACACTGGCCACATTTCAACTGCTCAATAGCTACATGTGGCTAGTGGCTGTCATATCAGACAGCACATATAAAACATGTTTCTATCATTGAAGAATTTCTGCTGGACAGAACTGGCCTAGAGGCGAAGAATGCAGTGTCTAGAGTAAGGCTACTTGGATTCAGAGCCTGGTCCACCACACTAGCAATGTGACTTCAAGGGATGTTTATTAATCTCTCTGTGGCTCAGTTTGCTCATCTGAAAAATGAGAGTGATAATAGTACCTACTTAGGGATAATTTTTGTACCTATTTGAGACGGTTACTATAAGAATTAAGTGAGAAGACCTATAAAAAATGTTTCCTACACATTTCATACACATTCTGAATAAACATTCAATGTTAACTATTATTGTTGGTGTTAAATAGATAGGAATCAAGTTATGAAACACATAAAGATGACATTCTAAACTGTGATGGATGCTCTGAAGGAGAGGTGCACTGTGCTGAAAGACTGTACATGTGTAACAAATGACAATGAAGATAAAATCTGAAGAATTAGGAGTTGGCAGAGGGGAATTCTTTGAAGATGCCTTTTTATTAAAGATGTGTTCAGTTTTAATTTGCTTAGGTTAAAAAAAATTCCTCCCTTTCAGAAGTTAAACTCTTGAGTCAAAAATGAATTACTAAGATTGCTTTTCCTAAATCTAAGAAAGACAGTGAACCATTTGATGGGTCAGAGTACTTTCAGGCAGTTATGCTTTGAGCTTCAAACAACAAAGCGGGATGTGTCCAGTTGAGAAGTAAATATGAAGGGAGGAGGAGTTAGAGGGCCATTTCCTTTAGTAAATAATTACTGAACTGGCCATTTGGAAACTGGAAACCAGGGGGGCTACTTTTAATTCCTGGGGAGACTCTAGATGTAATACTGAAATAACTGAAGTATGAAGACAATTAGAGTTTTATAAGGATGAAGGTCCTAACTTCCTAAACATTACCTTCATCTATCAGAAACGGGTAGACTTAAAGTTCTGAAAGTGGACTTCTACACTAATGTTAGAATAGATAATAGATCTATGGAAACAGATGCCACATAAATAACGTTAAAATGAAGATTTTCATGTATGCTCAGGAGAGATCTGCAAATCAATAGAGGAGGAAAGGATTATTCTATATAGATTTGCAAATCAATAGAGGAAGAAAAGATTACTTTCTATATATTAGGATATCATATATCAAAACCAATTCTGCATGGAAGAAATGTTAGATATTAAAAAGAAAATGTAATAAAATATTAATCAAAATTCTGGAAAGGAGATGCCTTTTCTGATATAAAAGTGATAAAATATACCTCAAAGGAAATGTAAGGCATCTACAGACAAATAAAATTAGCAAATTAAGAATTCACAAATAGAGACTAGAAAAACAGTCTTCCAGAAGATGATTTCTTTATTAAATTAAAAACATAAAATTAATAAGAAAAATATTTATTTCCCATAAATAAGCAAAAAATGAATAAACAATTCACTAAAAAATGCAGCCATTAAAAAGAGATTATTCAACCTTTAAATAATTAAAACTCTAAACTGACATAAAATTATTATTTTCACACACTACAGTAAAAAAAAAATTCACAATAATCTCCAATGCTGACAGAGATATAACTGGAATTGTAATTCTTATTTTTAGTGACATTGAAAAACACATGTCAACAGCCACACATATACACCTCTTTGCCTACTCTCCATCCCAACTCAGAAATCTTTTGTTCTTTTAATCCCAGGTCTAAGTATATAACCTAAAGAAATAATCTGAAGTATGAAAATGCTATGTGTTTGACAATATTCACCTTACAATTATTTGTCATATAAAATCGAGGAAGAAACTAAGGTGTCTAAAATAGAGAAACAGCTAAATAAGTTCTAGTAACTCTGTATGATTCAATAGTTCATTATATTGTAATTATGTAATATATGATTATAATATTCAGACATTGAAATACTGCTTAAAATAGAAACTAGGCTAAAAATATAATATATAACATACAGTTTAATTGCAAGAAGGTTGAAAATAAGAGAGTATGAAAATTAATTCTATGAAGATACACTAAATTATTGATGGGAATTGGATTTTTAAATATATATTAGTTACTACATATACATATATCTATAATCCATGTAATTTATAAGCAGATTAATATATTAAGTATACAGTAAATGATTAATAAATGAATAAAAACTAAATATATTGAATATAAATAATATTAACATATACATATGATATATAAATATATTACTGAAAATTTAAAGCCAGCTGTCTTCTAATCATGATTTTTTGAGTTAGCACAAAAATGGTGACAATGACTTTTTAAAAATACAGAGTAAGTATAGCTAGAAATAACAGGGTGTTAAGGAAGGGTGCCTGCATGGCTCAGTTGGTTGAGTGTGCAGCTCTTGATTTTGGCTCCGGGCATGATCTCGCAGTTAATGTTCATGATATTAATCCCTACCTCAGGCTCTGCACTGTCAAAGCAGAGCCTGTTGGGATTCTGTGTCTCCATCTTTCTCTGTCCCTCCTGCACTTTCTCAAAATAAATAAACTTTTTTATTTTTTAAAATATTTTTTAATATTTATTTATCAAGAGAGAGACAGAGCACAGGCGGAGGAGGGGCAGAGAGAGATGGAGACACAGAATCTGAAGCAGGTTGTTATGTGTTATGACAGCACAGAGCCTGATGCAGGGCTTGAACCCAGGACTGTGAGATCATGACATGAGCAGAGGTTGGTCACTTAACTGACTGAGCCACCCAAGTGCCCCCCAAAATAGATATTTGTTTAAAAACGGTGTTAAGGAAACTTACTGTATACTATAACTGGTTTTTATAATTCATTATAATAGTAGGTTGTTACTATTCCTAATCAGACTAAGGTTCAGTGGATCCCCTTTTAGTTTTTATTAAGGTAATATTTACTATAGTGAAATGCATGGTTATTATGTGTATAATTTGATGAGTCTTAAAAATCAAAATATAGAAGATTTCCAACACTCTAGTGAGTGCCTTTTTATCCCCTTCCATGCAATACCTACTTTCCATAACAAACACCATTTAATTTCATTATAATAGATTTATTTTTCCTTTTAAAATTTTCATATAAATGGAATCACATGGTATGTACTCTTTTATGTCTTCTGGTGAATAAACCAATTTATCATTATGTAATACACTTCTGCACTCCTTTTCTCTAGCAAGGCTTCTAGACTTGAAGCCAATGTTTTCAAGTATTCATTTTGTTTTGACTATCTACTTTCAACCTATCTATGGTTTTATATTTAAACTTAGAGTTTAAATTTCTCATAGTTAATGTATACTAGTTCTTATTTTGTTATCCAGTATGACAATCTCTGTCTTTTAACTAAAGTGTTCAGTCTGTTTACATTTAGTGTAAATTTTGGCATTGGTGAATATAGGGCTACCATTTTGTGATTTGTTTTATTTTTGTCCTATTTTTTATATTCTCATTCCTCCATTTCTTCCTTTTCTTATTTTTATATTAAATTGAATTGTTCCTTTGGATTTTTAGCTATAACTTTTTATATTATTATTTTAGTTGTTGGTTTAGAGATTACATTATATAGCATTAACTTATTACAGCATAATAAGATTTACTATTATACTACTTCACATAAAACATAAGAACTTCAGCATAAAAGAACTCCATCTCCCTTAGCCTTTGAGCTATCATAATCATATATTTTATAGGTATGTAAACTATAATCCATAAAATACCATGTTATTATGTTTGCTTTAATTAGTCAAATGTCTTTTAAGGAAATTAAGGGGAAAATGCCATATTTCATATTTATCCATATATCTGCAATTTCTAGTGTTCTTCACTTCTCACGTCTGAGTCTCCATCTGGTGTCACTTCCCTTTAGCTTTAATTTCCTTTAGCATTTTCCATTTTGTAGATCTATTCATAACAGATTCTCTCAACTTACATTTATCTTAAAATATCTTTATTTTTGAAAGATATTTTTTATTAAATAGAGCATCCAGGAGTCACAGATTTGTGTCCCCCCCCCCCAGCATTTTAAAGGTGATACTCTATAGTTTTCATGATGAGGATTCAGCTGTCATTTGTATTTTTGTCTAAGATATGTATAAAATATGTCTTCCCCCCATCTCCTTTCACAATTCTCTTTCTTTTTTAGAAGTTTGACTGTGACACACTTAGATATGATTTTTGTGTGTATCTTTATTCTCTTTGGTGTTTGCTTGGCTTTTTTATTATCTAAGTTAATGTCTTTTCCCACCAAATTTAAGAAAATTTTGACTATGATTTCTTCAAGTCTCTTCAAATATTTTCTCTCCTCCCTCCTGTTCTGGCACTGTGACTAATCATATGTTACATGGCTCAATATTATTCTGAAGGTGACTGAAGCTTTATTTTTATATCAGTCTTTCTTCTCTTTGTTTTAAAGATTGGATAATTTCTATTTTTTGTTTCAAATTTACTATTTATTCTGCCATGTCTAATTTGCTGTTAAACCTGTCCAAAGAAGTTTTTCATTTCAAATATTGTACTTTCATTCCAAAACTTCCATTCAGTTCTATTTATAGTTTTATCTATCAACTGAGATTTAAATTTTTTTTTTACTTCAAACATGTTTAAAATAGATACTTTATAGTCTTTGTCTGCTAATTACTCCATCTGGATTATTTTTGAGTTATTTCTATTCACTACTTTTTCTCTTGATTAAGAGTCACCTTTTCTTATTTTTCTTCACATATCTAATACTTGTTATGGATGATACATGCTATAGACCCTGTGCTCTTTTAGCTTCCTCTGAAGACTATGTTTGTTCTAGCAGGTTGCAAATTATTGGCCAATCATGTTGCACTTATGAAAGCTTCACTTGACACTGGTGGGTCTATTCCAGATTTACCCATAGGTCTAGGGTAAGTCTCTTAATCTTGAGACATTGTTTTACTCCCATCTATGGACTTTTTGGGCTTTCAGTGAAAAACCTGAATTTTTTTTTTTTTTTTTAATCAATCCTTCCTAACTTGGGATGACACAGATTTTAAATACCGCTACCCACAGTAAGCAGCATTTGGAATCTCTGCCCCAGATCTTTCAGCCTTCAAGCTACAATTGATTATCTTTAGTCTCTTCTGTAATTCAAAGACTTTGAATTTGAGGAGAGTTTATATGCTGATTCACTCCCTCCTTTCTAGATATTTTCCTCTGAATTTACAACCCCTCTGGCAGCCCTAAAAGTTGTCCTCTGATGTCTGGGGCCTATCAGATTGTGTCTTTCTGCCTTAGTTATAGTTAGCCTAAGCTGCACAGACCACAGAGTGTCATAAGCGGAAATGCCAAGTAAAAATAAATCTCACACAATACACTTCCCTTCTTTCACAGATTGAAACCTCTCCAGTGTCTGCCTGTTTCTGGTCACTATCTATTCCTTTAAAATAGTTATTTTTTATACTTTGTCCAGACCCTTTTTAGTTATCTACTGAAGTTTAGTTTAATATCTAGAACTCCAGTGGGATATTTTATTACTCATTCATGTGTGAACTATGTTTCCCTAATTGAGGAGCTTCCAATGATAAATGAGTTGTGGAGCATTTATCTTGTTATAACTGAAAATACTGATATGGAATAAGAAAAACATTCTTGGAAGATTTTGGAAAATATACAGTCCCTTCCTAAAACATACTCATGGGAACCATAATAATGATTTTTCCACCCACGGGGTTTTAATGCTAGCTTCACATACTCATTGGTAGAAAGCTCCAGAAATTTCCCTCAAAAGCCATACAATTTGAGTAATACTCTCAGGAACTGGTATATCCCTCATTTCATTGGGTCACTGGACTGGGAAAGATCATGCAATGGTTATGAGCATGATAATGAAGCTTTAAAATGCCACTAGAGATTCAAAAGATGTTGAGATTTCTTCTTACTGTCAGAATAAGAAGGCTGCTTAATAAAAATTAAGAACAGAAGAGGATTAGCTTAAATTGATAATACTGTTCTTGGAAACAGAGTAGTTTTTTCCACATTGGTGTGATTCAACAAAATTTAAAGTATCGAAATCTTTTCTAAGTTTTATCTTATAGAACAGACACTTTGATTTTATATTAAAGTATAATACATTTTTAAATCACCTAAAGTCATTTATCTGAGAGGAAATATGAAATAGAGGATGGGTTTTAGAGTCAGAGTAACCTCACTTTTAATCCCAACTGTACCGTTCATTAGCTGTGTGATTTTGGACATGATATTTTAGCTTTTTGGCCTTCAGTTTCTGAATCTAGAAAGTGTGACTATTAATAGTGAGCCACGGGGAATCGTGTGAGGTTGAAACCAGATAATGTATTTGAAGTGCCTGGCAAAGTGGCTGACACAGAGTATGCACTCGAGAAATAGAAGGATATTATCATCTAATGATTGTAACAATATTAACATTATCATCATTATTAGCTGCTTGAAGAAAGTAAGAGTGCACAAGGAATCAAAAGAGTAAGATAAACTTTTTCTTTTTTTGTAATGCACTATATTATTGTGGTATTTTATTATAGAAACTAATTATGTATATCTGCCCCTTCCCTGCTATTTTTCCTACTTTCTCTCTATACTGTTTTGTTCACCAGCTCGAAATTCTCACCCAGAGTTTTTTTCAGCTTCTTAACTAAACAAAACTTCACTTCAAGACTTTGCTTATTCTGTGCTTCCCTGTGTTTTTGGCCCACCTTTCCACACTGCCTTGAGTTCTTGGTTTAAATAGCACTTCTACAGAGAAGTCTACCTTGGCCACCTAACCTAAGTCAATCTCATGACACCACCTGGTTTATTTTCTTTTCCAGCACTTTTCACAGTTTTTCATTTTATGTTTACTTGGTATTTATTAGATTTCTCCCCCTGAAAATACTGTAAGCCCTGCTCTGTGAAGATAGTGACCATGTCTGCTTATTCATTAATATACCTAGGGCTCAATATATTCAATACATACTTTGTGAATGAATAAATTAGAGAACAAATGTAATCTAAGAAGATGCCATAAGGTAAATAAAGCTCCTCTATGATTTGCCACAAATGACTGGGCATAATTGGTTCTGCAATGATAGAGACATGAGAAGTGACTGGACTATTGAGCTTTAAGGGGAGCATAAATAATAAGTAAACCCCAGTTAGATTTATGTGGATCAATCAGTAAGTATGAGTATTTACTAATGGATTAACAGCTTAGATCATCCTTTCCTTTTTTTTTCTTCTCTAGAATGGCCACATCTGTTGCTCAGTGGATCCACAGTGCCTTCAGGAACTGTGAAGTTAACTGTCTCACGAGAGATTTCTGTTTAAAGAATGTTCTTTCATTAAAAAGACCAAAAAAAAAAAAAAAAAAAAAGTTAAAACTTAAAGTGGATGGATGATCTGTGGGCAGCTAAGTGCAGCTTTGTTAATAGCTGAGTGAACATTCAATTATGAAATTTGTGAAGCTTGAGAAACTCACTAAAGGAAAATTCTTGGGGCAAAACGAGACCAGAATTCTACTTGTACTGTGTCTGACATCACTGTGGTGGAAGAATGGGTGTGGAAGACACAGTGTGACATCATGACCCCTGGATATAAAGCCTGAGCCCATCAGAGCTTTGAAAGCCTCTAGCTTCACTGGTGCAGAAAATTTTTCTCTAGATCAGAATCTTCATGAATCAGTTAGGTTCCTCACTGCAAAAAATAAAATAAAATAAAATGTAAGGCAGTGAATGAGTTATATTTTCAGAAGCAAAGAAGCTATAACATGTTATGTACAGTATACACTCTGAAAAGAAATCTGAAACAAGTTATTGTAATGATAAAAATAATGCACAGGCATGGTTACTTAATATTTTCTAACAGGAAAAGTCATCCCTATTTCCTTGTTTTACTGCACTTAATATTATTTGATTGGATTTGTTCAGTATAAGCTCGTTCTTGTGCAAAATTAAATAAATATTTCTCTTACCTTATAACACGTCTGAGTGTCTTGTTTAATGTGTTCCTTTGTCCCACAGATGCTTCAACATACAAACAGCTTCCTAGTTCTGATGAAAAACTCCCACGTGAAAGGTGATTTTCACTAAATTATGTGTCTCAGTGGAGGGTGTGACGGGTACCTTCATTCTGCCTCTCTAGATGCTCTCGATCACCTTTTTTACCCTCTCTGTATCCTGGGAGCTGATCTATGTAGACTATATTAACGGGTTCCCCTGTCCTCTGGATTTTGGTTTGGTTTTTATCAATGGAGACCTCTGGCAAACCTCAGAAAGAGGTAAACTTAGGGGGTTTTATTCTGCCAGCTCCCTACCATGATTAGCAGCATGACCTCACTGAAGGCTACATCTCTTGACACGTGGCCCCCTCTGACTAGCTACCCTTTCCAGGTTCCAATAACTTCTTCTATTTGCTTCTTCCAGTTTAGGGATAGTAACAACTCTGGCTGTTTTGTCCTCAGGAGGTACCTGCCCTATTTCTTGTTGATTTCCCTATTTCCTGTCGCTTCTTTATGAATGGTCCCTTTGTTAAACTCTCTTTAATTAGCCAGCTTGTGTGTGCCATCTGTTTTCTGCGAGGCCTCTGACTGATACACATAAGGAAGGGAGTATGTAAGGGTTGGGAATGTCTTCAAGAATTGGTCCTTTATATTTTATTTTGATACAAAAAATTAAGGAAGCCCAATGTTAGGAGGGACTATGACATTACATGTTAAATTTGTTGATATACTAGAAAATCTCAGGAGGAATAAACTAAACAGATTGATGGCCCAATAAAAGGTACATAATCCAATACTTCCCTATTCATATGTTTTGCATTAGGGTGAAAAATACAAAATTATCAAATTTCAGCTGCATAGACTCTTTTCCTTTAAAGTAGAAAATGGAAATGGACAGTATATGACCACCACAAGCTACAGAAATGGTAAAGTGGCTTTTTACTATCCCTTCACCATTGCTATGGAAACAATCTTACACTAGCTGAGCTGAAGGATAATTTATATGTGTCTTAATAGTTAGGCCTGTGTAATATTTACTGAATGTGTGCATTCAAATCTCTCTATATTCCCTGGATTTATCATAAATTATTTCTTCTGCTGCCTTCTTATATTTAATTTAAAATTTCAGCAGAGCACAGGTTTATTTTTTTCTGCTATTATTTACTATGGTAAATAGCAATGTAGTCTCCAAGAAAGTATTAATTTGAAGTTATTTCCATGTGATTTTTTTTTCCTTATGTACATTTTGGATTTCGTATTAAATCTTCATGAAAAAATATATTTTATTTGCATTAATGAGAGTAAGAAATAGCGTGTGCATGGAGATATATGTATGTATGTACATACATACACCATCTTCTTCCATAGACTCATATATATTCATAACTTGGATATTTTGTGGCTTTTGGAAGAGGAAGAAGCAGCAAGACTGAAATTGCATATTCCCAATTTGTTATAAACATTTGTAGGGCTCTGAGCATTTTGGTGGTTTTGCAGAAACCTAGTTTCTATAGGCTGCTAAACGAAAGAAAACTCTTATAACATTGAAATGAGGGAAAAAATAAGATCACGTTCTCCCAAGGACTATTAAAGCAATGAGGGTGTTCAGATTGAAGTTTTTTCCTTTCAAGGTTCATACTGTAAAAAATAGATCCCTGGAGAAATACTGTTTACCCCGACAAGCAGTAATCAATTGCTTCTTAAGAACTTTGTTCTTTGAAAAAGAGGTGGTTAATGCCCTATTTCTTACTCTGAAGATAATTGGCAAAATGCCATAGTTGAATTATACCAACATTATAGGAAAGTGAGAGCTAAGAAGCGTGAATTTAATTTGGGGGTACTTGCTTCTTTTAAGAGCATCTCCTGGTGACAATCCATGTTTTACATTCCTATATTTTCCCTCTTCTGAAAAGAGAAGCACAAGAATATTTAAATGTGATTCTTTGGAAATGTCTGGCAATCCGTATCATTTATCTCCTTTTTAAAAAGACTGCCATGTTGCTTTTTCCCTCTGTCCTATATGTGGGTAAAGAGTGCCATGGGTTTGTTCAATTATACCGCAATTTCATGGAACTCTTTCATCCTCTCACTAACCTGGTTATCTATAGCCAAAGTTGAAACACTCTATAATTGCCTTTAAAAAAATGAACAAAGCTCTAAAACAGCGATCAATACTCTTGAGTATAAAAGTAGAAGTTATTCATTTGAACAAAGCTGCGGTTACATGTGCTAAATAAAAAATCAGCTTCAGTTCACTAAGCATTAGCTCATCTATCAAAGCTCCATGTTGCTGACTAGTTTGGAGTTCCTCAGAAGGTCAGCAGGTTCCAGAGACCTGTGCATGGCTACAGTCCTGTTGATCTAGTGCTTAAGCATTGATGAGACCATCTTTTTTTTTTTTAGAACAAAACATTTTGTTTTTATTCTTTCAAATGTAGAGTGTTGGTGGTACAGCAGTAAATTGATCTCAGAGAGATTCCTGCCAAAAGGATACCTGAGGGCAATAAGTAAATGCTTATGCTCCGTACACACTTTATTCATGGAGGTACCTGGACACTCACCCTCTGTAGACCCACTGTTGCTGTGAAGTTGGCTCATTGTGTGCTTACTAACCTTTCATTATTGATGCACTGTTTTCTGCCCTAGAATTCAATATCTTCCATAAAGCAATTGTCAGCTCTTTGCAGAGTAATCGCCCTTTAACAGACCTGCAGGTAGAAGGGCAGGCATGCCTTGAGCTGGTGGCTCTAGATCTGTGAGGAAATAAAGTGACAAAGAAGAGAACCATTGGAGGAGTTTTGAATAAAGTAATCCAAGCTGCAATTCCCCATTATATACCTTGTATTTGCCAGGAGACCAGGACAACTTCCTCCAAACGTTTGGTCTTTGTACCGAGATTAAATCATTGTAGAGACTGCTTACGTGGCAGATACTGCAATTTTTTATTTTGAATGACAAATGGCATAATGTGTTATCATCACTGCCAAACTGTTGCATTTAAAACATGCTCTCCCATTTATCTCCAGTGGTAGGTGCTTTAAAAGGAAAAAAAAAACAAAACACTCTGGGATAAGAGTGTGACTATATGTAGAAGTAGAAATACCAAGCTTAATTTTTAGTAATTTCCTTTCTCTTTTGTAAATACTTAGCTATAAATAGGGAAAAAAGGAAAAGAGAAAATTGAATTTTCTTAAAAACATACATAAAGAATCCAGGAATAAATCTACCAAGAGTTGCATGGCCTTATGGAGGAAATATAAAAGCACATTGGACAAATATTTTTGGAGGCCCCACCAGGTATCAGACACTGTTCTCGGCACTGAATGAAAGGCCTGCGCTATGCGCCACGTTCACAGCAGCGGAGTCTGTACTGCAGAGCGGAAGTATCCAGGTCCGCAGTGTGGAGAGCACATGCATTCGTGATGTACTGCCTTTTTAGGGAGTTCACATTCTAATGGGGAGGAAAGAAAATTAACAAATACAAAGATGCTATGTCAGGTGGGGATGCGTGCTAGGAAGGAAAAGTAAGCTGGGCTGAGGCTGTGATATGGACAGGAGTGACAGTTTAGAGAGGGTGTGTAGGAAGTCCTCTCGTGGTAAAGGGACACTGGAGCAAATACCTGACTGAAGTGAGGGGATGAGCCACCTGTGTTTCTGGAGGGAGGGAATCACCAAGAGAAGAATGTGTGAGTAGGTCCGAGTTGGGAGCATGCTTACATGGATCTTAAGAGAGCAAGCAAGCTGAGACATAAAGAAGATGTGAGCAGAGGAGTAGCTCTTGATCACAACTATAACATAATCGGGCTGACAATTAAAAGGATCACGTTTGCTCCTATGTGGAGAATAGACAAGGGAGCTGCAGGGAGGCTGAGATGCGAGTATGGAAGCAGAAGGTATATTCGTAGTACAGAATGTCTGTGATAAAGATTTTTGACTAGGTTGGTGACAACAGGGTGAGAAGTGAGAACCAATGGAATTTAACATTAAAGAAGATCCAACTAAAGAAAAATATGGATAGGAAGATTAAATATTTTTAAGAGACCAATTCTCCCCAGTAGTTGTTGTTATTTTAGTTATTTATTTATTTTGAGAGACACAGAGACAGTGTGAGGCAGAGGAGGCAGAGAGAGGAAGAGAGAAAATCCTAAGCAGGCTCCGTGCTGTCAGCACAGAGCCGAATGTGGGGCTCAAACTCACATGACGTGATGAGATCACAACCTGAACCGAAACAAAGAGTCAGGTACTTAACTCCACTGAGCCACTCAGGTGCCCCTCCCCAGTAGTTCTAATAAGAAAAAAAAAATTTTTTTAAATAGTTCTTTTAAGGTGATCCTATCCAAGAATATTTTAAGGAATTGTATCTGAGGGGGCACCTGAGTGGCTCAGTCGGTTACCCCTCCCATTCTTGATACCGGCCCAGGTCACGATCTCACAGTTTATGAGATCGAGCTCCACTTCAGGCTCTGCACTGACGAGTGTGAAGCCTGCTGGGGATTCTTTCTTCTCCCTCTCCTTGCCTGCCCCTTCCCCGCTCTGTCTTTCTCTCAAAATAAACAAACATTGACTGCAAGAGAGACTTGTTCTACAATATAACAAGATGGCATAAAGCTGTAGCAATTAAGAGTACTGCTACAGAAACAAACAAGATAGATGACAGATCGATGCATATAATAGCATCAAGATCTCAGAAAATATCCCAAACATATGTGGTCACTGAAGAGGTGGGTCTATGGAAACTGGTTATGGAAAAAAAAAAAAAAACATATCCTTATTTCATACAAATTAACCTCACATATATGAAATACCTAAATATAAAAAGTATTTATATATAAAAAGTATATAAATATATATATAAGACCTAAGTATAAGTACACAAATTTATGAAGAAATTTTAGAATGCTTTTTGACCTCAGAGTATTTTAAAATAGGCTCAAGACCCATATATCATAAAATTATAATTAAATTCTACTATATGAAATTGATGAAAAGGAAGTCCACAGGCTTGAAAAATATTGGCATTACATATAACTACAAACAACTGATAAGCAGAACAGACACACACACATACACACACACACACACTCACTCCTAAAAAAGAAGAAAAGTGCAGGGGTGCCTGGGTTGCTCAGTCAGTTAAGAGTCTGACTTCAGGGGTGCCTGGGTGGCTCAGTTGGTTAAGTGTCCTGGCTCAGGTCACTTTGGCTCAGGTCACTTTGGCTCAGGTCATGATCTTGCAGTTTGTGAGTTTCAGCCCCACATCAGGCTCAGCACTGATGGCTAAGAGCCTGAAGCCTGCTTCGGATTCTGTCTTCCTCTCTGTCTGCCCCTATCCCATTCACACTGTCTCTATCTCTCAAATATAAATAAATATTTAAAAAAAATATTTAAAAAAATATTAAAAAAAAAAAAAAGTCCGAGTTCGGCTCAAGTCATGATCTCATGGTTTGTGAGTTTGAGCCCCGCACTTCGCTCTGTGCTGATAGCCCGGAGCCTGGGTCCTGCTTCAGATTTGATGTCTCCCTTTCTCTATGACCCTCCCTGACTCTCTCTCTCTCTCTCTCTAAAAAATAAACATTTTAAAAAAGAAGAACAGTGCAAAGTATCCAAAGAAAAATAAGCAAAAGACATACATAGGTATTTCACAAGAAACCCAAAAATGACTCATAAACGTGAAAATTTTTTTGGGCTCCCAGTATGCAGGTAAGTTTATATAAAAACCATAATGACAAAAGTGAATTAAAAATTAATAAAAAGCAGAATGACACCAATTTTTGGTGAGAATGTGAAACAACAGGAACTCTTACACAGCAGTAGTGGTATTATACATTACACACACCTCCAACCCACTCTGGAGGGCAGTTCTGCAACACCTGAAGTTGAGGATGTGTACCCCTCATGACCTAGTGTATACTCTTAAGAATGTGACTGAGAGCTGCACTGTCCAAACAATAGCCACTAGTCATTTGTGGCTATTTAAATTTAAATTAATTAAATTAAATTCAAATTCAGTTCCTCAGTTCCCTGAGCAACTGTGATTATTGGCTGGTCTACTATATTGGACAACACAATGATAGTTCAATCATTACAGAAAGTTCCATTGGAATGGCACTAATCTATAGTAATTTTCATACACATACAGGAAGACGTGTAAAAGATACTCATTGTAGCATTATTTGTAATAATGAAATTCTAGAAATTACTCAAATGTCAATCCATAGGATCACTGATAAACCAAATGTGCTATGTTTCTATTTTGGAATCCTCTAGAACATAAAAATGAATAATAACTTCATATAGCAACATGGATGAATCTCGGAAACAATGTTTAGGGAAAAAAATCAAGATGCGGGATATACACATACAATACAGTGTTTCTATAAAATTTTAAAATGTGCAAAACTTTGTATTATGTATGAATACATTTATGCAAGTGTAAGTATTTCAAAGTGGATGGGGCTGATAGACATCAAATTAGGATAGTGGCTCTCTCAGAAAGGTAGAAGAAAAGTGGTGAGTACACAGGATATGTAATTGTGTTGGTAATATTTAGCATTTTATTCTGTATATTTCAAATATTACAAATAATGTTATCTATTGCTGACATTCAGGTAAATGAATTCACAAATTGATTAAATTAAACAGAATTTACATTTCTATTCCCCAAACTAAGCCAGTTAGTTTTTGACCAATATATATGAAGTCACAAGATTTGTGGAAGCTAGGCTTTCGACCATTATATATGGTAATAATGCCTAAAAGGTTTCTATTTCTAATTATTTATTTAAATAAGTGCAATATTTCTCCTTTAAACACAAACAGTAAAAGAAAAAACATCACTGTGATCTCACCACTGTTTTGATTTTTATTTGTTCTTAGCTCACATGCTTACATATTTTACATTGTTGCTGTCATGGTATCATTTTTATTTCTGCCTTTTGCAGAGCATTTTATTGTGAACAATTTTTATATTATTAAATGTTCATAAAATTTTAATGATCTGTAAATGTTTCATTGATCTGTTGGAAATGTAGTTTATTTCCTTTTAACTTTTTTATTATTATAGATGCTGCTACAATTCATATTATGTAAGTTATCCTTAGACTATGTTATCAAGAATAGATTTAACAAAGCAAGTTATGAACAATTCTAATGATGTGGTTTAGCTTGTTTTATTGCTTGTCTGAAATCTGTACCAATGAACAATGCCACTCGCAAAGTATAGGATTATTTTTAAAATAGTCTCTTGTAGGGGCGCCTGGGTGGCTTAGTCGGTTAAGCGTCCGACTTTCGCTTGTGTCATGATCTCGCGGTTCGTGGGTTCGAGCCCCGCGTCGGGCTCTGTACTGACTGCCAGCTCAGAGACTGGAGCCTGTTTCAGTCTGTGACTCCCTCTCTCTTTGACCCTCCCCTGCTCACGCTGTCTCTCTCTCTCTCCTAGAAATAAATAAAACATTAAAAAAAAATTAAAAAAAAATAAAATAGTCTCTTGTATATTACCAATTTAATTTTAGTCCTCCACTATTTTTTATAGATGTAAAATGGTACAATAGTGTTTTAATTTGAATTTCTCTAAATAACTGTGAGGTATTGTTAAATTTATGGAGGTATTATCATTTGTTCCTCATGTTCTTTCTTCATATAACTTTTCTGCTTTGATGTTTTTCTTAGAAGTCAGAATTAGGTAGTCATGTTTAACTGTTAGAAATTCTTTGACATAGTTCTACCAATGTCTTCCTCCATATATTATTTTTAGTTTATTTTTATTTTTAATTTTTTTAAGTTTATGGATTTTGAGAGACTGAGACAGAAAATGTGCGCAGACGAGGGGCAGAGAGAGAGATGGTCAGAGAATCCCAAGCAGGCTCATCACTGTCAGAGCAGAGCCCATTGTGGGGCTTAGACTCATAAATTATGAGATCATAACTTGACCATAAATCAAGAGTTGGACACTTACCTGACTGAGTCACCCAGGTGCCCTATAATAATTTTACTATGAAGAATTTTAATATGTATCTTAGATGGTGGCTCTTATAACCTCTTGTATTTGTTCAAAGTCAGATTTTATAATGCAATTAGCTTTAGTACACATCCAGAAATGGGACACTTAGCACCTGTAGAAACCATGCGTTCCATTTTTGAAATTCTCTAAGCTCTTCTGAACATCACTCGAGATCAATTTTCCTTAAATTGGAACTTCATTTATATCATGTTGGCCCTAGATCTACTCATTGGGCCATACTGACAAACTCTTCAAATATCTTTCTAGAACCCTCTACTTCCAGTATTACATTTCTCCAGTTCATTCAGTCTGTCCTCAGAAAAGATCTGAGTTGTTCTCTTCTAAACGTTCTCCAGTTGTTCATATTGCCAGTATACGTGTCACACCAAAAACCAAACACCATATTTCAGGAGAAAGTTATTTAGCCAAAGACACACTTGGTTAAGAAGCTGAGAATATAAACTAGGACTCCTTCAGTGGACATTATCTTACAAAGAAGAACAATTTTCTCCCAATTCACCAAATGATGTTTTCTGATATATTTGAAATTCATAAAAACTTTAAAATGCTAACTAAGAGAACATTTATATTCAAATCGTATTCTCCCAAATGTGTTTACAAAATCATCTTTCTAACAGCATATTCAATGCTGTGTAAAATCGGATTCTATTTGGTGGTATATTACTATTCCATAAAGAATCGACTAGCATGTATTTTCTACTTCAAATTGAATTTTTCTAGTAATTTGGGCTTTTCGTCTATAGTAAATACATTTCTCAGTGCAGGACGTCATGCATCATCTCAGCGTTCTAATATGCATTTGCTATGCCAAAGGAAGATAACTTTGCCTTGCTGTGCATAAAACAGCTTGATTTTATTTCAGTAATTTGAATCATTTCAACTGCAAAGCCAAGCCAACAGAAACAGAATTGCATCACTTGGTTAAATTTTTACTTGACATAGAGCAGGACACAGCAGCACACTTCATTGAGTGGCGATTAACAATAAGGACAGAGTTATTCCAATTGACACATTTAACCTGTGTTTTCTGAACATTAGTTTCTATTCTGTTGGTGACATGTTAACCAACCCAGACTTTTGTTTTACTTTTTTTTTTCTTTATGGAAAACTTCTTGTTTGATGTTTATCAAACATGAACTGTTTTATGTGTTACTTTATCTATTTTTTTAAAGATTCCTTTAAGAAAAAAGTCACTCTCCATGAGATTACTCTGTTTGGTAACATCACTTTGTCATTACTCTGAGAGGAAAAAAACTACTACGTAAGCAGGTCTGCTCCCAGCCTTAAGCTGTGCTTCGCTGCCTGTTGTAGTACCAGGACAGTGTCACAGGGATGGGACTAAGCATAGAAGCAACGAGGGTGGAAGCCTCTTCACTGGCAACTTCTCCTCCTTTAAAATTTTTAAAAATGTTTATTTATTTTTGAAAGAAAGAGAGAGAGCTCGAGCAGGGAAGGAACAGAGAGAGAGGCAGACACAGGATCCAAAGCAGATTCTGTGCTGACAGCAGAGCACCCGACGTGGGGCTTGAACTTACAAACCATGAGATCATGACCTGAGCCAAAGTGGGGTTCTCAACTGACTGAGCCACCCAGGCGCCCCTTGTCCTCTTTTTCCTTTTTTATAAAAAGTCTTCCTTTTATATGCTTTATTTCCTTCATGTAGAATAGCTTTCACTTACTCTTCTTAATAAGCCACATCTGCCTGCAAAAATTTAGATCAGATGCTAAATCCTTATTCTCTTGATCCATTTTCAGTAAGATATTCTTATCTGCCTCCTCCTATTCCTGATTACCTTGCACTTACATTAACTTGTTCATCCTACTGAATAGTACCTAAAGGCAGGATTCATGTTTTACTCATCTTTTGACTTCCACACAGTGCAGTGGCTGATGTAGAATAGACTCTCTATTATTAATTTTTACGCTCTAGATTTTTTCAGCTTTATTGAGGTATAATAGACAAATAAAATTGTAATATATTTTAAGTGTACATCAGTATGATTCAATATATATATTGCCTATATATACACATTATACATATATACATGTATACATATATATACACATTCAATTATATATATGCATATATATACATATAGTGTATATGTATAATGTATACATATATACATTCAATTATATATATGCATATATATATATATATACACACATATACAGTGAAAGGATTCCTGCCATCTGTTTCATTATATATTCATCATTACAGTAACATAATATATATTAATATATTAATAATATAAAATATACATTTGGTGAGAAGATTTAAGTCCTACTCTCTTAACAAATTTCAATTACACATTATAGTATCACCAAGTATGGTCACCCTGCTATACATTAGATCCTCAGACCTTATTCATCTTATAGCTGAAAGTCTGTACCCTTTTATCTAACTCTCTCTATTCCTACTCCCTAGCCCCAGCAACCACTTTTCTAATCTCTAAGAGTTTGACATTTTTTATTTTAGATTCCACATATGAATGATACCATGCATATTTATCTTTCCCTATCTGGCTTATTTCACTTAGTGTAATGGCCTCAAGGCCCATCCATGTTGTCACATTTGTCAGGATTGCCTATCTCATGGCTGAATAATATAGGAGATAGAGATATATATAGATACAGATATAATATCTTTTCTATCCATTCATCCATTGACAGACCCATAGATTGTTTGCAAATCTTGGTTATTATGCTGCAATGAACATGGGAATGCAGGTCTACCTTCTGTTTGCATTTCTTTAAAAAAATTTTTTTTAACATTTATTATTTTTTGAGACACAGAGAAACACAGGGCTTGAGCAAGAGAGCGTCAGAGACAGAGGGAGACACAGGCTGAAGCAGGCTCCAGACTCTGAGCTGTCAGCACAGAGCCTGACGTGAGGCTTGAACCATGAACTGTGAGATCACGACCTAAGATGAAGTCAGATGCTTAACTTACTGAGCCACCCAGGCGCCCTACCTTCGGTTTTCATTTCTTTTGGCTATATACCCAGAAATGGGATTGCTAGATCATACGGTAGTTTTATTTTTAATTTTTTAAGGAACCACCATACTGTTTTCCATAGTGGTTGCACCAATTAACCTTTCCCACCATCAGTGCTCAAGAGTTAGTTCCCTTTTCTCCATATCCTTACCAACATTTGTCATCTCTTATCTTTTTGGTAATAGTCACTTCAGCTGGTGTGAAGTAATATCTTAGTGTGGTTTTGATTTGCATTTCCCTGATGACTGGTGAGAGTGAGTGCCTTTTCATATACCTGTTAGCCATTCGTATGTCTTCCTTAGAAAAACATCTATTTGGTTCTTCTATTCATTTTAAAAAATTTATTTATTTAAATTCAAGTTAGTTAACATAACAGTGTAGTATTGCTTTCCAGAGTAGAACCCAGTGATTCATCACTTACGTATGACACCTAGTGCTTATCCCAACAAGTGCCCTCCTTAATGCCCCTGGCCCATTTAGCCCATTCTCCCACACACCTCCTCTCTAGCAACCCTCAGTTTGTTCTCTGTCTTTAAGAGTCTCTTATGGTTTGCCTCCCTCTCTGTTTTTATCTTATTTTTCCTCTATTCATCTTTAATCAGAATTTTTGTGTTCTTTGCTATTGAGTTGTGTGAATTCTTTATAGAATTTGGATATTAACACTTCATCAGATATATGATGTACAAATATTTCCTCCCATTCTGTAGGTTGCCTTTTCTTTGTTAATTGTTTCCTTTGCTGTGGAGAAGTTTTTTAGTTTGAGAAGTCAAACTACAGCCTTTGCCATTGATGTCAAATTCAAAAGTCATTGCCAATACCAATGTCAAGGCACTTACCCCCTATGGTTTTTTTTTTTTTTTTTTTTCTGGGACCTTTACAATTTCCGGTTTTAAATATAAGACTGTACTGCATTTTGAGTTAACTTTTGTGTATGGTATAAGATAGAGGTCCAGTTTCATTCTTTTGCATGTGGCTGTCCAGGTTTATCACTTTATTGAAGAGACCGTCCTTTTATCACTGCATATTCTTGGTTGACTGTCATAAGTTAACTGACCATATATGCATGGGTTTATTCCTGGGCTCTGTTTTCTGTTCCATTAATCTACATGTCTGTTTTATGCCTATACCATACTATTTGGATTACTATAGCTTTATAATATATTTTGAAATGAAGAGGTATGAGGTTTCCATTTCTTTCTCAAGATTGCCTTGGCTATTTGTGGCTATTTGTGGTTCCATACCGCATTAGAATTGTTTGTTCTATTTCTGTAAAACATGCCATTGGACTTTTCATAGAAATTGCATTGAATCTGTACATTGCTTTGGGTAGTATGGACATTTTAACAATGTTAATTTTTCCAATTCATAAGCATGGAGGGTCTTTCCATTTATATGCATCTTTTTCAATTTTTTTCATTAACATCTTAGAGTTTTTTCAGTGTACAAGTCTTTCATCTCCTTGGCTAAATACATTCCTAGGTATTTTATTCTTTTAGATGCAATTCCTAGTAACATTACTTTCTTAATTACTCTTTCTGATAGTTCCTTGTTCGGGTATAGAAACAAAATTGATTTTTGTATATTGATGTTGTATCCTGCAATTTTACTGAATTCATTTATTAGTTCTAACATTTTTTGGTCAAGTCTTTGGAGTTTATAGATAATGCCATTTCATCTGCAGAAAAAAACAATTTTACTTTTTCCTTTCCAATTTAGCTATCTTTTATTTCTTTTTTGCCTGTTTGCTCTGGCTAGGCCCTCCAATACTATGTTGATTAAAGTGGCGAGAGTGGACATCTTTGTTTAGTTCCTGATCCAAAGGAAAACTTTTCAGCTTTTCATCCTTAGGTATGATGTTAGCTGTGGGCTTGCCCTATATGGCCTTTATTACATTGAGATACATTCGTTCTATATCCAGTTTGTTGAAAATTTTTACTATGAATGGAAGTTGAATTTTGTCATATGCTTTATCTGCATCATTTGATATGATCATATGATTTTTATCCATCTTTTAGTAAGGTTGGGTGTCACATTGATTAATTTGTGTATGTTGAACCATCCTTTGCTTCTCTGGGGGAAAAAAATCCCACCTGATCATGGCGTATGGTCCTTTTAATTTACCGTTGAATTTAGTTTGCTGATACTGTGCTGAGTATTTTTGCATCTATGTTCATCAGTGATATTAGCCTATAATTTTCTTTTCTGTACCATGCGTGTCTGATTTCTGTGTTAGCATAGTGCTGGCCTCATAAAATGAGTTGAGAAGTATTCCTCCCTCTTCTATGTTTTGGAAGAGTTTGAGAAGGACTGACATTAATTTTTTGAATATTTGGAAGAAATCACCAGTGAAGCCATCTGCTTCCTGAAGTTTTCCTCTTGGGGAGGTTGGGTGCTCCTACATCTGTTATTAATTGTGTCTTTCTTTGGTACGGTTTTGTGAGACATATGAATCCAAGCCATTTTGGCTATCAGAGCTAAGCAATCCAGGAGCCTGTCACTTGAATGGTAGCTGTCAAAGCTGGGTACCAGACAAGTATATGAGCTCCTTGCAGGGAGATACTGACCCCTTGGAGGGGTCCTGAGGATGAGGGTAGGGGAGAGACAGAGATGGTGTCCACAGACTTCTCTGGCCTCTGGGGAGGATCACAGTCCTCTTCTAGAGGAATGCTAAATTAGAAACCTGACTCTCTAAGAAGCTTTTAAAGTACACAGAGTCCTCTTTCAGGAAAAGAATGGGAGAAGGGCATTTCTGTCTGTTTCCTCTCTGCTGAGTGCAGGGGGGGATAGCTGGTTAAGACCTGTTTCTTGGGGCACCTGGGGGGCTAGATTGGTTAAGCATCTGATTCTTGATTTCTGCTCAGGTCATGATCTCATGGTTTGTGGGTTTGAGCCCCGTGCCAGGCTCCATGCTAGCAGCACAGAGTCTGCTTCGAACTCTCTCTTTCCTTCTCTCTCTGCCATCCCCCACTCGTGCTCTATCTCTCAAAATAAATAAAGAAAAAAAAAAAAAGACCTGTTTCTTTGTTTGCTGCATTCCCATGGGGACAAGTGAATGTCATCTCCATTGGCTTTCAGAGCCAGGTGATCTAGGCATCTGTCCCTGGGTGGAGCCACATGTATGCAAGCTCCTTCCAGGAATACATGGTCAGTTTTGGGATGAGCTTAACGGACAAGACAGGAGTGATATCTACTGTTTTTTTCTAGTCTCAGGAGAGGATTGCAGTCAACCCCTAGATACCTGTTAAGTTAGAAGTCTAACTGAAGCAGCAGCTTCTAACAAATGCAAATAGATCTCTTTCAGGACTGGGAAAAGGGTGATTTTTGCCTGCTCCCTCTGCTGTGAGCTTTGGGGATATAGCCTCAGTGAGTCCTCTTGAGAAATGTTTTGTTTGCTATAGTCTTGTGTGTTTTAAAAGACATAAGCCATTGTATCCATTAAAGTTAGGTGTTTGGGGGCCCATCCCTCAGGTGGGAGTCTTAAAAGTTGGGGTGCTTGATGCACAGACCAATCCTTTTGCTCCTTGGGGAGGAGCTGGGAGTTGGGAGTTCCCTCTCAATTGTATGGTACTGCCATGGGTGTGTCTCAGCCTTTCCTAGCTGTTTCAATGTGGGTGATGTAGCTGTAGGATTGGCTCAGCTCTTTTCTGGGTTTCTTTTAGAAGGAGTTGCTCTGTGTTTAGCTGAAGATTTGTTGTGCCCATGGAAACAGGTGAATTCAGGAGGTTCTTGTCTTTCCATCTTGGACCTGATTCTGCCCAAAGCTAGTTTCTAACTCAGGCCTTAAACTAAAGGGGGGGAAAGAAGTTTTAGCTCACTTGGGGTCTGGAGAGTTGACTAAAAGTAGGTTTGAATCCAAAGCCCCACCGAAGGGCCAGAAAATAAATATTTTAGGCACACATTCTTTGTTGTAACTACTCAAGTGTGCTGTTGTAGACCTAATATATAAATACAGAGCATATGTTCTACAGTGTAATACAAAATGAATGAATGGAGATCTGTCCCAATAAAAATGCATTGGCAGAAGTCAATGGCAGGTCATTTTTGGCCCACTGGCTATAGTTTGTCAACTTCTGCTCTAAGTTATAGATACCATCAGGAATCTCCAATAATAATATACATAGCCTTTTGGGTATTGCAAATTTTGTTGGCCCAAACAGACTTATTTTTCTATTTTTTATATATAAACATAAAGGAAATTCAGGATCAAAATCCCAAAAGCATTTTAGGAAATCCAGACTAAAGGAGACCCACATTTGCAAAACTCTGAATCTACATGTAGCCATGCTGCCCACCCCAGGGAAGCTTGCACCCTTCTTCCCTTAGCCCCCAAACATTTTGCCTGTTCACCCTAAAGCAATTAAAGTTGAGGGTCCATATCCACAGCAAAGCCTCTGCCTTTCTAAAGACCTACATATGTTTTACTGCTGCACACGTTAAGACCTTAAGTCTCCAGAAACGGATTGACCAGGCATAAAAGAGCTAACCAATCCTGGCATGTAGGATTTTCTTTCCTTACTTGACATTTAGAGGAAAGTGAGTATATTTTCCTTAATCCCTGGAGCTGCATAGCGCTGCCACTTAAGAAGCCAGGGAGACCAACTCGGGTACCTTCTATTGTCCTGGAAGCATAGGTATGCTCTCTTGTAAAATCGAGTTAACAATATTGCCTACCTCATAAAGCTTTTGTGAGGATTTCATACTTATTCATGACCACTTAGTACGGTATTTAACATAATGTAAGTATGTAATAAGTACTACCTATTTTTCATAATATTATTATTCACCGAAGAGGCTGGTAGAAGAGTGTCAGTAATTTTTTTTTTTTAGTTTTACAAAAAGCCACTAACAGCAGCCTAATACCACTAGTTTGCTACCAATTAGTCTGCTGAATTTTCTTCCCAAGAGATATTCATTTATTCTGATCCCAAAATGAGTCAATCCTTTCCCATTAGCCAATATATGTTATACTCCGTACATTTCTCTTCCAGAACCCATTGCATGCATACATTATTATTCAAGCACATTAATTTTCCTTCAGAGCCTCGAGGCAGGTGCAAAATCTAGCTTACCAGGATTCTGCGAAGTCTAGTCTTGTCCTGGCTCCTCTGGATACATTACAGCTGTATCAGAGGGAGGTCTCATGAGTGCTTCTTTAGCCAAAAAGCCCTGCAAAGAAACATGAGGCATCAGTTCAAACCAGTTTGGGAAAGATTGCAAAGCAACCTGGTATCTACCCACCAAAACTGTAGGAGAGGAATAGATTTCGATTTCATAAAGTCAAAAATAGAAAGAGCATCAGAATTCACCTCCTTTGTAGCAAATGAAAGATATATATCCTTATGTCAAACTCTAAGCAAATATTGCCTGCTTAGGGCCACTTCTTCCCACTGTCCTTTGGTGTGGCCTGTTCTCCATCTAGCTGGGATAATATTGGGTCCCAGGCTTTTACCGAATTCAAAGAAGTGCCAGCTTTTGCAGGCGTATGTTTTTTGGTCTCTGTCCTTAAAGATATCTGTAACTCGCGGTTATTAGAGGAGTATTAGGACCAGTTATCCAAAATTCCCTGAAATACTTGGAAAGATCTGAAAGTTGTAAAAAAAAAAAAAAGCCCAGAATGTGTTGGACCTGAGCTCACATCCCTGCCTTGCCATTTAGTAACTAAATTTTGGTGAGCCTCACTTTCTTGAAATGAGCATATATCATTTAAAAAAAAATATTTCTTTAGTTTGAAAGAGAGAGAGAGTGCACAATAGCAGGGGAGGAGCAGAGAGATGGAATGAAGAGAGAATCCCAAGCAGGCGCCACACTGCCAGCACGGAGCCCCATGTGGGGTTCTAGCTCACTAACTAAGATCATGACCTGAGTGGAAGTGAAGACCACCCAGGCCTCCCCAAAAGAGTATATATCCTGCAATATAGTGAGTTCTTCTTTTCTTATTTATGTGTGTTTTCCCCAAGAACAGCTCTCAGCCCCACTGCCGGGGCCCGCGGACCCCTCTTGAGAAAGAAGTAGGCTCTGCCCACAGGCGACGGGAGCCACACGGGTGGCCACCCGGCTGAGAAGAAGGGCCACAGCTGGGCAGTCTGTTACCCCCACGGTATGTTCCTCCCCAGTGACTAGCAAACGCTTTCTCACCTTGGCGACGACCCCACCATCATCTACAAAATGGTCAGAGACCAAGTTTTGGGGGGAGGTGGGACTGCGGCCGGCGAACAGGAGGCGTCCTGAGCGCAGGCGGCAGGACTGAGGCCTGCGCCCCAGCAGGCTCCTCCCGCTCGCGGCGCCGTTCAAAATTCGGCAGAGCGCAGGTGTGTTGGTGGGAAGACAAGGCATTTCCGGTGAGAGCGAATAGAAGAGCTGAGGCACGCGCACTCACGGACAACTCGGTAGGCCGCGGGCGGCTCAGCACGCTGTTTCCGGCTCCACCCACACCAAACGCTCCGCCCCAGCGTGCAGACTGGCTGTAACGCTTGGGCCTCCCCTGCCAAGGGGCCGGGTGTGCCTGCCTTACCAGCTCCACCGCTCCGCCTACACCCCACCTGCCCGAGGGGGTCCCTGGAAAGGGAAACAGCCTACTCGAAAGACACCTGGAGCGCTCCAGCGGCACCACGGAGGACCCGGGGCCACATGCTGCCACTGCCATAGTGACAAGCCGCTGGGTGGCGCAGGGCGTTTCCCGCCACAGGGAGGGCCACTCACAGCCACAGCCAAGAGGTGAGTGAGAGTGGCCTCTGCCTCAGAGGGCAGGGGAGCAGGGTCCCGCCAGGGTCTGCCTATTCCCACTGCCCCCTCCACATGCAACCAATAGAAGGGAGGAGGGTGAGGGGCCCTCTGCTGAGCCAGAAGAGCTATTTCGTTGGCCATGAATGTCCCTCTGTGGTCTGACCAGTCCCGGAAAGAGAAAAGTCACCACACTGATGGGTACACTTGGTGAGTTCTTATTGACAATAATATCTAACACCCAAGATTGTCAGGGAGACCAGGTAGGTAGGTTGGTAGGTAAGTCCGTAGGCATTTCCTAGTGACTTCGGGAAAGTAAATAAAACCAAAAAATTTTCACCGTAGAACTGAATACACAGCTAATCCTGATACAAATATGTTTGTGAGTTCCAAAACAAAACCAAAGGAACCTTAAAGTTATTCCTAACTTTTAAACCAACTCCCAGGTTTACAGTGAAGATGAGGAATAAGGCAAAGAAAGAGTGACACCTCCCACTTTTAAAGTACACACTCTCCCTCCCCGGGGCCTGGTCAGCTCATGCTGTGGTGCTCCGTGTTCTCGGGAGGGAGGGGATGATATTCACCTGGTTTCCCCTCTCTGCCACCTTCTGGATTGTACAGCTGTGGCCAATATAAGGCCATATGTGGATTGGACGGTCTTTTTTTTTTTCTATATTTTTATTTATTTCTAGGAGAGAGAGAGAGAGAGAGACATTGTGAGCAGGGGAGGGTCAAAGAGAGAGGGAGATACAGACTCTGAAATAGGCTCTAGGCTCTGAGCTGGAAGTCAGCACAGAGCCCGACGCGGGGCTCGAACCCACGAACCGCGAGATCATGACATAAGCAAAAGTCGGACACTTAACCGACTAAGCCACCCAGGCGCCCCAGGACGTTCTTGATCAATCCTAGCCACAGGAGAATCTGAGGAGATGGTTTAAGAGCTGTGGCCAAGTTCTCTGGAACTTGCCATCTAGTGGCTCTTGTTCCTCTTCTGGATCTAAATTTTGGTTAACAGATTCCTAAGTTGTTTAAATGCCTCTCTCCTATCTAAATCCCTGTGTCATCCCTTGTAGTATTTTCTCAGAATCTTTAGGTTTGGAACCTTAAATTTTTCTTTCAGATCTCCTCCTAAGGAAGCGAGTCTGAATGACTGCTTAGGTAGCTGCTCCATGAATACCAAAGCAGATTACGGCGTGAATGAGAAATAAAACTTAATTGTCCTAAGCCACTGAGATTTTTAGTTGTCTGCTGCAGCACTTAGCCCAATAATGCCTACATTTTCTTTTTCTTTTTTTAATAGTTTATTGTCAGGTTGGTTTCCATATAACACCCAGTGCTCATCCCCACAAGTGCCCTCCTCCATGTCCTTTACCTCCTTCCCCTCCCCCCATCCCATCTGCCCTCAGTTTGTTCTCGGCAATTAATGCCTACATTTTCCAGTAAAATTAAAGACTATGGTTTATCAGTAGAAAGGTAGTCAGTAGACTGAAAATCAGGAAAGTGTTGTGCTATGAAAAAGACATTTGCAAAAATCTGTTGCCCGCAATAATTGGTAGGCAGACCATGTGCTTATTGATAGGTAGCTCTAGTGAAACAGGTCAGAAAACAATGTTAGTAGAATAGTGTTATTAGTAGTTAGTGTATCCTTACTGGTGTTGTCTGCATTTGGCAGGGTATTATAAGAAACAAATGAGCCTAGGAGAGTTGTCGATGTTGTAAGCAGAAACAAGAGAGAATAGAAAAAAAAACCTAAAAATGTGGGCCATTAAAGGGTTGGAAATGTCTGCAACCTCTAAGTCCCAAACAGTAAATGATGTGATTGAGAAAGACTTTGAGTAACCAAAAAGCCTCTGTTGAACAAAGTGATTAAATGTTTCAGCAAACATCACATTAATCGCCATTTTCAGCCACCATTAAGTTAAGGGGAAAAAAAAAAAAAACAAGTGGAGGAATTAGACAATAAAATCAAGCTGATTTGGGATCAGTGTCTGGAAAGCATCTTTGGATGTGGTTACGGGGACATGGTACTTATTGCAAACAAATAAATTCGAAGCATTGTTCGTGAGGAAATTGCATGGCACAGGAAACCATGAGGGTGCTCCAAGGGTGCTTGTAATTAGAAAGCATTAAAATAATCTTTAGGAAGACAGTGGGCTGTCAAAGCTCTGTATCCTCAAAGAAGGCCCAACACACTTCAGCTGTGCCAAGGAGGGTAAGAGATCAGGAAGAACCTTGCCAGGGGTAGACCATGGAGAATAATGTGCAAGAGTTCCTTACAGAGAGCTGACTCAGGGAAGAATCAAGGTTCTTCTGTTCTCCAGGTTGGGAGCCTTCTCAATGTTTGTATAGCTGGATTAGCCCTGACCAATAATTGTTGTAGTTCCCTTTTTACTCTTTCCAAATGGAACTGTTTGTGAGGATGGATGTCAGGGACAGATACTAAGTTCATAGGTCACAGGACTATGAGGAATTTCGAAGAAATCTATATCACAGGTCAAAGGACATGCATTACCTGAGATTCCAAGCTTTGAACTGGAATTTAGAAGTGAGTATAAGCTATGTGTGGAAAAAGAGGATAAAATAAAAATTGGGTTACTGGAAAGAGCAAGCTATGGTAGAAATGTTCACCAATATCCACGTTCCCTTGTCTCGAACACACAGAAGAACTGCATTTCCCAGCCTGATTAGATATGAGCAGGTAATTGAGTTCCAGCTAATAGAATGTGGCCAGAAATAAAGTAGTCTAGCACCAGGCACAGCCCCCACAGCCTCTTGCAATAGAAGAATCTGAGACCCTAGAACAAACTTAGGACACCGTAGTCCACAGGCCAAACTTGGCTCACTGCCTACTTTTGTACAAGCCAGGATCCAAAATGACTATACATTTTACAGTTACTAAAAAAGCAGGATATGAATATTTTACAACCTATAAAACTATACAAAAATTTGAAACAAAATGTCAGTTTTATTGGAACACATTCACATTAACAAACATATATTATCTGGACCTGCTTTTGCATTTCAGTAGCAGAGTTGAATAGTTGCAACAGAGAACGTGTGTGTGGCCCTCACCGTGTGTGTGGCCCTCTTATTGCTGCATCCTGATAACTCAGTACAGTATCCACTTCAGTGATGCAGGTATAGCTGGCTGGTATTTGGAGGGCTGTGCATATCATTGTATTTTATTTTTTTTTACTTTTAGTGCATACTCATTAAGTCTAAACAGGAAATGAAGAGAAAAGGGAACTTCACATGGTGCATTTATAAGGCCAAACGGAGTGTGGATTATTTTATTATCAAATTAGGTGGCAAAGCATTGTGTTTTTTGTACAATAACCTTCTATGTGAGGTAGTCAAAATAGTATGCCCGCCGCCCCCAAAGGCCTCCAGATCCACATTCCTTAAACCTGTGAATGTAACCTTACATGCCAACAAGGTTTTTATAGATGCTATGAAATTAAAGATCTTGAGATGAAGAGGGATTTTACAAATTTAAACTAGATACAGAATTTTATTTACAACTATTTAGGTTAATGGCATTTTGCTACATCCAACGAAGAGCACAGTACTCTGAATAAATCTTGTCACAAAAGCACTAAGACCCACTGGAACCAGCTTTGGGACTCAGGGTATATAGCTCCTCAACAAGCTGCAGTCTTCAGTACGTGACTGCTACTGCTATTCTTGTATTCCAATGGATGCTTTGTTTTGTTTTGTTTTTGTAAATATGTACACACACCAGCAGGTCACGGGCCTAGGATGAGTCCCTAGTGATGCAGCAGTGTAAACAAATTGGGTCACTGTAAGTCTTTGACAGAATATACTAATCTGTTCCAGGAATTTTGTTTGTAAAAGTGTTAAAGACAAAAATAAAGATGAGCCCACAGATTAACCAAATCCTATTTTCTGCACATTGCAGTTTTGGCTTTAATTTAACACTGACTATATAATACTCTACTACTACCACATGTTTACAACCCAGAAAGGCATATTTTTTTTTACTTTAGTGTTTGTAAAGAGGGATTTAAAATGCTTTTTTTTTTTTTAACACAGCGATTGAGCTTAGTGCATTTTATATAATATGCTGAGGTTTACCTATCCTACTACAAATAACTTCTCAGTTCCCAGCCTGAACCATAAACGCAATTAGAAATCAATGAACAGAAGCGAAGAACTTGGTAAAACATAAATTTGTTGTCTAAAGAAATAAGATTGTTTTCCTGGCAATACAGTATTCTTTCAGTGGCCAAACCACCTAGTGCAGAGTAATAATTTACTTTGTATCAGCACAAATATCGAAATACCATTAGAAACACTTCCCCTTTTATGAAAAGGTTTATGCCAACATGACATAAAATGGCCCTTTATACTAGGAACATAAGAGAGATTTTTAAACTGTTTCGTTTAAAATCCTGTAGCAGCAGACCTACAGTTTTAACTGTTTGGTTCAGAAGCTTACCATTCCAGGAAGACATTGGGACCATTATCATCCTAGAGGTCCTGATATTATCACAGTGGTCCTTCTGCAAAAGGAAGCAGGACAAAGTCAGAGTAAGAAATGGATGATGGAAACTCCAATGGAATTTGGAGCGGTAAGATTGCTAGCTGGGGACCCTGAAGTGAGGAATTCAGGAATCCTGCAGAGGCTAGAAAAGGCAGGAAACAAGTTGTCTCCTACATCTTCAAGAAGGACCACAGCCCCATCAACACCTGGATTTTAGTTCAGGAGGACTCCGTTTAGCTTTCTAACTTCCAGAAATGTAGGCTACTAAACTTGTGTTGTGTTAAATCACTGTTTGTGGTATTTTGTTATAGCATCAAAAGGAAACAAACTAATGCAGTATGCATTGAAAATAACAGGCAATAACTATTACCAATTAAAATATTTCCAACTGACAGGAAAGCAATGTCCAGAAAGTTAAGAAAATTTAAAACAAAATGTCTTATCACAGCATAGACTTTCTTCATCAAAAGTAAAACAAACAAAAAACAATGGGGCTGCAACCTAAGTCAGTTTCCCTTTGCTGGTCAAGCAAAGAAATGTACTTACTGATATAGTTAACTAAATTGTGTTAGAAAAGATCAAGAAATGTATCCAGAGAAAATGAATTCAAAACTCTTACTCTTCTAATAAAAATAGTTATTCAAATTGTGGAGGACATTGGGAACACCATTACTAGTTGATTGTAAAAAACAAGGCAAATAATTTTAAGCGGTTTATCAGTTCTTGATGAGTAAATGTTATCCACACTACTCAGTTGTTTATTTGATGCCAAATTTAAAATTACTGAATCATCTGAATGGAGCCCTTACAGGTGAACACATTTCCAGAGGCCCTGAGGAAGCATTAGTTCAGCACAACCTGAAGTAGAATCTGCTAAGATGTATTATACCTGGTGATGGCAAAAATATGTGCAAGTCAGGGAAAGGCTTAGTTGGACACATTCACAAAAGTAGTGAAAAAATAAGGTATTTAAAGCCTGTGGTTGTTCATTATATTATTTATGAGCAGGGATTTTGCAGAAAATATTTGAGTCTGTCATGTGCTTTGAAACAGAAGTGCCAACAATGTACTTCCGTTGATCTCATGGATGTTTCCATCATCAGTTTCATGAATTTTTACAAAGAGCAGAAGCTGGATAACCTGACTTGCCTTACTGCAGCAGTTTGATGGGTTAGCAATGTTAGTATGTTTTGAGTCAAAATGGAAATTTTTCTGAAGAAAAAAAAACTGTCCTCATCCACTGTTATCAAATTCTGAATAACTTTGGAAGTCAGCTTTTTCCATAGTACTGATAATGGTTAGTGAATTCAGCCTAAAATTTCAAGGCAAAATAGCACTTATATGTGGAAAACATACTGCATAAAATGATTTCCATAGCAATTAATGTTCTTTGAGTCACAAGTGATGTCTAGCTGTTTCATTTACTTCCTGTGCTATAATTTAATTCTTTTAATGTTTATTTTTGAGAGAGGGACAGAACGTGAGCAGGGGAGGGGAAGAGAGGGAGACACAGAATCTGAAGCAGGTTCCAGGTTCTGAGCTTTCAGCACAGAGCCTGATGCAGGGCTCGAGCCCACAAACTGTGAGATCATAACCTGAGCCAAAGTCGGATACTTAACCAACTGAATCACCCAGGCACCCCAGCCTGTGCTGTAAATTTAAAACAAAACCCAAAATCTCCAATCTCATAGAAATTTTCAGTGATATGTTTTCCCAGCTCAAACAACTGTTCCAACGATGTTTTTATGGTATCTTAATGCAAGTACAAAAGGAATTTCCATATGTCAAAATCCATGTAATCATTCAATTGAGGAGCTGCCTTCTAACCTTTGAATCAGAAGTGGTTAGTCTACAGTGTAATGACAGGTTAAACAGCAAGAGAAAAATCTATTAGTATCCTGAAAATGCGTTTCAGGAGAAGAATATCGTAAATTAAAATCAAACACTCATGGATTGATATCTGTATTGGCAAAGCTTATCCTTGTGAAAATATATGAAAAAAATCTAATTATAGTTCAGCATTAGTTGATGAACTTTTGCAACATTATGGTAATAGGGAAACTAATTTTAAACCTCCATTAAACAGAAGTATATCCCCCAACAAAATAACTTCATTTTTTATATCCGTAGAGTTGTATTACAAAGAACTGTACATATATACTTAGTTATTATATTTTGAATTTCATCAAAATAACATTTGCTGAAATTTCTTTTCTCTTGTGTTACATAAATATCTAGATAATATCTGAGTTTTCCTCTTGACTGGCAAATCCTAAAATATTTAGTATCTGTCCCTTTACAGAGAATATTTTCTAACCCTGCTTTGGAAGATGGTGAAGTCATTAGATGCAAGGAGACAGAGTTCCTAATCACTAATGTGGAAGGCTTACCACTGAACCCTCAACTGGATCATGACGTGAATGAGAAATTACCCTTTACTGTGGTAAGCCACCAAGATTTGTGAGTTGTTTGTTACAGCAGCCAGTGTTTCTATGAATAAAACAATCTCTTAATTATGTGATTGAGACTCACATTTAAGGAAACCTCAGAAACCATGAACACTTCCAGGAAATACTTAAGTCACTTTAGGAAATGGTTACAGATGCATTATTTTAGCAAAGTAGATCAGCACGGGGAATTCATCTTTCATCACTCCAGCCAACATTGTTTAAAGCATTGTGAGCAAGGTTATATGCAAGGTTGATTTGATGTTTCACTTTGAATTATAAATTCCCACTTAGTTTTGAATTGAGCAATTTCATACATTTTAATCAATAAATCATCGGAAACCACATGCAATAATTTGTTCAATGGAATTCATTGCTCAGATGAAGAAAGAACATGCATTTTTTTGCTGTCCTAAATGAGAAATTTCTCTTAAGCTCTTCTGTGCTTGCAAACTAGAAAAGAATAAAATTTGAGGTTCGCATGGGACATTACTTTGAAATATTCCCAGAGAGATCACTAGGCAAACTCCTGTAATAAAATGCAACCACCAAGCAGTCAATATTTGTCCCAATTACATAAGGAACTAGAGAGAGCAAAACACTGAGAAGAGATTTTTTTTCTTCCATTTGGCATTGCAAAATGAACAATTACCTAAAGTGATAAGCATTTCACTTTCTGATTCAGAGTACAGTGCTGTTCATAAGATTAAATTATATATAAGCATGGCTTAATATTTCTTTTTATTTCTTAATATTTCTCTTAAAAATCCCTTATTTAAAAAATATTTTCTGAATATGCATAATATAACTGTGTATCCAAGATCTCATCCTGATAATTCTAATTAATGTCTCCCAATTGTTCCTACATTTGAGAGTCACTCAAGGTAAGTGTTTCTTAACATGTCAGTTGTCTGGGCCCAGAAATTCTGATGCATTAGGTATGGTGAAGACCCAGGAGTGCACATTCTTAGATTTACCTTGAAGGTTAAACCGTATGTTGGATATTATGAGTTGGATCACTCAGCCTCCGTTTTTGCCATCTTATATTCTCTTGCAGTAGGGTTCTGGCTGCTAGTTAATTCCAATGTTTAGATGCACTTGCAGAAAATTTGGAAGGCAAAAGTAAAGTAGAAGCCATCTTTCTTTCCCCTGGTACCCATTTCTTTCCTCAAGCATGATTGTTGTCACAGACTTTCTCGGGTAATGCTTCAGTGTCCATCATCCAGTTTTTTGTGTGTTGAACAGTGGCCGCTTCAGAGGCACAAATGGTGTTACTTTTTTCTGACATAGTTCCAGTAACAACCTACTATTCTAGAACTATTCTTCCATTTCCCAGACAGGAAACTACTTACATAACTTTCAACTACTCTGTAAGGATCGAATTCTCTGCATCATATCAGTTTCTGCTTTAAAAAACTCAGAAGTGTTTGTTTCTTTAACTAAGCTTTGACTAATAAAAAAAAATATATGACATCAACCACAGTGTTACACAGTAGGGGATCCTAGATACCAGCATCATTTGTAACTCTTAGAAACCTATTTTCTCATCATATAAGAATGTGTTTATGAGAAGAATCATTAATGGGGTCAAGATACTATTGAATTTTCTTGATTGATATTTGGACCGCAAGTAGAATTTCCTACTCCTACTCAAGTCCACCCCCCACACCACCCCTCCACCCCCAACCCCCGCCTCAACTCAACACACACACATCAAAGGACCAGGGATCACTGTAAGCCCTTTAACACTGCTCCTGTAGGTAGAGATTACCTTTAGGCTACAACCACAGACCCTTTCTTCTAGGGCTGGTATCATGTGCTAGGGCAGACATTGTTTTTGTTTTTTGTTTTTTCCCAATGCTACTATCACATTGCCTGCAACAGTGCCTGACAATCACATTATTATATAAGGAATTCAATAAGTAGGCAGTACAGATTTATTGACTAATGCATTACTCTAACACAGGCTTAAAGGAGTTATTGCTTCTTATCAAGGTGCAGCTTCCAGAGCCTTGTATTGTCTCAGGGATAGAATGGTATATTAAGGCCAAAAAAAAAAAATCCAGGGTCTAGAAGAAAGCATGAACTCCAGTAGTCAGGAATTTTGCATAGCAATCTAAATCTCTGAACACAATTATTCTTACCTCTATGCTTTGCAAACTGGTTAGGCGACTCTGTGACCTTATATTTTGCCTTAGATGTTGCTTTGAGCTAATATTTGTCTACTGCTATTCCCTTGAATAACATCCCAGAAACAACTCTGCTACCTTCCATCAGAATGCCAAGCCTAGTCTTGCACAGCTTTGGTTTTCCAAGCCCCTTAACAAGTAACTGGGTGCTGAAGTGGAATCCCTGTCTTAGTAATAAGACCAAAATCTAAGTTGCCAAAATCTACAGCCATGTTTAGAGTTAGGTTTTGATTAGGTGACTTAAAATTGAGCCCTAGAGCACTGGGCTAGTGTGTGCATCCCTCTACCTAAGGTAAAATAGGTCCCAGAAGCTGATTGGTGTGGTAGTACTGATGGTCAGTGGTGGCCATCAAGGTGTAAGAGCCGAAAGAAGTAGGTTAGACAAATCGAGATAAGCTCTGCTATGAGGAAATTTCATTTTATTCCTATCATCCCCACTCGCTGATCCTTATAATCAAACAAGGAATTCTCAAGGTTTGAATAGAGGGAAGCTCTGGGACATGGATCTCCAAGCAGTATTTTGTCTAACTCCATGACTTGTATCTATCTGCTAGGGTTCCCTCACTTCCATTATCATTGCTGCTACTCACTCTTTAAAACTGTGATCCAGGGGTGCCTGAGTGGGTCAGTCAGTTGAGTGTTCAGCTTCGGCTCAGGTCATGATCTCACAGTTTATGAGCTATCAGCCCAGATGCTGCTTTAGAACTCTGTCCCCCTCTCTATTCCCCACCCCTGCTTGTTCTCTCTTTCTCTCTCTAAAAAAATAAATAAACATTAAAAAAATAAATAAAACTGCGATCCAATAATAGAAAAAAAAAGGACTTTGTTAACCTTGCACACAATTGAAGATGGAATTTTTAAGAATTACCAGTGATTCTAAGGTAGATAAAATTAAACAACAGTAAAATACAAACAACATGAAAACTATCTCTTTTTTCTAAAAATGGTTTATGAACCTACAGAAACACCTTTTTAGCTACAATGCAGGACTGGTATTCACCTGTCTCTAATATGGTTTCCAGCCCTTGCTGATTCTTTCCTATTTCCATGAGACAGATGGCATCTCTGTGTTCAGATTTGCTGATAAATTTTCCAATTTTCTCTCTCACACAAAAATATCTTCCATTTTAGTAAATATTGAAGTATCTCTTCTATAACCCATCTTCCTGTTTCTTTTATGTTTATTTATTTATTTAAAAAAATTTATTGTTTTATTTATTTCTGAGAGAGAGAGAGAGACAGCATGAGTAGGGAAGGGTTAGAGAAAGAGGGAGATACAGAATCCAAAGCGGGCCCCAGGCTCTGAGCTAGCTGTTAGCACAGAGCCTGACGTGGGGCTTGAACCCAAGAACTGTGAGATCATGACCTGAGCTGAAGTCAGACACTCAACCAACTGAGCCACCCAGGAGCCCCTGTGTTTATTTCTTTTTGAAAGAGAGAGAGAGAGACAGAATGCAAGCGGGAGAAGGGCAGAGAGAAAGGAGACGGAATCCAAAGCAGGCTCAAGGTTCAGAATTGTCAGCATAGAGCCCATCGCGGGGCTCGAACATGAGATCATTACCCGAGCCGAAGTCAGACGCTCAACCAACTGAGCCATCCAGGCGCCACCCCTCCTCCCCCCCCAACTTAGTGTTTCTAATCACTAAACTGAAATCACTTAGCAAAGACTAGATTTTATAGCAAAAGACTAGATTTTATTTTGCTGGTTCAGTTTCCAGTCACTGATTTTGGACAGCACCCATTGATTTGGTAGAGGAAATATTTGCTGAAATCTCACATGCTAAGCACTGTGCAAGGTTCTAGGCATACAAGGATGAACAGCCACAGACTTTCCAGAAAGCTATCTGTGGTAACACGGACAGGTCCAAAAAATAACTAGAACACAAGGCATGATGGGACTTGAATTGGAAATTGAATTATCAAAGTAATTACCAAATTTGTCAGGCAATAAACAAGATGAAGGCTGAAATTCTGCTTATGGAACAGAACATTGGATAGAGAAAATCACCACTGGTGACATTTAAGAGAGTAATTTTGGTGGGGATAAGCTTTACTGTCTCTGAGACAGAACTTTTTCTCCTAAATTTTTAGATTATATCAATTCTGAGAGTGCATCTTTAGCTTTCAAAAAGACAGGGTTTAGTTACAGTTTTAAAGTATTTTTGGGCCATTATTTTTCTAAGCTTTAATTTATTGTTTTTAAATTGCGTATAAAGTTTTGTTTCTTTTGACACTGACCTATACTCATGATTTTGACAGTTTTATATGTAATTTATAAAGAATTCTTTTATATTTGAGATTAACAATCCAGGGCCAACATGATTTTAGGTAGTTTATATTTGTTTTAAAAGAGTAAGCTACAAAACACTTGACTGTAGGTAAAGTATTTGAAAGTTAAATTTTAGTAACAGATTTTACTGAGCTGCTTCTTTTAAATTTCAGGAGGTCAGAAATGCAGAACCCAATCCATTCTATTAATTTTCATTAAATATTCTCAATACTGTTTGTATTTTTCTTATTTTCTAAAGAGATATGCATGGCCATTTAAAAAATACATTTTTGGGGCGCCTGGGTGGCTTAGTCGGTTAAGCGTCCGACTTTCGCTTAGGTCATGATCTCGCGGTTCGTGGGTTCGAGCCCGCGTCGGGCTCTGTGCTGACTGCCAGCTCAGAGCCTGGAGCCTGTTTCAGTCTGTGACTCCCTCTCTCTCTGACCCTCCCCTGCTCACGCTGTCTCTCTCTCTCTCCTAGAAATTAAAAAAAATAAAAAATAAAAAATAAATAAAAAATACATTTTTATCATGTTTAGTTTTTTTTAATGTTTTTTTTTTTGAGAGAGACAGAGCACCAGTGGGGGAGGGGCAGAGAGAGAGGGAGACACAGAATCAGAAACAGGCTCCAGGCTCTGAGCTGTCAGCAGGAAGCCCGACGCAGAGCTCAAACCCATGAACTGTGAGATCATGACCTGAGCTGCAGTCGGACTCTTAACTGACTGAGCCATCCAGGCATCCCTAAAAAAGACTTAAAAATAGTTCCCATAAAATATTCTAACTTGGGGACTATACGTTTCCTCTGCATTTCTGCAACCATAAAACCATTTCATTGTACATGACAAGAAAAAAGGTGAAGGGTTTTGTTCCAATTAATTGTGTGAATCCATGCTGTTGTGCCAGTCTCCTTAAAACCTTCCCATTTGCTGTTGGCACTTACATAGGCCACTGAAAGAATAATCCTGGGAATTACTGAATCCTGTTCCCTCATTTTGCTGATGAGATTCAGAAAAGAGAACCGATGTAACCAGGCTACACATACCCTTGGTTTATGGCAAAAACGGGAATAAAACCCAAAATTCTAGGTTCCTATTTTAGGACACTTTTATTATAACACAGCTGCCTCCTTAATTAGCTATAAAATAATAAAAGGTCACTCTTGAAATAAAAGTTTTAAGTGAAAGATTCTTTATTGTACCCAGGTATTTAAGTATATCTGTGATAAATAATGATATGAAGTCCCACTTTTGTCATTTAGGATATTTAAGAGAATGCCATTTAAAGTCAGCATTTGACTTGAGTGATAAGCAAGGTAGCATGTAGTTTTCAGTCAACGTAATACTCTAATAGTATTTCATTAGAAATCTTTTTGGCTAGTAAGTATTTTTTGAACACTCCTGCTTGCAGAGTACTATCCTAGTTTCCGGTGAAAATGGTTGGGGAGGCTGAAGACGATTAAAGAGAAATACAGGATATGGTCTTTATATTTAAATAAAGCCTTCAGTATAGAAGTTTGAAGGAAAACTCCATCAACAAGTAAAAGAACTTTATTTGTGATATTTTAGATCTTTTAAGTTTTTTATTTGCCAAAATGTAGTGCTAGAGGAAATTATCCCTAACTTCTCTCTTACTCGACACCCCAGATCTCATTCCTAGTATAAATAGTAACACATCGGTCATAAAGACAGTTATAGAATCTAATCACTTTTTACCATTTCTACCATTATATAATACAGAATCTGATTCCATTTTGGGTGTTGGACTGCTTACGGGTTTTAAGCCTTACCATTCCCTCCTGTCTTCTGCCCCACATCGAGCAGAGCTCCTGCGAAAGCACCTGGTGCCCCTGTCTTGGACACCAGTGGGAGGTTGAAATCGTGTGTGGGAACTCTCCATCGAGCCCCACTTCCTAAGCACCACAGACCCCTAAGTTTTCCTGCTCTCACAGGCCATTTTGGGGCCTTCTTAGAAGGTCTATCCTGTTCTCTCCAAAAAGCCATGTTATATGAATACCAAACGTTTTTTATGCCCTTTTGGTGAGTGAGTGAGTGAGTGTGTGTGTGTGTGTGTGTGTGTGTGTGTGTGTGTGTGTGGTCATCAGTCTTGACATCTGAAACAAATTTTGGAGGTGCATCCTGTTTCTGTGGAGTGGCCACAACACGTTATCATATTGGTTGAAGCCTCTTGCCTGAATTGTTGCAATAACCTTCCACATTCCTGGTCTCCCAACTTCAGCTCTTACCTTACTTTTGTCTGATTTCCATAGGGCAACCAGGATGATCATTTTCAAATGTAAGTTATGTCACCCTTCCATTCAAAATCCTCCAAAGCAGTCATTCAGAAGAAGAGCCACAGTTCCTGCCATGGACAAGGATACTTTTTGTGATCTTCCCTCTCCCAATACTTTTCTGACATCGTCTCTTACCCTCGTACTGTTCGCCACCTTTATGAGTTGCTCTGGCTAGCCGCAGGGGCCTCCTTGTGGTTCCTTAAACATCTTGAGCGTACCCCACCTCACTTCCACTTTTTTGTTCCCTCTACTGGACTTCCGGTCCTGTGCTGGTCTTCCAGGTAGCCTGTTGGCTAGTTCCCTCACTTCTTCATGTTTCTCTTCAAATACCACTGTATCACTGTGGCCTTCTCTGACCCCCTACACATAAAATAGCTATTCTCTCACTCTCAAACACTCCCAATCTCTGTTACCCTGCTTTATTCTTTCTTCAAGCATTGGTCTTCCTTCAACATATTACATATTATAGCATACAATTATAGTGTGTTTTCAACTAGAAGTTAAGCTTCCTGAGATCAGGGACTTTGTTTTCTTTATTGTTATGCCCCTCATAATTGTCAGTGCCTGGCATAGAACAGGTCTTCAATTTATTTGTCAGGGCATACACACACCAGAACCCATAGTTCTGAAAATATCCTGCTTGGTTAACTGAGCTAATTTTTAAAAATATTTATATTTGAGAGAGAGGGAGAGCACATGAGAGTTGGGTGGGACAGCAGAGAGAGAGGGAGACAGGATTTAAAGCGGGCTCTATGCAGCGAGCTGAGTTCGACTTGGTGGTTGGAACCCATTAACCGTGAGATCATGACCTGAGTTGAAGTCAGACGCTTAACTGCTTAACCAATTGTCACCCAGGTGCCCCTAACTAAGCTAATTTTTAATCCCTTCTTTTCTCTATTGACACACAGATATATAATATTCATTGACAGACTTTTTTTTTGTTCTTTCCCCAAATTTCAATCTTTCCTAGGCAAGCTGACAAAATTTTTAAATGAAAGAGTGACACTAAAAAGAACTTAATTTTATTTTCTGATCTTATTTTGTATATAACTTCTGCAAACAAATTCTTTTTTAAAAAAATTTTTTAAATGTCTATTTTTGAGAGACAGAGAAACAGAGTGTGAGCAGGGGAGGGGCAGAGAGAGAGAAAAACACAGAATCCAAAGCAGACTCCAGGCTGTCAGCACAGGCCTCAAACCCACAAATTGCGGGGTCATGACCTGAGCCAAAGTCTGCTGCTCAACCGACTGAGCCACCCAGGTGCCCCTGTAAGGAGGTACTTTCCATTGGCTTGCCATTTGTGCAAGGAATGTAAGGCTATATCTTAAACTGAGAGTCATTGGCTTGATTTATATTCAGATAGACACAAAAAAGGGGGATATTGAGGTCATTTGGGGCCTATCTTACTTCAGGTACCAGGATAATTATTCTATCAGGCATTTTCTGAACTCTCCAGTGCTTTGGTTACATTTCTGCCCTGTAGTGTTTACATGGATGGGCTGGTAATATGCTATTTGGGAATCTGCAGTTTGTCTCAACTGCATTTGTTTTGTTCTGTTGAGATGACTCACCATGGCAATGCTTTGAAGGCAGTGGGAGCTCTGTGTTTTCATCCCCTCCAAAGAGATGCCTGCTACCTGAAGGCTCAGCAGAGAATGTAAAAACCTGACTCCTCCACCAAGCAAGACAGTTCCTACAGAAAGCGGCATGCAGTAAGGGTCTCACAGAAATCTTCACACTTTTTACATTTTGATCTTCTACATATTTCTTCTGCTAAGCCATTATTAAAAAAAAAAAAAAAAAACTCAAACTGTACTTAAACGCCAGGATCGAGGATGTGTGATGCCCCAACTAATAGGACCCATGGAGATTTGTTATTGCATTTTAACCTCATGGAAATTCCAGCACCAGATATGAAGTAAAATCCTGAGTTTCTTTCACTCTGCATTTGAATTAGAGACTTTGAATTCATTTTTTCATACTTTAGCTTTGCCTTTATTTGTAACACTATGACACTTAGCATCCCAAGTCATGCATACTTGTGCTCCTCCGTTCTTATGACATTTATCATAACCTTGAATTTTACTTCCTTTTATAGGTTGGCCATCCCCAGACTATAAGTTGGTTGAAGGCAAGGATGATATCTTTGTGTAGTCTCCTTAACCTCTTCACCAGAAATCAGAGGGTCTGGTTGCAATTTAAAATTTTATTACCAAGTAGAAGTCAGGGCCAGGGTTTCTTAGCCTCCACACCAGATTTCTAACTAGCCTGAAAAATATAAACAGAATAATAGTAACCGTTAGCCACTGCCCAGATGTCAAAGTAATTCGTGTTAGGGGCATAGAGAACCAGAGACTTCTGGCAGTAAGTTTGTATACCCAATGCATGACCCTGCTTCCGTCTGAAGTTTCTAGTCAGTGGGGTCCAGCCAAGTTCTCTACCAGAGGTGGCAGTGGTCTGGGTCCAGCCAAGTTCTCTACCAGAGGTGGCAGTGGTCTGTCCTAACAATACCATAGATGCATATTCAGTTAGCATCGTTCTACATTCCTGGTAGATTAATATAAGTCCTTATGGAATGTCTCTCTGCATCTTTAATAATGTCCCTTTTCTTACCATCTCATACTGTCTGATGGGGATCCCCCCACTACTGTTTAAGTGTTTGTATTCCAGATCTTTTTCCTGCCTTCTGTAATCAGTTTTAGGTCTAATGTATATTTCTAGTAAGCAGCATATACTTGTTTTTTTCTTTTATATCCAGTGAGAAAGCTTATTACGGTATAATAAAAATGATTACTTTTTCCCATTTCCCTACAATGCTACAACCTTAGAACTTTTCATCTTCATTCCCCCTCCCCTCCCATTTCTTATTATTTTCTTCTGTGAAATATATTCCATTGTCTTCTGACTTCCATCCCATCTCTGCTATATTCAGATAGCTGAAATATGGCTCTGTCTGGCTAAGTGCTTTTGTCTTGGTTTTTAAGCAGTTTTGATATGATGTGCTTTACTATTTATGGGGTTCCTCGCAATTCTTGAATAAGTGGCTTGACATCTTTCATCAATTTTGGAAAATTCTTGTTGATCATTTATTGAAATATTGCTTTTATTCCATTCTCTTAATCCTTTCCTGCTGAAACTCCATGACATAATGTTCTTCTTTAACCTTTTTAGTGCCTTTAATCTTAAATCCCATTTTGGATGATTTTAATATCACTGTTCCTGCCTTTTGTTTGCATTTGCCTGATATTTCTTTACCTTTTTGTCTCCTTTCTTATCAAATAATTTTATTATTATTATTTTATTTTGTGCAGGGTACATATAAACAATATAAAAGTCCTTTTTGTTTTGTTTTTAACACAATCTGACAGTTTCTGTTTTTAAAGCTTTCACTTACACATAGGGTAATAAATAATATCCTGATTTTATGCCTGCCTTTTAAGTTAATGGCCATTTTATCTCACAGTTAGCTTTATTCCTTTTAAGAAATTATTGCTGTTTCATTTAATTTGCTATTCATTCCATCTTTTGCTCCTTATGCATTTGGAAATTCCACTGTACTTTCCTAGTAATAGAAAATTGGCACTGTCCTTCCCCTAGAGATTTGTACACAGGTCTCGTCTGTGTTCACCAGCTGGAGTTCTGACCCTTAGGCTCCGTGCTGTTAACCCACTGCCTGCCCAGACCGCGGGACAGGACGCCCCCTGCAGTTTCTTTCTCAGGACCCAGCAGCATTCAAGGTTTCATTTATACCCACTTGCCAGTAGGTTCCAGCAGCTGCTTGGAGCCAAAGAATTAAGTAGTTTAGAGTTCCTCAGGAGAGAAAGGAGACTGCATTTAGGTAGCCTTGCCTCCAGAGCCCTTCTGAGTGCCTCTCAAATGCTATCTCATTTAATCCTCCTATAAAACACTTTCAAAGAATCTATTTATTTCCTCCGTATTAGGAAAGATAACCTGTGTAACACCACACAGTGGCACACACTTGTCTTTGGAGCTGAGCTCCAAAGCACTGGCTCATATTATTCTTTCAGCATACACTCCCTGCATACAATATGAAGTCTGTTCAACCCTTCTGGAAATGTCTCCACACTGTGAAATACTAAGATAGGGTAATTGGAAGCCTTTTTCATGTAACCTCTCCATGGGATGTAGGTCTATATCCACAGATCAGTTCTAAACAGTTGCCATGCCAGAGGTGCCTGGGAAGCTCAGTTAGTTAAACTAATTCTTGGTTTCGGCTCAGGTCATGACTTCATGGTTCATGAGTTCAAGCCCCTCATTGGTTTCTCTTCTGTTAGTGCAGAGCTCACTTTGGATCCTCTGCCTCCCCACTGCCAAAAATAAAAAATTAAAAAAAATTTGCTATCCCAAGGCATCCATCCCTTGGTTCCTCAAGACAGATATGACAATAGTAATGATAGTAACATCAGTGGGTACAGTAATTTTGGTTACTGATTATTTATTGCTCACTTTGCAACAACAGGCAGTGTAATGAAAATATTGTTAATATCTGCAGCTTTACAGGGCTCTGTAATTATATTTGAGGAAACTAAGGCTTTAGAGAGCATAAATAACTTGCTCAAGTTCATTAAGCTTTTCACTGGGAGAGCCTGGCTGCAGACCACGTCAGTCTGCCTGTCCTCCTTTTCCGTTGCATCTTGGGTGGTCAGGGTGGGTTCAGGAAAACATTAGAGCTTCCTTGGAGCCTCCCTGGGATAAGGGAGGATTGAAATGGTACAGTTCCAGCCTATTCCATGCTTCCGTCTGAGCAGTGTGGCCCAGGGAGACTTCCCATTGAGGATGTGAAGTAGGCGAGAACTGAAATGGAAAATGGCATTTCCCTGGGGCACCTGGTTAGCTCTTTAGGTTAAGCGTCTAACTCTTGATTTTGTCTTAGGTCGTGATCTCACAGTTTGTGGGATCTGACACTGCAGATCCTGCTTGATATTCTCTCCCACTCTCTCTGCCCCGACCCCATTCACACACACACACACACACACACACACACACACACACACACACTCACACACACACACACACACGCACTGTCTCTCTCTCTCTCTTTCTCTCACGCACACAATATATATAAGTAAACTTTAAAAAAAACAGTTAAGAAAAAAGAAAATGGCATGTCCCACCTCTTCTGTTGGGACTTAGTCCCATTCTCCCAGCACTTCCTGCCTGCCTCTGCTGTGCCAGGCAGCGTGCTGAAGCTCTCTTCTTCCTCACTAGTATCCCCATTTTTCTTCCTCTTTCTGTTTCCTAACTCCTATACTGAACCCTGCTTTTAGTTTCAACCACTAAAGTATTAAATGATCACCAATAAAAACTAAAGCTACAGGAGGCGTTAGCTGTAGATGAGCAAACCTCTTTTTCTGCTGGAAATTGGGGCAATAACTCAACTTAGATTATATGTTATATGTACTCAGAGGTTATGTTATATACACTCAGCTCTGTTTCTCCCAAAGCATGCTACCTCTTCGATACTAGAATGGGTAGCGGATATGGTTTAAGATATGTTCTCTTAAAAGGCACTTAGGGAAAATTCTTGAGAATGTAATGGTTCACAAACAGTAGGCTGAGAAGGCTGCATAAAGTGCCCTAGAGCTCACTTACCCTACCACTCTTAAAAGGGACTAATTTCTGCCTTGGGGGAATAAAATTCATATTCTGGCATTCCTCCATTATATAAAGTAAAATAGACTGAGTAGAGATTAAGGCTGTAAAAATTAAAATGTGGTGTCTGCATGCCAACTAATGGCTGCCACTGGCTATCAATTTATGTGATTAAGTTTTCATCTTTATTTATTAAACTTTAAGATTTAAATGTATTAATAACTAAATACCATATTTCCTGGAGACCTTTTTGGTGTGTGAGTGTGTGTATGTTTGAGCAGAGAGAGTCATGTTTGTGCCCCAAAGTCATCAGAGCTGTCATGAATAGAAAATTACTGCTGTGAACTCATGGTTCAGACATCAGCATAGATCTTAGGAAACATCCAATATCCCTAGTCTGTCTATTATTTTTTTCTGTCTTGCACCATTATTCTGAAGCATCTTCTGCACCCAGTCAAGTGGGCACTCCTGAGATAACAGGAAAAACAACACTCCTCAGCTTCAGATCAGAGCAGAGGCACCATGAATTATCTGTTTCATGTACTCCATCAAAGGAAAGAATACTAGTATTTCAGTTAGGATTTTTGGTTGTAAGAGAAATCAACTTTAGGCAACTTAAGTAAAAGTTGATTTGAGTCTCTCAGAATCCTTGAAAAGAACAAGAACCAGTCTTAGAATGAGGCCAGAATCAAGAAGCTTTGGACCAGCCATGGGTCAGTCCAATTCTCTGCAGCCACCATCACTAGGGACACTCCAGACAACCATCATTGGACTCACAATCTTACTTCTGGAAATCTAATCTCAATTGTCCTTGTCTTTTCGTCCAAGGTGAGAGCTTTTGACTGTTGTAGTCCAAGCCACATGCCGGTTACTGGAGGGACAGGAGAAATAATATCTGACTTCTTCCATTTCTACAGTGGAAGATCCTGAATTTTTACACAGTGGGGGAGCACCCATAGTCAGAAGGGTGTTCAAATGTTAGGTAGCTAAAGAATCTATTCTGAATAATCAACAATTTCCCAGTTTATTTAGATAATTGTTCTGGCCTAGTTTCACTTTATCTTGATGAATCCATCAAACTTTCTACACTCCTAGATCAACAGGATAAATGTTGACACTCTGATTTATCTATGAGTTCTGTCCAAAGGCGAGGTGCGGGGGTGGGGGATTGGTTCTTATAATATATACATATATAAGAAAGAGTCTCAATGATGAGAGTACTTCATTCTCAAAACAATTTTATGCCTAAATGATCCTAAAATCTAAAGAAGAAAAAGTATTTGTGTCCCCAGCATTGAATATTATGCCTGCTGTGTAGCAAAGCTCAATGTTTATTGAGTGAATACTTATCGGAACTTTTTATTTGGAATTTAGCTATATACCAGGCATTGTGAAAAGCAATTTAAATGCATTATCTAATTTAATTTCCACTGTTATTATCCTTATTTTACAAATGAGGTTATGTAACTTTTTCAGTGTTGTAGAGCTGATAGGTGGCAGTCATTAAAATCCTGATCTATCTAGAGTGAGCCAAAAATGGGGAAACTCCTAAAATAAGTGCTCTGCTCTGTGCTCCCCAAAAATGGCTGCTCCCAGTTTTATTTCAGCTTAGTCATCTTTGAGCTAAGGTTTATGATTATCATCAAAATAAATGTATCCTAGAATATGAACAGAGCAGAAACTAAATTGTATCTCTTCCTCTCCACCTGTATCAATTTTCATAAAGTCTGGCCAGACCTTTATTTTTTTCTCTTTGTGAGGTAGGGAGGATTTTGAGGTGGGCAAATACTATTGCCTCCAAGAGGAGCAAGGTCTTTGGGACATGGTCAGGGCCTATGATTTTAGGGAGAAGGAGGAAATAGGAAGAATTTTCCATGTATATTTTATTTACAAAGCTAGGATTTCTCTATACAGAAGTCAGTTCCTAGACAGAAACTTAACAGAAAAAAAAGCCATGAGTCTTGGAGAGCTTTAAAAAAAGAAAAAGGAAAAAAAAAATTGACAGTTGCTAATTGGTTAATTAGTACTTAACTAAAATGACTCCAAATTTGAGCACTCCCAGATGAACAGTAGGAAAAGTAAGCAGGAAACAAATTTAATGCACTTGAAGTGGAATGCACGTGGCTGTTAGTCAGATGAGCAGCTGGTCTACATCTTCTTGCCTATCCTATGTGAAGTTGTACTTTCCTGAAGTAATGTGTGAAAATGCATACAACGAAAGGGATACTCAATAAATATTAGTTTACTTTGCTCCAGTCCACCTCCATTTCTTGTCTTCGAAAGAATCCAAGGCTACTCCATTTGTTCTCAGAAGAGAGAATGCATGCGTTCATTCATTTGTTAAATAGCATTTCCCGGGGGGTCTGCTATCTGTCAGACACCATGCTAGACACTGAGAAAAAGCAATAAGGCAAACAAACATGGTTCTGTCCTTATTGAACTCATGGTCTCGCACAAGGGCAGACTTTAAATCCGTGGTTACTTAGTACACTTTATGGTGTATGCTGTGAAGATAAAGGGGACACCCACTCAGAATCGAAGGAATGGGAAGGAAGGATGTCCAGAACTGGGAATAGTTTCCCTTTTCTTCTTTTCTCTTTCTGCACACACTCCTGATCCTACACTTGTCATAATGTGGCAAGAATTGAAGAATAGGGTGCCATAATGGCAGTATTCATGTAAATCGGATTGTACCTTGCCTCCAGCTCAGAATCAGACTACAGATTCCTTGAAAGCTGATGAACACTTCCATCCAGATTTGCCATGGAGCGTGCATGTGGTCAGCCACTTTGAGTTGCCTAATTCCCTGGGAAAACTCTTGGCTACGTAATCTGAGCCAAAATCTCAGGTGTCCTTCAAATAGGCCAGCAACGACTATCTGAGATGTCAGGTGCTTTTGTTTTAATGTTAGTAAAGGATGATGAGGTTGCACAGTTAACTTATATTCTCTGTGTTTTTAAATCTCCAAGTGGCTTTATACTTAAACAGTTGTTCTTGTCAAGGCACTGACCTTTGGAGGATATTTATATCAGAAACATGGAGGCCTGTAAGAATTGTCTAATATTCACAGATAGCTGAAAACTATTTCTTAATAATAATAGCTAACATTTATTAAGTACTTCCATGCCAAGCACATTTCAAACCTGATCTTTTAGAGGCATTATTATCCTGCTTTATGAAGACCGTGATGATGTAGCAAGCCAGGACTAGGGTTTTGAAGTTTATTCAGTCCCTAAGAGCTTAAATATTTCATTCTGAACAGAAGACTTCAAATCAGGATCTCAAATCGCATTTCATTTCAGAACCATGCTTTTCTTTCTGTGTCACCTAGGGCAAGTTATTGAGCCTCTTGGGCAATGCTGCTTAAAGAGAAGGGGTTAAATTAGATAAACTCTAAGATCCTTTCCAGTTGTACCATCTTTCTAATTCAAACTGATGAATCCTGCTTCCACACAGAAGATCATGGTGATCTTGAAGAGTTTAAAATTATTTGTTTTCCCTGTTCAAGAGAATACATGACAAGGAAAAGAGAAGCTGAGTTTAGATTGAAGCACTATTTAGTTTTTTTTTTTTTAATGTTTTCTGATTCCCCATAGGTATGCTTTATATCTGGTTAGATAAGAACTTCAGAGGTGAGACTTGAGTCCTTTCCAATGAATCCAAAATGAAATCCTAATGAGAGTATGTTCTATTTATATAAGGGTGAGAGTTGGGAGGGTGACAGTTCTCCCCTCCCACATTTGCAGCAAACTTCTGAAAAATGGCAAAATAGTTAAGGTTTGTCAGTCTTCCCACATTGGCTAGAATTCAGACTTCCAGGAAGTTGGAAATGAGTATTTTCCCCTCAACCAGAGCACAGGACCAAGTTCAATTTTCTGTTTTATCCTGGATTTTCATGCAATCATTAGACAAAAATCTGTAAAGCAACTCTTGCAAATTTCCCTTCCTCCAAATAGAACAAAATAAAATATTTCATGCTTTATCAAAGAGCTGTGACAACTCATTTTTGTTTGTAAATGTTAATCAAATGATAGGCATGGATACCTGCAAAGTATGGTTTTTCAGTAATTTAAAATTGGCCAAGTTATTGACTGAAGTCTGAATAATTCTTAACAGCTGCAGTTTGGTATGTAATTTGGTGCCATTCTTCCCTTTGCATTAATTTGGTCCTAGGTGGGAGCTTTAGAGCTTTCCTTGGGGACTGTGCCTATAATGATTTATTTATATTCTGACCATGCTTTCTAATTATGTAAATATTCAATCACCTCTATTGCTGACTTGACTCTTAAGATGTTGAGAACATTTTCTATACATAAAATTTAGCAAAGTTTCATGGCTCCTATGCATTAAATGCTATAAGAAAATATGTGTTGCAGGGAAAAAAGAATCAAACTGAGTGCTTTTCAATAATTCGTCATTTTTCTAAGGTGAAAAACCCAGCACTTACATTGAGAAGCACTATCCATATACCCAACAATGTTGAATTTGCTTTTGTTCACTGGAAGAGCTGTATATGTCATCAGACCCTCTATTTCTTTGGGTATGTGAATGGGTGTGCAGTAGCATGTGAAATAGGGGTATGACCCCTTGGCCATTCCAGGACAGGAACTGTACACCTGGGTCTTGACTGTATTCAAGGTCATCAGCTTGGGCCATACCTCTTCAGTGCAATCCCAGGAGAAAAGAACCAAGTATTTGCCAGTTCTAGTGATTATTTTTCATTACATCCTTTTATCTCTCATTTCCTCCCAAACTTTGTGTCTTCCAACTCTGGAAACTCTCCCCTTTGTTCATTGGATGATGATGACAGTGGCTTCCTTGTTCCCTCAACCACCACGAAGCAAATACCAACCATTCCCACCTCTACTCCTGGGGCCAAGACTTCGAATATTCTAACTTCTGTCCAGTTTGCTCCCTACTTCTGCTGATCTCAAATGCCACAGATCAGAGACATCTTCCCTCACCACTCCCTCAAATTTTGTATTCTTTCCTGTCTCCTCCTTCTCTATGGAACTATCTCCTCATCATGTTATATATATATCTCACATATATATATGATATATATCATATATATGTGATATCATCATATATATATATATATATATATCCCCCACTTATTGCCCTCTTTTCCCTCCACAATTACCTCAATCTGACATGTATTTGTTTGTTTTATGCATTTATTATCTCTTTCCTTCTGTTTCCTTAGTACCTAGAACAATGTTTTAGTCATACAGTAAGTACTTTTTGATTAAATGAATTAATGAGTCATGACTAAAAGTCTAATTCATGTGTAAGATGTTCCTAAAGTCCTGATTATATTTTTAAAAAATCCTAAACTTTATAGCATGATATTCAAAATCTTCCCACAATTAGGCCCCAAACTTCTGATAGAATCTTCACTTCTTGGTGTATTTGTGCCCTGGCCCATGCAACATCTGTTCCACTCCTGAGGAATATCAATTGTTCCATGACACATTCGGCTACCTTTCCACTCTAGTTTTTGTTCAAGGTGTATTGTACATCTCTGTATTGGCCCGATTGAATCTTTCCCTTATGTATTAGTTTGCTAGGACTGCTGTAACAAAGTACCACAGACTGGATATCCTGACTACAGAAATGTGTTGTCTCACAGTTTTAGAGACTACATGTCTGAAATCAGATGTCCTCAGGGTTGGTTTCTTCTGAGGGCTGCATGGAAAAATCTGATTCATGCCTCCTCTTCTAGCATCTGGTGGTCTACCAGCAGTCTTTGGCATCCCTTGGCCTCTCCTGCCATGCCCTGATTTCTAGCCACATCTTCACACGGTGTTTTCCGTGTTTGCATACCTGTGTCCAAATTTCCTTTTTTAAAGGACATTAGTCGTATAGATTAGGGATTAATACTTCAGTGTGGCCTCATCTTAACTAATTACATCCATAATAACCCCTTAACCAAATAAGGACACATTTTGAGGTGCTGGAAGTTAGGACTTCAAGCTGAATTTTTTAGGGGACACAATTCCACCCACAGCACCTTCCTTCAAAGACTAGAACAAATAACAATTTTTTTCTAAAAGGCTTCTCTAATGCATTTAGTAGTAGTTCCTTTCTCTCCTTTGTTCACATGGTACTTGCTTTACATCTATATCCTTCCTTTTACGACACCTGCTTCACTAGCTTACTCTCTTACCATCCAGTACTAAAGAGTATTTAGTCTGTGTCTGGGAACATGCAGTAAAGAAGATACACCTTCTGCCCTTTTGGAGTTCCTAGACTGAGAGGAATGAGATTCTAAACTCCAGAAGGGGAGAGATACTCCTCTCTTAGTAGACAGTCAATAAATTTTGATTGAATTCAATAACTACTCTTGAATTTAATATTACCATTGTAGCTACATGTGAGGAAACAATACAGATTTCAAGCAGAGGTGGCACTAGTACAGGGTAGGCGTGAAAAATATTTTGAGATATTGCAAGTTTTCAAGAACGCCTGGCACGTAGGAGTATGGGGAAAGATGGGAGAGGTAATCATGAGTTGTATCATGAATGTCTTGAGTCATAATTAGAAAATCAGATGTGACTGGATGTTGAATGCAGTTCTTTTTGTTCTCTCCAAAAGTGTCTAATGCCCCAAAATTGAGGGCAATTGCTATTAATAAGCAACAGACACCTTATTAGATCTTATTGAAATGAGTCCAAAGCACTCCTTCTCTTTTCTCCAGCCCTCCTTCTGGCTCAAGAGGGAATTGATGGAGGCAGTGAGTCTAATACTTAGAGGATATATACTTTTCATTTCTTCCTTCCTTCCCCTCAACTGCCCAAACAGACAGAGAGAGAGAGAGAGAGACAGAAAGAGAGAGACAGAGACAGAGAGACAGAGATAGAGACAGAATGAATGAATGAGAGAGAGACATTAGGAGATATTGAGGATGCCTCAAAAGGAAGACGCCAGCATTTCATTCCTATATTGATGCTCAGTGAACTACAGAAATTCTTAAACCCTTCCAGCGGAGCTTCCAGAGTGGAAAGAATCCTTGGGAAACATCCATGGACCTAGAGGCTGTATGTATTACCTGACCAGAGAACCCTTAAGGTGAGAAGCTGGGCAGAACCCCTGAGGAACACAGCAAGGCTGGGAGCCAAGGGACTGTCAAGGCAAGTGGTTTCCACTTCCAACATCCTTGCAGCCAAATATACCTCATAGATAATCACCTAGAAGAGCTGCCTCCCAGGATAAGGTTGCCTCAGGGATAAGACACAATGAGCTGAGTTACTGGGGCAAAAGCTGTTGGACAGGGGTTGTGGAAAGTTTTAAAACAGGCTCCCCAGAGAATACTTCACCTACTGCATAAGTAGTACAGTATGGAGATAAGTCAAAGAGCTCACAAATGCCCTCCACAAGAGACCCAACATTTGGATCATGCCACTGGTGGTTAAGAGAGAATCATATGTCACACTATCTGATTAAATGACTCTTCTCCCTTTTTTTTTTCCTTTGTCCCTTTTTACTAGCCCAAATCCTTAAGATAAAAACAACAGAATAAGGAAGAATCAGAAGAAAAGGGAAGAATAGATAATGCTCCATAGCCCCTTCCTTACTGCAGGACATCCTAACTTTGAATTGGATGCTACGCTAAAGTTTTAATTCAGACTGGGCTGGATTGGTTTCTACATCTGAGCTGACAATTGATCATACCATCTGATTCAGTCCATTCAAGAAGACTGTTACACAGACCATACCTTATAGTGGACGCAGAATTGCTTAAAGGGGTTAAGTCAAGGAGATATGTACTCATGTTGTCATTTTTGAAATAACACCAAGAAAATCCCACCCTCTTCCACAGTCCAATCTTCAGTTTCTCAAGAGAGCCTCCTCCTCTTTCACCTTGGTCAGTTCTCTCCATTTCTAGTATTTACCTTTATAGAAGCATTTGCCTTTCTTTCAGAGAAGTATAGGATGATTTTATACTTATTATTGACATTCCTTGATAAATGTATCTCTCCTACACTTACATGAAAGCTTAATGGGAATAGAAACTGCCTTTATCTTGTTCTTTTTTTATTCCTTAGGGCCTAATAGCTCCTCCACAAAGATACTAAATAAAGGAAGAAAAAATTCATACATATTTTGTAGAGTTACTGTAAATTCCCTGAAAGTGGGAACTGTGGTCCTCTTGGTATTTATGTTCCAGAATTTATCTATAAGAGTATTCAATAACTCTTTGTTGAAATGAAATTAATGTTAAATTGCTTTTTTATAAAACATCCAAGGCAGCTGATAATTACTATATGACATCTGGAGCCTCTGGACATTCCTGTTGTCTATTCTTTTTTGTTGCTCTGTCATGTTGTTTTATTCCCTTGTGGGCTTTGTTATACCATTCACTCAATGTATGACTTTGGTTAAAAAAAATGTTTCTAGAAATAATTTGAGGCATAGGACAATATTCTTCCAGGAGAATTTTTATTTGCTTTTATATGTACCTGGGAGCATCAACATTCAGAGATCATTTTAACCCAATTTCATAGTGAGATTTTTCTGGGGGATCTGGATGGGTTGAAACTAGATTGGAGTCACAGAGAGACTGATATGCTTCTATGGTCACACTTTCTTCTCAGATATAGCTTTTTGGGTCCCAATCCAAGATGCAGTTGGTTTACCAAACTCCACCGGTAGCTCCCTATCCCTTTAAGGGTATAATGATTCTGTTTCGTCTTCAGCTGCCTTTCCAGAATCAGCAAATGACTCTCAGGGCAAAACAGGCCACTAAGGGAGGAGTCTCTTTCACTTTCCAATCTTGGCCTTACATTCTTCACTGTTTGTTATCTCTCTGAGCCTTCAAGCATTATCTTGTGTCCATATTTCCTCATTGTCCTTCATGGTAGTCCGCAGGGCTGGTCCAAATTACCTACTTCATCATTACTGGATGCCAAAGTCTTAAAAACCACAATGTGCAACTGACTTAATGCTTTTTTTCTGATTTTAAAAGAATGACCATTGGCTTTGGCACATTTTAAATTAACCATAGCACGAATCCCGGATTGTTGCCTCAGTGCTGGGTAACATTTTGAAAGCTACCAGGAAATGTTAATGAAATATCAGATTCTACGCCTCCAGAGTTCAGCCAAGTGCCTCCTTGATTTCAGACTGATACAAAATACATTTAAACTTTCATGCAAGTCAATCTTAATTCCCTATGAATCTGTTTTCATCTTGGTTACGATAAAATGTAAGAATTAAAAAACGTGGTAACTTAAGCAGTTTCCACCAAGAGTTCCGTTAACAACTAGATTTGTGAACAGACAAAAGAGACAGAACTATGATGCCTGGCAAATCAGGGACAAGGCTTCTTTTCGTGGTGACTTGAAGATTATTTATCCATTACTTCATCAAACATTTATCAGAACCCTGATACCACATGTGATAAAGGATGCTGGGACTGAGCAGCAAAAATTGAAAAGGAAAGCCATGGTTCCTGCCCTCTTAGTATGGAGTACACCCCCAGCAACTGCTCAATGTATATGCTTCTAAAAACTCTCTCAAACTTTATAATACTCATCGAGAGTGTTTTATTTGTTCTTCTGCCCAAATTACATTAGAGCGGGTCCCCAGATTTGAGCTTCGTGGCAATAAGAGGTGACCATTTGCTGGAAAAAGTAAAGCCAGGAAAAAGGCAAGAATGAGTTGGCATTATGGTAGCAGCATTTTCTGCTGTGCTGGTTGGGGATGTCAGTGGTCCAGGACAGTGCTATGCAAGGGCCCTCTGAGTCCCAGCTTCCATTTCATTTTCCTTTCCTGTGTTGAGTGTCTCTACCTGCATGAGAATCCCATTTTCTTGTTCTACCTCTTTTCTCTATGACCAAAGCAAAATATCATAGTGAGACTTCTGTTAGACAAATTAGCAGCTGTATGTAATGAGGCCACAGACATAGCACAGCACTGTTCCTGCCATTTTCATAGATCAAAAGCTATTGAGAGAACTGAAATTTTCAAATTGAATCACCTTACACATTCCCTAGACTCTTTCCAGGAATCTCTCATGCCCCCAAAGAAAGCAGCAGTTGAGCCAAGCACATTTTCCAAGTATGAAAGAGAATTGGTAAATTAAATGGGCTAGGAAAATTTTGTGGAAACTAATCAAGCTCCTCATCTGAGCTCTTCTTCTGTTCAGACACCAGAGTTATGATCAGGAAATCAGTGTCTCTCTCCCCATTTTAAATCACTCAACCAAAGCAATGCATCTTGGTGAAATCCAACTATTTATGATTCAGCTTGTTGAACACACTCACCTTGAGTTTGGATGTGGAAAGCAAAGACAGTCTCAAAGACAGGGCAACCTTGTGATTTGACAGAGAACAGGAAGTTAAAGGATCACAAATGTGAAAGAGAATTAAAAGGCCAAAATATAAAATAAATCATGTAAGTAAATGTGTCAATGGAAAGTGAATAAAAAATATGAAAGCCACTGCATCAACACCTCAATAGCTTACATTCCTTGAGGAAGCTAATCTTATATGGGTAGTCTTCATTGTAAAATTGCACTGTTTTTACTGTTTGTTTTCTGTTATGTTAGTTAATTAATTAAGTAATTGAAACTGAGCTTGGTTGTCCAATTAAATTTTGATTAATACAATAATTGGAACTAGTCAAACAAATCATTGCTTACCAGCAGCCCTTTGGGACCTACTTTTGAGCAGATAAAAATGATTTATAATTAGGCATCAATTATTTATATGTAAATGATATTGCTAGTGGGCTTGAGGGCATCTTGAAAAGTTTATTCTCAAGAGGTTTAAACTTCTTTCCCACCTGAAATTATTTATTATTAAATTTCTTAGTATAATATGTTCAAAGAGATTAAAACAAAACTAGCTTTTCCTCTGCTGTTTTAAAAATTCTAAACTTAAGAGGCACTTGGGTGGCTCAGTCATTTAAGTGTCCAACTTCAGCTCAGGTCATGATTTCACAATTTGTGGATTCAAGCTCTGCATTGGACTCTGCTGACAGCTCAGAGAGCTTGGAGCCTGCTTCAGAGTCTGTTGTCTTTCTCTCTCTCTCTGCCCCTCTGTCTCTCTCAAAAATAATAAACATTAAAAAAATTAAAAATTCTAAACTTATAATAAGTGAGTTAATAGAATTTTCTTATAATTTCTTTAGTTTAGGCTTTCAAATAGAGGCTTATCTGTGGACAGCATTATGTCTATGTACAAGAACCAGTTTGATTAAGTTCCACTTAAATTTTTTTTTTTTATGAGAGAAAAACATGTTCATAAACTAGGTTGGCTGACCTTTTTTCCTTTCTTTCTTTACTTTCTTTTTTCCTTCCTTCTTCCTCTCTTTCCCTTTACTTCCCTCTCTCCATCATTTCCTTCCTTACTGCTACTTTGTAGCAAGGTCCTAAATGCTTATATTTGTATGTGGGGACATACTAGTCAAGTGTTTTCTAAATATAGTTTTCACAAAAAATAATTTCCATTCTTATTCAACTTGCATGAGCATTTTCCCCTTTACTCCTCATAATATAAAGATATTTAGAGAGAACTATTTTTTTTCATTTTACATGTGAGAAACTAGGTGTCAGAAAAGCAAAGTATTCGACTCAAGTTCAACAGTTAGATGGTCATGGAATTATTGTTGTTACAACACACTTGCCAATATTAACCAATTTCATGTCCCCCCAAATTATGAAGTAAGATAATTATTAGATATTTCAGATTATGCCACATAAACATATGGGAGGATCTGGTCTGTTTGATTCTCCTTCCTTCACTGTTCAGCGCTTTCTTTCTGTCTTCAGAGGCTAAGAGAACACCAGCTTCTTCACGTTAGGTAAACTTCTGTGCCCGCCAGTGCTGTTCCCTAGACACAAGTCCTCTGCAACCCAGTCTGGAAAACTCAAAATGTTTTATATGGTCCTGTCACTCTCTAATTTTGCCTGTAAATGTTCATTTTTGACCGTAGGTCAAAATTACTTTTTATGTCTCCTATAAGAGAAGACCTGTGTCCTTATCTAATGCTTTTCCCATGAACTTAGACAAAAGGGTCACACAATCTAGACGTAATTTTGACTTGTGATTTTGGTTAATGTACCTTTGTTGATCCAGGGTCACCTTGCCCATTATAAATCTACATTTGTACTTGTATAAATGCCCAGAACTGAGCATTTTTTTATTTTAAAATATCTAAAGCCATTTTGTTTAACAAGCACATGATCTCTACATTTCTTCCTTTAACCTTTCTGACAATGATAGCATTTGCTAACTTGATAGATTTATGCATTTAAAAAATAATCAGGACAACATGTCCCCATTAACCTAGGACAAAAGTGTCTCGCCCACTAAAAACAAAACAAAACCAAAAAGCCCTGATAATAAACATTCCATGGAAATCTTTATGAGTCAAATATAGTCACTTATTGAAGAATTGATACAGAAAATGGGGCATATATTTAAAAAATGTATTAAAATATATGTGCACATGTCTAAGTAAATATGTATTTACATATATAATGTATTTATATACATACAAGCTAAATATATAATTTTATATATACAGTACCATATATATTATATATGTATATATCATACACACATGCATAACATAAATATGCTGGAAACACTCTAACATATCGTTTTCCCTTAGGTAAGCAATAAAAAATGTATTGGCTCATTTACTTGGAAATGGATTAGCAGAAGATGGAGCATTTTGAGTTAGGCTTCTACGTATTGCTTTACTGTCATTTTGTTTTCATTTCTACAGTTGGCTAAAACCCTAGTAGAAGAAATAGGCTCGGGAACTAGCAGATGTTCTAGAACTCTAGAACTGCATAGAAAAGTAGTGGATATAGGCAGCTGCATATAATTACGTCAATTACAACTGCATTATTTTAAAATAACCTTAGGTAGGACACTGTGGTTGCTGCAAGAGGTCATCTAGAGAACATGACCTCCTATTGACCTGGGATCTGGACTCAGGCAGTCAGAGACTTTTCATCTTCTTTCCATCTTTGGAATGTATGGTCTGCCCACCCTTCTCACTACAGGGATCATCTTCAAGGATGCAAACCTGAGGGAACAAGATGTGGTCAGACATCTGGACTGAATACATGACGGAACTCAGTTACCATCTCTGTATAAACTTAACAATTGTGGCAGGCAGGTGTGGAGTTCTTTCCTCTTGTGGCCACCCATGGCAAGTCTGGTAAAGTCCCTTGCATATTGAATCTGCCACCCACCAATCAGAAGTAGCCTGCTTCTTTCTTTGGTCTCTCCTTGCCCTCTGTGTTTGGGTCTCATTTAAATTTCACCTGGGAAGTGCCGAGGTTGCAGACAAGCAGTGGCACAAGAATGTATTGCCTACTAAAAGATCCTTTCTCATCTTCATTCCATCCTCCATAGTTCTTCGTAGACAGAAGTTGAGGCAGGATACAGTCTAGTCTGCATTTCCAAGGCATCTCCATCTCATGGGAAGAAATGAAGCTATTATATTATAAAGTTACAATATCTTATTTCTAATAATAAAAGCAAATATAAATATAAAAAAATAAATTTCATTGGCTCTTGCACCCACTTGGAGCTTCAAGTCCCTAAGCTCCTGCAATATTCACCACCAAGAATCTCTAGGAAACTCAAAGGGCTGTCTTAAGTATTTTTGTGAATGATTATGCCCCCTTGGGACTCTACTATTTCTACATTAGGTTCCAAAGATCCCTTTGAGCACTGTAGTGTTCTAGTAAGCTCTGCCACTGCTCACCCAGACATCATTGCCAAAGCATTTAAGCCCACAGTATATAACTATGTACAAAATGGAACCTCTCTTCCCTTCATGTTTTAATTTGTGGGAACAGTCCCCAAGAAGCACTGCCTGTATACCCACATTTGTGGAGCTCTTACATGAAGCCACTCTTTCTGTTTTTAGTTACCCTTTTCTCTCTCTCTGGACATACATCCAGGCTGGAGATGGCTTTTGTAACAGCCACTATATTGTACTCAAAATTCTAACTCTCTTTCAGTGACAAAGCCTTTGTTATAAATGTGTTGTGCTTGCATCCTTCTTTCTTTAGAGGAACTCTTTCCCAGGAGGCTTCTCAGACCCTGTGAAAATAGACTTGAGTCAGGTCCATACCAAAATACTCTAGATACATCAGAATGTCAGCACAAGACATAGATGGGGCTAAAGATGAAATCCTTGCTGTAAAAATAAGAACAAATTTACAGATTCATAGAACTAAAAAGTCAATGATGTTTATTTCAAAAAATGAAAAAAATAATATAATAGCAGCTTCAGAAGAGAGCAACTCAACGCTTCAAAGTCTATTCATTTGAGGAAAGGAGTCTCAGTGGGTATCAGATTGGAGTTCCAAAATGAACCAAAAATATAAGGATAATTATTTATGGAGATACATGCCTGGTTTTATGATTTATGGGGTATGAGATACCTTTTATCATGAATATTCTTATCTGTAAAATGGCAGACACTAATTGAATATGGAGAATATTGTAAACTTGGATACTATACTCCTCCTTGGACAAAAAAAAACTATAATAATTTTCACACCCTCCTTCTAATTAGTGAAGATATGTGTATTTTTATTTTTCTTTTAAATGTGATCATTAAGAATGTTATGTAGGATAATCTTTGTAATGCATGAACATCAAGGAAGGTTATTTTCATATTTTACAATTATATCACCTCTACAGAATCAGGATAAGACAGCCTAGTGGCTTATTTTGAGAGTGGTTTGAAGTTGATTGCAGTTTTCTTCTGCTGATTCTTCAGAAAGAGTTTTTAAGATTGCTCAGGAACCAGGTCTGATGGAGTGGTGGAAGGAAGGGTTCCATCTATGAAGATTGTATCTCATTGAATTTTTCTCTCCCTTCTCTGGGTTCCTGAGGGTACTCTGGGATAATGGGGGGAAAACAGTGAAATTATCTGCATGTGCTGAGTACTTGAGAAGTTTGCCTTTAAGGACTGAATTTCTCAGTCTAAGAACCAGGAATTAAGGGGAAGTGCATGACCCTTCTTTCTAGGTTCACTGAACTCTTTCCCTAGACCCGAACTTTAGTTTCATTATTGAGTTGCTGGAAGGAATTGGCTGTGTAACTATAAAGCATTATAATAGTATTATTAGAGTAGTCATCATAGGAGATAGAATATCAGAGCTGATTCAGCTACTTAGTGCTAAGACTGAGGACCAAAGTCCCAGCGAAGATTGAAGTATGCACTAACAATTGGCACTATACCAGCTTGGTACTAATAATTAAAATTCCAGCATTAAAATCAGTTCTCTGTTCTTAACAATACACCTTAATTAAACCCATATCATTTCCAGAGTCTTTGAGGAATATTTCTCTGCAACCATGTCCTGTTCTCCACTGACATAATAACGGCCACCACAGAGGGCAGAGATGACCAGTGTCATCAGGACAGAATGTCCTCTGTAGTGTCGCGTTCTAGATGTTCACTGTTCTGATTGGCTAGTGGAGCTGCTGGGTCTACACTGTGCAACAGCAGGAACTACAAATGGGAAATCCACCTTTCATTGCCCTGTGGAACACACTCATCATGGGCTACAGTGAAGAGCTGCCTTGTGCCCCCACTTTCTCCAAATTCATAGTAAAATAACTCTTCAAGGTGTCTTTGGATTTTTTATACGTAGTTTCTTGACTTGGGTGAAGAGAAAGACAATGACCCAGTTTTAAGGTGATATTTTTAGGCCCAAAAGTTGCTTCATATTTTTTTTTTCTGCATCATGATACTGTTTTCTTCTAATGAGTAATACATCAGTGCCCCTGAAATAATCCAACTGTCTTTAGTGGTTTTCTGGAAGAATATGTCTTCAAGGATGTTGTTTATTTGCAGAGGAGGCACTATTAATAGTTAGCATGCAGTCCAGGATTGCACTTAATGACAGAATAACTTGAGATGAGATTTGGGATACAAGCCTTTAAATGTTTTATATAATGGTAGCTTGCATTGTGTTCTGAGCCGTGCTTACTAATTAGTTCTACTTGTTGTCAAAACTTTTCCAACATCTCATCTTTATATCATAATAACCTTAATCTGCTTCTTACTGGGCATGTACCTCTGCTAGTTTTCCTCAACAGATTGTATGATGTGAGGACAATCAATAGCTGATTTTTAACAGCAGTGAGATGAATAACCCCAGGAAGAGTTTCAGTGAAGCTTTGCATCCTCCTGACAGGGAAATACGTGTTTTTCCTATTTCAAGCTGCACAGTATACAATTAGCAATTGGCAGTCTTGCAGAACATCTCAAGGTTAGATCTAGTGGCTCTTTAAGATCTTCCTGAGTGTGCTTTGAGTGTATCTATAATCATTATTTTAAGCTAAGTTCAGTCCCATAGAGCTACCTATAGTTGAATGTGCTCAATAGATATTAAGGCTGGCTAAGTAGAAGAAAGCTGTTAATCAACTGCAAAGCCAGGTGGTTGTGGTGATTGACCAAAGAAATCTTAACACTTTCCACATGTTAAAAGGAGCAAGGTTAGTGTGTTCCTGTTTCTCATTTTAAATACCTGTCAAAGGTAGCCTTGAGTTGTAACTTACTTGATTTTGCTGATTGTTAGGGAAAGGAATACTGGGGAGTTGATTTAATCAAAGCTGGAAACCATTTCGTACACTTGAGTGTAGTTAATTTACATGTATATTCTGGTGGATATATAGTTATTGCTACTTTTTAAAATCAAGGAGAACATTCTAATAGAAAATTGCCTTGGAACAGAAACTGTATTCTTTATATCACTCATCATGCTAAGATGCATCTTTATTAAAAATTGTGACTCCTCTACAGAAATAGTGATGGTAATCATGATCTGGCATGTCATTAAAATGAACACCACTAGGAGTAAGCAGATTTCAGCAGAACCAGATTTTAGTTCTTTGTTTCACTCCTCACTCTCACCTTTCCAAGAATAATACCATCCATGTTGCCTTGTTTCCTTCCTCTCTCTCTCTTTTTTTTAACCTAACATTTTCAGAGCTGTATCACTTTGACCACATCTCTACTCATTCCCAACTAAGCTTCCTTTCTCTAGGTGTAAGGTCATAAAATTCTACTAACAAACATTTGCAGAGTAGTTTGGATCTTATAAAGAATATCTTTTTCGTTCCTTAATACAACTTTTAAAATAATATCCTCTTAATCACAGATGCCCATATTTTAGACTGAGGTTCAGGACCTCAGTTGAGTGTCATTGTCCATGGCCAAATGTTAGTGACCAGCAGAAAGAGAAAAGGAACATGGTCACCATAATTATGCTTCTCTAAGTATTTCTGCACCTGTGGCTCTAAACTATTTGCATCTCAACTGTCTTGGTGCTTGTTATGAATGCTACTTTCTGGGCTCCATCCCAGAACTACTGAATCAGAATCTCTTGCAATATTGCACAGTAATCTCATTTTAAATAAGTATCACAAGTAATTCCAGTGCATACTTGGTTTGAAAATTTCTGTATCATACTGTGCTCTCTTTGAAAAATCGCTGTATATTAGACTTTTGAACAATTTTATGTTTGTTTGCTCGTTTGAACTCATTTCATCTTCAGAACAAACCCGACTTGCACAGAACAGGTAACAATCTTCCTGCCTCTCCCTGCCTCTTATAATAGAAAAAACTAAAACGATGGGGGGAGGAGGGGAGTGATTTGCCCAAAGTCATATAATACATTCAGGTTTGAAAGCATTCTTGCAACTTAAATATAAAGTACTACTACCAGAAATCATTTGAGTAAGATTACCTTTTAATGCGAATTTGTATTAGATATGCTGTGGGGGGAAATACTTAAGTTTCAGTAAAGCTCGTTTCTGTGGTATAGTCTGTGCCAACTCAGACATAGCAAATGGGGTGTAGATTTTTAAATTAGGAATAATGAGCAACTCGACAGAAAATGCAGTACTGCCCTTTGAGAACTAGTTTCCACTCCAAGTTCCAATTGATTGTGTTGTTTGTTTAGGTCTCCAGAGGTCTAATTAGAGAAAGCAGAAGTAGTAAATTCAAAGTTTATGTGATGGTCAAGGGAAGTGAACCCTTTGGTTGTGTTGTTAGATTGAATGATGTTCCTAGTAATATGGAAGATATGGTCATTGACTAATGGTCTCCTCTGACTTTGGTGTCCCCATTGACCACTGTTCCATTTGTGGCACTAGTATCTTAAAAAATCAGTGTAGGGGCACCTGGTGGCTCAGTTGGTTAAGTCTTAAAATCTTGATTTTGGCTCAGGTCATGATCTCACTGTTCATGAATTTGAGCCTCTTGTTGGATTCTCTGTCTCCCTCTCTCTCTTCTCTTCCCCTGCTCACTCGCTCTCAAAATAAATAAACAAATAGTAAAAAATAAAAAGAATAAATAAATCTGTGTGGCATTCACTTAGGAATTTTTTTTTTATTTTATGCAGTCAAAATTTTGTGGAATGACATGGCAAATTGACATCGAAAAAAGTGAGTCAAGGATAAACAAGAAAAAAGATTATGACATTCTTTATTGAATTGATGAGTAACTCTTCCATCATTTCTATTCCTCCTTTCCCAAGACTCCCTTTCCTGCAGAGTTCAAGTCCTTCTTCCAGTCTGGGTCAACTCTGAAGGGCCCTCCTAGCTTCAGAGTTCCCTTTAGGACTGGGTAAGATCATTGCTACAGCTTTCTCACAGTTTAAATTCTCCCTCTATCCAGTCTAGCGTCACTCAACCCTCACAGGTGTAAACCTGGAGTATATTCTACAATACCCCTCCTATATGCAAGTCTCAGAGACTCAGAGTCTATTCTAGGGAAATAGTTTGACAACTGGGTCTTTTCAGGACAGTATGTGATTGTTTTCCCCAAAGCCTAATGATATGTACTAAGAAATCCATGCTGAATATATTTAAAGGAAAAAGAACTACTATATGACTATGAATCCTTATCAAACATTCCAGCCTATCTGAAGCAAGAATTGAAGAATTAGTTATAGATTTACAGAAGGAATGATTGGATTTTCTCCTTCCTTCCCTGTGGACCACTTCTGCCCTCTACTTTAAGCAAAAGAAAGGTGACCTAGACAAGCTTTGACTTAAAGTTTGGGCTATATACAGAGAGCCATTATATTCCCTGGATGCAAATTACAGAACTGCAGAATTGTGGATCTTGAGGTTACCCTAGGGTCCACCAAAACACAATACGAAAGTTCTTAGGGGAGCTACACAAGCCATCATCTAAATTTGGGGGCATATATGTTAATGTGTTAATTGTTTTGTGTTTGGAAAAGCCTAAAAGTAAGCTGGAAGAAAAAACAGCCTATATTTGCAAGGAGAAAAGAGAAGGCAAGAAAGGGACTGGTGGCAAGGAGGCATGAGTTTCCATATTCTGGGTGGATGCTGTGGATGATAGCTAGGCTATAGCTGTCTTAATATGACTCCAGTAGTAAAAGGCAAAAGCTAAGGACAGTAGCTAAGGGAAAGTTAAAGAGGTCAGCTAGAGAGTGCACACTCCGTGTCACTTCCTAAGCTCTACAACAAGGGTTATGGCACTGGACACATGTACGAGATTCCCTAAGGCATCTTTCCATGTCATTTCTTCTCTCTGAGGTCTATACTCTCAATATTTGTCATATTCATTTGTCTTTAATTCAATCTCTCCTTTTTCTCTCCTCCCCAAATGACTTTCTTCCAATCCTTCCAAATTTTCTTTAATTTCTTTTTGTTAAATTTTAATTCCAGTATATAACAAACAGTGTTAAATTAGTTTCAGGTGTACCATATAGTGATTCAACAGTTCTATGCATTACTCAGTACTAATCATGATAAGTTTACTCTTAATCCCCCTTACCTATTTGATGCACTCCCCCGCAACCCACTTCCCCTTTGATAACCATGTTTGTTCTGTATAGTTAAGAGCCAGGCTTTGGGTTTGTCTCTCTTTTTTTTTTTAACCTTTTGCTCATTCATTTTGTTCCTTAAATCCCACATATGAAATCATATGGTATTTGCCCTTCTCTGACTGGCTTATTTCACTTAGCTTTCTACTCTGTAGATCCATCCATGTTGTTGCAAATGGCAAGATTTCATTCTTTTTCATGGCTAGGTAAGTACTCACACGCACACACACGACCCCATTTTTCTTCTTTATCCATTCATTTATTGATGGACTCAGCTGCTTCCATAGTTTGGCTATTTTAAATAATGTTGTAATAAACATAGGGGTCCCTATATCTTTTCAAAATAGTGTTTCATTTCTTTAGGTAAATACCCAGTAGTATGATCCCTGGATCATAGGGTAGTTCTATTTCTAATTTTTTGAGGAGCATCTATGCTGTTTTTCCACAGTGGCTGCACCAGTTTACATTCCCTACCCAGTGCACAAGCGTACCTTTTTCTCCACATCTTTGCCAACCCTTATTGTTTCTTGAGTTTTTTTTTTTTTTTTTTTTTTTTTTAGCCATTCTGAGCACCTTTTCATGTGTCTGTTGGCTGTGTGCATGTTTTCTTTGGAGAAATGACTGTTCTTGTCTTCTGCCCATTTTAATTGGATTATTTGCTTTTTGGTGTTGGGATGCATAAATTCTTTATATGTTTATATCCATTTATTGGGTATGTCATTTGCAAATATCTTCTCCCATTCAGTAGCTTGTCTTTTAGTATTATTGATTGTTTCCTTTGCTGTGCAGAAGCGTTTTATTTTGGTGTAGTCCCAATAGTTGATTTTTGCCTTGTTTCCCAATGCATATTTTGCCTCCTTTGTCTAAGATTAATTGACCAAATAATCTTGGGTTTATTTTTGGGCTGTCTTTTCTGTTCCCTTGATCTATATGAGTACCACTCTATTTTGACTACTATAGTTTTATAATATATCTTCTATATCTTCATATCTGGGCTATGAAACTTAGTTTTGTTCTTCTTTTTCAAGATTGCTTTGGCTACTCAGTTGTGTGTGTGTGTGTGTGTGTGTGTTTCTATACAAAATTTAGGATTATTCTATGAAAAATGCTGTTAGTATTTTCATTTGCATTAAATCTGTAGATTGCTTGGGCAGTAGGACACTTGAACAATATTTGTTCTCCAAACCCTTGAACATGGAATGTCTTTCCATTTCTTTGTGCCATCTTCAGTTTCTTTTATTAGTGTTTTAAAGTTTTCAGAGTATAGGTCTTTCATCTCCTTGGTTAAGTTTATTCCTAGGTATCTTATTATTTTTGGTGCGATTGCAAATGGGATTATTTTCTTAATTTCTGGTTCTGCTATTTCATTAATAAGTGTATAGAAATGCAACAGATTTCTTTATATTGATATTGTATCCTGCATCCTTACCAAATTCATTTATCAGTGCTAGTAGTTTTTTGGTGGAGTTTGTAGGTTTTCTAGTGACATGATATATAGTAGCATGTCATCTGTAAATAGTGAAGGTTTAATTTTTTTCTTACTAATTTGAATGCCTATGATTTCTTTTTCTTATCTGATTGCTGCTTCTAGGACTTGCAGTACTGTATTGAATAAAAGTGCTGAGAGTGAACATCGTCATTTTATTTTTGACCTTAGGGGAAAAGTTCTGTCTGTCACCATTGAGTATGATGTTAGCTGTGGGTTTTTCATATATGGCCTTTATTATGTTGAGGTATCTTCCCTCTAAACATAGGAGGGATTATATCATGAATGAATGCTGTACTTTGTCAAATGCTATTTCTGCATCTATTGAAACAATCATATGGTTTTAATCCCTTTCTCTTATTTATTTGATTGTGGCAAATATTTTTTTAATGTGTTGTTGGATTCAGGTTGCTACTTGGTCAAGGATTTTTGTATTTATGTTCATGAGAGACACTGGCCTGTAGTTCTCTTTTTTGTAATGTCTTTATTTGGTTTTGGCATCAGAGGAATTCTGGTCTTGTAGAATACATTTGGAAGCTTTCCTCTTAAGGATGGGGACTCAGTTTCCTGTTATTCTACGGGATCTCCCAGAGCAGAGCCTGGTGATTTTTGAAGTTCCAAGTGTTAAGCCCCACTGATTATAAGAATTCCTTGCAAAATTAAGCCCCTGGTTTTTTTAAGCTAAATGTTATGGGGATTCATCTTCCCCATGTGGGTTCTCCATGCCTGGGGCTTCTGGTGTGAGGATCTGTTTCTCTTCCACACCCCACCTCCCACAGACAGTCCCACAAGACTGTTTAGTTCCTGATCATGCCTCTGCCCTTCTTATACTTTTCAGTGTGGCCTTTTCTGTACACTTAGCTGTGAAGAGTCTTTTGGTCATTTTCTGGTTTACTTACACTGACATGGGTGTTATTTACTTGTATCCTTGGGAGGAAGTAACTCATGATCTTCCTATTCTGCCATCTTCCCTGGAATTTGCCTTAATTTCTTAAGGAAAGCGGTATAGCTATCTCTTTGTCTTACTCCTTATCTATGCCCCAAATTTCCTAATAAGTTATGTGGCTAACCTCACTGTTCTCCCACTCTTTGGACTTAGAACACCATAAAATATGTCAAAATTGCAGAAAATTGCAACTCATTTTTATTTATTGTGGACTTGCTTTATTTATTCTTAATTATTTATGATTCAAAATTAACTTTTCAAGAAAAAAATGTTGAAAAGAGAATATGACCCTTTAACTTAGGGCATGAAGGGATCCAATGTTATTAGGTACTCAAGCTAATTTGATTACCATGATTAGTTCTTAAAGTTTTTTTTTTTTCTTTTAATGTTTATTTGTTTTTAAGAGAGACAGAGACAGAGCATGAGTTGGTGAGGGGCAGAGAGAGAGAGAGAGAGAGAGAGAGAGAGAATCTGAAACAGGCTCCAGGCTCTGAGCTGTCAGCACAGAGCCCAATGTGGGGCTCGAATTCACAAACGATGAGATCACAGCCTGAGCCAAAGTGGATTGCTTAAGCCACTGAGCTACCAGGACACCACCAGTTGTCCCCATGATTAGTTCTTAAATTCTGTGAATTAAATTTCCTGGCAGTAAAGAAAAGAGATGTGAGAGTTATGAAGCACTGACTTTCTGACAGAATAAAATATTTAAATTTGTCCATAAGGAAACCTGTTTCATAAACTAAAATTCAAGAATGAATTTACTGCTGGGGTGCCTAGGTGGCTTGGTTAAGCGTCCAGCTCTTGATCTCAGCTCAGGTCATGATCTCACAGCTTGTGAAATCCAGCCCTGCATTTGTCTCTGCTGAAGTCGTGGAGCCTGCTTGGGATTCTGTCTCTTCTTTCTTCCCCTCCCCTACTTGCGCTCTCTTTCTCTCCCTCCCCCCTCTCTGAGAATAAACAAACAAACAAACAAAAAGAATGAATTTGTTGCCTGAATCATTAAATAAGAGATATAACTTGCAAATGATACATAAATGCTGTTAGAAGGATAGTTCTTGAATTGATATTCTATAAAGCCTGGGGACATGTTACATTGTGAGGGGAATCCTGTGGAACAGTAGAAACCACACTGTACCTGGAATCAAAACGTATAAGTTTGAATTCTGGTACTACAACTTTGGGGGATTTTGTAAAAACTTCTTAATCTCTCTAAGCAACAGTTTTATCTCTGAAGAATAATACCTGCTTATGGGTCTTTTTATGGAAATAAAACAAGTTAATACATATAAAAGTTCATAAGTTTGCCTGGCTCAAACTAGAAGATCATTACATGTGTCTTAAATTTTAATCTGTGAAGAAGAGGAAGATACAGAAATATATTCATCTATCAATTATATATATATATATATACACTATATATATATATACACACTATATATATATATATACACTATATATATATATACCATATATATAGTTTTACATGGCATTTACTTTTATTTTTTCGTTTATCATATATAATTTTTCTTCTCTCAGGAATCTTGTTCCCATTTTAGAGAGAGAAAATAGGGATTCTCGGTTGAGTTTGTCCCATAGAGATTCAGACTCAAAAATAAAAGAAAACAACTGCTTGATTGTTCTTATGATGAGATCCTTGCCTTCTGAGGTACTCCCTGGAAATTCCACTATGGGCTGAGCCGTCTCTATCCCTGAAGCTGGAGACCAGTAAACTTAACAACTTGACAGACACCAGAACAGAGTGTTTTCCCTGCAACCCCAACAGGGAGCTGACCACTTTCCAAATTAGTCCATAGCAACAAAATGACTCTTCTCTCACCAGCACACAGGGAATGCTGCTGCTCAAGGAGTAAGTACCGGAAGCTCCTCCTGAGCCCCAAGATAAATATCTCTCTGTGTGCACAACAAAATATAAGAGCACCTCTAAGGAAAACTAAGTGTCGTTAAGGACATTCAATTGTAGTCCCTCAAAGGGCTGGCATTCAGCTCTCAAAATATTTACTAAATGAATTAAAGAAAACAATTGTCATGACTGAAACACAGAATAGAGGTTTGAAAGATTAAGCAGAACAGATATTTCAAAATACAGAGCAAAAATATAAATACATTAAAAAGAATCATGGAAGGAAATAAAAAGTTGGAGCTAGATCTAATAGATACACATAATGGAAATTTCCAAAGAGCTCAAAGGAAGATATGGGTGAGAGACTATAAGAAAAAAGAAAGAGATGAAAATTTACCTGAGTTAAAGAATTACTTGCATTTTCAGATTAGAAAGGCTTGTTGAGATCAAGAAAAGAATGACTGAAAATAAAAGATCACAAACTCCTACACATATCTTGGTAAAATTTCTGAACTCTTAGAATAAGAGGAAAGCTTACAGGTTTCCAATAAGAATGAAAATTACTTACAAAGGATAAATAGTTTTATATCAGACTTCTCAGTAGCAGCAATAAAATTAGACACACTAGAATAAAAGCTGCAGACTGATGAAAAGAAAGGACTCCAGCTTAGGAATCCCTTATCTGGGCATGATGTTCTCCCCTGGTTTGGATGAAAGGTATGTGAAGATATGCAATTCAAAGAATATGCCATGCTACTACCTTGTCTGAGAAGAAGACTCGAGAATAGGCATAATAAATGCATCAGAATAGGAATTTCGAGATAGGAAAAGTAAAAGAGCCATTGGTTATAAGTAAATAGTTCTGTATCTTGCATGATTAAATCTAAATGAATAACAATAGAGGAATACTGAATAATGATAATTAAAAAGAATGGATACACTGCAATCAGGAAAATCCTGAAGAGGCTGGGTGAGAAGTGTGTGGTGGGGAGAACAGCCCCTCAAAGATATCTATGTCTGAATCCCTGGAATCTATGAATGTGCTGTTTTATGGAAAAAGGGACTTCACAAATGTGATTTAAGTTATAAACCTTGAGATGGGAAAATTATTCTAGATTATCTGGGTGGGTTCAATCTGAGCATCTGAGTTCCTTTCCATGAAACTTTCCCAGGTATGGTCAGTGGGAAGTTTAACTAGAGAAGAATGGCAGAAATATGCAACACTGCTGGCTTTGAGGGAGAAGTGAGGGGCCACGAGCCAAGGGATGTGAGAATCCTTCTCTAGATTCTTCTCTAGAGCCTCCAGAAAGGAACTCAGCCCCACTGACACCTTGAGTTTAGGCCACTGAAGTCTGTGTCAGACTTTTAACCAACAGAACTCTAAGATAATAAATATGTGTAGGTCAAGGTCATTAAGATTGTGATAATTTGTCACAGCAGTAATAGGAACCTGAAACATACTCTAGATACTGCATTACTCCACTCCAGACAGCTGCACCTGAAAGGGGACTATGCTGCTATTGATAGAGTTGTATGGGACTAAGCTGATCGATTTTATTTCAAGACAGGAGTAATCAACCTGGATTAAAAAAAATACACCCAAGTATATGCTGCTTATATGGAATACCCTGAAAGCAAAGTGATGAAATATGAAAGATAAAAGGATACAAGGAGAGCTAACACTGGCAGTATCAATATCAGGCAAGGGAGAATTTAAGGCTAAATTTCCCTAAAGGGGAAAGGTATTTTAAATAAACACAGTAGAATTTACAAAGACAAAATAGTGTATCATCTACAACAGACAGTATGGCAGCCAAATTAAAAAAAAAATTGATTAGAAGTTCAAGGAAAATACGATAAAAGTATAGCTATAATGGGGGATTTTATCATAACTCCTTGAGAACTAGATAAATATCATAAACAAAAAATAAGTAGGAACTGTATTTAAAATAATTCAATCAACAGTTTATGCCTTTGAAAGAGAGAGTGTTTGTGTTTTGTTACGTATATTGGAATATTGACAAAATCAGTCACTATTCATATAGCACAAACACATAGACCTACACAGGTACACACAAAGCCTTAAAAATTTCAGAAGACCAGTACAGTTTTAGATCTTTTTTTTTTTTAATTCAGAAAAAAAAGATAGCTGAAAAAAAACTTGTCTCTCTAGATATTAATAAACATCCTTGTTAATAAACCTTGGAGAAAATAAAAGTTGTTTATGTATATGCTATATTGAGAGCAAGAGAACACATTAGGAGAACACATCACACTGAAACTTACGGCTTTTTACTTATATTCAGAGAATCTATGGTCTTGAATGCCTGAATGTAAGAGAGCTTTAAATTTGTTTTAAAAATAGAAGGAAAAGATAAACCAAGATGAGAAGTGAGGCAAGTGTCCTTCAAACATGTATTAAAGTATAATGTGATGCACCTGAAATAGACATGTAGCATTTCATTTTGAGTTATTTACTTTAAGCATCCATTTCATGAAAATAAATGAATTGTGTAGTACTACCTCTCTAACATGCACACATGACCCCCTTGGAGAAGTAAAGAAAACTAACTGGTCAATTTCTATGTGTCTATAGCTACAATATTAGTTTAAACTTTTTGGACTATTTTTATTGATTATTTTTAAGTTTATTTGAGAGAGACTGGGACAGTCTAAGTGGTAGGGGGGAGGCGGAGAGAGAGGGGGAGAAAGAGAATCCGAAGCGGACTCCATGCTGCCAGCACAGAGATGACATGGGGCTTGAACTCATGAAACCATGAGATTATGGCTTGAGCTGAAACCAAGAGTCAGACGCTTAACCTACTGAGTCACCCATGCACCCCTTAGCAGATTTAATAGTAAGGGAAATTAGAGATTTTTCCACTTTTCTGTTCCTAAAGATTGAAATAGTTTAAAAAGTGGTATCGTTTTCTTTAAATTAAGAATGAACTCAATTCTGAAAGAATTTCTTGTCTCTGTGGTTATTTTTAAATGGTACCTCAATTATTTTCTAAAATTCTCCATAATAATTAATCCTTTAATTTTTTAAAACTTTTTTAGGGGATTGATTTTGAATTTATTTAGTATTCCCTTACAGTTCTTTAAATCCCTTCTTTGCTTTTGGTTCTCCATGATTGTCTTTATCCACATTTCTAGTCCTATCTTGTATTACTCTGCTTCATGCTCATGGTCAGTCCTCATCAAGTTACCAACCCCCTCTATGTTCATCCTGTTCTCTGGACGTTCTCTTGACCTTCATGCTCTGATTGAACGCAGGTTTCCCATGAGGTCTCTGCTTCCCATGAAGTGCTCTCAGATGAGATAAATGTTAAGTGTCCTTCTTGCTTTTTACTGCTGTTTTTAAACCAACTCTCCTCCTCTTCCTGTACATCTGTACAACCCTGGATGGCACAGCAGCATTCCTTTTGGGAATCCTCTAACCCCATTCTTCCTTGTTTCTTTAAGATTTTAACATTTGCCTCTCTCTATTATTTCCAGTGATACCTATGCCATACATATGAAGAATTCTTGTCCTCGTTTGTCTAAGCATAAAGGACAATCCCAGGAAAACCTTCCCCATATGGGCCTGAGAAGTTTGCCAAGACAGAAGACTTTTACTGCTAAATCTGGGACATTCTCAATCAAAACCGGGAAGAATTTTTTCTGGTCCTAAGTCTTGGTGACTTCAGAGTTCATATAAATGATCCCTCCAATATTTGGTCTCTCAGTTTCTTAATCTCCTCCTGTGCAATAACTGTATCTTCCTCAGAACTTAAGCCACACTCCCTCTCATAGAAAATCCTAGGACGTGTTAGTGTGATAACTGCACAAACTGCAAAATAGGAGTTTCAACTCTTCTCTCTGATTACAGTCTCCTCTTAGTCAGCTTGCTGTATTATCTAAATTTCAAAACTTCTCTGACTGTTTCCATGGAGATGTGCAATCAAATAATCCCTCTTAGATGATCTCTCAATACATGATTAGATTCCATATCACAACACTTTAATTTTTCTTTTCATTTTCTTTTTTGTCTGTGCCCTTCTCTCCTTGCATTATATCTGTCTAGCAGGGCCTGTTTAACTCCAACTCTCTGCCTATTTTCAGTCTATACTCACAGTTTATGTTCATGGCTGGAAAAAAGGCAAAACCATGCTGACTTTTTTCCACTTAAATTCAAAACTGTGTTGCCTGCCCATGTGGTAACATTTCCCTAGTAAAGCCTTCCTCCTGTCCTCTGAGATGCCCATGCCACAACCTATCCTCCTCTCCAGACTTCTCGCACCTTTTCTCCCCTCTTAGCTGTTGCCCTTGCTTTTTGTTTTGTTGAAAAAAAAATTAAAGCAATGAGAACACCCACAAACTCACGCCCTATCTACCTACTTCATGTAGGTCTAAGCCCATATACTCTGCCATCCTGCTGTTATTTGTGGCTCTGAGGCCACTCTCCACTTATGTTCTGAATACTCCACTCTTTCACCCTTCAGGGACCTAAGTCAGCAATTATCCATAAGTGTTCTCTCTAATAAATCATGCCTGTCAACATATAGCATGCAGTAATAATTCTCATCATAAAAATTCTTCCCATGACTCTATTTTCAATTCAAGCCACATCTTAATTTTCTGTTCTCTCTTATACCAGAGCTCCACTAACGAGCTATAGAAGCTCACTGTTTCCACTTCCTCCCCTCTCATCCATTTTAAAACTCACTTTAATCATGCTTTCCTATTCCCTATTCCAGGAAAAAACAAAACAAAACAAAACAAAAACCTCTTGTCAAGGTCACCTGTGGCCCTTACTTTGCTAAATCCAGGGACCATTTTCAGCCTCCATTTTACTCAACCACTTGGTAGATTCCACAAACTGAACACTGTCATGATTTGGCTCCGGGGATGCCATTCTAAACTCTCATATTTCACTGGTCATATACACCGTCTTCTTTATTCTACCTCATCTGCTGACTTCTAAATTTCAGAGTAAATCCTGCTTAGTGCTAGGACATCTTCTATCTACACTGGTCACCTCAGTTTCTCTCATGGCATAAAGTGTCATCTCTACCCGTGCTGCCTCTAAATTTTATCTCAACCGTGGCCCTTTTCACTTAAATGACAGATTCATATAATACTTCATATGCTAGGAGTATTCCTTGACCTCTCTCTCACTTTCACATGACAAATTTAGTTTGTTAGTAAAGTCCTTTTGGCTTAATTTTTAAAATATATTTAAAAATTCAACCATTCTGGTAACCTCCTGAGCAGCCATCCTAGTCCAAATCATCATGATCCCTTGAATTTATTTCAGTAGCCTTCTGTTTTTCATGGCTCTGCCTTTGATCTCCTAGACACAGCCAGTAGATGATGCTACTTCATAAAGTATCCTCTGATGTCCTATACTCTTTCTACCTAAAAAGTGGTCTGTGGACCAGCAGGTATTGCATCACCTTCGAGCTTGTTAGAAATGCAACATCTCTGGTCCTATCCCCAGACCTACTGAATCAAAATTTAAAGTTTAATGAGACCCCAGCTGGTTCATATTGTACGCTAATGAGAAGTCCTATGAATTCTGCCCCTGCCCTACAGTCCCTATTACTTCCCAGATTGCCACACTCCCCTTGTTTCTGCCCCGGAGCCACTACATCCTTCCTTGCTCATTGCTGGCTCTCAAATATACCAGTGTTGGGGGAGGGGGTCATTGAAAAGATGTGAAAGCAAACTGCCCCATGAGCTAGACCTGCGCCCCTCTTCCCCTGTACTTGAAATATGGGTTCTGCTTTCCTTTCCTGCTCCCAGAGGCTGCTTCAGCCTTGAGATAGTGATGTGGCATTGAAAACACATGATTGGTGTATGTGACTGAACCCAGTTAAGGCCTCCTGATATAAACTTTAAGGTACAGCAGGAGGGTGAGGGGATTAATTTGCCTTGTTGCCACCCAGGACAAGGTTTGGATGTGAGTTTCCTTTGCTTGTTAAAACTTCTGCCTACCAACCTGGAGTGGCCTGCCTACTTCTGCGTTCTCTCCCTGTCCTCCGTGTCAGAGGGCTGGTTTTAGATTACACCAGGGAAGCTCTTGAGAGGCTGCTGAACCTAACCAGTCAGGCTCCATCTTTAAGGCCTTTGCATTAACTGTTTCTTCTCTCTGAAATGTGATTTCTCCCTAGATCTACATCCTCTTTATTCATGACTCTGCTCAAATGTCACTCTTTCAGAGAGACCTTTGCTGATTATCTTATCTGACAGAGCTACCCATCCCCCATCCCTCCCCACTTTACCCAGCTTTACCTTGCACAGCTGACATATTACAAACCCATTCGTTTTTTATATGTCTCTCCATATTAGAATGTAAGACTGATAGAAGTAGAGATTTTATTTTGTCTACTTGGGTGTGTCTGGTTCTAGCAGGCCATCACTAAAATAATTTTTAAAATGTTGAATTAATGATACGACACGCACTGCAGCTGCATCTGATCCTTTGCTACCAGCTGTATGCTCAGTGCTCCTTCGTCCATCCTCTTCTGTTGAAATGCCATCCAGACCCAAAACCTCTGCTCAAAGCCTATGTCTTCCATGAGGCTTTCTTTTTAACATCTCCAAGGGATTATAATTTTTCTTTTTCTTTCTTTCTTTCTTTCTTTCTTTCTTTCTTTCTTTCTTTCTTTCTTTCTTTCTTTCTTTCTTTCTCTTTCTTCCTTCCTTCCTTCCTTCCTTCCTTTCTTTCTTTCTTTCTTTCTTTCTTTCTCTTCTTTCTCTTCTTTCTCTTCTTTTCTTTCTTTCTCTTCTTCTTCTTTCTTTCTCTTCTTTCTTTCTTCCTTCCTTCCTTCCTTCCTTCCTTCCTTCCTTCCTTCCTTCCTTCCTTCTTTTTCTTTTTTAAGTACGCTTCAAACCCAGCACATAACCCATTGTGGAGCTTGAATTCATGACCCCAAGATCAAGACCTGAGCTGAGATTGAGTCAGATACTTAACCAGCTGAGCCAGCCAGGTGCCCTATTTAACTTTCTATCACTATTATGGTCCCATCTACCACATGCCTTATGCTTTGTGTATTATCAATCTGTTTTTTCAACCTTGTTGAGGTATAATATACATAATAAAACACATGCACTGTAAGTTTAAAGTTTGAGGAGTTTGACAAATGTATACACCATCTTACCATTAACTCAATCAAGATCTAGACTATTTCCATTATCAAGATCTAGACTATTTCCATTATCACAGAGCCTTCTGCTGTGCCCTTTACAGTCAGTCTCCCTCTCCCCACCAATTCCTGCGTCAGGCAATGAATAATCTGGCTTCCATCAGTAGAGCTTCTTTTGCCATCTCTAGGCTAGAATAAATTTTATAGTACAAACTCTGAAGTTTGATTTATTTTATTTAGCATAATGTTTGAAACCATCCATGTCTCTTGTATCTGTAATTTCTTCTTTTTTATTGCTGAGTAGTATTTCATCAAATAAGTATCCAGTTTGGGCTACTTTGAATATGGCTGCAGTGAACATTTATATGTATTATTTTGCAAACATACACTTTTATTTATTTTGCGAAAATACCTAAGAGTAGAAGAGGTGGGTTTATAATAAGTATTATCTTTATAAAAATTGACAACCTATTTTTGAAAGTGGTTGTATAATTTATATTCTCACCAACCACATATGAGCATTTATTTTTCATTTCCCTGATGACTAGTGGTGAGTATCTTTTATGTGCTTATTGCTATTCTTATATTTTCTTTTGTAAAGTGCTATTCAAGCCTTTTGCTCATTTTTTAAAAAAAAAAGCTTGTTTCTTTATCATCGAGTTATAAGAGTGTTTCATATATTCTTTATATACTTATTTTTATATATGTTTATATATTCTGGATAAAGCCATTCGTTAGAAATTGCAAATATTGTCTCCTATTGCTGCTTCCCTTTTCATTTTCTTAAAATTACACTTTAAAAATTAGATGTTTAACATTTTTTTCCTTTGTACTTTTTATGGTCTAAGAAAACATTTGTCTTTCCTAATGTCACCTTTCCAAAGTGAAGACTTATCTCTGATTCTAGGGATTGTTCACAGGTGTTCAATAGTGATGCCTATGAAATTGTTGAATTCATGATTATTAGAGCTTGAGGAGCGTGGATCTAATGCAGCTAATTGTCATCTTATTTAGTTGATGGTTAAGCACACAGGTGGCCAGTTCAAGCCATATGTGACACCATCAGATTGGGATTGAATCTGTCATAATGTTGCCACTAACTTTGATCTTTCCAGCTTTTGTTCTGAAGGCACCAAAGAAGAAAGTTCAGTATTAGTCACACAGTTGCAAGCAACAGAAACCAGACCTGTTTTAAGCAATAAATGGATTTATAGGAATGGTATTGAGTAGCTCATAAGAGTTGGGGGAATCTACAAAATAGTCTTGGAAAACAGGCGGGAACCAAGAGGACTCTGGGGGCTGAAAGTCTGAAAGATTCTGGCATGATGCCTATTCTGCTAGTGCTCTGCTGACATCTTCTCAGCTGAGTGCCTCTACTCAACATCTCAGTTGCTGTTTTCTACCAGCTAGAGTGAATTTTAAGTCTTCCTTAATTTTTGCATTATCGTTTGTGACTCAGTATTTTGGATAGAAGTATCAAATTCATTTCACATATATTCATTATCTTTTCACATGTAATGTAGTGTTCTAGAAACTGGGGATATACTAATGAACAAAAAATATAAAAATGCTTTCCATTATGAAGCTTATGGTATTGGGCAAAATGCAACAATAAATATGATAAATACGTGAAGTATATAATGATATGTCTTTTACTCCTTTTCTGGAAAGAGTTTTTCTCACCATTTTGACTTCTGTAATAATTAAAATGGGCACTTCATCACAGATATGCAAATAGGGAGGTCCCCCACTATGAAGAAGAGATTGGATGTTGAGGAAGCAAAGAGGAAAGAAAGAAAAATATAATATGGATATTATTTAATCTAAAACATAGTTAAATACTTCTTATTTCATGTTTACCCCATAACATTTATTAACCTCTTTGTTCTAGGTACCATACAAATCTATTACACATATATTCATTTTATCCCCATAACAATCCTATAATCCCTAAATTGCTATCTACCTTTATTTGTTTATTTTTTTGAGATAAGGCAAATGGAAGTTCAGAGTGGTTAGTTTGAGATTGGAGAACTGAATTCGTTCGCAAGTCCTTTCTGTATCCTGTGTTTCTTTCACAGTGGCATTCTTCCAGTTAACAGGGAAGCTTGGTTTCCTGGAACCTCAGATGATGGGTAGTATATTATGTGTTCATCTATCTTCACATGGCTTCAGTTCCCTACCCTCCTATGCGATAAATTCCATAAGTGTCCCTAATCCATAGAATGAGACTTAATGATTTTATCAATGGCCCTCATCAATATTTCAAAATAATAACTGGGCCCTACTGCAGTTCAGGGCTGACTATTTCCACTTCTGAGGATAAGAAATAAGAGGAAGAGAAGCAATTATTGCATCTTGCACCTACTGATCAAGTGCTTCTCATCCGTATCAAGTCAGATCATAAAATACATAAAACTGAATAAAAAATTAGCATGTAGAAAAAATGTTTCTACTGACCTCAGAAGCTCTCAAGGAGTCACTGATCTGAGGGTCACAAGAAGGACTATTATCATTGCCTGTTTTCTTCCATTGTGTTTACACTTGGCACTCTATTTGGCAATAAGCTCAAGGTTATGCTGTCAGTGCAAGATCATTAGCTTTACAATTTTTCAAAAAGCATTTGCCTTAGCAAATCCTCATCCCAACCTCAATGAACATGTTTATGTCCAGGTGTAAATCCTATTGTTGGAAGATCTGCTTGCTAATTACACTGGCTGCTGTTCTTTATTTCCCTGTGCATGAATTGGGCAGCAGAAATTCATCAGAAACTTTCTCTTCCTGAACGGCGCTAGTGGAAATTTTTAACATAAGGTTGGGTGGTTGTGGATTGGTAAGCAATTTCCTCCTGTAAGCTATCCAGAGCCAGGTCTAAAGAACTGTGCCTCTTTCACCTCAACATCATCAAGGAAACAAAACAAAGTGACTGATGTCTGGTTATTTTTGGCTAAAGTGGTGTCAGTTTGATGTCAGAAAATGTTTGGGCTGATGAATATCTTCCTTTGAAATATTCCCTGAATGCTCCTTGAAAAGGAAGGCAAAGTGTTTTGGTGGGGAGGCAGGGCATTTGGTGGAGGCACATGAGAGTAAAGAGCACCTGGAACTTGGTAGGTATTGTGTCAGGGCTTGCAGTTGTCCCTGCCTTAAAAACAAACAAACAAACGAAAAAACAAAAAACAAAATCACTCAGTCTAAGGGAGAGAAAGTCATTTGCAGAAGTCATTGCAATAGTATGTAATTCATATAAGATAATTGTATTTTTTCACAGAGGCAAAAGAAATGGCTTTTTGGAGGGAGCACATTGATTAAGTGTATAAGGCGTGTCCCCAGAGAAACAGAACAAGTAGGATTTGTTTGTTTGTTTGTTTATTATAGGAATTGATATTTGCTTACCTTGTCTACCAATTCACATGCTCATCTCTTCTAGAAGCACTCACAGACATTCCCAGAAATGTTTCACCAATTAATGGGGCATCTCACAGTTCAGTCAGGTTGACACATAAAATTAACCATCACATAAGGCTTCATATAGGAGGTGACATTTTTTGTGGCCTGACAGGTAATTGAGAGATTAACAAATTTGGTTTTAAAATCTGCTGTACATTTCACGTTTTCAATGTTAAATTTGACATATACAGTCACATATATATTACTACTATTTCTCACTCATTCCTGCAGTGACTATTGAAATAGTATTTTACATGTTTATGTATCACAAATTCAAATTATACATATATACATACATACATACATACATACATACATAGTTTTAATTGATAGGCCTGGTTTTGGAACATCTCTGAAGTCTGATCCCAGTAAAATACTGAGGCAGAAGCACATTTGAAAAGGACAGGGCCTTTATGTCATCCAGGAATCTTGCTAGCAGGTGGTATGTTACCCTGAAAGCAAAAAGGCACTAAAATAGGACTTTGTACAATCAGAAGATATGGGTTGTATTTCTGGCCTGGCCACATTGAAGGTGTGTGATTTCACATAAAACTGCCTGTCCTACTTGTATGCCCAAGGTTGTAGTGAGTATCAAGTAAGATCAGGATTTCCCAGAGAAACAGAACCAATAAAGACATTTAGTATAAGAAATTGGCTTATAGTATTATGGAGGCTGCCAAGTCCAAATATCCACAGTTGACAACCTGGAGACCAAGTAGAACTGACAGTATAGTTCTAGTCTTGGTCCAGAGGCCTGAGAACCAGAAGAGCTAATGCTATAGTTTAAATATAGTCAACAGGACTTGAGAGCCAGTTCAAATCTGAAGGCAGGAAAAAAAAATGTCCCAGCTCAAAGGCAGTTGGCAGGCCAGAGCATGCCTCTCTTTTTTGTGGCATGATCATCTGTTTATTCTATTTCAGCCTTCAACTGACTGAATGAGAACCCCAGCATTAGGGAGGGCAATCTGCTTTACTCAGTTTACCTATTTAAATGTTAATCTCATGCAAAGATACTCTCCCAGAAATATCCAGAACAATGTTTGACCAAATATCTGGGTACTCAATGGCCCAGTTGAGTTGACACATAAAATTAACCATTATAAGTAGGCTAACTTGCTAAGTATATTAAGTGACCTATGACTATACCATATCTATATAAGGAGTTCATGTAGCACTTACCCATTTATTGCAGACTGAAATGAAGCGGGTATTTATTCCTATACCTAGTCAGTCACTGGCAATTCATATTCAAGGTCTTTCATGTACCAGCCACTGTACATGGCCTGGGAATAAGATAGTAAGCAAAGCAGTTCCTATTTTCACCTACATTATCATCAGCTGAAGAAACACACATTAATCAAGTGCTCACAAACACAAAGAGTGATTAAATTGTACTTAGTGCTAGAGAAAAAAGTATAAGAGGACCGCAGTCTTAGATTAGGGGCAGAATGGGGTTGCCAGAGAAGGTTTCCTTGAGGAAATGAAGCATAAACTGATTTTGGAGGATGAGACAGGCCTAAAAGAGATGAAAAGAATGGAAGGAAAAGAAATTTCATTTATTCAACAAATACTTATTCAGTGACTTTCCAAGCTAGTCACTGTTCTAGGCAGTTTGGCTAACTCTCTAAATAAACCAGATAAAAATCCCTGCCCTCAGGGAATTTATAGTCCAGCCAGGGAAGACAGACAATAACAAATACACAGTAAATAAACTATATAGTAAGCTCAAAAACGATAGGTGATATAGAAAGATGGATGAAGTAGAGCAGAGGAAGATGAATCAGGACTGTGGAAAGTGAGAGCAGTGTTGCCATTTAAAATAAGACACTCAGGTTTGGACTTACTGAGAAGATGGTATCTGAGCACAATGTGAAGGTAAAGAGAGAGCTGACCATGTGTACATCTGGCAGAAAAACATTGCAGAGGGAACAGCCTATGCAAAGTCCCAAGACGCTCCGGTACAAGCTAGATGCGTTTGAGGAAAAGCAAGGCGGCCAGTGACTGGAGTAGAATAAGCAAGGGGGGCTGGGGAGAGAAATCGGAAATAATAGCACAACCTGCAAAGCACCAAGGAAAAAGCTTCATAGGATTATCTCATTTGGTCCTCACCATGGCTCTACGAGCCAGGCACAATAACCTGGATTTTAAAGTACCTGATTCAAAATTCATTTAACCACAAATTCCATCCATCTCAAAGAATACAAGAGATGGCAGAGTGTTAATGGTTAGATATATTGTCTCTTGGCCTGACTGCCACAGTTTGAGTCCTGGTTCTGTGAATTACAAGCTGTGTGATGTTAGGCTAGTTATTTAACCTCTCTGTCCTTTGGTGTTCCCGCCTGTGAAAATGCAATAATTATAGTACTACCTTATATTGTTTTTGTGAGAATTGAATGAATCAGTTTATGTGAAGCACTTATGAATAGTATCTGCCACATAATAATTACTCAGAAAGCATCAGCTATTATATTCAATTCCATTTTAAATAGTTGTTCAAGCAACTACTGTGATTCTCCCTTCTTCCAGCAAATGTGCACTGAATGTGCTCTATTTTCTGGATGTTGATGATACAGAGATGAATGAGAGCAAATTACCATGAGGTTCTCCAAGTCTAGAAGGTAAGAGGAAGATCTGATCAGGACAGTTACTATCCAAGGCAGAAGAAAAAATGATGCATTTAAGCAAACTATTTAGACTTCATTCACCATGTTGACATGTAACCCTTTGAAAGTTCTTAGGTAGTGGAATAAGATTACATGTGTGAATACACTAGTGTGACCTCAGTGTGGATGTGTTAAAAGGTATGGCAAGATGAGTGGGCAGGAAGTTGGAAAGTGCTTCTAGAATTCTAAGAACAAGAGTGAGGGTCAGAACTAGGTTACACTTAACAGGATGTAGCTGAGGAAATATGCTGGAGAGACTGTAAACATGCAGACTGATTGGATAATTGGGGTCAAGGAAAGCAAATCATCTAGGATAATGCCTACATTTAAACTTGAGCATTTGAGTGAACTAGAGGGCCAGCCATCAAATAGAAAATTGATGCAAACTTCACTAAATCCAGTTTGACAGATCAGAAGAAGCCAGATTATTTGGTAAATATGGTGGCCTCTGGTGGAGCAGAGGTGGGTGTGGTCTGTGCTTTTTCTTCCCCATAATAGATGGCATGTTACCCTGAAGAAAAGGCTTAGGCCAAATTCTGCTCAGGCCCAAAGCACAAATATGATTAGCAAGAATGCACAAAAATAATGCCACAGTCTGTATCAGGCACGTAACTAGCACCTTGTAGAAAAGACTCAGGGGAAATGATTTGGGGACTTGCTGAGAGAAGGGTCAGCCAAACTTATAGACTCTTAAGGTGGTGTGTGGACTGGGAGAGATGCAGAACCATTGGCATGTTAGCCTCACATGCTTGTAGGGTTCTTATGTTGTGTTTGTGCAAGGGTAGTGAAGCTGTAGAACATTTCTAGCCAGTCATTGTTCTTGAACACATTAATTTCTTTAGTAATTAAAAAAAAAATTAAAAATGTTCTAATATCCCTTAGGCTAATTACATACTCTAGGGTCTTAGATTTTGATAATGATAATTCAAATGTTTAGTAACCATCCTTGGAGCTTAATTTCTGGTGAGGTACTTCAAATACTAACTAAACCCCCTAGGAAGTAAATTAGAATTAGCTTGTACCACTGTTGAAAACTTAAACACACTTCATACTGTTTATAAAGAAATAATTTTTAAATTACATTATTATAGGAGCGTCTATGGGAAAGTTTTAGATACACTAAATATAAAATGTTTTGGGGGTCCATTTGTGTATATTTAACATTTGTTTACATATTCAACTCTAGAATTCAGAAGAGACTTTTTAGAAAGTAGAATTAGGCACATCATCAATATAAAAGGGGCATAGATAAAAAAGAGGGACAAACGAACTGGCCTGAGCAATATACATATAGTTAGAAATTCATTTGAATAATCTATTCCAGGCAGACTGCTCAATTTCTATTCCACATGGGTAATTATCAGAATGGCCACACCAAATGCTTGTATCAACTTACTAATCTTCACAATAATTTTGTGAGGTATTATTAATCCACTTCTGTAGATGAGGAAACAAGGTACAAATCAGTTAAGTCACTTGTTCAACGTCACATAACTAAGAAGAAGCAACCTGACACCGATGTCCTTCACGGCTAAAATGAAAGTAAAAGTCGTGTTAGCAATGGAGACAGGTAGGTGGTTTTACCTGGTAAGCGAAACTGCAGGGATTTCTCTCTGTCTCTCTCTCTCTCTCGTTCTCGCTCTCTCTCTCGCTCTCTCTCTCATTTAATGTTTATATATTTATTTTGAGAGAGAAAGAGAATGCAACAGAGAAAGAGTGCACACAAGCCTGTGTGCATACATGCACACAAGTGGGAGAAGTTCAGGGAGAGAGAATCCTCAACAGTCTCCTGCCGTCAGTGCAGAACCCAACAAGGGGCTCAGTCCCATGAACTATGAGATGATGACTCGAGCTGACATCAAGAGCTGGACACTTAACCTACTGAGCCACCCAGGTGTCCCATGATTTTCTTTTATTTCTTATTTTTAATATAGAAAATCATGTTACGCTCCCTAAGTAAAAGCTACTGAAATACTCTGTTTCTTCCTGTATAAAGCCCAATCCTGTTTTAGAATTTAATGAAGCTTCTTAATTACACAATGTGGTAATTGGGAAGCAGCATTTGTAAATGGCTGATTGAAAGGGAGGGCAGAATGTGACAGCAACCAGAGGCAGGACATTCAGGAAATGGCAATACCTAGCTCTCTCATCATGAAGGGAATTAGATGTCTGGCTCATTGACACAGTCACCCTGGAGGAGGAGTATTTGCATAACTCCCGCCAGATTGCACTTACCGATTGCATCTCTCTGGAGGGCTGTGAGTCCTCTCCTCTTTGCCGTAGGAGGTCCTGGATGAAATTTGCAGGTCTCCTAGGGCTGCCAGGTAGAGAGGAATACTTCACATCAGCTGCAGCACTGGTTCATAGTTATGAATTATTCATATGGCCACTGAGAGCAAATTCAAGCAGCATTTTCTCTGGGGGCAGACACAGGCTGCTGGGGCACTGTGATGTCCGTCCACTCCTGAAGGTGGTTCCACCAGATGGGACTGCTCTCCAGGAACTGCTGGTCGGAGGGACTGGCATCTCACATGCACAAAAAACCTTAATGTTAGACCCTTTCTTGTTCTTCCCAGATGATTTTACCCACCTGGATAGAGGCAGAGGTCTGTGGGAGACGGGGTTATACACACAGACCCCCAGGTTCAGATCCCAGGTCCATTCTTGCTAGCTGTGACACCTTGAGGACATCATGTCATTTCTCCACACCTTAATTTTCTTACTTGTAAAATGAAGATTATGTGAATATCTTAATAGCCCCTAAGTAGAACATAGTTAAGTGTCCAGTTAAGTGTTAGGGGCTATTATTATTATATAATATATAATATATAATATAATATATATTATATAAATATATAATATTATATAAAATATAATATATATATAATATATAATATATATATTTATCAGAGATCAATACTGAGAAGTGTTGGAGAAGGCATTCATCATACAACTTCACAGTGTGGTTCACCTGTTTGTAATACACTGCAAATTACTAGAAATTCTATCATTATCTGATAAACAGGACAATCATATTGCAGTATGTAATGGATATATGTATCTTTCTATTTGAAACATTTGTTAAAGACATACAAGACACATTTTGGATCACACAATTTTGTGTAGTTCTATTTTGGTCCATTTTTATTTCTTAATATGGTCAGGGCAGTCTGCCATTTCTGAAAGGCTTGGCGTTTGTCATGCTGAGTGTCATCTGAGTGAGCCCTCATTGGTGTTGCACATGGAGTGAGCTGAGCATGTTTACTTTTTATTTATTTATTATTCACTTATCAATGGAATATAATAACATTTAACTATATCCTTAGAGACTGTAAGTATTTTTAAATTGTAAAGCGCTTTCAGCTCTTATATAAAAGATGACGTATAATTACAAATTATAATAATGTGAGCAATATATTATATCAAGTAAATATTTTTATCTGAGCTAAATGATTAGCAGAAGAAATGTTTGGTCTCATTGAACTCTGTCCATGGAAACATGAGTCTATTACCTTTAAGCTACAGAAAATTTTAATTTCTGTTTATTTAAATGTTTTTAACTTTTTCAGCTTTATTGAGAAGTAAATGACATAACACTGTATAAATTGAAGTTGTGCAATATAGTGATTTTATATATGTATATGTTGTGAAATGATTAACACGATAAGATTAGTTAATATATCCATCACCTTATGTAGTACAATTTTTCTTCAGTGGTAAGAATTTTTTTTTTTAATGTTTTTTTTTTAATTTGTTTCTAGGAGAGAGAGAGAGAGAGAGAGCATGAGCAGGGGAGGGTCAGAGAGAGAGGGGGAGAGAGAGAGAGAGAGAGAGAGAGAGAGTGTGAGCAGGGGAGGGTCAGAGAGAGAGGGAGTCACATACTGAAACAGGCTCCAGGCTCTGAGCTGGCAGTCAGCACAGAGCCCGATGCGGGGCTCGAACCCACGAACCGTGAGATCATGACCTAAGCGAAAGTCAGACGCTTAGCCGACTAAGCCACCCAGGCGCCCCTCCAGTGGTAAGAATTTCTAAAATATACTCTCTTAGCAACTTTCAAATATACAATTTGGCATTGTTAACTACTGTCGTCATGCCATGCATTATATCCTCAGGACTTCTTCATCTTATAACAGGAAGTTTGTACCCTTTGACCATCTTCATCCATTTCTCCCATTCTTTAAACAGGCCTCTGAAAACCATCAATACAGTCTCTGTTTCTATGATTTTGGGTTTTTAAGATTCTATATGTAAGTGAAATCATACAATATCTCTGTCTTACTTGACTTAGCAAGCATAATGCCCTCAAGTATTATCCATATGCTTGCAAATGGCAGGATTTCCTTATTTTTTATTGCTAAATAATATTCCATTGTGTGTATGTGTGTGTGTGAGAACATGAGTAAGCATGCATGTGTATGTGTTTATATATATCAGAGTTTTTCTCAGTAGACTCTGAGATTTATATTAAATTATAATTCATTTTATAGAACAGTTTTTTTATTTTTTTAAATGTTATTTATTTTTGAGAGAGAGAGAGAACAAGTGTTGGAAGGGCAGAGAGAGAGGGAGACGCAGAACCCAAAGCAGACTCCAGGCTCTGAGCTGGCAGCTCAGAGCACCATGCTGGCCTCGAACCCTTGAACCGCAAGATCATGACCTGAGGTGAAGTCAGACGCCTAACTGAATAAGCCACCCGGGCGCCCCTATACAGCAATCTTAGATTTACAAAAAAATTGACCAAAGTACAGAGTTCCACAGTTTTTCCTATTATTAGCATTTTACATTAGTATTGTATATTTTGGTTACATTTAATGAACCAATATTAGTATGTTATTAACTAACATTTGCATTTTATTCAGGTTTCCATAGGTGTTTTAGTTTTTCTTTTGATTTGTTGATGAAATTGCTTTTATTTTTATTTTTTCTGAAATAGTTTTTATTTTTTATCTATTTATTTTTTACAAAAAGTTTGTTGTCAAGTTGGTTTCCATATAACATCCAGTGCTCATCCCCACAAGTGCCCTCCTCCATGCTCATCTCCCCCTCCCCCCCATCAGTCCTCAGTTTGTTCTCAGCATTCAGGAGTCTCATGATTTGCCTCTCTCCCTCTCCCCCACTATTTCCCCCCTTCTTCTCCCCCTTGGTCCTCTGTTAAGTTCCTCCTAATCCTCCTATACGTGCAAGCATATGATATTTGTCCTTCTCTGCCTGACTTATTTCACTCAGCGTAACACCCTCAAGGTCCGTCCATGTTGCTGCACATGGCCAGATTTCATTGTTTCTCATTGCCATGTAGTATTCCATGGTATAGATAAACCACATCTTCTTGATCCATTCGTCCGTTGATGGACACGTAGGCTATTTCCATGTTTTAGCTATTGTGGAGAGTGCTGCTATGAACATTGGGGTACATGTGCTCTTATGCCTCAGCATTTCTGTATCCCTTGGGTAAATTCCTAGCAGTGCTATTGCTAGGTCATAGGGGAATTCTATGGTTAACTTTTTCAGGAACCTCCACACTGTTTTCCAGAGGGGCTGTACCAGTTTACATTCCCACAAACAGGGTAGGAGGGTGCCCATTTCTCCACATCCTCGCCAGCATCCAGTGTTCTCTGATATGCTCATTTTAGCCACTCTGACAGGTGTGAGGTGGTATCTCAGTGTGGTTTTGATTTGTATTTCCCTGATGAGGAGGGATGCTGAGCATCGTTTCATGTGTCTGTTGGCCATCTGGATGTCCTCTTTGGAGAAGTGTCTGTTAATGTGTTCTGCCCATTTCTTCACTAGGTTGTTTGTTTTTCGAGTGTGGAGTTTGGTGAGTTCCTTATAGATTTTGTATATCAACCCTTTGTCTGATATGTCATTTGCAACTATCTTTTCCCATTCTGTTGGTTGCCTATTAGTGTTGTGGGTTGTTTCCTTTGCTGTGCAGAAGCTTTTAATCTTGATGAGGTCCCAATCATTTATTTTTGCTCTTGATTCCCTTGCTTTTGGGATGTGTCAAGTAAGAAGTTGCTGCGGTGGAGGTCAAAGAGGTTGTTTCCTGCTTTCTCCTCTAGGGTTTTGATGGTTTCATGTCTCACATTCAGGTCCTTTTTCCATTTTGAGTTTATTTTGGTGTATGGTGTGAAAAATTGATCTAGTTTCAATCTTCTGCATGTTGCTGTCCAGTTCTCCCAACACCATCTGTTAAAGAGATGGTCTTTTTCCATTGGAAAATCTTGACTGCTTTGTCAAAGATTAGTTGGCTGTATACCTTTGGGTCTAGCTCTGAGTTCTCAATTCTTTTCCTTTGGTCTATGTCTGTTTTTGTGCCAATACCATACTGTCTTGATGACGACAGCTTTTTAGTAGAGGCTAAAGTCTGGGATGGTAACACCTCCGATTTTGGTTTTATTCTTCAATATTACTTTGGCTATTTGTGGTCTTTTGTGGTTCCATACAAATTTTAAGATAGTTTGTTCAAGCGTTGAGAAGAATGCTGGTGCAGTTTTGATTGGAATTGCATTGAATGTGTAGATTGCTTTGGGTACTAATGACATTTCAACTATATTTATTCTACTGACCCATGAGCATGGAATGTTTTTTCATTTCTTTGTGTTTTCTTCAATTTACTTCATAAGTTTTCTATAGTTTTCATCATACAGATCCCTTGTATCCTTGGTTAGGTTTATTCCTAGGTATTTTATGGTTTTTTTGTGCAATTGTGAATGGGATCAGCTTCTTGATTTCTCTTTCTGTTGATACGCCGCTTACAGCAATGGATAGGTCAACCAGATAGAAAATCACTAAAGAAATAGTGGACTTGAAAGACACATTGGACCAGATGGATCTAACAGATATATTTATAACTCTACATTCTGAGGCCAGGGAATTTACTTTCGTCTCAAGTGCGCATGGCACATTCTCCAAGATAGATCACATACTGGGACATAAAGCAGCCCTCAATAAATATAAAAGAATTGAGATCATACCATGCACACTCTCAGATCATAATGCTTTGACACTTGAAATCAAACACAGGAAGAAGTATGGAAAGCCCCCAAAAACATGGAGGTTAAAGAACACCCTATTAAAGAATGAATGGGCCAGGGGCGCCTGGGTGGCTTAGTCGGTTAAGCGTCCGACTTTCACTTAGGTCATGATCTCGCGGTTCATGGGTTCGAGCCCCGTGTCGGGCTCTGTGCTGACTGCCAGCTCAGAGCCTGGAGACTGTTTCAGTCTGTAACTTCCTCTCTCTCTCTGACCCTCCCCTGCTCATGCTGTCTCTCTCTCTCCTAGAAATAAATAAAACATTAAAAAATTTAAAAAAAAAAAGAATGAATGGGCCAATCAGGCAATTAGAGAGGAAATTTAAAAATATAAAGAAACAAATGAAAATGAAAAAATAACAATTCAAAATCTATGGGATGCAGCAAAGGTAGTCTTAAGAGGAAAGTACATTGCACTCCAGGCCTATTTCAAGAAATTAGAAAAAGCGCAAGTCAAAATCTAACAGCTCATCTAAAAGAACTAGAGGCAGAGCAACAAGAACACCCCAAACCCAGCAGAAGAAGAGAAATAGTAAATATCAGAGCAGAAATAAACAACATAGAGACCAAAGAAACAATTGAACAGATCAATGAAACCAAGAGTTGGTTTTTTGAAAAAAGTAAAAAAAAATGACAAACCTCTAGCCAGGCTTCTCGAAAAGAGAGAGCACCCAAGTAGACAAAATCATGAATGAAAATGGACTTATTACAACCAACCCCTCAGAAATCCAAGCAATTATCAGGGTATACTATGAAAAATTATATGCCAACAAATTGGGCAACTTAGAAGAAATGGACAAATTCCTAAACACACACTCACTACCAACATTCACATGGGAAGAGGTAGAAAATGTGAACAGATCCGTAACTAGAGAAGAAATCAAATCAGTTATTAAAAATCTCCCAACAAATAAGAGCCCTGGACCTGATGGCTTCCCTGGGGAATTCTACCAGATATTTAAAACAGAATTAATCCCAATTCTCCTCAAGCTATTCCAAAAAATAGAAATAGAAAGAAAATTCCCGGACTCATTTTATGAAGCCAGCATCTCTCTGATTCCCAAGCCAGACAGAGATCCAGCAAAAAGAGAGAACTACAGGCCAATATCGTTGATGAATACAGATGCAAAAATCCTCAATAAGATCCTTGTAAAGGATCCTTGCAAATCGAATCCAACAGCACATAAAAAGAATCATCCCAAGATCAAGTGGGATTCATTCCTGGGTTACAGGGCTGGCTCAACATTTGCAAATCAATCAATGTGATCCATCACATCAACAAAAGAAAAGATAAAAACCACATGATCCTGTCGATAGATGCAGAAAAAGCATTTGACAAAATACAGCATCTCTTCTTAATAAAGACTCTAGAGAAAGTTGGGTTAGAAGGAACCTACTTAAACATCATGAAAGCCATCTATGAGAAGCCTTCAGCTAACATCATCCTCAACAGGGAAAAACTGAGAGCTTTCCCCCTGAGATCAGGAACACGACAGGGATGTCCACTCTCACCACTGCTGTTTAATATAGTGCTGCAAGTCCTCGCATCAGCCATCAGACAACAAAAGAAAATAAAAAGCATCAGAATTGGCAAAGAGGAAGGCAAACTTTCATTTTTCACAGACAACATGATACTCTATGTAGAAAACCCGACAGACTCCACCAGAAGCCTCCTGGAACTGATCCAAGAATTCAGCCAAATTGCAGGGTACAAAATCAGCGTACAGAAATCGGTTGCATTCTTTAAATAGTTTATTGTCAAGTTGGTTTCCATATAACACCCAGTGCTCATCCCAACAAGTGCTCTCCCCCATGCCCATCATCCCCCTTCCCCTCTCTTCCACTCCCATCAGCCCTCAGTTTGTTCACAGCATTCAAGAGTCTCTCATGGTTTGTCTCCCTCCCTCTCCCCAACTATTTTTCCCCTTCTCCTCCCCCATGGTCCTCTGTTAAGTTCCTCCTAATCCACCTAAACCTGCAAATATATGGTATCTGTCCTTCTCTGCCTGACTTATTTTGCTCAGCATAACACCCTCAAGGTCCATCCATGTTGCTGCACATGGCCAGATTTCATTGTTTCTCATTGCCATGTAGTATTCCATTGTATAAATATACCACATCTTCTTGATCCATTCATCAGTTGATGGACACTTAGGTTCTTTTCATGATTTGGCTATTGTTGAGAGTGCTGCTCTGAACATTGGGGTCCATGTGCTCCTATGCCTCAGCATTTCTGTGTCCCTTGGGTAAATTCCTAGCAGTGCTATTGCTGGGTCATAGGGGAGTTCTATTGTTACTTTTCTGAGGAACCTCCACAGTGTTTTCCAGAGGGGTTGCACCAGCTTTCGTTCCCACCAACAGTATGAGGGTGCCCATTTCTCCACATCCTCGCCAGCATCTAGCATTCTCTGATATGCTCATTTTAGCCACTCTGACAGGCGTGAGGTGGTATCTCAGTGTGGTTTTGATTTGTATTTCCCTGATGAGGAGGGATGCTCAGCATCATTTCATGTGTCTATTGGCCATCTGGATGTTCTCTTTGGAGAAGTGCCTGTTCATGTCTTCTGCCCATGTCTTCACTGGATTATTTGTTTTTCGGGCATGGAGTTTGATGAGTATCTTATAGATTTTGGATACTAGCCCTTTATCTGATATGTCATTGGCTACTATCTCTTCCCATTCCGTCAGTTGCCTATTAGTTTTATTGATTGTTTCCTTTGCTGTGCAGAAGCTTTTAATCTTGATGACAACCCAGTAGTTCATTTTTGCTCTTGATTCACTTGCCTTTGGAGATGTGTGAAGTAAGAAATTGCTGCGGTTGAGGTCAAGGAGGTTGTTTCCGGCTTTCTCCTCTAGGGTTTTGATGGTTTCCTGTCTCACGTTCAGGTCCTTTATCCATTTTGAGTTTATTTTTGTGTATGGTGTGAGAAAATGATCTAGTTTCATTCTTCTGCATGTTGCTGTCCAGTTCTCCTAGCACCATCTGTTAAAGAGGCTGTCTTTTTTCCATTGGATACTCTTTCTTTGTTTTGTTTTTGAGAAAGAGCAAATGAGGAAGGGGAAGAGAGAGAGAGAGAGAGAATGAGCGCAAATGAATCCAAACCAGGCTCAATGCTCATAGCACAGAGCTCCATGTGGGGCTGGAAGCCAGAATCATGACCTGAGCTGAAACCATGAGTCGGATTCTTAACCAACTGAGTCCCTGGGTTTCTTTAGTTTTTATCTTATGTTTTTCTTTGTGTGTGTGTGGAGGGGGGCCGGGGTGTGCGCACCATGAACCCATCCTCAAGACCACATTACATTTAGTTGTCCTATCTTTTTAGGCTTCTCTTGGCTGTGGCATTTCTTCAGACTTTTCCTTGTCTCTGATGACCTCGATAATTTTGAGGAAGACTGGTTTTATAGAATGCCCTCTATTGGAATTTGTCCAGTGTTTTCCTCATGGTTTAAACTGGGCTTACAAGTTCTGGAAAGAAAGACCACAGAGACGAAGTGTCATTTTGATTATATCATCTCAAGGGCACATACTTTGACAAGCTTTATGACTGCTTATGTTGATCTTGATCACCTTATTGAATAATGTTTGTCAAGTTTCTCCACTGTAAATGTACCCCTTTTTTTCTTCCTTTCCATGCTGTGCCTTTGGAAGGAAGTTGCTATCCATAGCCCACATTGAAGGAGTGTGGAGTTAATGATCTTCCCATCCTTAGGGTAGAGTATCTATATAAATTACTGGGAATTCTTCTGCATGATAGTTTTGTTTTTCCCTCTCCCCCCATCTACTGAGTCATTTATTTCTGTCAACATGGACTCATGGATTTTATGCTTTGGGCTATAAGTCAATACTTCTTTCTTTCATTCTTTCTTTATTTTTGTTTGAATTGCTCCAGCTTTAGCCATTAGGAGCTTTTTCAGTTGGCTCCTGTATCCTTTTGACATACCTCATCAATATGTTTATATGTTTGTTTGTTTTGTTTTGTTTTACTGCTGTTTGTTTTTTGAGCACATCCTTATTTTCTGGCACTGTACAATGCTCCAGGTTTATCTTATATCTTGTATATATTCTGTTCCCAGTCCTAGAACCATTTTTCTAAGAAACCTTAGTTCCTTTTACAAAAGAATAGTATTAAAAATCATGATGAAGTACTAGGTGTGCTCATTGTTACTGGGGGATCATTTATTTTAGGCCCTTGGTTGACAGAGCAAAGATATGTATGTATACTAATGTGTGTGTTACCATCAGTAATTGTGAGTAATTAAAGTGAGTTCATATACTGTCTTCAATTCTAACGTATTAGTATATGGATCATTCTAGTTCTTCCCCTTGCTTATCTGTAAATTCCCACTCAATAGTGAGAAACTAAGCTCTTACCCTTTTTTATCTACTTGCTCGAATGTTCAGTTCCAGTATACATGTATAGTGGTATCAGATTTGTTAAAACTGTAACCCTGTGGTATACAATGCTTATATGCAATTACTTTCTCTTTTACTCTTACAAACTCCATTACCAAAGTTAGGTTAGCACATTTTCTCACCACCCCCTTTGGTGAGATTATTTCATATATTTTAACAATTATATTCTCTTGTCACAGTCTACATTCTTTCTTGGGATCTCCAAACTCTAAATGATGTTTTCAAAAAAAAAATTGGATAAATTAAAATTCATTCTTTGTGCTATCAAGTTCTACAGATTTTGACAAGAGCATAGTGTCGTGTATCCACTGTTACAATATCATACAAAATTGTACCATTTCCCTAAAAGTCTCCTGTGCTTTGCCTATTCATCCCTCCACCCCTTATCTGAACCCCTGGCTGTCAGATATCTTATCATCTCTATAATTTTACTTTCCCAAAATGTAAAGTATTCAAAAACAGTTTAAATCATATGCATTTAAGATTTATCCACATAGTTTGGTGACATGGTAGCTCATTTATTTTTATCATAGAATTGTATCACATATATTCCATTGTATGGATACACCACAGATTGTGTAGTCATCTATTGAGAATATCTTAGTTGCTACCAGTTGCTGGAATTATTAATAAAAGTGCTCTAAACACCCATGTATAGGTTTTTGTGTAGATCTAAGCTTTCAAATTGGTTGGATAAATAGGAATATGATGTCTGGAACATAGAGTAAAACTATTTTATCTCTGTAGAAACTGCCAAACTGTCTTCCCAAGTGGCTGGACTATTGTACATCCCCACCAGTAATGAATGAGAGTTCTTGTTGCTCGTCATCCTCAGAGTTTGGTATTGTAGTTTTGGGTTTTAACCACTGTAATACATGTTATCTTACTATTGGTTTAATTTGCAGTTCCCTAACCAAAAATGATATTGAGCACATTTTCAATATTGTGTATATTGCTGGAGTTGGCTTACTAATATTTCTTGTATCCCTGTTCGTGAGAAATATTGGTGTGTAGTTTGTAGTTTTCCTTTTTTTTTTTTTTTTCACAATGTCTTTAACTGGTTTTGATATTAGGTTAATGCTGGCCTCAGAGAAGAAAAATAGGAAACTTCCTCTGTTCTCTTTTCTGGATTAGATTATAGAGAATTGATAATGATGTTCTAAAGAACTGATGTTCCGGGGCGCCTGGGTGGCTTAGTCGGTTAAGCGTCCGACTTTCGCTTAGGTCATGATCTCGCGGCTCGTGGGTTCGAGCCCCGCGTCGGGCTCTGTGCTGACTGCCAGCTCAGAGCCTGGAGCCTGTTTCAGTCTGTGACTCCCTCTCTCTCTGACCCTCCCCTGCTCACGCTCTCTCTCTCCTAGAAATAAATAAAACATTAAAAATAAATAAATAAATAAAGAACTGATGTTCCTTCTTTATTTCTGGTAGAGGTCACTATTGAAACTTTCTGGGTCTAGTGCTTTCTGTTTTGGAAGGTTATTAATTATTGATTCAACTTCTTTAACAGATATGAGCCCATTAAGATTATTTACCCTTGTATAAGTTAGCTAGTATGTTTCTTTAAATAATTAGTTCACCTCATCTAGGTTATCAAATTTGTAGATATAATATTGTTCCTAATATTTCTTTATTATTCTTTGCTAGCCATGATGTTAGTAGTAATGATTCCTCTTTCACATTTAATAGTGGTGTTTTGTGTCTTTTCTCTTTTTTTCTTGACTCGTCTAACTAGCAGTTTATCAATTTTATTGTTTTTTTTTTTTCAAGGAGCCAGCATTCGTTTTTGTTCGTTTGTTTGTTTGTTTGTTTTGTTCTATTAATTTCCATTTTCTTTCTTTCTTTTTTTTTTTTTTTTACAATAGTTTATTGTCAAATTAGTTTCCACATAACACCCAATGCTCATCCCCACAAGTGTCCTCCTCCATGCCCATCCCCCCTCCCCCCACATCCATCAGTCCTCAGTTTTTGTCAGCATTCAAGAGTCTCTCATGGTTTGCCTCTCTCCCTTTCCCCCACCATTTCCCCCTTCTTCTCCCCCTTGGTCCTCTGTTAAGTTCCTCCTAATCCTCCTATACGTGCAAACATATGATATTTGTCCTTCTCTGCCTGACTTATTTCACTCAGCATAACACCCTCAAGGTCCATCCATGTTGCTACACATGGCCAGATTTCATTGTTTCTCATTGCCATGTAGTATTCCATGGTATAGATAAACCACATCTTCTTGATCCATTCATCTGTTGATGGACACTTAGGCTCTTTCCATGTTTTAGCTATTGTGGAGAGTGCTGCTATGAACATTGGGGTACATGTGCTCCTATGCCTCAGCATTTCTGTATCCCTTTGGTAAATTCCTAGCAGTGCTATTGCTGGGTCATAGGGGAGTTCTACTGTTAATTTCTTGAGGAACCTCCACACTGTTTTCCAGAGGGGCTGTACCCGTTTACATTCCCACCAACAGTGTAAGAGGGTGCCCGTTTCTCCACATCCTCGCCAGCATCTCGTGTTCTCTGATTTGCTCTTTTTAGCCACTCTGAATGGTGTGAGGTGGAATCTCAGTGTGGTTTTGATTTGTATTTCCCTGATGAGGAGGGATGCTGAGCATCGTTTCATGTGTCCATTGGCCATCTGGATGTCCTCTTTGGAGAAGTGTCTTTTCATATCTTCTGTCCATTTCTTTGCTGGGTTGTTTGTTTTGTTGGGTGTGGAGTTTGGTGAGTTCCTTCTAGATTCTGGATATCAACCCTTTATCTGGTATGTCATTTGCAACTATCTTTTCCCATTCCGTTGGTTGCCTATTAGTTTTGTGGGTTGTTTCCTTTGCTGTGCAGAAGCTTTTAATCTTGATGAGGTCCCATTCGTTTATTTTTGCTCCTGATTCCTTTGCTTTGGGGGATGTGTCAAGTAAGAAGTTGCTGCGGTGGAGGTCAAAGAGGTTGTTTCCTGCTTTCTCCTCTAGGGTTTTGATGGTTTCTGTCTCACATTCAGGTCCTTTATCCATTTTGAGTTTATTTTTGTGTATGGTGTGAGAAATTGATCTAGTTTCATTCTTCTGCATGTTGCTGTCCAGTTCTCCCAACACCATCTGTTAAAAAGGCTGTCTTTTTTCCATTGGATATTCTTTCCTGCTTTGTCAAAGATCAGTTGGCTGTATACTTTTGGGTCCACTTCTGAGTTCTCAATTCTGTTCCATTGGTCTATGTGTCTGTTTTTGTCCCAATACCATACTGTCTTGATGATGACAGCTTTGTAGTAGAGGTTAAAGTCTGGGATGGTGATACCTCCCATTTTGGTTTTATTCTTCAATATTACTTTGGCTATTCGGGGTCTTTTGTGGTTCCATACAAATTTTAGGATAATTTGCTCTAACTTTGAGAGTATGCTGGTGCAATTTTGTTTGGAATTGCGTTGAATGTGTAGATAGCTTTGGGTAGTAATGACATCTTAACTATATTTATTCTTCCTATCCATGAGCATGGGATGTTTTTCCATTTCTTTGTGTCTTCTTCAATTTCCTTCATAAGTTTTCTGTAGTTTTCATCATACAGATCTTTTGTATCCTTGGTTAGGTTTATTCCTAAGTATTTTATGGTTTTTTGTGCAATTGTGAATGGGATCAGCTTCTTGATTTCTCTTTCTGTTGCTTCATTGTTGGTGTATAGAAATGTACCCTGCAACTTGGCTGAATTCTTGGATCAGTTCCAGGAGGCTTCTGGTGGAGTCTGTCGGGTTCTCGATGTAGAGTATCATGTTGTCTGCGAAGAGTGAAAGTTTGCCTTCCTCTTTGCCAATTCTGATGCCCTTTATTTCCTTTTGTTGTCTGATGGCTGATGCTAGGACTTCCAGCACTATGTTAAACAGCAGTGGTGAGAGTGGACATCCCTGTCGTGTTCCTGATCTCAGGGGGAAAGCTCTCAGTTTTTCCCTGTTGAGGATGATGTTAACTGAAGGCTTCTCATAGATGGCTTTGATGATGTTTAAGTAGGTTCCTTCTAACCCAACTTTCTCTAGAGTCTTTATTAAGAAGGGATGCTGTATTTTGTCAAATGCTTTTTCTGCATCTATCGACAGGATCATATGGTTTTTATCTTTTCTTTTGTTGATGTGATGGATCACATTGATTGATTTGCGAATGTTGAACCAGCCCTGTAACCCAGGAATGAATCCCACTTGATCTTGGTGGATAATTCTTTATATGTGCTGTTGAATTCGGTTTGCAAGGATCTTGTTGAGAATTTGTGCATCCGTATTCATCAAAGATATTGGCCTGTAGATCTCTTTTTTTGCTGAGTCTCTGTCTGGCTTGGGAATCAGAGTGATGCTGGCTTCATAAAATGAGTCTGGGAGTTTTCCATCACTTTCTCTTTTTTGGAATAGCTTGAGAAGAATGGGTATTAATTCTCTTTTAAACGTCTGGTAGAATTCCCCAGTGAAGCCATCTGGTCCTGGGCTCTGACTTGTTGGGAGATTTTTGATAACTGATTCGATTTCCTCACTAGTTATGGGTCAGTTCAGATTTCCTACCTCTGCCCGTGTGAATTTTGGTAGTGGGTGTGCGTTTAGGAATTTTTCCATTTCTTCTAAGTTGCCCAATTTGTTGGCATATAGTTTTTGATAGTATTCCCTGATAATTGCTTGGATTTCTGAGGCGTTGGTTGTAATAGGTCCATTTTCACTCATGATTTTGTCTATTTGGATGCTCTCTCTTTTCTTTTTGAGAAGCCTGGCTAGAGGTTTGTCAATTTTGTTTATTTTTTCAAAAAACCAACTCTTGGTTTCATTGATCCGTTCAATTATTTCTTTGGTCTCTATGTTGTTTATTTCTGCTCTCATTTTACAATTTCTCTTCTTTTACTGGGTTTAAGGCATTCTTTTTGTCTGCCCCTAGTTCTTTTAGGCGAGCTGTTAGATTTTGGACTTGCGCTTTTTCTAGTTTCTTGAAATGGGCCTGGAGTGCAGTGTACCTTCCTCTTAAGACTGTCTTTCCCGCATCCCATAGATTTTGGATTGTCGTGTTTTCATTTTCATTTGTTTCCATCTATTTTTTAATTTCATCCCTAATTGTCTGATTGGCCCATTCATTCTTTAGTAGGGTGTTCTTTAACCTCCATGTTTTTGGGGGTTTTCCAGACTTCTTCCTGTGATTGATTTCAAGTGTCAAAGCATTATGATCTGAGAGTGTGCATGGTATGATCTTAATTCTTTTATATTTATTGAGGGCCGCTTTATGTCCCAGTATGTGATCTATCTTGGAGAATGTGCCATGCGCACTTGAGAAGAAAGTGAATTCCTTGGCCTCAGAATGTAGAGTTCTAAATATATCTGTCAGATCCATCTGGTCCAAAGTGTCTTTCAAGTCCATTATTTCTTTAGTGATTTTCTGTCTGGTTGACCTATCCATTGCTGTAAGCGGAGTATTAACGTCCCCTGCTATTAGCACATTCTTATCAATGAGCTTGTTTCTCCTTGTGATTAATTGTTTTATATATTCAGGAGCTCCCATATTTGGTGCATAGACATTTATGATTGTTAGTTCTTCCTGTTGGATAGACCCTGTAACTATTATGCAATGCCCTTCTTCATCTCTTGTTATTGTCTTTAATTTAAAGTCCAGTTTGTCTGATATAAGTATAGCTACTCCTGCCTTCTTTTGATTTCCAGTAGCATGATATATATTTCTCCATCCACTTACTTTTAATCTGAAGGTATCATCAGGTCTAAAATGAGTTTCTTGTAGACAGCATATAGATGGATTTTGTTTTTTTATCCATTCTACTACCCTGTGTCTTTTAATTGGAGCATTCAGCCCATTTACATTCAGTGTTATTATTGAGATATGTGGGTTTAGAGTTTGTGTCCTTTGTGGAGTTCATGCTTGTGGTGGTGTCTCTGGTGTCTTTGTTTCTTGCAACGTTTCCTTCAGAGCGTCCCCCTCAGGATTTCTTGTAGGGCTGGCTTAGTGGTGACAAATTCTTTCAATTTCTATTTATTTGGAAAGGTTTTTATCTCTCCTTCTATTTTGAATGACAGGCTTGCTGGGTAGAGGATTCTCGGCTGCATATTTTTTCTGTTCATCACATTGAAGATCGCCTGCCATTCCTTTCTGGCCTGCCACGTTTCAGTAGATAGGTCTGTCACCACTCTGATAGGTTTGCCTTTGTATGTTAGGGCCCTTTTCTCCCTAGCTGCTTTCAAAAGTTTCTCTTTGTCCTTATATTTTGCCATTTTTACTATGATATGCCTTGCAGAAGGTCGATTCAGATTACGTCTGAGGGGGGTCCTCTGAGCCTCTTGTATTTCAACGTTTACTTCTTTTCCCAGGTCGGGGAAGTTCTCTGCTATAATTTGTTCCAGGACTTCTTCAGCACCTTTCCCCCTCTCTTCCTCTTCTGGGATTCCTATGATATGGATATTGTTGAGTTTGACCGTATCGCTGAGCTCTCGAACTCTTCTTTCATGTTCCTGGATCAGTTTGTCTCTTTTCTTGTCAGCTTCTTGTTTTTCTATAATGGTGTCTTCTAAATCACTTCTCCTTTTTGCTTCTTCAATCCGTGCATTGGAGGCCTCTAATTTATTATGTATCTCATTTATCGCTTTTTTAAATTCTTCATGCCTGTTTTTATTTTCCATTCTGTCTGTAGCCATAGTTTCTTTGATGTCCCCTATGTTTTTTTCAAGCCTTGCTATTAAGTTTACCATTATTATTCTAAAATTTTATTCAGTTATGCTGCTGATATTGTTTTGAGCAGTTCATTAGTTGTCATTTCTTCTTGGAGTTTCTTTGGAGAAGAGCTCTTTCGTTTCGTCATTTTAGTTAGCTTTCCGGCTCTTGTTGGTTTTAAAGACCTGTTATGCTCTCAGCATCTATGAGCGCTGCTATATCCAAGAAGACTCTTTGACTGTCCAGGGCCTATCCTTTCAGAGAGTGATTTTTGAATGGTATCTCTTGGTCTCTCTTGTTGGGACCTTGGTTATTTTATTTTCCTATTTATATTGATATTTGGGACTCTCCACCCTTGTACTCTGGCTTGTTTCTTGAGGTAGCCGTTAGAAGTCTTTCTCAGTGAAATCTGCGTCCTTTCTCTCCCAATCTCTTGGGTGTGGTACGGTTTCTGATGGCTTCAGATCTTTTCCGTGTGATGCCTGGGCACAAGTGCAGGTATGGAGCTCCCTACTTCTCCGACATCTTAATTTCCCATTTTCAATATCATTGATGTCTGTTTTATTTCTGTTACTTCTTTTCTTCTCTTTGCTTTATTTCTAAAATATTCTTTGTTCTGTAGTGTCTTAAGAAGAAAGTTTAGATGATTGATTTTAGTACCTTATTCTTTTCTAATATATGTATTTAATTCCATAAATTTCCCCTAAGCGTTATGTATGCTTCATCACAAAGTTTTTTAATGAGTTGAATTTTCATTTTCATTTAGTTCAAAATATTTTTAATTATCTCTTGAAACTTCTTTTTTGACCTATGTTTTCTTTTTTTGTTTGATCTCCAAATCTGTTTGGATTTCCCAGATCCCTTTCTGTTACTTACTGATAGTTAATTTAATTCCATTCCAATTTGATAAAGCACCTCTTGCAGGCACCTTTATAGATAAATGAAGTCTCTAAATGTTTAGATGATGAAGGTTAACTGTTAATTATGCAGTAAGGGTAGACTATTATAATGAAGCAGTTCTTAGACCAAATTCTACCACATATTTAGACATGTTCTAAGCGGGCATAAAATAGTGCCTACAACTGGTCTTGTAATGTTATTGATATCCCATTTCTCTGCTCTCCTAGATAGCTTACTGAAACTTGCGTGAAATGCTCACCAGTATTAAGTTAAACAATATTTTAGAGGTAGAAGGTGGTCACCACTCTAGTAACCATCAGAATCCTCTGATTCAGTGGCTGGACTCTGAGGACTTTCTAGGAATTAAGTCCAGAATGCTCTCTCTTAGAGTACAAGACACAGGATTTGCTGTATTTTATTCTTAGTTTGTGCAAGAATGGGAAGTGTCATTACAATATCTTCATAACTTGAGTATTGTTACATTCACCAATGAAATCAACATAGCTGGAACGCTATAAAAATTACCGTACAGTTGTGGCCTTTCTGATCTATTATTAACTTCTAGGTGACCACCCAAGAAATGACAGTTCCTATCAGGACAGTTTACTGCCCTGGAAGGTACTTTAAACAAATGACATCTGCATCACACTGTCTATGCTGAAGTATTTTAAAGTAAATTTCACGTATTATAACACCAAGATCTGGAATACAAGAAGAGGAATGGTTTTGGGGAAAGAATAATTTGCTATGTGAATCCTGACATTCTACAAAAATATATTTTTGTGCATAATAGGAAGATGTTTAACCATTAAAAACAATCTTTTTCCAAATTTACTTATTTTTTTGCTTTTTGTTCGCTCCAGGTAAAATCCTCTACCAAGAGAACATACAGCGCAAGCTAAATGAAGTTTTCTGTCAGCAGTTTTTCATGGGATCTGCATTTGAGAACATTGGTTTTCCAAAGGAGTAAAAAGGTAAGATCATATCAGAGCAAAGGCTGGCCAAAAAAACAACACATTCCAACATGTATGAATTTGAAGTGTGTTAATTCTCACATAAAAGAAAGAAACATACAATATCTTTCTAATTAAATTTGATTCGATGGGACTTCCTCCTCTAAAATTTTATTAAATGCTTTGAGGTGGTGGGAGGAAGCATAAAAAATAATTTCAGGGGTACCTGGGTGGTTCACTTGGTTAAGCGTCTGACTCTTGATCATGATCATGATCTCATGGTTCCTGAATTTGAGCCCTGTATGGGGATCTGTGCTGACAGTGTGGAACCCGCTTTGGATTCTCTCTCCTTCTCTGTCTGCCCCTTCCCTACTCACTCTGTCTCTCTCTCTCTGTCTCTCTCTCTCTCTGTCTCTCTCTCTCAAAATAAATGACCCTTCCCCACGTACTCAAATAAATAAAAACTTAAAAAAAGAAATAATTTCAGTCTGTAGGGCCATGGCAACAGACTACAATGGCATAGGCAAAAAGACAGAATGAGCTGGCCTGTACTAGAATCCTCTCTCTTATCTCTCCCATCTATGCTTCCTGCTGTCTTCCCACCCTACTGCTTGTATGAAGTCTAGGTGAACAGCATCTATGTATATGCTATATTCATATCCCTAGGTAATTTGTATGTCTACAAATTAGATGCTTCTCATTTGAATCTAGCTATACTGATCCTTACTGGTTCTGCCACATTGTCTAAGTTTCTGAATTGCTCTTTGTCTCGCTTTCTTAATCTGTGAAATAGAAATAATAATTGTGTCTATCACAGGGATTATGTGGGCATCCAATGACCTAATTTATGTGATGTGCTTAACAAAGGGCATGGCACACAGCAAAGTACTTCAGTAGATGTTAACTGTTATTTCAGTGCAGTTTTGGGTGAGACTGAATTCAAAATTATTGTAGTAAGAGAGCTAGCTTCCACATTTTCTTTTTTGCATAGATGAATCATTTTATCTTGCAGTTGGTCTTCTGTGTTTAGATAAGTCACTTGAGTAATTCTTAGTTATGTAAACTCAAGATTGAGTTCCCTTGAGGAAGAAGGAGCAAGACATTTGGTAGCCAGACAAGGGAAGCCCTTCTCAATGAAGCTTGGAATGTAAAGAAGAGTAAACATGTGGTCAAGAAGCCTCCTGTGAGGAAGAGAGTCCTCTATCCCCTCTTTTGAGGTTTGATATTATCAGAAACTGTGTGATGAACTCCCATGATTTTAGTTAATCATTTGGTAGGAAGGAACAAGGGCCTCAAAGAGGTATGTCATATGGAAATAGAGTCTAGACTCAGCATTGAGTGGTTAAAGATCATTTGGGGACAGGGCTACTTTAAGTCCATTGTGATGCCAAGACTATCGGACTTTCAGGACCCAGGACCTTGTCCACTGCATCGTGTGTTGTATAGAGGATGGCCCTGCACACAAGGATGACCCAAAAGATCTCCACCTTGGGTACTCGAGGCTGGGGCATTCCTCTCAAAGCTTTCTCTTTTAAGGGGTATACATTCTTAAGGGTCATCTCAGCAGAATGAAACAATCCATATGACTAAAAGAAACCAATGAAGAAATATGGCAATGAAGGAAAATAATGGAGTAGGCAGGTTGCCATTTCTCTCAAGTGCAGATAGAGGTGAATGGTCCCTAGGGGTGACAGTTGAAGTGAGAACACCTCAGGGAGTTGTTACTGGATTCTAGATAATTTGGGCAAGCAAGTTTTAAGAGATCAGGAAAATAAAAAAGATGGACCCATATATTATGTGAAGCTGACACACCACTTACATTGTATTCATTCTTCCATCCATTTGTTACTCATCCATCTATTTATTCATCCATTTGGTATGTATTGAAGGTGCTATTTAAGATAAAAAGTTTTAGGAGCATGTATCAGGTTCTGTGCTGACAACTCAGAGCCCGGAGCCTGTTTCAAATTCTGTGTCTCCCCTCTCTCTGCTCCTCCCCTGCTCATACTCTGTCCTTCCCTCTTTCTCAAAAATAAAACATTAAAAATTACTTTTTAAAAAGTAAAGAGCTTTAGAAGTCATGCTTTTGCCATCAAGGGGCCAATAATCCCACTAACCTGACATGTTTCTTGGGGCAGCATATGAAAGAATATCATTATGTTTTATTTATTACTAGCTTGCTAATGAAACATTGTAAACTCAGAAAATCCAGTCGTTACCTTAGCACATGTGCTGAGATGTTTCACTCCAGTGAAGTGCGGTGGGGGGGTGGGGGGGTGGGGGGGTGGGGGGGTGGGGGGGTGGGGGGGGTGGGGGGGGTTGGTGCTCGGCCACACACAAGCATTTGTCTTTACATATTCTTAGAATTTGGAAACCTGGAATAACAAAGTGCTTATGTCAGTCTTTGCTTGATTTTAGTGTAGTGACTGCTTTGGTTTTGCAAAACAAAAGTTCTATAACACTACTTGGGGAAGAAAACCTCACAAAGCATGCCCTGGTGGGGTCTCCCTTATCTACTTATGGAGAACATTCAGATTTGATTCCCTTGAAAGCACTGCTTGTTTCTTCCAATGACTAAACTAGAAGAGGTACTTACTGGGACACATTGCCTAACCACCAAGTAAAGAATATCCAGCTGCTGCCACACCAGTCCTTATGATTCTAGAATAAATGAATTCCCACCTGTCATGGATTATCAGGTATCTCTGTATCTGTTCAGCAAGGGTAATATTAATAGTGCAGTGAAAACAGAACTGTGTTTGTGGATCTGCTGTCTTTGTCCTTTGCCAATCTTGTATATTTTTCTTTTTGGTCTCAAGATGCTGGAATAAACATGCTTTTGGATGCAAGAAGACATCCGATTCAGTATTCCTTAATTAATGTAATCTTTTTAAAAGCATTCCAATATCCTTAGGATGTCTTAGAGTACCTAGACAGAATGAGGAAAGAGCTTACATGTACTTATTTAAAAATTCCTATTCATAGCACAGCTCACTGAAGTATTCTACTAATCAGCTGTCAGGCAAGCAGGTCTCCCTGTAGCTTTTGGACAGCCCCAAGGCTTACAGAAAGATGGTGGAGAGGGTCAGGTTGACAGATTGTTTTTGCTGTCTTAACGAGTGCAAATTAACTGATTTTGCTGAAAAAAATCTCTCCAGACTATGACAGACAAAACATCTTTCATAACATGATATGTTTTCAGTGGGCAGCTCTGGTTTCTTCATGTAGAAATTGCCAATCCAGTTTTCCTGTTCTAGTATATTCCTAGTTAATTTTTTGCCATGGTGACTCATCATCCTCAGCAATTCCCTGAAAACACAAACCGAAGGCAAAGGTAGAATCTCTCTCTCTCTCTCTCTGTATTTTTTTTTTTTTTTTTTTTTTGTGCCTAGGGTGTCCAGTGGGAGAGGTTGACACATCAACTGCAACAACCGCTGAGTAATTTTGTCTACTTGGTCAATTCCTCTTTTGTAATGAACATGAATATATGATACAAAGATCTTCATAATTTGTGATCATTCCCTTTATGGTCATTTATATACTTCTGCAACCCCTGAATAGCCTTCCAGCCCACTTACCACAGCCCATGAGTCCATAAGTATTCCAACTTTGGTTGACTTTCCTTTCCATGCAAAGAAAATGAGCAAGGTAAACCAACCAAAGCACTGAGCATTGGGAAGAATTTTGCTTTCCAGTGTTTTTTAAGGCCATCCCTGAATGAGCCATAGTAGAGTTGCTATCCACTTTGAGTGGACTCTCATAGACCAAGCCAAGCCATCCATAAACTAAACGTATTTTTCCCCCTCTCTCTATTAGTCATTCATTTGGGATCTGCCATGTTGTTCATAGGTGTTACTAGAAGGGAGTATACTATTATAATAGAAGTGGATGCTGTCTTAGTGTAGCCTGCTATAACAAACAAACAGACAAACAAACACACAAGGCTCCAGCAGATTTAATATCTGGTATCGTGTTTCCAGGTTCCTAGATAGCCATATTCTCTTTAGATCCTCACATGGCAGAAAAATTGAGCTCTGGATTATTTATCTCTTTATAAAGGCACATACTGCCTTATAGGTGCTCTGTTCCCCAGACCCCATCCAAACCTCATTTTAACCATTTCCCAAAGTTCCCCTCCAAATACCATCACACTGGGAGTTAGGCTTCAACAGATGAGTTTTAGGAAGATAACAAACAGTCAGTATAAGATGCTGTGGGGTGTTCTGGCCTGATATGTGTGCTCTCTGGCCCTGCTTGTGCTTGATACCAGATGTACCACTTCCATCTGACGTTGACCTACTCTGGGCCTGCCCAACCATATAACTAGGATTGACAGGACCTAGCCCATAACGAGCAGTGAGCTGTATGGTCATGTGGCACCCTACAGTGAGGGGACCCATCTCCACCAGGGCTTAGGACCATGTCAGGAGGTGTTTTTCCAAAACCATATAATTCTCTTATGCAGATAGCATAGCCTTCCTCTGGAAACCCAGGGGCCTGTGTTAAGGTTCTCTCAGTGGGACATGGCACAACTCCACTCAGTCTCTTTTGTCACCACTGATACCCACAACACTATAGAGTCTCCATTTATGGCCCGAGTGGTGGTGGGACTGCTTCCCCTTCATCCTGGAGCTGCTTCAGAGTCCTCTACTGCTCTAGGGTTAGATCCTTTTACATTACCTGCTTTCTGGCATGGAGTTCTATTTCTGTATGTGGAATGTAGCCATCATGTTTCCTTTTTGTGCATGTGTGGTAGGATGTGTAAGACACACTAATTTGGAGGGGATGTTTCAGTATGTTCTTAACCTCTGGATCCCTAAAGATTTTATGACCATGCCAAGCCTTTGACTTTTTTCATGGCCCATATCCCACCCTATGGGACACATAGCTCTTACAAGATCTTCTGTATGTGAGGCAGCGCTTGCTGATTGGTCCCTATAAATATAGTATCATTGATAAAACGAGTCAGTGTGACTTTCTGTGGGATGTCCAGATGATCCAGATTTCTTTGGTATGTTTTGACGAAAGGCAGTAGAGTTGTTTCCAGCTAACGCTATAAATAAATATTTTTGTCTGATCCATGTGAATACAAATGGCTTCTGATACTCCTTCCTGATTAAGATAGAGAATAATGTATTTGTGTTGCTACAGGAAGGGTATATCCCTGGGCAAGGTAGCTCTCTACAGCTGAGGCAGACCCTGCGGTGGTGAGAGCTGGAGGTGACCTCCAACTCTATCCCTGAGGCTGGGTGGTAAGTCCTTTGTAGGTCAAGTCATGATGAGACTTTTTACTGGTGTTGGTGTTGTTGTTTTACAAATATTTGCAGAACTATGTTTAAATTTTTTTTTAAATTTTTTATTATTTAAGAAAAATTTTTAAACAGTGGCCCAGAGCTAGAACTGAGACATAGGGTTACCTTTCTACTTTTGTATATTATCTGTATATATAATCCCAGACATATCTCTTTATTTTTCTATCTGCAGGCTTAGCTTAACTTTTTTTCCCCCTAAGTTTATTTTTTTATTTTGAAAGGGAGAGAGAGGGAGAGAGGGAGAGAACAAGTCGGGGAGGGGCAGAGAGAAAAGGGGACAGAAAATCCAAAGTGGGCTTTGCATTGCTAGCAGAGAGCCCAATGGCTCATGAACCATAGGATCATAACCTGAGACTAAGTCAGATGCTTAACCAACTCCACTACCCAGGTCCCCCTTAGGTTAACTTTTTGAAGAACAATATGTATATCTCTTCATTATATGAGTTGAAATCTTTGCAGGTAAAACTTTAGTCCCTACAAAAATCTAAGTTACAAGAGCCTCTCCTGGGATCTTTAAACTGGATGGCCCAACTCACCGTTCTGCCTTTTCCCGTTGCTTATAACGAGCACACAAAATAAGAATTCCAGTTAAAACAGAACCTGTTTTGTGTGTCATCCTCACACAAGCAGGTTGTGATTAATTTTGTCCTTCTGTAGAGAGGGGACATAAAGACACAAAAGCCAAAACTTAATTGATTTAATTATCTTATTGTATTGGTGGGGTCTTGACATCCATTTTTTGGCAGAGTGGTTTTTTAAAAATATGCTCTATTAGTGATACCATTTCTTAAAATTCTTCAGGCGTTTCTTATTATCTTTAGAGAGAGTACAAAGCTTTCAACATGATCAACAAGGCCCAAGCATGATCTGACCTCTGGCCACCTCTCCCAGCTAAAAGAGGCACCAGAGATACATGAATGAGCCTATAGCACTGGAGAAAGAAATGTACTTTACACACATGATTACACAAATGACCACTTAATTATGTTATGAGAAGTACTGAAATTATTTCTGTGTGTTTGTGTTGGTTTTGGGTTTTCAAGGTAGCCTGTTGTAAAAGCAAGTGTAATTTTTTCTGCCTCAGCAAGTCAGTGTTTTATGTCATTGTTTCAGTTCTTTTTCCTCTTTCTTCCTTCCTTCCTTCCTTCCTTCCTTCCTTCCTTCCTTCCTTCCTTCCTTCCTTCCTTCCTTCCTTTCGCAGGTGGGGCACAAGAACATTATTATATCTGTAGGTTCAGCTTTGTTCAGTCACCAGTGACATCTACCAAAATCCAGCAATGTCCCTAGAGCCCCATCCTTAGCAATGAGGTACATTCTCAGAAGCCAGTTCCTATTTAGAGTTTAGTGGGTATTAAGCTGTTGCTTTCCCTGCTGAGGTTTGTTTGGAGGTCAGGGCTAGAATGAAGCTTGATCTCTTGTCTGCAGTCCTGCTCTACTGGTGTCCGGCCCTGAGCCCACACCACTTAAATGGAGGCCAAGCGACCCACAAAATACACACTGGTTCATCCCTCAGCTCTGGCTGTCACTGCACCCCTCCTTGGGTCTTTCCCAGGAATGTTTGGTGCTTCAAACTGGTCAGGCTCCTCTGGAACTACGACAGTCCCTTGATTGCTTCAGCAGTGGCTGCTGCCACACCTCCCCTCATGTTGGATCACTTGAGTCAAGACCATTTTCTCCTTTCTTGGACAGCCACTCCTCGACCTTTTCAAAGGGATGAACCATGCCGGGAAATTAAACCTTTGGCCCTGGCTCCTGTTTTCCTCAGTGTCCAGATTTATTACTCTGTTTTGGGGCTTGGGCTATGACACATATTTAAGAACTTAGGTTTAAAAAAACACACAAATAACCTTCTCCTTTCTGTCCTTTCTAAGGGGCCGAGGGTGGGATGGAGTAGGAAAACAGCTTACATTTACTTCCTTGATGTAAGAGGAGACTGATGATAAAAAGGGAGGAGGCAGGCATAAAGAGAAGACAGGAGACGTGTCTCCCCTAATGTTTTCCCCTTCCCCAGTCATCATTCTGTGCTGGATTCCATGCTAGTGAAGCTGGCTTGGACACTCACACTTAGATCCCACACTATTGATTCACTTAGGGCTGTGTGCCAGTTTTCTCTTTCAGCCCATACAAAACTAATCAAATTAATGGATGCTGCTGCTGGTTCTCATCAAATGCCATTAAAATATAACTCTTTCATGAATAATTCTAAACACTGACTCAAAGCAATTGATTACAAGAACTACGTAGTTCAAATGGGAGGAATAATTGATGTTTTCAACATGTAAATAGGCTTGTAAGGAATTCTGAGATACAAGTTATAGAAGTACAGCTATAATCACAGTTTTAGAGCCTCTGACTTGTGTTTATTTTCTAATTTTGGCTTTCAGAGAACAACATGTAAAATCCTGCAAAAATGGTTTCATCATCTCTCTGTACTCTGTTTAGTTCTGTCTGTGGATTCCCTGAGTGCTTGGAATCTTCCCTCAAAGAGCTACAATTTTACAAAATTATGTAGAATGGTTAGTATATTTTTTATTTGAAAGGTCCAGTATCTTACAATACACAGTCAGTGATTATGCAGCTGTCTATCCTATCAATCACAGTCAACTCATCCATGCAAAAATGCAGAAGTACTGAACAGTCATATGGGAATATAGCACCTCTGTCTCAGGCATTAGACTGGTGGGCTTCCAGCTGCCGCTGTAATTTGCTGCTTTTTGTTCTGATTATGTCTCATGCTTTGTCCTGGTCTGGCTCTTAGTACCTGTCTTGAGACTCCCATACTTGAGAAAGAGTTTGTACATTTTTCTGATTCAGTTGCAGCACCCCATTTTAATTAGATTTCTAAAATTTTCTATCCTTACCGTCTTTGGATGGTTAATCTTATGTTTCAACTTGAGTGGGCCAGGGGTACCCAGATCAAACATTGTATATATGTGTGTCTTCGGAGGTGTTTCCAGATGAGATCTGTGCTGGAATACGGTGAACTCAGTAGACTGCCTTCCCAATGTGGTTGGGTATCATCCAATCCATTGAGGGGTTTGAAAAGAATAAAAGGCAAAAGAAGGAGGAATTTGGTCCTTTTCTTTCTTCTTCCTGCCTTGCTGTAGAGCTAGACCGTATCTTTTTTTTTTTCTGTCCTTGAATGGGGATTTATATTATTGGCTACCTTGGTTTTCAGGCCTTCAGAATCAGACTGAATTTCCTGGGTTTACTGCTTGCAGAGGGCAGATGTGGGACTTCGTTGCCTCTGTTATCCACTGAGACAGTTCCTCATAATCAATCTTCATCTATATTTATATCTGTGTCTCTTTTATCTATATCTACACATTCTATTGGTTCTGATTCTCTAGAGAGCCCTGATTAATATGCCCCCATCTCCCATACTGAATGTAACTGATGATCCTGCCTCCTGCCTAACTTCAAGGATTTGATTGGTAACAGTCCATTCCCCTACAGTATTTATCATGGAGAGGATTAGAGAATTTGAGCATATTCTACATAAATTAGACAATTCTAAGCACATTGCCTCACTCTTTAGTTATTCATTAAAATATTATTGAGTTAGAAACAATGATAAAAGATAATTTATGTATAATTCCTCTCCCCACCTCAGGTCATCCTTATAGGCAGAATCAATAACATCATAATCAAATACAAGATATGGACATATAAACATATAGAAGACAAGAATGTTAAAGATACTATAATAGATAAAATGTAGGTCATATAGACACACAGTAGAGGGGTAGGCAGTTCTACCTTGGAAGATGAAGAAAGTCCTAGTAAAAGAGGTGATACTTGAGTTTATCCTGGTCGTCATGGTGGAAAAGGGAGATTACAAACAAAAGATGATAAGCAAAAGCAGAGTTAAATGGTACAGTGACTCATTAGAAGAGCAGAAAGTAGTTGAACATTTCTGGGTGATTAGAATGCACTGGGCATGGGAAAACAAAACAAAACAGAAAAGAAGTCAGATAGGGTCTTGAGTACCAGATAGCATTTTGCATTTTATCAGTAATCCCCACATTGATGTTTGTTAGGGAATTACCCATGGAACTCTTAAAACTCAGCTCATCTTCAGTTTTCTCCTAAACCTACTGAGTTGGAACTTCAGGTGTGAGATCTGGTTGGGCATATATTATGTAAATACTCCTCTCATTAGAAATTGCCCAAATTTGGGGCACCTGGGTGGGTCAGTCGGTTGAGCGTCTGACTTCGGCTCAGCTCATGATTTCATGGTTTGTGGGTTCGAGGCCCACGTCGGGCTCTGTGCTGACCGCTAGCTCAGAGACTGGAGGCTGCTTCGGATTCTGTGTCTCCCTCTCTCTCTCTGGCCCTCCCCTGCTCACGCTGCCTCTCTCTCTCTCTCAGAAATAAATAAAACATTAAAAAATTAAAAAAAAAAAAGAAATTGCCCAAATTCTTCCCTGTCCTTTATGAGTGTAGACCTGAATGACATTTTCTACCATACCTTGCCAGAATTCTGGTCATTTGAATGCAAGAGGTGACATATGTCCCTTCAGATATGTTCCTATGTTCCTCAGACTTCCTATAAGATCTTCCTGACCTTTTTTTCTTCCTCATCAGCCAGCTAGATACACAGAACACTAAGATCCTAGAGCGACAAGGAACCACTTGTTGAACTGTTTGAAACCCCATGTCACTGAATGGAAAGCCACCCAGTGGACACTCACTTCAATTGCAACACGAGCAAGAAAGGATATTTTGTTGTGTTAAGTCACTGGGAATTTGGAGTTGTAGACAATATTATTAAAAACCACTGGTGAGCAATAAGTGGTCACTGAACGAGTGAAGTAACATGATCAGATTTAGACCCTAGAAAGATTGTTCTGTTGAAAGCATAGACAATGGATTGTACTGGACAAGGTGAGAATCAGGAAGACTACACTGCAGGTGTTCTAGGGAGAATGATGAGACCTCTACATGGCAGTAGGTAATAATGACAGATAGGAGAGTAGACCCGTGCGACAAAAAGTAGTACAGTCTATTTCCACTGGAGACGTTGGATATGTAAATGAAAGAGGTGCCCAGTTTTCTGGCATATTAGAAACTAAATATTGCTCTTCAAATTCAAGAACATTATAATTTGTTCAAAGGCAGTTTTATAGTAATTTCATCATTATCAAATCTGAATAGTAATTGTTAGAGTTGTTTATCCTGAATTGGTTATTGTTCTTTATCTCATCTTACACATTTTGTTTCAGACAAGAGTGGCTATTTTCTAGTGCTGACCTTTTCCAGTGTAGTCAGGTTGAAGTCAACTGGACTAAACAGATAAAGCAAGGTATTCAAAGCAAATAAGTCTATCAGCTGAATGAAAAACCAGAATACTGTTTTAAAATATCAGTCTGTAAATGGCTATAGTGTGGCTAAGGTGTTGCCTGGATTCCATGGTATATGAGGTAGCTTCTTCCTAAAAGGCAAGGCTGGAGTGATGCCCTGATTTAGAATGGCTTCCTTGACTGCATCCAGATGCAGCTTGGGAAGACCTTGAAGTGCAGGGGCTCAGGTGTGCATGTTGGTTCTCGTTGAAATGCTGAAGACACTTCAGGATTTATGAAATGTGGTAGATTACTGGGATGATGAGAAAGCCCTGGTAAGAGAAGCTGCTAAAGCAATCATGAAATGAAGGAAATAATTTAAGAATGCTAGAGCAGAGAAAAACCTTGACAAATAGGTTTGGCCCAGCAGCTCCAAGGGATTATGGCCATTGATTTCAGACAGCTTAGCCACTTGCTTTAAACTAAGGAATCTGAACTTCTGTTAAAAGTGAAATGTGTTAACATTGTGGCTTGTAGAGTTCAAAACAATTACAGAGAGACAAATTGGGAGCCAACAGCGTGACCGTGTTCAATGGCAGCATCGGCCTGGAGCTGCTGATGAAGGCAAACGAATGGGCACCATTGAAAGGTAGGCCCTCCAGTGACTGGTGCCCCACATCTGTGATAGTACCTCTTATTGGCACAGCTTGCTGCAGTTCACAGAATCCTTCCACGTACAGTTTTAGCTCATCCTCTTCAAAATTCTGAGATATTCCCATTTGGGGGTGAGAACCCAAGGCTTCTAGTGTTCATTGGACAGGTTTTTCAAAGCTAGTGCTTGTCCTGTCACAATACCGCTTGCTTGCCTTGATAAAGATTTTTAAAAATAATAAATTTCAGATGGTTTCTTCAAAATATAGTTATTTCTAGGGATCCCATATTCGAAGTATGCTTTCTAAATCTGCCCATCAACGCATCATTTTTTCCCTTGTTTGAAGATTCATATCTATCACTCACCCTTGAGGTATGTTCAAAACATGCAGAGGCTGATTCTTTCCCCTCTTCCAAGGAAAGTGAAATCAGGAAATAGACCAATTCCAACACTGGAAATTATGTCAGGACAATCTGTGTTGTGGTTTTATATATGTAGTTTAAATTGGAACACCTGGAGATGAACTGAATGCTTCTGTCATTTAATTCAACCTTATCTGTTTCAGTCACAAGATATAACTTGTAAATTGCATCCAGACACCTGTTAGAAATTATTTAACTTGGATTCTTGAGAGATAAGAATTGCTAGAAATCAAGCACCAAACATAGTTTGAAATGGATACTACTGTAGTTTGAATGGATCTTAATGAAGGGTTATAGTGGAAACTAATGGGGCTTTGGAGTTACACACATCTGAGTTCAAAACTTATCTCTGTATTTGCCAGCCTTGTGACCTTGGGCAAGTTAATAAGCCTCTCTGAGCCTTAGTTTTTAGCAACTGTAAAAAATAATAACCATTTTTACCTCCTGTGGTTTATATGAGGATTAAATGGGCAATCTATTTGCATATAGAAAATACTCAAAATGGTAATCTTATGAGGATTGAGCAAGAATCTGGATAGAGTGACAAAAATTCATTAGGGTGAGGAGCATCTATAAATTTGTTTTGTTACTGTAATCATCAATTGTAAGTTGGACTGGTCCTTATTAATCATGCAGGTAAATCCTCAGAAAGCTCAGTAGTACAATTATTTGGTGTGAAGGAACTTAAGACACTATGAAAAATCTTTTGGAGGATAAGGTAAGAAGTAAACCTGTGACTTATATGTGATTTATTTATTTAAGTTTTATTTACTTTTTGAGAGGGAGAGAAAATGTGTGAGCTGGGGAGGGGCAGAGAAAGAGGGGGACAGAGGATCTGAATCAAGTTCTGCATTGGTAGCAGAAAGCTGGATGTGGGGCTTGAACTCATAAACCCCGAGATCATGACCCAAACCAAAGGCAAAAGCTCAACCAACTGAGTCACTCAGGTGCCCCTTAAATGTGTTTTATATTATCTGAAGTAAAATAATGGATTCCTCACAGTTATTTAAATTGTATTTGTGGTATATTATGCTTACTAAATTAGTAATAATACTTTATTTTTACTGAAACTTTCAGAATGTCTATCATAAAGTATCTACAAGGCATTTTTGAAAAATATGTCAGCTTTTATATGCTGATAAAATACTTACAAACAGACTTTGCTGCCATCTTTGTTCTTCCATCAAGGATGTTTTAGTCTCTCTAAATTTTTAAGCATTGATTTTTGTCTTTCTATTCTCACATTGCCCTCTGTGCCCACACCCACCTTATTGTTTGTTTCATGAGCCCTATGGCCCTTCTCCCAGATTTCACCATGTTTCCTGGGCAGACACAAAGTAAAATGAGTGATAGAATGTTTAAGAAATCAGCCAGCCAGCCAACCAACCAACCAACCTCTTGTTTAACCCCCCTCAGTTATGTTGAAACATCTTCTCGAGTCTTCTTAGGACTCTTAACTAGGTAGAAGTATTGGACTCACAATAACTTTATGCTTATGTTCCTTTTACAAGGGCCTCTGTACCCTGGCCAAAGTTTAAAGCCCACTCACACTAAAACTACCGTTTCTCATTTCCCAGATGTCATGGCAAAAACTTCCATTCATGTTCCATCATCTGCCTAACTTTCTCTTTCCATTATAAATACCTACCTCTTTTTCCAGTTATCTTTAACAAGACTGACTTGTGAGCTACAAATACTACATCTAAACTTCTCTAATTGTTCAGATCGTAGTTGAGTTCTAGTCCAGTCCAAATGGTAGAAGCCAGGGGCGCCTGGGAGGCTCAGTCATTTAAGCGTCCGACTTCGGCTCAGGTCATGATCTCACAGTTCGTGGGTTCGAGCCCCACGTCAGACTCTGTGCTGAAAGCCAGCTCAGAGCCTGGAGCCTGTTTCAGATTCTGTGTCTCCCTCTCTCTCTCTGACCCTCCCCTGCTCATGCTCTCTCTCTCTTTCTCTCTCAGAAATAAATAATAAAAAAAAAAAACATTAAAAAAAGAAAAATCGGTTTCTTAAAAAAAATAAATAAATAAATGGTAGAAGCCAAATATTTACGACCATAATTCTCTTATCTATACCAGTTCCCATTAATCAGAACCCTATGCACACAAATATGTTTAAAATAAAAATTCAGATAAATCAAAAAAGTGCCAGTTTGTTGCAAAACAAATTGACTTGCTCTCCCCATCTTAAAGACAGGATTAGCTAATAGGTTAGAGTTGAATTCTAAGGGGCAAAATTTCTGATTTCTGGAGGAAATCAGGCCAGATAGAATAGTGAGTTATCACAGTCTGAGGGGGAAATACACCATTAAAAGCACAATACCCAGACTGTGGTTGCATAGCCAGGAATTTTAATTTAAAGTAGGGATTAGTTCAGAATGAGGACAAATAGATGATAAGTGATTATGGGGTGCTGAGGTTTTAGTCAAATGTCAGATAATTCAGTTGGCATCATGAGTCCTCAGTTACAGAGTTATCTTCCCATGTTTCATGTTGGGTTGGGTTGGTGATCCCCACAAGTAGGCAAATAATGTATCAGAATTGCTTATGGTGGCCAGTTGTGAAATATGACAGCAGAATTGACTCCCATCCTCAAATCTGAATGTGTGTGTTGCACAACTACTTTCCATTGTACTGTCAGCCAGTAGGGCTTTTGGAATGACCTGATGTGAAATCCGATGCTGTAAAAGGAGATTTTGTGCCTGGCTGACTCTTTGGGCAAATGGAGAAGAAATAATTCTTAAGATTTCTAATAGGATTCACTGGTAATCTTGGCTGAGCGGAAATATAAGTGAACATGATAAGTAGCCACCATGGGGAGAGTGTGAGCTAACTAAGTATGGTTACATAATACAAACGGGCATGTGGTGATGAGATTTATGTCTAGGCATATATTATCAGGCATAAATTCATAGTGTTTATTTTCCATTTAAACTACTAATGAAGTACTCTATAATGTAGGATACTAAAATTGTGTCAAATTAGTGCAAATTCTGCATTGCATGAAAGAAAATACTGTAATTACTGAACAGTAGAAATATAATTGTTTATAGTCCTTAAGCATCACTGCAATTAAGGCATCACATTTATTATGCTTTCTTTAGAATCTGCAGTTAGTGATTTTTTAATCTTTTTTTTAACCCTTCATTTTCTGGGTTTACTACACTTTAGTTTCTTTGGGTTTTTGTTTGTTTGTTTTTGTTTTGTTTTGTAATGCCTTTGATAATCCAAGAGGTCTGGTATTCAAAAAGCTCTGTGGAGTCATAATCTATTGATATATGACTGAGAATTCAAGACTAAGCAGGAGTACATGTGCTTTTTACTTTGATTTTATTTTATTTGCTAATCTTGTATAAATGTGATGTGCTATACAAAAGAGGTAGCAGAAGAAGGAAGGAGACCTTTGTAGATAAATAGGTCAAGACTGATATATACAACTATTGGAAGCTTTCAAAGGTTTGGATCTTGACTATTAAAATGCCATGGCTGAAAAAAAAATGCCATTACTGGTAACTATTCTGTTTGTTATTAAAACTTAGGGAAATTTAAAGATCTATTTTCATGTCAGCTGATAGCCAGTTTCTAGTCTAGTCCTAGACTAGGATACACATAAGCATAGTGCTCTAATGTTATTTTTTCTACCTTATGCTAATTAGATTACCTCACTGAACCACTTTTTCCTTAATATCTATCTAAAACCAATCAAATAATATATTCATGAGGACATACTGCTAATAAACACTCACTTTCTATAAATCAACTTCCTTCTTCATTCTAGAAGACAGTAACTTTCAGAATAAAAAATAGATATCTACTTATAGAATGTTGAGTGTGTGTGTGTGTGTGTGTGTGTGTGTGTGTGTGTGTGTGTGTGTATACATATATACAGTAGTCCTAGGTGGTATTATTTACTTGTCCTAGAGTCAAAAGTTGAATGTTTCATGTGATGCAAATTTGGTGATGGCCAATGTTACCACATTGGCCAAGCAGTAACATGGAAAGTTTCTTTAAACAGTATGGTCAATGGGTTACCATAGTCAGCTTGATCTCTGCATTTTTAGTTTCAGAGATATTTATGATTCTAAGTTGCACCATGCATAGCTATTAAAGGTAAATGAAACAGCAGGGGCATGGTTCCAGTTGCTTCATAAACAATTGTAGTAAAGTGTTTATTAAAGCTGGCTCTCAAGTGACAGATAAATAAATAGTTCTATCACACATGCTAAATTTAGCATGCTGCAAGCTTAAAAGCTGATAGATCAAAAGAGATTTTAAAAATCATAAAGACAAAATATAGTTATGTCAGTATATGACAGGAGAATAATTTTTCCTTAAAAGTCATATCCCCCAACCCCCTGAAGATCATGCAACCACAATTTATGGAACAAAATTAAAAGCCAGTTGGGTATATTCCATTTTTTAAACTTATCTGGCCTCAAGTTAGAAAAAATTAAACGGATTGTTGTTAAATTAATATACAAATGAATCGCTCTATTATAAAGAAAAAACTACATCACAGAATTACTGATGTATAATTCATATTTATTAATGTATGCTGTTTAATTCTTAAAAAAAAAAAACAAAAAAAACACAGACACAAAACAAGCTACTAAATAGATTCTTTCATGCACATCTTTTTCTACCTCACAGGGTTCTGCTGCATGAATTTTAGAGGAGTTCCCTTATTCAGGGTCGGCATATATTTTTCAATTTTCATTGTCCAGAGCCATATTTACAGAAAGATGTACAAATATTGTAGATAGTAGGCTGTACAACCTTCATATGATTAAAACTTCAGTTCCTTGGTTTTCTAGGGCTTTGTGTAAATGCCAATAAATTTGAGAGTTCATCCAACTGTGCCTCTTAACCTTTGTTCCCATAGGTGAAGGGCAGGATTTTTAATCAAGTAGCAATTTATCTTTAATTAGGAAAACATAATTAGGTATTATCATCTAATTGCAATTACTGGTTGGAGAAAGTCACATTTCACAAGTAGTGACCCATGCTGGATTATCGTTCTCCTCTTACTGAATTTTGAATCTGTATTTGTATTTGGAAGATAGCCAATATAAATTCAAAGGTAATCACCATGCCTCTCTGCAATCCTGCTGTCAAAGTCACCAACTCCACTGCTGAATAGGAAAAAGAGATCCTCTCTAAGCCATTTCTTGGCTATATCTGCTTCCTGCTAAGACATCAAGTGTAGATCAAAATAATTGTATACAAAAAACCCCCATGTGAAGTAGGTTAGAGAACTGTTCCACACTTCATTTCTGGTACAGTTAAAAACAGTTTAATGTCTCAAGGCACCACTATGGTTGAACATCAGATACACGGGTAATCAGCTAATCTACTCTGCTGTAAAGTCAGGAAATAGCTTGTGCAGTTGTGAAAAGCAGTTTCTAGAGGACTGTTAGATATACAGTAGGCACGTGGATTATAATACAAATAGAAAACAATGAGTCCTAGAAAAAGCATGTTGAGCACCGTTGTGGCATTGTTTGTGTTTCTTTACCTAACACTACGTAAACTTTACATTTACAAAAGGAAAGACTAACTTTTTAAAGTTACGCTCAAGGTTGCTTTCTGTGCTGTCTGTCTCCAAGTAAATGAATCTAGTTCGTAGGTGTACTTTTAGAAGTTGTTGGATCTGGATCGGCTTCTGTCCCGCTGGTAGATTCATTCAAGTGTGAGCTTAAGTTTTCTGATGTTAGGTGGGAAGACTTGTAGACAATCTCATTGAAGTCAGACCTGATGCAAACCAAAGGAGGGTCATTCAGTGGGTCTTCCACTGAGGCCTGTGTGTTTTCTCGAGTGATCCCCATGTCCTTGCTATGTTCTGATGGTGATTTTCTTTTCATGCGAGTGTAAGTTTTGTCTTGATTCTCCATGCCTTGCTCATTTTTCAAAAACCGTCCAAAGAACCAAATGAAGAATCCAAACCACACAAAAGCTATTAAACTTGGAACAAAAGCCAGACACTTGACATCAAGGCTAGCCCCTATAAACCTGCTGTGTAAGAACATATCTCCCTCAACATATGTTTTATTAGTCCGAGGGTTAGTGTGATTGGACCTCCATTCCCAGGAAAGTTTGGTTCTGTTTAAATCCTTTAAACTTTCGGAGTCTTTCACTGTATATATCTTCTGCCCTGGGCCAATATACTGTCCATACTCATGGGGCTTATAAAATATCTGGTTCTTCCACATATTAAGATCCAAAATGAGGACAAGAAAGATAATTCCATAGTTAAACCATTTACCTGCATTAAAAAAAAGAAAAAAGAAAGAAATACTGCATGTTAGTTAAAGACCTATAAAACTGCAATAGGATTTTTCCCCCCAATAAAATGGAGATAATGGTATAATAGTATAAACTGTTCATGTCTTAGGCCTGTTACCGATTTTTTGAGAGTGCTATGCTGTCATTAAATAACTGGCAAAGGATATTTCCTAAATGCATTTTAGACCACATGAGAATGTAACTGTAGGCCCCAGAGCCAATAATTTCTGCTATTTACACTAACCAGATTAAGCTGCCTTAATTTATAGGCACCACAGCCATACTCAAATTTGGTTCCATGTAGGTTACTCTCTAGAATATCTCAATTAATATCTAAAAAACAAAGTTCTAATGAAATTCTTAGAAAAGTCTAACATCTGATTGAACATCTCTTACAGTTTTATAATTATGTCTAGGCAAGAAATAAATCATTTTGCAATGCAAACACAGCAGTATATCAATTGAATTCACATTGCTGTTTGTAGGTGACCTGTTGATTAAACCATTAGTTGATGTGATTCAGGTCAATAATTCTTGAGCATTCATTTCAAGACTTTAAAAATAATTGCATCAAATTCTCATTGAACAGAATCCATTTATCAGACATAAATACAACCAAAGCTGATAAACTGCTTTAGAAGAGACAATTTGGAGAGACTGTAACTGCTATAATTTCTTTGTAGTATTTAAAATACTCATACAAATAAGACACTGTTTATAGGCATATTATCGATGATATCTCTATATCTGCATATGAAAAGAATATAGGGGAAGCTTTCAAGGGATTCTAGATACCATTATAATTTTATTATGATCAAAATTTGTTGCAAGCTTTACAATATCAATGTCATAATATAGTAATACTTATAAGTTTGCTGTAGCAAATTAGGTGATACATGTAACAGGTTCTAAAAGCTTTAGTTATAAATGTTATATATAGTATGTGAAATTATTTTGTATCTGAAGATAACAGTATTGAACATGATTAAGTTACTGCTTCACAAGATTATAGAGCTCTTGGGACAAGAGAGACAGAATCTTGGACAAAGTTATTAAACCAAGAATGGTAAAATGAATTTTGCAATATGTATTCTAATAGAACATACAGCTATATAAAAATATAACTTTGTGAGGGGTTTAGGAAAATATTTTATCATCATCGTTATACATTTTCAAGTTCCTACTCTATGCAAAATTGAAAGGTTTTAATTCTGGCTCTAAATCTTACTAGCTATGGGATCTTGAGCTTGTTTAAATTCTCTAACCCTCAGTTTCTTTACATGCAAAAAATAATATTTATTAAAGCTGTTAGTATTTCATTAGGTAATTAGATGCTAAACACAGTGCCTGGTACATAACAGAAACTCAATAATTGTTACTGTTATTAACATGAAAGCCTTGCCTAAGCCATGATAATGTCTGCATTTGCATAGGAAGGTACAGCTTCTTCTCTATCAAGAGAATTTATCTAAACTATCTGAAGGGAAATTTTAACTTTGCCAGTCCTGAAATTGTTCAACTATACAATTGTCAAAATCTTTGTAGTGGAAACTTGCCCAAATGATTTATTCTGCATATCCACACTAGAGCATAAGTTGAAACACTGGGAATATTGTTTGCACATATGATAAACTATTTATAACATCTGGCACTGCTAGGCCTAACCACTCCTGCTCTTCTGGAGTCAAAGCCAAAACTAAAAGAGATTCTCACTAAGAATCAACCATAAAATGAGTAAAGAAAGCTCAAGCTAGTGAAATTCAATCAAATACAAAGGCGAGCATCATTATCAAACATTTATTGTGCTCATAATAGGCTCTGTTTTAGGATATCTTAGTAGATGCTGAGGACATACATTTTTGCCTTCCTGGGAGGAACTCATCATCTTGTTAGGGAAACAGAACAATGGCATCAACAGATAAGTGGTAGGAAGAGGCCACATTTGTGAGGTGCCAACTTAGTGTTACAAATGATAAAAACTGAAGATGTTGGGAAAATGGAATAAAGACTGAGAGCTAATATCTGCAGAAAGGATTTTTGGAGGAAGTACTAATTAATTCATGTGGTCCTTAAAGGGAAAGAAGGACTGAGAACAGCCTGGAAAATGTTGCATTTCTTTAATTTATATTTTTATTATGCTGCACATAGAATAGCATACAGGAAAAGATCAGGTGATATGGAAGAGAGAGAAAGAAAATAATAGAGAACGTTGTAGGAAGAGAAGACAGGAGAGGAATGAGAGACAAGTGAATTTAAGTTCTGACGTTCTCATCCAGTATCAAGGAGGCAGTAGTTTAGTTTGTAGCTTCCATGTTGGAAAGCAAGTTGAGAGAGAGGCTTCAGTGCTTCTCTGTTGCAGGGGATTCATACTTACTCTCTTGCTGTAAACTACATATGCTGATGGTGAGGGAGAGAGGTCCTTGAATTTGTATGACTGACTATCACCTTGACTCAGAAAGATCCCTTGAAGAAACCTGTACACACTCTCTCTCTCTCTCTCTAGGTCACTTTTACTGACGCAGGAATAGGGCAGTCCCTCAAAAATTGGGCCCTGTATCTTGGGTAACAGGATATCAGAAACCAATGATAAGCAGCATCACAGAATCAGGGAGAAGAAAGGAATGCTCACTGAGCTTGGGGAATGGTGCTTTTCTGGTGGGAAGAGATGCTCAGAGATTGTCAACAGACAAAGGAAAAAGATAAAATCAGAGTATAAAATTTGAAGTGAATGTACTGATCAAACCTTCCCTCAGGATAGGAGGAGCTTTCCCCTATACTTTCTACATTACTGTTCTACCACCTAAGTTGAATGGTACGCTGGGTCACTTTGACAACCAAACTCTAACACTAAAGAATCACTTTATGTTATTTATCATGTGACCTGGTCTCTGAAAATTTAGACAGGATGAGGAGGAACAAATCAGAAATGCGTTTTCTGACATCAGCTAATAGATATCATCACCCCACTCTAACACATCTTTGCTGATCCTTAAGAGGGAAAACCACAGTCACAAAACTGCAGGCTAGAAATCAGATAAAGATCTCATTCTAATATGAAAATAATACAACCTTGGGTTACCTGTTTAACCTCTCCAGATCTCAATAATTTTATTTTCAAATTGAGGAAACTGAACCAGATGACTTCCAGTTCTATGATTCTGTCCTTTCTCCCCAAATCCTTCTACTTATTAAGCTATGTGAATTCAATTTCTAATTCTGTGAAATGGAGGATGATACCAACATAATGACCTCAAAGGATTATTGTGAGGATAAAATAGAAAGTTTATACCTGAAAGTCCTCTGACATCTATTAAATTTGCCAAAAATATAGGGGAGTATTATTTTTACAATTTTCCTCTACATCTTCAATCCAGTTACTATAGGGTCTTGGCAATATAGGGAGAGAAGAGCATGTAAGGGTTTATAACAAAGATATAATCTAAAGGTAATCAAATGTTTCAGTTTAGATAAAACAGCATGAATCAGTTACTGGCCAGCTATCTAAGAGAACTGAGTGTATAGTTATATGTAAACACGCTTTGTGAATCAACGTATTTCACATGTTGAAAATCCTTAGCAACTGGTAATTTGTCAACAACATGAAGCAGAATGGTCCCTCTAGAGAGAGGTCAATTATATACACAAATTTTGAAGCTAAAGAACAGGAACCTGTCTCCAAGTCTCCTTCACAGTAGGGTGGCCATGTTGGGGTGGGAGAGTGCAGAAGGCAGAGAACAGTGAGACAGGCTTCCTACTGACATATTTCCTTTCTTTTCTTCTGTGGAGGTAGCACTGTCTCCACCCCTCGTGCCCCTAAGCACCCCCCCCTCACCTCCCCCCACCGACTGTCAAAGCCAGTCAGGTGAAAGTTGGAGCTGGTAAAAATGCATAAGAAATGGCTTTTCCTACTTTTTGTTTCTTTCTTTCCCGTCCACATGACACAACTGCTGGTCCACTTACGCATTTACGCAGAGGAACGATGTTTATTTTTCCGCTAACATCCTTCCTTCTATTTTCCCACATAGTGTTTTCTTACTTTTGTAATGTGTTCTCTCCTCTTTAAAAAATTACTTTTGCCCTGTGAGATATGGCAAGCCAGTGAGCAAAATCACACAAGACAGCTCAGCCCTACTGTTCTTGTCTATAAAGTGAGGGAGCTGAGCTATATGACCCTTCAGGTTTCTCCCCAGCCCTAAACATCTCTTTGATGAGTCTGTGAAATAAACATTATCTAAACCTTAACATTTTATGATGGGTCAGGAAATCTCCCCATTAGGGCAAAAAAGATGGAATACACACATTTTCATGGAGAGAAAGCTTTCCTTAAAAATAAAATGTATATTCTGAGAAACACTGTTTACCATAAAAAATAAATTTGAGTCCCTGAAATGACCCACATGGAAAAGGGATCAGACACAAAAAAGGAAAATAAGTGATCTCTTGCCATTTCCCAAGTGTGTTGTTGGGAATGGAACTGTCAACCATAACAAGAGCTTTGGTATTTCAGCATTAATCATAGGAGGGATTTTGCATTTCCCCGTGTTGTTTCAACTACATAGCATAATGTAAGTCACCGAGGGGGGAGGGTAAGAAACCATATATTATTTCTATTAATCTCCTTGTTGAAATATCTCACTGTCTCCTTTAATGAGAAATCACTGCATGGTGTTGGTGGGATTACCTCTTGCTTGTATTTTGTGCCTTCAATGAATCCTACTGATCGCCAAAAATGACATTATAATGGTAATTTTATCTTTTCACATTGTGGGAGATTATAGAATTCTGGGCTAGTTGGTTTTAAAAGGATTCTTCACTAAATATCACTATCACTTAGCATAGGAAATAACAATGTGGGGGAAAATGGTTTTTCAATTAAGAAAAAAAAGAGTATAAAGTGCTGATATTTACACGATACAATAAACCTTGAATTATCAAATATGCAATTATAATATTATTTTTTTACTCAGTAGAGTTGCCAGTTAGCATTGAGATTGAGCTGTGCCATAGGCACTTTCATTCCAAATGAGTGCTACCACTTGGCTAGACTCTGGCATCCAGTGCAGATACATGAAATAGTCATGCTCCACAAAGCCTTTTAATATCCATTATGGAATAACCAGCAACCATGGCCTTGAAAAAGATAAATTTGGAATAATTAAAGAAATTGCAGTTTGCTGTAACAGGCGTCTTGGCCAGATCAAGGTCTTCTCTTTGCAGATGTGAACCATGAAAACCAGGCTCACTTGAGTTAGCATCTCTTGAAGTAACCACTAGGTAATTTAAGGATATCCAGGAACCACATTAAGTGCTTGGGCCATGAGGAGGACATTTAGTAAATTGAAGATATTTACTAAATAATTTATGAATTAATAAGAGTTATTTGGGTTAGTAAAGTAAGGTCTTAAGGCTTAAAAGCGAATGAATATAGCTCCTCTAAATGCCTCTCTGGTCATCATCGCCTCCTAAGTGGGAGACTATTCCTTTGAGGACACAATCCAAAGTGACAGAGGTAGAAACTTGCTGTGATAAAAGGAGAAGAGGCCATGGATTATACTAAATTAGGTGACCATTAAACTCTTGAGATTAGGAATTGTGTCATGTTCATTTCTGTATTGCCTAGATCCTGGCTTAGTTTTAGACACATATTAATTCAGAAAATGTCTGTTAACCAAGAGGTAAACTATGAGCTAATTTTCCAGAAAAATACAAGGAGTAAAGTTATTGTCTTCAAGTCAAGTACATGTGTCACAATGATATGGTAAATGCTAGGATACTGCTAAAATCAGATATAATCTGGAAAATTGGGAAAAGCAAAATATTCATATCCCAAAGACTATGATTCATTATATATTTCAAGTCTCTCTTCTGGCTGTAAAGACAATTCCTGAAGAGTATGTGAGTTTTATTACAGATGTTCTCATATATGCATCAATGAAGACAGGACACCTCAATTTGGAGACGGCAGACAAGCTCAGAGGCAGCAAGAGCTGTCAGGCTATGGGCAGAAAAGCAACGATAGCCTTGAAGAAGATGAGTTTTGTACAAATAAAAGGAATTGCTACTGTATATAGAAGTAAACAGAGTTAACTTTTAGAGCTGTCTAAATGTGTTGAAAGTAGCAGCTGCTTCAGGAAAGGTTTAGAAAAATTCAAAACTGAGATAATAGCAAGAGGTCCTTGTGTACTTTGGATACATTCATGATCTCTGGGGACTGCCGTGGTGAACAGGATGCATTTTATTTCCCTATAACAAGCCCCTTGTTAATTTTGTCAGACAGAATATTCTTCTGGATGAACCACTGGCCTGCCCTCCCTGGCACTTCCCATGATCTGACTGACTGACACAGGAGAGCTCTTTAAAAAACAGTCTCTGGGAACTCATTTGCCAGAAATCATGTGCCGATGGAAATAAAACAGAGGGATTTTATTCATTATCTTCCACATTCTTGCCATTGGAAAGCACCTGTGCCCTCACAGCACTCAGGAAACTGAAATAGAACACAGCCACTATGGAGGTTTGTTTACCTCTACATTTTCCATTTTTGCCGAAAGGGTTCCCGTGGGCATCATCGTGCCAACAGTGTGAATTCTCTACTCACAGATGCACAGGCCTTCCTTCTGGCCTTTCCCCCACCCCCTCCTAATTTACTCAGATGACGGCCACCAACGGGACACTTCCTTTGTCTGGCTGGGATGACAGATGGCAGACCTTCCACCGGGATTGGCATTAATAGGACTCAGAGGAGCTTCCGAGAGCGAATTGAGAGGCCATTCCTCTCTCGCCTCCGGAGACTTAGTACCTCGCATTTTGAATCCAGCTCTGCACTCACCTTATAGGTAAAAGGGAAGAGGCCAGAGGAGATAATGACATGGTTGCAGTTAGCATTTATAAGAGTAGAACAATGGGCTTGGGCTAAAAACACCGATGTGACCTAATCACTAACCTTGGATCCCCTTTGTTACGGAAGTCCAAATTCCCAGAAAAAATTATTTGAACACACCCTTGCATAGAGATGATTTATTTTTATAAGCTGCAGCCCAGCTTATAAAATGAAAGTTCCTACACACTGCAGCAAACCATCTGTCAAGGGGGATCCAGATGAGCTAAACAGATGCAACAATTCAAGTCATTTCTGAAATGCATAAATACAACTAGCATGGAATCAGGATTAGAAAATAACCCAAATCCTAAATGCTTTTAAGCTGTCAATGGGAACTCATCAGTGTCAGATAACCCTCTCCATACAGAGCTCGTCACTGGGACACATTTTTTCCCCATTCTTAGCTTTCTCCTTCTTGACTCAGAACAGTAGATAACAGTAGAGCATTCAGAATAGTAGATAAATAATAAAAGAGCCCTCTCTCAGGCTACCTCATGTTTTTTGAATAAAATAGGAAAACAAACTCTGGATGGATGAAAGGAAAAGCTTCAGGTAAAAGGAGTGACAGTTTACTGAGTGCTTACCAAATAGCAGACAGTGTTTTAAATGCCTTGTGCCTATTAAATCTCACAACAACCATATGGGAAAAGTACCTTACTGTCCCCATTGAACAGATGAGAAAACTGAGCCTCTAAGAGGTAAGGAGCTTGAAAAGGACAATGCCATCAGTCAATGGCAGGGCTGGAGTCTAGGCACCATTTTCATTCCATTTTCTCAGCATTCCCTGAACATTATTTCTAGATTACAGAGAAATGACAGTTGAGGCCATGGTGGTGCCATCTTCTAACCCCAGAAAAGAATCACACAGACTCTTCTAGTGCATAAAGAACACAGTGAGAAAACAACAGATGGAGCTGTCTGGGGGTCCATAGGATCCCCATCGCTAACTCCAGCTTCCTCTGTGGTCGCCCAGGTGTTTCCTGTCATAGTCTATTTTGGGACCTCCTTTCTTGGCCCCAGGTCTGAACATCCCAGTTCCTGGCAGGACTCTATGCTGTGCCCTTCTCGTTAGCCCCCCATTCTATGGAATTTAAAAAATTTTTTTGTGTGTTTATTTCTGACAGAGAAAATGCATGAACAGGGAGGGGTCAGAGAGAGAGGCAGATACAGAATCTGAAACAGGTTTCAGGCTCTGAGCTGGCCGTCAGCCCAGAGCCCGACACGGGGCTTGAACACATGAACCAATAGATCATGACCTGAGCCGAAGTCGGACGCTTAACCAACTGAGCCACCCAGGTGCCTCTCTATGGAATTTTCATTGTCCTTCGGCTTTTGATTAAGACTTGCCTGTGAGAATAAATAAAAGCAGAGAAGAGAGGAAAGTTGACTGCAGAAAGTGTTTCTCCACAGCAGTGTTTCTCAAAGAGCGGCCCCCTGTCAGCCTGCATGGGCATCACTGGAGGCCCTTGAGATTCCAAGCTCCACCTCCTACTCAGGCATTGGGCTCTGAGTGTGCAGCTGACGGATTTTTTTAACAAGCTCTCCACATGATTCTCACACACACTGAAATTGGAGAACCACTGACAGATATAGAGAGTTTTATGTTTAAGAACCCAGGGATAATACTAAATTTACTTATCAAGAAAAGCACTGAGTTTCCCTAGCAAAAGAAGCAGAACTTGTAGGAGCTGATCAAGTTAGTGTTTATAGTTGACTTGGACATCTGCAGGATAATGACTACTGAGCATATTAAAACGCAGTATCTACCACGTTTGGGAAATTTTATCTAGGTTTCCCCAGAAACCATTTTCTTACAAAGTAAGATAAGTAACAGGAGACTAGCTGCTACATCAGAGTGTCTTCAGCAGCATCTTTAGCAATTAACAGAAAAAAGAGGGTAACAAAATAAGAGGGGAAAAGTTCAGACTTTCTTCAGCCTCCAAACCTGCCACGATTTTCCTAGAAGTTTTTGTCATGGAGCTGGGGAGGCTCATGATCATCCTACCACAAACTGGATTTAAATGGTTTATGGTGGAGCCCTTCACCCCAAAGTCCACATGTGCCCTATTTTATTTTTGATTTAAACACCAGAATCCTCAAAGGTCTTACAGGCAGGTCCAGGCACTCAATCATTTGCACCGCCAATCTCCTGTCTCTGGGGAGACAGTCTGACTTCACTTGTGGCTTCGCCATCACAAAGGAGCAGTTACCAATGACCAGCATCACCTGGGGAAGCTTTTTAAAAGCCCCATTCCCCAGCCTTTGCCCAGACCTACAGAGTTGGAACTATCAGGAATGCGTATATTTATAAAATTTTCCAGGTGATATGATTATCTGCATAATTTGGCAAACGTTGCATCAAAGCCTAATTACAATATATTTCCACCTTCTCCCCAACTTTTTTTTAAATATGCAGTCTTGCCAGTCTTTCCTCCTTTTAGGTTTCTAGAAAATAATACTTGGTGGAATAAATGTTTTAGTTCAGCTGCATGGAAGGCTTTATCTCAAATCTAACTACACTGAGGGTTCAAGGACTCCTGTATGCAGGTCCCTCTTCCAAGGCACTGAATATAATTTTTGGCTGAAACTTTGCTTTTATATTCTTAAATAGAGCATTCCAAATTGAGTAAGCTTTGGGCACCACAAAACCTGAACCTGTCCCTGTCTATAAATGATAGGATATATGTATGACAGAGCTCTGCAATAGCCCCAAATTAAATATTTTTAATAACGATTTTTTTTCTTACCAATGAGTTCCTCTGAATATCCCTCCCCTTTTTTCACCTGATGTTATGCATCGCAGCAGTATATTTTTGACAGAGACTCTGATACTCATTCAGAGACAATATTAGTGCCATGATGGCCTGGGTCAAGAGCTGATAGCAAGAACAGATGGCCCAGGCAGAAGCCCACCCGAAGGGATATGATGATGCCATGTGTGATAGCTCTTTGAGAAGTCCGAGAGGGTAGCATGCTGCCGAGATTAAGTGGGGACTCTGAAACCACACTATGTGACCTGAACTCAAATTGATTGATTTACCCAGTGAATTTAATAGATGGGCCTTATTCATTTTGAATAGGAGAAGAAACCTGCTGCATCTTCCCTATTCATGAGCTCATTCTCCAATTTAGGAAGGTCGCCTCATGCTCAAAGCAAAAACCAGCCTTTAAGTTGGGAAGCAAAGGTTTTTTGCAGGACTCAGATGTTCCCGTGTTCTGTGCTCATGCTATTTTTACTCAGCACAGACGGTAGTGTAAGCACAGATTTCTTCAGCAGTTTTTATTATAGCAGGTGTGGGATCCTAGGCCATTGTCCTTAAAACACACACATACACACATTCACTATGTGCAGCTGAACAGCTTGGGAACTAATGCCTTCATACATGTGATCATTCAGCTGTCTGCTTCTTTATGTATATATATGTGTGTATATAAATGATAGCAAATATGTATGATAGATACACATATCTGTATACAGATATGTATACAGACAGTATACATACATACAGATATGTATGTATACAGTGTAACTCCAGGTAGACGTTTTTTAGATGAGAATGACTGAAGAGTCATGAAAGAATATTATAATAGATCATATCAGAGCCTTTTAGGAAGCAGGGCATATCTGCAAAAGGATATCATCTTGAGGATCTTCAAGAGCCTCACTTGAGAGAAACATGAGCTTTGCCACAGAAGTAGGTTTTACTCCATCGAATGAGAAGTGGCCAAACTCCCTAAAGGCACATGGTCTGACTGGTGCTCTGGGCTACCATGGTCCCAATCTGAGCAGGAAATGAGGACCAAAGTGTAGAGAGTGTAAATGCTCAAGGAAAGAAAGAAGAAAAATACCGAGCTGCATGTTGTGAGAAAACAACCAACCTCATGAAGAAAACCAAGGGGGAGCTTCATATGGAGTTTGACAGAGAGCGCTAACTATCCACGCCGAAAAGTGCAGCCTCCTGGTCTGGGAATAGTGTGCTAGGAACAGGAGAAGTGACACGGACATGGCTGCTGCGCTGGGGACCACATTTCCTCCTTGACTTTTATGTGGGGCCGTCTGATGAGTGACTGTCAATGGAATGTGAATGGAGGGCACATGCTTCTTTCCCATGCCAAGGCGATTAAGACAGGTAAGCCTTCTCAACCATTTTCTCCATTCTTGTTATTCCCATCGGCCTGCTGGATGTTGAAGTTGGAATTACTGAAGCTGCTAGTAGCCTAAGTCCCGGAATGACAGTTTAGAAGCCCCAGGTGACCTGGAACCACCTTGCACCATTAACTATATGTATGCATGCCTCTAAAATGTTACTGCTTGCTTTTTTATAGCAGCTAGTATTACTCTAAGTAGGAGACAATCAAGCTGTGTTTAAAGTTACAACATACCTGTTATGTGAATATGATATTCCTCCTTGAAGATCTTCTGGAAGAAAGGAATCTTGAACTGCATGTGAGGAGTGTGCAACCCAGGAAGATTTACATCAACATCTCCCATAAAATGTGGGAATTCCCAGTCCTGTCAAGGAAAATCAACATAAAAACATATTTGTGATTTGTTTCGTTCCTAAGCAGCAAAACACCAAAAACTGTCTTTTTATAAGCACTTATTTTAAAATCATTTAAATGCAGCAAGCTGTTGGATGTTTCAATCTGTGATCATTATTTTATGTACATTAGGTAGTTACATGCATTCAAAATCAAAATTAAGCCATAACTTACATCCTCAGATTTTCTCTTTAATGTGGTACTAAGAAACCAATATAGAATTGATTTGCATCTATATGTGTTTATCTCTTTCATTCTGGAGAACCGATCTTAAAATTTTATAGGGAGGAAGTGATCCATATTTTATAAATATGTGGTAATTTTCTTGCATTTTGTTTCCCTACCTTTTAAAAATATGAACCCTCTAATACTATGTTTTGTGTAAGAGGACAAAGTAGAGAGTATCTAATTCACTTAACCACGTTTTTCCACTCACATTCAAGGGCCTTTTTATTAATCATCTCTGTGACTACACGGAATGGAAAAATGCCAAAGACTCCTGTCCGGTTCTCTTGCAATTTAGCATCAATTTGAAGCAAATGATGGAGGGCCTGACATGCTAGCATGAGAGATGAACAATGAATTAATTCCCAAATGGTCTTAGTTATTTTCTTGTTGTAAGGGAAAATCGGGAGGGTTGACCCTCCCTCTCCTAAGGAAGAAGGATGCAAATGAGGATATTTTTAGGTGTCTCATCTGCTCTTGGCTTTTGGACAGAGCGCCAAACTAAAGTTCACTGCTAGCATGTGGAGAGAGAATAGACTAAATATTCAAGTATGAACACTTGAGGTGGATCCGCAGGCATTCATACACATATTTTCACTTTTAGTAACTAACCACGAAATTATCAGTCCTATTAGTGAATTATCTTTTAAAAATATTACTGAAAACATAATGAACAAGATATGAATTTCAGATCTCAATACACTGTTTCAACTTAAAAAGTTAAATTTTCCCACAACTTCTAGATGTCCAGGCGATACAGATGTGCCAAGAATAGAGTGCCTGAACATCACAGGAGCTTCGTGTCCGCTCCACTCCCCTTTCTGCTGAGAATTCTGGTGAAAGGAGGATAGGCTTCAGAGAAAAGAAGCATCTGTGAGTCGCGTTCACCAGGAAAGTTTTCAATGTCTATCCATTTCGGTATCTATGGATCACTTCAAGATGATTACAAGAAATAAATACACACAAAGAAAAATGAAATGATACCACATCATCTTTTTCTATCGGTATGTATAGATATCTTGTTGGTCTCACTTCTCCTTGCTTTTCAGACATCCGCATTTGGAAAATTCGGAAAACCCTAAGCATAAGCTAGATAATTTAGAACATTTTGATCTAAAATATTAGTGGAAAATGGATTGGTAATAATAGTTGTGAATTACTGCATTTTATTAAATTGCATTTTCCTTTAATTTTCATCCATATTACCTTGCTCTTTTAGTTACTTGAAATACTCTTGCTAGAAGAGTTGGAATTGAATTTTGTCTTTTGCTAAAACGTAACTGACACTGCCCATTAAAAATTACACTTGGCACACAAAGGGACTGGGAACCAGCATATTTTTCCCTTGCCCTGGATAAACATCACAAAGCATTATCAACAGAGCAGTCCTCTTTTTCATTTCTTGGTTTAAGAAAGAGAATAGTTCTTGGAGTGATTGGGCAGGTAGAGTCAGTGTACCTTCTTTTTGGAAAAGTGCTCTTGGGCTGTCCTCGTTTAGCTTTTCATTCCATGAAGTGAAAGTTTCTACTGGGTATGAAATTGGTTTTAGTTCAAAAGTAATCTTAAGAGATATCTTGTAGAATGGGATCAAAGTTTCATTCACCAAAAAATAATTCCTCAATTATTTCCCACCTACACTTGGAGAAAGATGAATTAAGGAAATGGAGTGCAGATGAAACAGAAGAGAAAGTCTTGATCCTTATCTGGACGATGGGATTATTGTTTTTTTAAGAAGGATCAGGACAGGGAGTTTTGGAGAATGTGTGAGAGAAGTAGCTGGTGCCATGTATGAAAAGTTTTTGAAAAGCAGCTTAATAAAAAAGAGATGGTACATTACTTTAGAGTCAATCCTTCCATTTTATTTTTTATAATTACCTCATTTTGATGTTCAAAACCCTTTTCCCTAGTCTTAGAGTTCCCTTGTCTCCTCGCTAGTCCAGTTTTTGTATTTCAATTCCTACTCCCACATACTTCTCCAGACTCATTATTCGATCAGTGTAAATTCTGGCCTCACTTAACTTAGAGTGGAATGGTAGTAATAATAATAGTAATTGCTATAATTTGCAGGTAGTTCAGGGCTTGTCTTAATGGACAGTGGGTATCTGAGGCTGGTGATACCTACTTTAAGTAGGTGAAAGAGAAGGGAGGGTGGCGTTCTGAATCCCTTTAGGTTTCAGCCTCTTTACCTATAAAGTGGGGTTAAATAGAGTGACCTCACAGGCTACTTGTGAGGATGAGACAGTGCACAGACAGCAACGAGCATGGTGCTGGAGACAGAGGAAAGAGACAGGGAAGTGGCCAACAAGCCTGGCTGGTTTCCCAGCACGATCCCAGGGTTCATTTCATCCTGAGAGTGAAGCAGAGGAACCTGATCACACATGAAATTGCGTCCAGGTCCTGGTGAGAAAGGACCGTCTTCCCCTTCCTGGTCTCCTCCACCGCACTGTGCTGGCCTCCTGAGGTCTGCGACTGGGACTCTGGTCAGAGTGGTGGTCTCCTGGGGGGCAGTTAGAGCAGGGCTGTAGGGAAGGTGCCTCTCAAAGAGGCATGTGAGGTGACCTCCTGGGGAAGATAGAAGGACAAGAGCAACTTGGTTTCTTGTGCAATGTGGTGACACTGTTGTGGCATCCAGAAAAGAACTGTGGGGGGCTTTAATGCTGGGGAAGGGAGGCACTGCTACTGGGCAGTATGAGCTGGTAAGCTAGCACATGAGTAACTAAGAGCTGAGGAAATGTGCGGACATTTGGCATCAATTATCAAGCACTTGCAATGTTCTAGCATCATCCTAGGCTGTGTATTTATATTTTACTTACGTACAAAGTGATTGTGAAAGCTTACTATCATTAGCCCATTTTACAGATGAGGAAATTGTCTCAAAATGATGTAGTTGTGATGTGGCAGAGCAGAGCCCAAAGAATATTTTCTGTGAGGTAATGGTGTCTCTGTGAACAGTGATAGCATTTACTGTTTTTCAGTCTGAACGGGGATTGTTTTTACCTGCTCTACCTGTTCTCCTGGAGAATCACTGATGACAGTCATCTCCCACTTGTCTCCCACCAAAAGCCATTCCATCAAAAGCTTTAAACTGTATTCCCCCCGTCCCACCCAAGGGCTCTCATGTTTTATCTGACTCAAATTTGAACAAGAAGACCAACTCTAACTATTTCTCCACTAAGCAACTGTCCCAGGGATAGCAGGCTTCTAATCACACTGGTAAGTAGGGACATTTGACTAACAGGGGATTGATAGCAAATACTGAGATTTTCTTGACATTGTAACTGGATGTGTAGCCAATTTCACACACAGCTTGTATACAAATGCTATGAGAATCATGACTTTCTTTCTTGCTGCGTAAACATAAGGAATATATTTCGGACACAAGATGAAAATGTGGAGTTAAGAGAATGATGAGGCAAGATGTGTTTAGCTACTAAGACCATGGTAGTGGGGTGCTTGGGCGGCTCAGTCAGTTAAGCGTCCGACTCCAGCTCAGGTCATGATCTCACAGTCCGTGGGTTCGAGCTCCATGTCAGGCTCTGTGCTGGCAGCTCAGAGCCTGGAGCCTGCTTCAGATTCTGTGTCTCCCTCTCTTTCTGCCCCTCCTCTGCTCACTCTCTGTATCTCTCTCTCTCTCAAAATAAAATAAAGACACAAAAAAATTTAAAAAAAAAATAATAAGACCACAGTAGAGATAGGCTGATACTGTGACTGTATATTATGAAATGCTTTCTTCTTCAAGAAATGTTACCAATAGTAATTCAAAGCTTCCTTACTCGTTTCTGTTAGCAAATCTAACAATGACTACAGAAGTCTGTCACATTAGCAGTTAAGTGAGCTAAGAAATATTTAAGCACATCAGATCGTACCTGCTCTTCCCCTTCTCATCATTTCATGGTGACGAACAGACTTCCTTCCACCTTTGTATCTTGCTTTATTTAAAGAAACAGTTAATTCTCATTCAGATGGGCATATTTCCCATATAAAAATAAATGAGCAGTGCCATGGTATATACTTAATCTTATTTTTTACATACTATGGCTTACTCTGCCTATTGCAATAAAAATCACATTTGGACACTGATGTCCAAATTACATTTGGATGTGTAATTTGGACTGATGCGTTCAAATCTGATTCTGTCTAAATGTGGCCCTATCATTCATGGACCACATTTGGAGAGAATTTCAGGGCCACATTAAGTATATAGGCAAAATGGTCCCAGGACATGCTGGATTCATCGTTCCCTCATGTTTTCTCATTGAGACACATGCCTTGGGGCCAAGAGAAAGAACTTGGTAGTATGTAGAGGAACTCAAGCTTGAAACCAACACTGTTTTAAATTCCCCAACTGGCATTCAATTTCCCAAATCAAATGAAGAGACCTCACTTCTATTTAGAGAAGCGTTAGAGGATAAAAATGTAATAACACTGACTACTCCACACAACTAAAGCCACAGTATCATTGCAAAAGTTGTAATTTGGGGGGCCAAATATTGACCAGCTTTTTTTTTTTTAAAGGAAATTAAGAGATAGATTAGGTTAGAATTTACTGAAAAGTAGTTATAACCATTTCAAAAAGAATTGACAATAAATTCTTAAATGTTAATAAAAACTAGAAAAACATGTTTCAGTGGAATCATTTATATCTTTTCATAGGCATTAGGTTATTAAACTTTAAATGAGTTCAAAAGCTAACTATACAGATAGGCTTTTTTTCCCCTCTTCATTAATACACATTTCTCCTCATATTTCAAAAACAAATACAGTCCTATGAATATCAGAACATCATTTCACCAACAATTTCTCCAGCTTGTAAAGAAAGTATCCTTAGCTCTTCTATGTTGCTAGTGTCCTAGCAACAAGATTTTAGGTAACAGTGAGCTGTGGTGGCCTGAAGAATTGTACTTATTCTTTGGGTGATATTTTTGTTTCTTATTAAGAATCTCGAGTGCCTCATTTCTTTCAGCAACCCTATTCTTTTTCTAATTGGCAAAGTTGCCTTGGTATCACTTGGCTGAATAAATCCTTGAAAACCTTGACATATAGTAGATTTTGCTTATTTGTTTGCTCCTTGCCTGTCTCTCCCACTGGAATGTAAGCTCCAGGGAGCTTACAGAAGTTTTTTTCTGCTTTGTTCTACTGGTCTATTCCTCATACTTGAAGGAGTGCTCAGCATATAGTAAGAACTCAAATATTTGTCAAACTGATGAATGGAACTCTCTGAAAGTTTAACATACACAACAATCTCTTGTTGGTTTCATGTCTGGTTTCACAGAATGGATGTAGGTAAACAGAGGCAATACAACAAATACTTGTCTTCCTAAATAATATTAAAAATCTATCTGAGACTCATTATGAAAAAATAACTGGATGTTTCTCCTCCCCTCCCATAAACCAGGTATACTAGAATCATGCAGAGCATAACCCGAAGATTAAACCATTTGCCAAAGATCACAGAGGAAAGGAGATGGCAGATAACTAGAGAACGCAAGTGGTCAAATGCCAATATTGTGAGATGAGTTAATGTTTGGGGAGTTACTAAAAATGCCTGTTGGGATGATCCAAGACACCCGTTTAGTTACCAGATGTACAATTAGTGAATTGGTATTTAGTAAAGAAACTCATGAGACATGTCCGACCTAGTCAGAAAACAAAAAAGAGAATATAAGCCAACATGTGATTAAATAAAGGGAGAGGATCATTTCCCACAGTGGTTGACGGCGGGAAGACCGTCAAGTCAAGGCTGTCCATCAGAGATACCCTCCAGTAAATTGTGAGTGACGTACAAGAGGGAGTTAGCGAGAGGTTCCTTAGATACCCTTTGACAAACACCTTTTTCTCATGCATTGTTCTTTGTTTTTCCCTTAATATTCACTATTTCCCCCAGGGCAAATGCATTCAATAATATTTTGAAGTTTTCTCTCAGGAGGCATACATCTATTTTAAAAAATCTTAAATCTTTAGGGAAAAATCTTGGCTTTCTGGTTGAAGTAGGCTTTGTCAACAAGTAGTAGAGATGGCAGATCTCATTTATTGCTAAAACAAATCCCAAGTCGAGATGTAAAGCCTTACTTAAAATGGTCAAAGAAGATGACTCTTCTATGTGTTTTTGTATCTTCTAAGATACCAGTTAACTCTCAAAATGTGGCCCAAACAATCTAATTTATCCCAAAGGCCTATTTTGATTTGTTATTTAATGTATTTCTTCATCGATAATTTTTCTTACTTACAAAGGCCAGTAAGAATTTTCCAGGTAGTTTTGAAGCCAACATATATCAATTAGATATAAGCAATGGTTAAGTGCCTGTAGAAAAAGCCAATAAATCAGGCCCTGGGTAGATCTGAAAAGTAAGTATAGTTTTTTGTTACTTTTAAAAGACCCTACCATGAGGTTCTGACAAAAGAGCAGTTGGTTTTTTTAAAACAAGCTTTTTTTTTTTTTTTTTTGTTATCTAGACACCTCAAAAACTTCATTCCTTTAGGCACCAAGATGGAAGAGTGTCTGATGAAATGCACTGGGCCTCATTAACAGATGTCCTGCCTTGGCAGACTGATGTGATGAAGGACAAAATAAAAGTCAGTCCTGTAAGTGTTTACAACTTAGAGAAATGCATCACGTGGCACCTAGGAATAATGGGAAATCAATACTCCTCACTGGGGTGATACAGTTCACCAGTATACAAGAAAGAGTACTTGACAGCGGAGAGACTCCTTTGTGGGGGGATGGGAAGAAACAAACCATTGCCTATGACAAGTTGCTGATAACTGAAGTTAGTGCAAAGTCTAATTAAAAAAAATTTTTTTTTAATATTTATTTCTGAGAGAGGGAGAGAGACAGCGTGATAAGGGGAGGGTCAGAGAGAGAGAGGAAGATGCAGAATCCAAAGCAGGCTCCAGGCTCTGACCTAGCTAGCAGCACAGAGCCTGATGCAGCACTTGAATCCACGAACCGTGAGATCATGACTTGAGCCAAAGTCGGACACTCAACTGACTGAGCCATCCAGGCGACCCTAATTTTTTAAATATCTATTTATTTTTGAGAGAGAGAGAGAGAGAGACATGGAGTGTGAGCAGGAAAGAGGCAGAGGGAGAGGGAGACAGTATCTGAAGCAGGTTCCAGGCTCTGAGCTCTCAGCACAGAGCCTGGCACAGGGCTCGAACCCACAAACTGTGAGATCATAACCTGAGCCAAAGTTGGATGCTTAAACACCTGAGCCACCCAGGTGCCCTAATTAGCACAAAGTCTAAAGAAATACATTCTTATAACTCAATAATAAATCCTTTTCAATAAAATTTTCCATCAGTTATTAAGCAATTTGACTTACTTTTCACTTCTTCAGAAGAGTGACTATAAACTACCTAATAAATTGGCATATTTCTTACTTAAATGAGAGCTCCTAATAACTAGTCTTTGCCTTGTAAGGAAAGAGTAAAGTCTAGTGGAAGGAGGTCCTTAGACAACATATTTTTATGTTATTTGTCAGCCACTGGCTGCAGTTCAATATCACATAGCCCTTTGCTTACTCTGTGCTTTATTGTATTTGCACATTTGGTACAAAATGTCAGTGCTCCAGTGTCTGTTCTGGCTCTGTGCATGCTGCCAGCAGTGGTCACATTCAATTGTCTGAATGACTAATTTCTTCTATGGGCTATACAGAAAAATTAATTTGCTGACTTAGAAAAGAATAGATATTATTGTCCTTGGTAGAAATTTTTATTTAACATTCAAGTAATATCTCTCTGTGAAAATAATAATAGTGGAGATCAGTGGGTAAATGTAACTCAATAGAAAAATATTCACTTCACAGATAAAAGAGGGAGTATAAAGTTGATCTAAATATCAGATGGGTGGTTAAGGTAAATTACCTGTAGGATTTCTTGCAATGGGTTCATTTCTGCGACTGTTATTTCTTTCGGGAGTGTCTCGTGGAGCATATATTCTAGTCAGGAGATCAGTCAGTCAGCAAATAGCATTATAATATGATGTCAAATAGTGATATATACTGTGAAGGAAATCCAGCAGGGTTAGGGGATGAAGAGTAGTGAGTTAGGGATGGGTGCTAGTTTAGTTAATCAGAAGAAAGCTTCTTTGAGGGTGACCTTTGTATGGACTACTGATTGGCAGGAAAGAGCGAGCTGCAAAGTTGTTGAGGAGAAACAGATCAGCGAGAAGGAGGAGCAAATGCAAAGACCCCGAGGAGGGAATGAGGTGGGTGTGCTCAGGAAGCGCAAGGGTAGAATGGTTGCAGGGGTCTGAGTGGTGCTGGCTGTAGGACGAACAAAGGCCTGTGAGGAGCCCGCTGCAGTAGTTTAGCTGTGAGACGGTGGTGGGGAAACAAGGGCGGTCAGGTATTCAGATCAACATGTATTTTAAACATTACCAACAGAACTTCTGAACTTACCAGTTGCTAAAACGACCAGTAGCATTAACTGGGTAAGGAAAGACTGAGGAGCCAATACACTTGTAGAAGGTAGGGAGGTGGGTAAGAAATCCAGAGATTTTTTTTCAGAACATGAAAAATCAGACATCCAAATGGAAATGTTGCGTGGGTAGTTGGGAGGCTTAGGGGAGAAGCAAAAAGCTGGAGATGTAGATGTGGAGTCACCAGTGCATGGATCGACCTAAAGCCATAGAACTGAATAAAATCACCTGGAAAGCCAGGAAAAGAGGAGACTTACCAAGGATGGGGCATTGAGGCACACCAACATTTAGAGGTTGGAAGAGGAGAGGCCAGTAAGGAAAACTGAAAAGGAATGGCATACATTGCAAGAAAAACAGGAGAAAGTGACATCCAAGAAGCCAGGTGGAAAAAGTGTTTCAAGAAGGAAGTAGTGATTAATTATGTTGAATGCACCTAAAAGACTGAGTAGGAAGACTGAAAATTAACTACAGTACTTGACAATATGAGGGTAGTTGATCTTCATAAGGCCTCTGAGCTCCAGAGGAAGATGATATAGTGGACAAAAGTCTGGAGTTTGTTCAAAAGAAAATAGAAGATGAGAAGTAGAGGCAATAAGACAGAACTCTTAGGAGATTTTTTTTTTCTTTTTTTTTTTTGTGGGAACAGGATAAAGAATCAGTAACTGGTGAGAAACTATAATTATGCTAATTTCAAACAAATGTTAGTATAAAATAAATTTTGGTAGAATAGGGAACTCTGACACTCTTAAGATTCCCTTTCTGTATTTTAAGAAGCATGTTAAAATCTGGTGTCCACCAGTATGGCTATTTCGGTTGTTTACAGCTAATGTCTATTCTGCTTGGTCAGTACCTCTGCTGTGCCGGTTGATAAATATTATGACCATCACTGTCTGTGAAGTCGAAATGAATGTTTTCCTGAAGAACAAAATGAAATGAGGCAACCCTGGGCCAAGTTCATTGTGCCTTGAATGCAGCAGGTCTTTAGAGACAATAAGCCAGATCCTTGCTTCTCTGTATCCACTGTGGTTTCCCTCTGCTTTACCTTTCAGTACAGACTACAGATTCTGGAGCAATCACAGAGGCTCTGCTCTGACCCCCATGGACCACTCAGTGACACCAGGAACAGAAAATAAAACCTTTAGAGCAGTGCATTTGAACTGTCAGACTTTCCAGGCCTTCGATGAGTTTTAGGTCAAGAATGTTCATCCTCTGAGCTCAGAGACAGGTTATCAACCCTCAAGAGAGTGAAGACCAGGGAAACACAATATTTAGGGGCAGGGTAGAGGGATGGAAAGAATAAAATGTATTATCAACCCTCAAGTAAGAGAGTGAAGACTAGGGAAACACGATATGTAGGGGCAGGGTAGAGGGATGGAAAGAATAAAATGTATTTTGTTGTTTGAGAATTATACCCTCAGTGAACTGAAGATTTTTTGAAACTATTGTTAGTACAAAGGTCAGTAGCCATGAAAAACCTGAAATACGTTGTTTGCCTTGTTAGCCACCTATGGGGGAGATATTCTCCCCCCTCGGTCCTTTTGGAAAACAAGTTTACATGCTAGGGTAAAGAAGACTTACATGCATGTTAGTAGTTGCCTGTGTTTACATTGACAGTATTCATTCAGAGAAACCTGGGGTGGTGACAGTCGGCTAGGTGTGTAAATTCCCCACAGCACTGACAGAGTGAATGTTAAGTCTATATTTCTTGCAGAAGTTCTCAATAGCACATTCAAGTCTGCCACAGAATGGGATCACACTGATATTCAACTACTTCAGCAGCTATTCAATGCCCACTATATGCAAAGTATCTATTCTCAAAATATATCAAATGACAGTAATAAATAAATGGACTAAGCTCTCCATTTTACAGTTATAGACAATGAGGGTCAGTGAGGTTATAAGACTCCACCCATGTTACCCAACAGATGGATGGTAAAGAAGAGACCAGATGAAATTTAATCAGTAACCTCTGAACTATATTTCCTTACATCCTCCTGAGAGCTCCATTTGGAGAAAGAAGATACCTATTGAGGATCTCAACTATATTTTCATACTCTATTCAAACTCTAAGCAAGCCAGTATTTGTCATGAACCTATTTTATGCCAAGCATCTGATCCACTGTAAACCACCTGCAATATATACAGTAGGGAGGCTTTTTCTCATTTTATATGGAAGTAACTCAGGCTCAGAGAGCAGTTGGGTAGCTTGCCCAATGCTGCATAATTGGTACCAAAAGGATTTGTACTGAGGTCAGCTGGACTCCAAAGACATTTTTGTACAGCATATCCAGCTTTTTCATGACTTTTTCCCATCAGGTTCTAATGTCACAATTATCTTCACACCTAAAAGCCAACTGTCATACCAATATGTGATTCTGTTTGATGCTAACTTGCATTTGTAATGAAGTTTCTTTCTTTTTTCCCTCCTCCTTTCTTTCTCTCCCTTCCTTCTTTCCTTCTTCCCTCTTTCATTCTTTCTTATTCTTTCCCTTTCTGTCTGTCTGTCTTTTTGAGAGAGAGACAGAGAGAGAGCCGAGAGGAGAGAGGCAGAAGGATAGGGAGAGAGAATCTTAAGCAGGCTCATGCCCTGTGTGGAGTCCGACGTGCAGTGGGCTTGATCTCACAAACTCATATGAGATCATGAAGTAAGACAAAATCAGGAGCCTGATGCTTAACCCATTGAGTCCCCCAGGTGCCTGCAAAAGTTTCCTTTTAATGGTGTGTTATAGCTTATCTTGAAATAACATTTTCTCAGAATTACTTTGCTACCTAACTTCCACTGCAAAGTTGCAAGTCATTGACAAAGCCTGCAAAACATGCAGGCTGAGATACGCATTTAACTCTAGATGGTTTATGACCATCTTAGAATTTTTATTGCTAATGCATGGATTTGGCTCTAAAGTTAGAATATTTCCAGTAATGAATACTCTCTCCCCAACTTCTTTGCACTTCGGTTTTCTCACCTGAAGATATTTTTCATCATGCTTAGGTACTCTGATGGCAGACTCATATATCATTCCATGGGAAAACAGGATGGATTTGGGAATGATTTAATGTCCACTAGTGATGGCTATCAAACTTTGTGACTTCTTAAAAACACAACTTTTATGTTCCTTTGGAACTTGTATGAAGGTAAGATTTGTGCTCCTAATATATTGTGGCTACGCATATCATTAAGTGATGAAATTTTATACTCTGTAGGTGATGAGGCAGAGCAAAAACAGAAGAAAGAGAACTATAAGGATAATATATATTGTTTTGCATAGCAATCTAACAAACTGTTTTATCTCCTTGTTCTGTGTGTTGAACTGTTTCAAGTTACTGTGTTAACAGGAACCCCTTATTTCAAGGATTTAGCCTTCTTGTTCATAATTATGATTAGATGACACAATTTCCATAAATATACAATTATTAATAATTTTATTCAAAGACCTTATTGAATTTGCTCCTAAATAGAATACCAGTGAAACCAGTGCTAATGACTACATTGTAATGTTAAGAGGTTGAAGCTTCACATCTATGTGCAATATATCAGATTTCTAATGAAATGTGTCATATTTAGAAATGTTACAAGCAATATCCTTGAGCATATATGGAAACAAAGTAACAGTGTCCTTGGGGAAGGTGTTAAAATTTATCGGAATATAATTTTATGCTACCTCATGATAATATCTCATAAAATTTTTATTCATAAAAATTGATAAGCCTACGGTTCTGAAAATTGACTTCAAATGCACAGAAAAACTGTATGAAAGAAATCATAAAAACTAAACATAAAAACATAAAATTTTGCTTTCAAGCATTGGATTATACTTGGTGAGTCATAGGTAAATGTGAAATTATTACATTTGCCAGTTGCCAAAGGCTTTGCTTTGTGGATATGTGCAAATATATACATAAATCAATTAATATGTTATTTTTCCTATATAAACCCAAGTACACTTGATTCATTACCTCTCACTAGAGAAGAAGTTGGCAAATCAACCTCATTATGAAACTGTTCAGGTGACAGACTATATTCAGAAATTAATTTTCTGAATAAAGGTTCCAAATTGTTTTACAAAGATGTGACTTGCTGACTGAACTCCATCCCACTTCCAACTCAGATGCCTGTATTTTTAAGACTGCATTCTCTTTTAAATAGCAAATCCTCTCTTTAACAGTGACACACACAGGCTACAAATTCCAGCTAATCATATATCATTTGCCTTTTAGTACAGGTGCCTGATTGTCTTAGCCAGAAATGGGTAATTCTTTAAATCTCTTCTTTGGGAACAATACATATAAATGAACAATATTGAGGTGTTTTAATGAAAAGCACCTGCAACTTATGCGAATTAACTCAGAATAAGTGAAAAATTTCTTCATTTGTCCTTCATGAGCCTTGATCATATACATTGTAAACGAATAAATATAATATTTCCTAATTTTAAAAAACTTTTACAAGTCAATGGTTTATCATTTAGCATGCCTTCACTCACAATTATATAGCATGGTCAACAGATTACTCATGCTAAATCCAAAATAAGGAGATGTCCTCTAAAGTTATTTCAGTGAAAAGAAATAAATTCAAAGAATTCTATAAGGGAAGTTTTTATTTTCCCCATTTTGCAGTTGGGGACAACGGGTTCAGAAAAGATACTTGACTTATCCACTACAATACAGCTAATAAGTGAAAGAATAGGAATCAAATCTTGGGTCTTTCTAGCCCCATGTATCCCTAATGTTCTTTCTGTGCACTCATGAGGGTGAGTAGGAATTTAGCTTGTCCAGGCTCGAAATGACCTATTATTCTCTTGATCTAACCATCATTTCTTTTGTCTCTCTCATTGAGCCCTGAAAGAAACTACCGAATTGTATAGAGATGTTTGCCCACAATTGTTGTTTGTTTCTTCTTTGTAACCACAACTACCTTGATTTCCATAGTTATTATTTTCCATTGAAACTATATCTTGCTTCTACCACCACCATTTCTTTTTTTTTTTTATTACAAATAGTTTATTGTCAAATTAGTTTCCACATAACACCCAGTGCTCATCCCCACAAGTGCCCTCCTCCATGCCCACCCCTCCTCCCCCCCACATCCACCAGTCCTCAGTTTTTGTCAGCATTCAAGAGTCTCTCATGGTTTGCCTCTCCCCCTTTCCCCCACCATTTCCGCCCTTCTTCTCCCCCTTGGTCCTCTGTTAAGCTCCTCCTAATCCTCCTATACGTGCACACATATGATATTTGTCTTTCTCTGCCTGACTTATTTCGCTCAGCATAACACCCTCAAGGTCCATCCATGTTGCTACACATGGCCAGATTTCATTGTTTCTCATTGCCATGTAGTATTCCATGGTATAGATAAACCACATCTTCTTGATCCATTCATCTGTTGATGGACACTTAGGCTCTTTCCAGGTTTTAGCTATTGTGGAGAGTGCTGCTATGAACATTGGGGTACATGTGCTCCTATGCATTAACATTTCTGTATCCCTTGGGTAAATTCCTAGCAGTACCACCACCATTTCTAAGCTAATACGTATTTTGCTTTCCTAGCTAATAGATAATCTCTCTTCTTTGACTTTTCCAAAGAAAATGTATTTTGTCTTTTTATTTGCTAAATATTTGTATGCTATATGCTTGTTGGTGTCAGCCCTTCTTCTAAATATTGGCAATATCTCAGTGAACCAGTATACCTGATTCTAGGCTCTGCCTTTGTGGAGTTCAGAGTTTGAGTGTAGGGTAAGTATATAAACAGACTAATTTCAGAAAAATGATGAGTACTAAAGAGAAAATCAGGACAATTGGTGGGCAGAAGCTACTTTAGATAGGTTAGAAAAGATCTGTATCAGGATAGAACATCTCCAGTGAAAGGTACCAGGTACCATGATACATGCTATGGATGCAACAAGTACCAAAACAGATCAACAGAGTCCCCACCATCAAGTAGCTTAAGTCTAGTGGGAACAAAAAACAAAACAAAACAAAACAAAAAAAAAAACCAGTAGAACTAAATAAGTGGTAATAATTGTTGGAAATAAATTAGGGTCTGAGAAAGAGAATAAAAAGGAGGACAATTGAGGAGGCATCTTGGTAGCAGTGACCCCTGAGCTGACCCCTGAGGATGAGAAGGTCCAATCACACAAACAGCAGAGAATACAGAGCAAAGCAAGTGCTTAATCATCTACTTCATGCCAGTTACTCTTTTTTTTTTTTTAATGTTTTATTTATTTCTAGGAGAGAGAGAGACAGCATGAGCAGGGGAGGGTCAGAGAGAGAGGGAGACACAGAATCCGAAACAGGCTCCAGGCTCTGAGCTGGCAGTCAGCACAGAGCCCGACGCGGGGCTCGAACCCACGAACCGCGAGATCACGACCTAAGCGAAAGTCGGACGCTTAACCGACTAAGCCACCCAGGCACCCCTTTGCCAGTTACTCTTGTAGGTACTAGGAATACAAGGGTGAACAAAAGCCCAAGTATACCCTGACTTCTTGGAGCTTAGAGCTGAGTAGGTGAGTTGGACGAGAATCAAATAATGGTGGAAGCAGACCTTGATATTTCTGGGTTAGCTTGTATAGTCATGCCCATCTGTCATTCACCTTACCATCACAATATCACACTTTTAGTATATGTAACTCTTTTTAGCTATTCTCCTTCGTGCTGGAACCAAAGAATCTTATGTTATAGCTCCATGATAAACTATTGCATGGTGTTCATTAACTTTTCACATTTATGTGTTGATTATATGCTCCTTAAAGGTATACTCAGTCCTTAGCACAATGCTGAATACACAGTAGGAAGTAAAATGAATTCAGTTGATTATTCACCAACATTTGTTAAATGCTTACTACATGCCATAAATTGTACAAGGCCTTGAATACCAAAGATACAAATTAAACTTCCTGCCTCCAAGAAACTTATGTCCTAACATAAGAGGTGAACATGTTAAATAGTACTTGTAAGGTAATACTTGGATAAACCGTAACACAGGCATAAGGGAGGTTCCCTATGGATCTACTGGAAAAGGAATCCTTCATTTAAAGTGTTAGAAAATGAGTAAATTAGCCAGTCATTCTCTATCTTCCATTTTCATGGTAACCATAGGCTATTGGAAGTAGGTAGATGATCACCATACAATAGGACTAGGAAGTAGCCATATGCATTGCTCATCTTTGCTATAATTTGTGGAGTTGCTGGTTTCAAACACAGACCAGATGAACTTTTCACAGCCACTCTGGTTTATCTAAATATAGGTTAGCTAAAGATCATCTTTCACAGATCCACTTTTCTTATAATATTTTGATTTCAGTCTAATTTTCCCCAACAAAGACCCTGCTTACTATAATATGTATTAACATTTTAAAAAATGCAACCTATACAACTGCCACAATGCTCAATGGATAGCATTTGAATACTATTGCTGAACAATAAGAATGGGGCTGATTTGCAAAATTTCTGGGAGCTAGCAGAAACGTGTGTGTGTGTGTGTGTGTGTGTGTGTGTGTGTGTGTGTCCCACATTAAGCTGAGTCAGTTTGCAACACTGCTTTCAACCATGAAGCAGACACAAAGGGATATACGATTTCAAATCAGCAAGAATATTATTGAGAAAAGTGATTAAAACCTCAAGATTCCCAAGTCCATGGTTAAGGCTGTATGCCTTATTCATATTTAAGCTAGTATTGACTTCAAACTCTAGTCATCATTTAGATTGATTGCCATTTTGAGTAACATTAGCCAGGCAGTTTCCTTGGTCAGTATTTACATCATACATCAATATTTTCTAATGTTTACATTAACCAAAGACAATATTTTTTATCCTTGCCTCTTGAGATAATTACTTTGGTAAATGACTATGGCATAAATCAGATAACCATGTAACAACTCACCACAGAAACAGTTATGCACATATCATTTTCCCCAATACCTCTATAAGTAATAAGAAAACTTCACAATCTCATTTACCTTCTTGACACAGGACTTCAAGTATTGGTATACATACAACACACTTTCTTAATTACATTCAGAGAACATTCAAACATGTATGTTAAAATTAAGAGGGCAAAGAAATTATATTCTGTTGAAGGAAATCTACTTTTCTACATCTGGTATAAATTTTTGTTTTCTGTAAGATTCAGCTTTTTTTTATCGAATGTCACACTATCAAAGTAATTGAATTAAATGAAAATGTGATGGGAAATAAAATCAAGCCACTTGTGCATGGGCAAAAAACTGCTTACTTTTCACTTTTAAGTAGCTGCTTTGTCAATCTACAAATATAGTTGATCTTTGGATAAGGTTACTTTCTTATTCTTTGTCTCATTTACATATTAATTTGGGATTATGTTTATGCAGTCATGTTTTAATGTACTTATATATCCATATTAATCTGATACTTCTACATCTGGAAATCTCTGCTAAGGAAATAATTTACAAAATAAAAAATCCTTATGCATAAAGATAGATTTCACTGTGTTGTTATTTATTAAGGTGGAAAAGTGGAAACAACCCTGTGGTAGAAGAAGGAAACAAATTATGGTATATCATCCCATGGAAAATTATATGGCTCCTCAGAATTATAATTATGCAAACTTTATGATACATGGCTAAGTGAAAAATACATAATACAAAATTGAATATACACTATAATTCTAAGTGAAATCTTGCAGACACACAGTAAACAAAACAAAAACTAGCAAAAGACATGAAGATAATACACCAAATTTGTTGTTATTGTAGTAAAATTAGATGGTTTCAAAATCCCTTGCTTTTCAAATATCTGAAGTGTCCATATATTATTTTAATTTTGTACATGCAAATATTTATAGGTACACTCCACTTTCCCATTTTTCAGAGCAATTCTTTTTTTTTTTTTTGGCTTTAAATCTCACTTTAATTTCAACATAGTCAATTTCTTCCTTTAAACTCTAACCTTATATCCTCTTATAAATCTTGCTTTTATTCAATCTTACTTTTATTTACTTTTGGCTGAAGCAATTCCTTTTCAGCGCTAGGTTCAAAGGGGATATAAGATCACCTCTGTTCTCTCAATGTCCCCAGTGTGCTATGAGATTTAATGCGATAATGTCCATGCAGCACTTTCTGTTCCTTAGAGAAGAGTGCTATATAAAAACAATACATTATAATTATTTATGTTATTATAAAATCCAGAGGATATTAGAGCTACAATTTAGCACAGGCAGACAGGGTTGGAACAATTCCAAGTGCAGGCTAGGCAATGTCCCTTAATGCCATACTAGAAGGAGGGATTCCTGGGCAGGAGGGAGTTGCTCCCTGCTAGTTGTAGCACTGTGCAAATCCCCAGGTGCTCTCAATCTTAAAAACAATGGGTTTAAGGTTTAATTTGCAATAGTCTAAAAATTACAGTATGCCATTTTTATTTGTTATGCCACTCCACCTCTCTTTGTTTAGGTCCATTTGAATACATTCCCAATCATTTATGGGAAATAAACTTACAGAGCCAGTGTTAAAAGGTAGATATCACTGATTACTAGAAATCATAAGATGATCTAAGGAGTTGTGTACCAATGAAACAACACAATTTTGGAACTGACTTAGAGGTCATTTAGTAAGGCTACCCCATACCTTATGTACAAATTCTTTGTCTAGCTGCTGACAAGTGGTCAACCACTCTGTGAGCATTTCTAGTGAAGTGTTACTTGTTACTTCCTAAAAAAGGCTCTGACACTTAGAATGTTCTACTCTACATTTAGTCAAACTCTGTCTTCTTGTACTTCTGCTTCCTGAGGCCACACTAAGTGTGGCTCAGTCATTCTACTATGCTTTTTCTTTCATTCATTCATTCATTCATTCATTCATTCACTCACTCACTCACTCACTCATTCACTCACTCTGTCAACATGTACTCTGTAGCCATCTTGTCCATGCTCTGCAAGGTTCTAAAGACACAAAGGAGTTTATGACACTTCTTTCTCCTAGAGCATCTCACAGTCTAATGGAGGCACAGACATCAATAAAAATAAATTATCATAAACATGGTGAATGCTATGTTGCAAGGAGGGAGTAAAGTGCCAAAGGAGAGAAAACAGGAAGAGAGTAATCCTCCCTGAAAACATTCAAGAAGGCTTCTCACAGAAGGTGATTCTGTTCTCTGTTGAAAAGATGACTAAGACAATTGGAGAAACTGTGAAAAAACATAGGAATAGATCCAAATGGGCAGGATGCTGAGGAATTCAGTGTGGCTGCATCGGAGTGGAAGGGATAAGACCGAGAGGCCAGGGGGTTAGGACTTTATTTTCAATGCTTACAAGACTGGACTTTTTGCCACATGCAACGGAGCTAATTCTGGGGCTAATGAATAGCATGATCAGATCTGTCTTCAGGAAGATAACTATAATAATAATTTGGTAGGTTATTGACTAGATTGCAGAAAAGCCTATTGCTAAAGTTTAGATAAGACATGATGAGAGCCTACAGTCCAGTGGTAGGAAGACAAAAATGAGATTTGAGAAGTTAATAATGACACTGATGTCAATATATTAGATATAAGAACCAGATCAGTGGGAAAAGCAAGAGATAAATCTATTTTTCTCACTTGAGAGCTGGATACTGACATCATTAAGTACAATCACAACCATACCACCACAACAGAATAAAGGAGGTAGAACAATCTCAGGGAGAATGCTAAGGCAATAAAATAAGTTCTGGCTGTTAGGTAAGAGATTCCTATAGGATACTGAAATGGTGATATCCAGAAGACAACTGAAAATGTGGATCTGCAGCCTGGAGAAGTCAGAGCTGGAAATAGACTGGAAAAAATATTCCAAATAAAATAAATAGGACAAAGTAGTTTAGATTAACTCAGTTGAATACCTAGTGAGGCAATACTATGATCCCTCTTATTCTTCTAAAGCCTCTGACACCATGGTCTCATTTGGAAAATGATAATATAAATGTGAAATGGATGAAAGGAATTTAACTATATTTTGTTCCTTTATAATTTTGCATTTAGGTTCAGTTTAGTTGTGGTGTTATAAGTGCGGTTCTTTTTGTTTATCTGTTGTACATGTAGTCTTATAATTTGTCATTCTTATTCCAGCACACACATTTTCTTCCCTAAGATACTCTCCAAAGGAAGAGTAACTGAAGGCATCTCAAGACCTCTTAGTCTTAAAAAAGTTGCCTCACCACCCCACACATACACTTGGAAGTCAACCAGTGGGTCTCAAATGCACATAAACTTTGTTCTTTCTTTTACCAGGCAGCATCTGCCTTTTCCTTTACTTTTTTTTTCTATTCTGACTCACAACAGATATTGACTACAGAGAACAATGTCCATGAACTTTCTGGGAAAGTGCTGGAAAGACACTAAAGATTCTAATTACCTCTCTCTCTACGGTTAGAACTGCTGGTTTCCCCTCCAGTTAACTATTGCTAAAGATGTTCTGTTCTGCTACCTCTTAAGCTGTACCACTAGGCTGATCTGTCCTCATTCTTTCTGTTCTAGGCAACCCAGTCTTCCGGTGCTATATATAGGTTACTTCTATCAAGCTTCTCTATGTCAACTTTCTATTCCTGTAGGATGGATTATTTCCCAAAATACTCCTCAGTCCATCATGCAAATGGAATCTTGACAGGCCAATCTCCTAGGGTTCTCCATACATACTTGATCATATCTGACTCAAGATAAATACAGGTTGGGTGATTATAGGTAATGCCATACATTTCAAGTGGAATAACCAGAACAGAGTCTACATAACTTCCAAAAGCAACAAAAAGGAATTGTCAAATCAAACAGAACTAAATTTATGTCTCAGACTTTCATTTGGAGAAACTCAAAACAGTATTTCACTATTAAATTCAAAGAGAAATTTGATCATTCTAAAGCAATATCAAACAGAAGAGGGAGAGATTTCTGGTACATAGAGCTAAAAAGGCCAACTTGTATAAGACAAACTCATTTTTCAAGTTATTGTGCACCATTTAATTTTTACAATATCATGCATGAAATTTTAGTTACCTCAGCCTTTGGAAATAATAATAAAAACAGCACCGTATATCCATTTACTGGGTCTACTGATTTTATTATTTTTAATACTAATAAAAAGTTATATAATAGAAGTATGCCAGCCAGATTAATTCTAATTGCATTCTTTTCCCAATGATTATGGTTCTGCATGGAATTTTCAAAAGTATTGAGAAAACATAAAATTCCCTATGATTAATTCTCTTTACAGCTTAATACTACTAAAAATTGTTTCCCAAATCAAAAGCACTTTATTTTATTTCCAGTGAATTTCTTTTTACAACTTGTAGTTACCATGCAAATATGGCTGCCTTAAAGAAGAAACAAAAGGGAAAAAAGTAAGAAAAGTGAATAAAAATGAAAGGAAGATAAATCTGTTCACCAATTTCCTATCTGGCCCTAATGCAGAAAAGGCTTTACTGAGGGCAATTGCTGGGAAATGCAATTTCAGCTTTTATTTTATGCCACAGTGATGTATCTATCAATGCCAATGCTATGTAGAGAGCAGGATTGTCATCTTAAAAGCAGTTTAGTTTTCAGAAATCACCTGAGATAAGTGGTCAAAAATGCTCTACACTATTATAATTACTATAACTCAATATGAATTTTGACAACTGCAGTAGTTTGATGTCAACTTTAAAATTTTATTAAAAATCCACAAAATTAATTTTTTTCATTTTTTTGTATCAAATTTTTGTATCAGAATCAGAATTTATTTGTAGGCCTTGAATGAATAAAAAAGCAATGTCAGGCAATTCTTTCCTAATGAAGGCAGGCTAGTCCCAGCAATAAATTATTTTTATAAAAGATAGAAATAATTTTGAGAATCTTAATATCAATGATAGGGGCCTATGCCTTGGATAAGGACTGGGTCAGGAAAAAACACAATCCATTGGCTGGCTTTCTACCTACACTATATTTCATTTCCTTAATAGACATTTGAAGAGGCGATCATCGTGACCTTCTTGGGATGCCATCTTTGATTTTTCTGGCTGAGTTAGGTATACTCTGCATATAGTAAGCCTGCTGACTTTGTCTTTCTCCTCTGCTTGAAGCAGATGCAATGTCTTACTCATCTTTTATGTTCTTAGCACCTGACATAGTGTTAGGAATATAGTAAGAGAATACAGAAATTGTTGAAAGAATGGGTGAGTTGAGAGAGTGGGTCTATTCCATAAAGTTAGCTGCATTTTTCTAAATTAGGAAAAAATTGACAGATTAAGTCCCGGGGGGAGAGAAAGGTGCTCTTTTCAAAAGAGTCTTCAGCATGTTCCCAGGAACCAAAAATTCCAGATTCCAGAATGTATTCCCACATGGAGTGACACAGACTAGCAAGCAGCGCTCTGAAGTTGATCTGACAGAACTGTCAGTCGCCATGCTGTGATCCACAATGTAGTGATAGTGGGAGCACATGGAAGGGAGCTCCTTGCACTGCTTACACCAACACACATGAGAGGAGCCTAATTTCTTCCGTGATGAATGTTGTTAGAGCACCCAAACAACTTGTTTGCATTTTCACAGATGTTGAAATGACTACCTCATCTTTTACTGAATGGGTGGCTTTCTTTTAGTATGTGATTATAATGAAGAAATTCACTTATTGTTTGTTTAAACAAAAGAAAATAATTTGCATAACAGAAGCCCCAGAGAATGTGTTAAATTGATCTATTAACTTTCACACAAAAAAATATAGATTTGCAACAGTCGGATGCTACACAATCCATCAGACTTTATGGTCTAAGCCTTTGAAGTTAAGATGGATCACTGATATCAGTCTGTGGTATTTATGAGAAGCCGTTTGTTTGAACTCCTGTACCGGGCAATCTCTGTTAAAAAGCAAGGGCTTAATAATAATAATAATAATAATAATAAATAATAATAATAATAATATCATTTCAGTACTCATTGTGACTGGGAAAGACTAGGGTAGGGTATACAGGCTAGGGTATAAAGGAATCAGCTCTCTAAAAAAAGCAGTAAAAACATTTAAAGGATAAGAAAAGAGTCAACTTTGTAGGAAAAAAAGATGCTGGTGGAGAACTCATTCTATTGGCCCCAGCTCTTTACCCTCAACCTCCTGCCTATCCCTTCGGGTTTTCTTATTTTGGTCCTCCAGTCATCAGCACACTTTACCCTAAAGGTACAAATGCCTCCTTTTCTAATCCAAAGACAAAAATCACTAGTAAAACAAAATGCCTCTTCCTGTGTTCTTTTCAGTATAACAGGATTTAGCACTAACTCCAGAGAAAATGTTTTAAAAATTGAATTAGAAGCACAAATTTTAAGTTTCTGAAACTACAGTAATATTTTTATCATATTGTATTTTGCTTTAATTCCAGGATAGTTAACATAGGGTGTGATATTAGTTTCACATGTGCCATATGAAACTATAGTGATTAATGCCATCACCTACTAGGCACCAAGAACTCATTATCTTATGTGTTCTGTTTTAAAGTCATCCCTGGTAATTTCCAGGATGTTCTTGATGTTAAATAGTATTTCTGTTTTAAGATAATCTCAGTAAAAAGTTTTTTATAGCCTCTTGAAGTGAAACACAATCTACTCCCAAAGTTTCCTCTTCTTTTTTAATCACAATGCCCAGGTGGGATTCCAACTAGAAGCTGACTCAAATACTTACTATTACTCCATCAGTCACTATGTGTGCACAGCCCTCTTATGTAGCATGAACAAACCACTCTAAGCCATGGTGTTCAGTTCTGACCCATTGGGTTTCACCCTTACAGTTATTTTAATTGCTCTATAGTAAGACTCAGATATAGGTACTTTTCAAGGGCTCAGGAAATTTTAATGTGAAGTCTGATTTAAAGCCATTGCTGTAAGAGCCGAGTAAAGAAAAATTGACAGAAAAAATTCTGATGATAGAGGACAGGTAATGGTCTTTGGCTTTCTCTGAGTTTTTAAAAACAACTTTCTCTTCTCAGTTTGATCCCATGATTCCTAACTCTTGAAAGAGAATCACCTCTATTTGACAGCTATATGCAAATTATGAAACTGGACCACATTCTTACACCATACAGAAAAAGAAACTCAAAATGGGTTAAAGACCTAAATGTGAGACTTGAAACCATAAAAGTCTTTAAAAAGAGCACAAGCAGTAATTTCTTGACATTGGCTATAGCAACTTCTCTCTAGATATGTATCCCGAGACAAGGGAAACAAAAGCAAGAATAAACTATTAGGAGTACATCAAAATAAAAAGCTTCGGCACAGCAAAGGAAACCATCAGCAAAACTAAACGACAAATTACTGAATGGGAAAAGATATTTTGCAAATGACATATCTGATAAAGGGTTAGTATCCAAAATATATAAAGAATTGATGCAACCCAAGACAAAAAACAAAATAATCTAATTAAAAACTGAGAAGACATGAATAGCTATTTCTCCAAAGTAGACATACAGATGGCCAACAGATACAGGAAAAGATGCTCAACCTCACTCAGTACCAGGGAAATGCAAATCAAAACTACAATGAGATATCACCTCATACCTGTTAGAATGGCTACAATCAAAAACTCAAGAAATAACAATGTTGGGAAAAATGTAGAGAAAGGGGAAAGCTCATGCACTGTTGGTGGGAAGTGGCTACTGGTGTAGCCACTGTGGAAGAGAGTATGGTGGTTCCTTAAAAAATTAAAAATAGAACTACCCTGGGGCTCCTGGGTGGCTTAGTCGGTTAAGCATCCGACTTTCACTTAGGTCATGATCTTGCGTTTCGTGGGTTTGAGCCCCGCGTCGGGCTCTGTGCTGACTGCCGGCTCAGAGCCTGGAGCCTGTTTCAGTCTGTGACTCCCTCTCTCTCTGACCCTCCCCTGCTCACGCTGTCTCTCTCTCCTCTCCTAGAAATAAATAAAAACATTAAAAAAAAAAAAAATAGAACTACCCTATGATCCAGGAATTATACTACTAGGTATTTATCCTCCAGTCAACAGTAATTTCAAGGAACATACATACCCTATGTTTACTGCAGCATTATTTACAATAGTCAAACTATGGAAACAGCCCAAATGTCCATTGGTAGATAGGGATAAAGCAAAGGTGGTGTGTGTGTGTGTGTGTGTGTGTGTGTGTGTGTGTGTGTGTGTGTGTGTCTATATCATCTATATATAATGAAACATTATTTAGCTGTAAAAAGGAATGAAATCTTGCCATTTGCAACAACAGGGACAGATCTGGAGAGTATAAAGCTAAGCAAAATAAGCCAGTCAGAGAAGGACAAATACTATATGAGTTGACTCATATATGGAATTTAAGAAACAAAACCAATGAAGAAAGGGAAAAAAGAAAAGAGAAACAGAAAAACAGAATCTTAGCTACAGAGAATAAACAGATGGTTATCAGAGGGAAAGTGGGTGGGGGGAATGGGTAAAATAACTGAAGGGGATTAAGAGTACACATTTTATTATTTTATTTATTTTAAGAGAGAGAGAGAATCTTAAGCAGGCTCAGCAATGAGCCTGATGCGAGGTTTGTTCCCATGACCCTGGGGTCATGACCTGAGCTGAAATCAAGAGTTGGATGCTCAAACAACTGAGCCACACAGGCACCCCAAGAGTATACTTTTCTTGATGAGCACTGGGTAATATATGAAACTACTGGATTACTATATTGTACACCTGAAACAAATACAACATTGTATGTTAAATACATTGGAATTAAACTTTAAAAAATACAAAAAGGAAAGGAAATCACCTTTATTATTAAGCAAATGCATGTTCCCTAATAGGGAAGTGAATATTTTACTTGAAGATTGCTACCATCTCAAATTATTTTGCAAACAGAGCTATTCATAAGAAAATTACTTAATTATCTTGATGACTGTGTCTCCACAACTCTGTTAAGCTCATCTATGGAAGATCTGGGGTTTATGATGTGAGAGTTTCCTACTTAACAAAGCACATAAATACCATCGAAACTGTGGGTTTATGTTGAAAGATGGGAATAATTCACAGAAACTAATTCTATGTTCCTTTGTAAATACGTACAACTTAAGTGCCCTTAACCCAAGAGTGTACTTGGGAACACGCCCGAGATTTTTCTGGTTCTATCATAGGCTGTGAATTTTCTGGAGCTCAAATTTGTTTCTACATCTTTGTAGCCTAAGTAGAGGTTTAAAATGCATGGCTTTTAAAATCCTTCCAGAATCTGTTACCTGTGGGAAAAATTTCAAACTTTTAATTTAGAACACTATTTGCCATGGAATAAAAGATTTGAGGAGAGGTAGTATTGATTTAATTGCAAGATTACACAATGGAAGAAAGGTCCCTTTTTTACTAATCTGTGTGTGTGTTTGGGGGTTGTCTCTAAAGATAGATTGGATAAATTCAAGATGGAGAAGACTTACAAATAAATTACACTGAATTATCTAAACAAATGGAAAATCAATGTCCTTATCAGAAAAAAATTAATTCACTGGCATTGAAAAATGATCTCTTCTCACATGGCATACCTCAGAGGGGCATGATTTTCAATGATATGCTTACATCATACAACCATGTGCAAAGGGACAACCATTAAGCCTCTTCAGTGAGCTGAAGATTTTACTTCTATTTGGTCTATGGAGTCTTTTCCCCTGTGCTGGAAAACTCATCAGTTAAAATCCATATAGATTGTCAACTACAGAGTAAGCACTCGACTCTGAAATCACTTGCTGATTCAGATTGTGTTCTGAAGGGAATTGGTCAGGCTGCATTGGACACAACGGCGAACAACTCAGCAACATATGCTGACGCGACACACTCTGTGAAACAAGGAACCAAGCATGTCCTGCTGCCTCAGCCTCCAGCCAGTGCAGTGTGTGCAAGTGTCTAGAAGACAAAAAGACTTACTGAGTACTTCTACTATTTTGAAGAGCAAAAAAGACAGTGAGAGCACATATGAGAGAGATGGACAGAGAGAGGGAGATTCATGTGCATTTTGTGTGCTGCATGTTGTCTGTGTATTTGGATGAGAGATTCTGAATAACTACACTCTATTTTGAAGTACGATGACAGACAACCCCAATTTATTGTATGAAAGACGGATGCAGAGTAGGCATCATTATGCAAAAACAAAAAGCTGTGCAGGTAAATTAATTTTGATCCACATTTATAGACTATTGCAAGTGGTACACACCATTACTAAAGCAATATGTCATTTATAAATGTACTATGCTACCAAGTGTTTGTCCAAAATAATCAGGAGCATAATAGGAGGAGAGCAGTGGGAACAAATTACAGAGAAGTCTCATTTCCTCGCTAAGACTTAGATTGAAATGATTTAACTTATTTAAGGAAAATGAAATAAAAAAAATATTTTTATTGAGCTGATACAAATATAGGGGAAAAAAAGAGTCCAATACTTTAAAAGACGGAGTTTCACAGATCGCAATTTCTTCATTTGTTGAAGAGGAAACTTTAGTAGATGATCTGTAAGGTCCCTTTAGCTCTAAAATATCCTGTTTCTCTAGAAATGAAATTAATAATCTTAGTAGAGGATAAGTAGTTACACTGTCCCTCACAATCATCTTAGTTGCATAGTCCTATAAAAGAGAATCTAACAGTAGTTGGCAAGGCTCACTATTTAGATGTATTTTCGGTTTTAAAATGTAAAATTAATTACATCTATACCCACAAAATAACAATCAGAAAATAAATAAATGATGATATGTTGACTGTGTAGATGAATAGCAATTAGCTTTCTATTCACCTTAATCCCTAAAGACCTCTGTGTTTGATCAGTCTTTAGCCCTTTGCTATCTGAAAGATAATTATAAAGCTGATGGTACTAATAATGGACATAAATAATTTAGGCTCAATTTTGTGCTCTATATTTGACATATTTAATCTTTGCAGTAACATGAATGATGTTTTATATGTTTTATAAAACAAGAAAATGTAAACTCAGCTCAGAGAGGTAAAGTAACCTACTCAAAGTGTCCCATTTACTCCATGACAATACCATGAACTGAATTCAGCCCAGGCTGCCTTCAGGGCTCTTCTCTTTCCCCTAAAAGGGACCAAAGGGAATATTCACGAATGAGAGCCAGTGAAGTGAACCACAATTCAGAGCTAATGCAGTTCCCTCCAGATTCCCTCCAGACATCTCAGCTCAGAAAACTCTAATTAGACACCAGTCCTTACTCAATGGATTGATCTTCCTTTCTACATGCTATTCCACCAAAGGAGCCCTACTCTTTCTCTGCTGCCCCTTCATCCCGCCTCCAAATCTCAGTCTGCAGCTTAGAAATCCCACTCTCGGGGCGCCTGGGTGGCTTAGTCAGTTAAGCGTCCAACTTTCGCTTAGGTCATGATCTCCCGGTTCCTGGATCTCGAGCCCGGCGTCGGGCAGAGCCTGGAGCCTGTTTCAGTCTGTGACTCCCTCTCTCTCTGACCCTCCCCTGCTCATGCTGTCTCTTTCTCCTAGGAATAAACACACACACACACACACACACACACACACACACACACACACACACACTAAAAATGTGTGAAGTATCGCTCCATGACACAGAAAACTCCGTGTTTGCCAAGTGTGTCCAAGCAAAAATCAGAACATAACCATAAAAACACACAAATAGGCTTCCTCATTAAAAATAAATAAATAAAAATTAAAAAAAAAAAAAAGAAATCCCATTCTCCTTCCCAGTTCCCAGTTAAGTGATCTCTCCAGTCTAATGCTTGATGACTGGTTTAATGCATCCCTCTCTGGGCCCACACTAAGCAATAAGACATCTAGGTGGGATGTGTAGGAGACCCTGCAATCCTAAACCAACTCACTAGGGGCAGTAGAGAGACTTGACCTCTTCCTACCCATAATCATCTCCACGCTGCAGTGGCGGAATGAGTAGAAAGGCAGAAGCAATGTTGATACGCAATTTCATGATGGTGTAGGGACGCTGGGTGATCACTGAACTCCGTTCCCATAAGTTTACTGACAGGCATGCTTAGAGTCCCATATGCATATAATACCACACATTGGCTTATATATTCTCCTTCTTTGATTCCACCAGGTACCTACCCTCTGGATGATCTATATTAACCCTGGGTCCTTTTAAAAATATTCCTTATCTGCCCAAATTAGGCTTGTGAATCCACCGCCTTGCTTTATGATGATATTTTAACCTTGGAAGTAGTTTGAAGTTCTGATTGATGCCTCTACATAGGTCTAGCTATATACATAATTTGTGGGACACAGTACAAGTGAGACATTATTCAAAAAGCGTTAGGATTTCTCTCTCTCTCTCTCTCTCTCTCTCCCTCCCTCCCTCCCTCCTTCCCTCCTTCCCTCCTTCCCTTCCTCTCTTCCTCCCTTGGCGGGACACAGCACAAAGTAAGACATTATTCAAAAAGCATTAGTCTTTCTTTCTTTCTTTCTTTCTTTCTTTCTTTCTTTCTTTTCTTTCTTTCTCTCTTTCTCTCTCTATTTCTCTCTTTCTCTCTCTATTTCTCTCTTTCTCTCTTTCTTTCTTTCTCTCTCTCCCTCCCTCCCTCCCTCCCTTCCTTCCTCTTTTTAAGCATTAGGATTTCAAGAGAGCCACAGCACAGCCTGAAACCAAGTTCAGGGTCCTTCTGAGTGTGGAGGCCTTTGTGACTCTCCTGGTTACATGCCTATGAAACTAGTAAAAACTTTTACCCTTTCCTCGATAAAAAACATACTCCTCATTGGCTTTCCTTTGAGTGTGTAAAAACTGTACAATGCTTCTCTTTTTTTTTTAAATTTTTTTTTATTTATTTCTAGGAGAGAGAGAGAGAGACAGCGTGAGCAGGGGAGGGTCAGAGAGAGAGGGAGACACAGACTCTGAAACAGGCTCCAGGCTCTGAGCTGGCAGTCAGCACAGAGCCCGACGCGGGGATCGAACCCACGAACCGCGAGATCATGACCTAAGCGAAAGTCGGATGCTTAACCGACTAAGCCACCCAGGCGCCCCAGTACAATGCTTCTCTTAATAAAAATATGCAAAGCAATAGACGTTTGCTTTTCATCATAATTTACAGTTCTCGAGTAGCATTAATAGGTTACCTATGGTTCTGTAATGTAGTAATGCAAGCCTGATTATTCCTACTTACTTCTATTATTGGACCCTATAAGATCTACTATTATAAGATCTACTTTAATATTTACCACCCCTCCCATCCCCCTTGTGTTTGGGATTGACCAAGCCAGGGAACCTACCCCTATGACCTGCTTTCACCTGTCTGACTCAGTCCAGTCTTCTGAACCCATGGCCACAGGCACAGTGCCAACTTCCTGGCTGGCTTCAGCATCAGCCAAACACACTCAAGGCTGATAAACCTACTGCCAAGCTTTTTCGACCAAAGATAATATTCTAGAGGAGACTGTGACATGGCAGATACAAAATCATGGATTTTTAAAAGCTGATGACTGTAATAATCTCTTGTCTATTAAATAGAAGTTATTGATTTTAACTTTGATGTTTAAGTTGTAGTAAAATAACATAAAATTTACCATCTCAACTACTTTTAAGTGTATAGTTCAGTAGCGTACATACTTTTACATTATTGTACAACCTATCACCATCCATCTCCAGAACATTATTCATCTGCTGGAACTAAAATTCTGTCCCCATAGAAGACCACCCCCCCTATTCCCCACCTCTGTCCCTGGCACCCACCATTCTACTTTGTCTCTATCAATTAGATTACTCTAGGTACCTCATATGAGTGGGATCATACATTATTTGCCTTTTGGGAACAGGGTTTTTTGTTAGTCACTCTTGACACAAATCTTTCAAGTGAGCCTGTAGAAGTGGAATACAGTCCCTTTGGGGCCATTACGATTTAGAGAATTTGCTCAATGCTGTAGGAAATAAGGCCTGAAAGAGAGATTTGGATCTGATCTCTGAGTTCAAAGTATTCTCTCCATCATCCCTTCTGCCAGGCTGCTAAGTCTCTTGGCCTTTACCTCTCCCTTCTTTGTCAACAAGAATGCTAAAATTATTGAAGTCAAATGTCACTTGCAAAGTGACCTGTTCTTAGATAAATCATTACAAAAGAAGAAAAATGCCTTTTTGTCTTGTACTACAAAAACAATAGTTTTTCAGGTAACCAACCTGCAAACTCTTCCATTGTTAGATATTTAATGAGTCTTTTTTTTTTTTTTTTTTTTTTGACTAATCAGCACCTCATTTCTGCTTTACTTATCCTCAGTGCACCCTTTGTACTGGGAACACTTTGCCTAGATATGCAAATTGTTGCAGGCTGACCTTGATAAATGGTCTGTGTTTGTGTAATTTAGATTAGTTCGGTAATTGTTTGGAACAGAGACCAGAAATCTTCCCAGGGGTATTAAACATTCACTTTCAGGACTTGGTGGTCTGTGAGGAAAGAAAGGTCAGATCAAAGTTGCTTTACCACCTTTATCCCAAGGTCACTCCTACTCTCATTATCTATAAACAGTTGCCTGGAATCCATCAGCTGGCTGCAAAGAGGGGGCTGGTTCCCGAGGTTTTCCTGGAAGCTGAGGTGTGGTAAATCTGGCTAACCTTTAGAAAAAAGCAGAGAGCAAAGCCAAATTGAAAAGGTAATAAAAGTGGCCCTGTGGCCTTTAGAAGTGACAAACGGTTTGCTTTGGTTCTGCTTTAAATAGTGGTACCCGGAATAGTTCTTATGAAAGTAGGTGGCTGACTTGTCCCTTTACAACTATTTTAAGTTTGTTTTATTATATAGAACTATTCCTTTTTTGTCTTTTTCAAATATCTGGGTATTCTTAACAGTGAGTACAAGTCAGGATTATGATCACCTGTACGCTTCCCAGAGCTTGATCTCTATGTTCATTTACCTTATGCAACCTGACAACAGGTCGAGTTAGGAACAGATCTCTCCATGGATGAACTCACTGCTGGCCCATGGCAGACCCTCCCCCACCCCCACCCAGAGACCCTGCTGCTTAGCATTTGCTTCTTTCCCCAGTGCCAAATGATTTCCTTTAATGACCCCCTTGATGCAGTCATATCCCTTGAGCTCATAGCCAATATGTTTTAATGCCTTTTCCAGACTCTGAACACTGCTATAATTTTGATCCCAGTTCCTTAGCCAACTATATAACCCATTCTGTTATAGAATGGTGTTTGTTCTGACACGGTTGGAAATACTCTCATGCCATGGCTATTTCTCCTAACATGTTCTAGCTGCTTCACAGAGCTCTCTCAGAGAGGACAGTGCCTACGTCCGAACCCAGGCCCAGGCCCAGTTTACTACCTCAGGGCAGAGTATGATTAACACCAACCCCGTTCTAGATGCTATATATCTTTTAAAATATGAAAATCTTCACATGGTCAGAAATTCAAGTATGCCTCTAGACAGACAGATGCCTATAATATAAAAATCAATTCTTTCCCCTCCATAGCCTCCAGGCACCCACCTCTTGCAAAGGCAACCACTACTTATCTTTGCAGAAAACAAATTCTTTACTTGTATAGCTAAGTAGTTAGATGGTTAGGGATGGAAGCCAGAGAGGCTTCTTTCTCAAGTCTCATATTTTCAACAAAGAACCTCTATAGCTAAAAAACTGGCTAAAAAGTAAGCAGGTAAGTTTCCCAGATGTTACTGAAAACTGAGTTGTAGTAATGCTGGCTAACCTTTCCAGGAAACTAGAGAGTCAGCCAAATCATAGTGTTTATAAAGACAGTCTTACAGCCTTTAGATTTGATAGTTTAAAAAAAAATGATACATTTTTACTCTGATTGGTTTTTCTTAAATTATAAGGCTGAACTTCCTTTGATAAGTCTATTACTCATTTATATTTATCAACCATTTCTTCATATTCTTTACTCATTTTTCACCTTCTTACATTTGCTTCATCTAGAAGTGATTTGGGGATAAGGAATTAGGTTGTGATCCAACTTTATTTTTTCCCCAAATACCTAGCCAGTTCTCTCAATAGTTACTGAATGATCTATCTTTCCACCACCAATGTGAAATATTACCATCATTTTACATAAAATTATTTCTATATGTGTTTTACATGTGTTTTAAATATTGATCCTAATCCAGTGAACTTCTATTTTCTCTTAATGCAGAAACTATTTTAGTTGTGTCTTCATGATATATTTTAATATCTGGCTCAGATATTCATGACTAATTTTACATATGCATTTAAATGTAGAATTGTCAGGTTCAAAAAAAGTCATGTTGATTTGGGTATATATTTATTCAAATACAGGATTAATTTAGGGAAAATTAAAATACTAGTAATATTAAATCTTCCTACTTAGAGCAAAGTATGTCTTTACATCTTTTTTTTCTTACATACTCTAGCAAGGACTTTTCACATAAAACTGACATATTTTCGTTACTTTATGTCAGCTGGTACATCATTTACTATTGCTCTTGTAAACAGGATGACTTCTTTCATCATATTTTCTAATTAGTTTCTGATTGTATATATTAATACTGAATATCTTTCTGAAACCTGATTGTTTATAATAGTGTTTGTGCTGATTCTCTTGGGTGTTTTGTTTTTTTCAGTATATAGCCTGAAAACATGGTAATTTCACTTCCTACTTTAGGCTTCTTATTCATTTCTTTTGTTTAATTCCACTGTCTGCTTCTTCCAGAGCAATGGAGCAATAATATGGCAGATGTTTCAGATAATCTCATTCATGGCCATTTCCCTTTTCTTTTAGAATGACCTATTGTTTACTAGAGGTTGGAACACCAAGACTACATCTCCCAGTTTTGCTTCAAGCTTGAATTCTACCTGCAATGGAGCTCATACCAAGAAAGTGTCTCCTTGTGAGATTTGGAGGGTGGATGTAAGACAAGTTGGGCTGTCCTTCTGGTCTGTTGATTCTGCAAACTGGAAGCATCATCATAGATGTGGGTTTTCTTAGCCATACAGACACCTGCTGTGTAATCTCTAGTTTTGTAGATATTGAGAGGCACACATAGATGGTGGAATGACATTCATTTTATGTCTACAGGTCATAACTGAGATGGTGTTCTTGTGGAGCTAACAGCTGAGGCAGTGGCCGCCAGCTTGCCTGGCAGGCCAGCTGTAGGCTGGTGCTTTGGAGAAATACCTGGAAGCTAAGTCTACACCTTGCTTCACCAACTCTTCCAATAATTTCATAGTCAATTCTGCTGCATGGCCCTTTTTAGTTAAACTAGCGTGAATGGTTTCTGTTCTCTGTAATGAACTCCAACAAACACCCTTCTCTTGTTTCTTTTTTTATTTTTTTTAAAAATTTTTTTTTTAATGTTTTATTTATTTCTAGGAGAGAGAGAGAGAGAGACAGCATGAGCACGGGAGGGTCAGAGAGAGAGGGGGTCACAGACTGAAACAGGCTCCAGGCTCTGAGCTGGCAGTCAGCACAGAGCCCGATGCGGGGCTCGAACCCACGAACCGCGAGATCATGACCTAAGCGAAAGTCGGACGCTTAACCGACTAAGCCACCCGGGCGCCCCACCCTTCTCTTGTTTCTATGTTGAAAGAGAAAGTATTTGAGAATTCTAATGTGAACGAACAATGATTCTAGCATTAACAATGATTCTAGCTTTTGACATGTGTTTGTGTATACAAATATATTTGCATTATGTTTTTAAAATACTTTTGAAATTATCGTTTCATTTCCTTCATAGCCATGGTTGCTTATTCTTCTCAGTTCTAATTTTACAAAATTTTTCCTTCTTTAGTTTCCTACTTTGATAGCAAATTAAAGTCAATGGACATCCACTATTCATCCACTATTTTTAAAAAATGTGTTGGGGCGCTTGGGTGGCTCAGTCAGTTAAGTGTCTGACTTCAGCTCAGGTCATAATCTCATGGACTGTGGGTTGGAGCCCCATGTCTGACAACTCAGAGCCTGCTTCAGACTCTGTGTCTCCCTCTCTCTGCCTCTCCCCTGCTCATGTCTCTGTCTCTCTCTCAAAAGTAAATAAACATGTAAAAATGTCTTATACATGTTACTTTTAGCCCTATTTCCTACCATCTATGTGTGCATGCATGCGTGTGTGTGTGTGTGTGTGTGTGTGTGTGTGTGTTTAAAGTCTAGGACCCACACTTTATTTCTGTCAAGCTGCATCTTCTTACACACAGCCTAGAGTTTTGTTATTCAATATATTGTCTATATTTTTCATCTTTACTTTATCTGTCAGTTTGACCACAATACAATTTATGTAATTTATTTAAAAAGAAAAAGTTAAATGGTATAAGACTAAAAATAAAAGCCTGCTACAAACCTTTAGAAATCACTTTATAGACCAACATTGATTTTTTTAAAAGCATTTTTTTAGGTACAATCTTCAGTCAGTTCTGAATCCACCAAATTATACTGACACTTATCCCAAATATCTTTTCCTTCATTTAGATCAGGACATTGTATTAAACTTCACAAATAATTCATCAGTTGCCTAGAAGGTCAAGATCTGTTTTCAAAAATAATTGTTTTAACTTATAAAAATACCTCTTACAAATATATTTTAAAGACAAGATTATGCAAACTTGACTTCTAATATAAAGCCTACAATAACTTTTAAAATTAGAAATAGTGTTTTTCTTTCTACTTTAAATATTCAGTTACCATTTCCTTACCATAGGTCAGTGGTTCTGAATCATTCACTGTTGCTTTCTCTGTTCTATGATTTTCAAAGAAAAGAAACACTGTTAGGGCTGCACTTATCTTTACCAATATTTGGTTTATACATTTTTGTGCAAAGTATTCTGTGTTCCTTAATTCAATCAATGCCAAAATACTTGACTGCATATGTGTGTATATTTATATATATATAATATATAGAGATATAATGATTTATATTATATACACATATAGTATATTTTAAATATATATAGTGTATAATATACAGTATACTATATATATAACATACTGTATATACAGTATAATCTCTCTATAGTATACATACAGTATAATTTCTTTCTCTCTCTCAATATATATATATACGGAGAGAGAGAGAGAGAGAGAGAGAGAGAGACATTGCCATGGAGTCAATTCAATCTCAATCCCTCTTGGTAAGAAAAGTGCCATATTTTGTCAATTCTAAAACACTATCAATTATAAGATACACTAACAACTTGACAATCACTTTTAGGGAAAAAGGGAGATAAAAATAATGCTTTAAATATATTCACTGACTATGTTTGAAGTTAAAGTGTGCATGTTAGAATGCACTGTCCGCCGTAACACTGACTCCTAAGGTTCTCTCCCAAGGCTAGTTGCCCGCACCTCAGTCAGAAGGTGCCTTATTTATTTTTCTTCACAGACATCTGTATGACTGGCCCTTAGAAATAATGTAGTCAGGTTTCTGGTCTCTAGCAGAGGATGTCTCTGAGGGATTCGGGGCATGATTCCCTGGAGGCCGGACCACCCCTTCCTCTCCTCGATCTCTTTGGACCCTTACAGCAGCCCTACCACTTTCTTACCCCGTTAGATGCCACCAATAATATTTTAAAAGGTCAGTCTCACTTCTTCCATGTCTAACTTCTTAAGACAACTCCTGTCAGCAGCTGCATGTTGTTTTTTCTCAACCACTGCTCTAGTCAACAGTGTGTCCTGTCTGTAGTTTAATCACATTGTTTTGAATAAATAATTTTGTAACACATGCAGAATGTAGCATGAGAGGAGAGGAAGGGCAAGGAAGAAAACTCAATATTTAAACATTTATAAAGTACTTACTCTGATTACATATTTTATATATAAAGCTTATTTAAAAAAATCTTTGCTTTAAAAATAAAAGCTTTTATGGACCAACTTATATCATGTGACTTCAGTCATGTGGAATTTAAGAAACACAACAGATGAACATAGGGGAAGGGAAAGAAAAATAATAAAAACAGAGAGGAAATCAATCCATAAGGGACTTTTTCATTTATTTTATTAAAAATTTTTTTTAATGTTTACTTATTTTTGAGAGAGAGAAAGAAAGCGTGCAAGCAGGGGAGGGGCAGAGAGAGGGAGACACAGAATTTGAAGCAGGCTCCAAGCTCTGACCTAGCTGTCAGCACAGAGCCCAACGTGGGGCTTGAACCCACAAGGAGTGAGATCATGACCTGGGCCAAAGTGTGACACTTAAAACCGACAGAGTCACCCAGGTGCCTAAGCCATAAGAGATTCTTAAATACAAAAGACAAAGTGCGGGTTGCTGGCAAGGTGTTGCGTGGGGGGATGGGCTAAATGGGTGATGGGCATTAAGAAGGGTATAATCAGCACTGAAGGTTATATGTCAGGTATATTCTACTCCTAAAACTGGGGCACCAGTGTGGCTTAGTTTGTTAAGCGTCAGACTCTTGGGTTTTGGCTCAGGTCATGAGCTCACGGTTTGGTTCACGGGTTTGAGACCTGCGATGGTCTCTGTTCTGACAGTGCAGAGCCTGCTTAGGATTCTCTCTCTCCTCCCTCTCTCTCCATCCCACCCCCTCCCCCGCTCTCTCTCTCTCTCTCTCCAAATCAATAAATAAACATTAAAAAAATTAAAATAGGGGCACCTGGGTGGCTCAGTTGGATAATTGTCCAACTTTGGCTCAGGTCATGATCTTGAGATTTTACCCCTCTCCCACTCACATTGTCTCTCTCTCTCCTTAAAAAATAAACATTTAAAAAATTTTTAAAAAATAGACATTAAAATTTTTTTTAATTTAAAAGGGGTGCCTAGGTGGCTCAGTCAGCTCAGAGCCTGGAGCCTACTTCTGATTCTGTATCCCCCTCTCTCTCTAACTCTCCCTGCTCATGCTGTCTCTCTCTCTCTCAGAAATAAAGCATTAAAAAAATTTTTAATTAAAAAAAAATAAATTCTACTCCTGAAATCAATGCTACATATATGTTAGCCAACTTGAATTTAAATAAGTAAATAAAACAAAAGCTTTTGAAAATGCAACTTTCAGGCATTTTTCCAATGCCTGATGAATTGTTTTAAAATATAAAACCAGAAATCCAAGAATTATTTGTTTCCAGTTTCCAATAAAGCTTCATTAATCACCATAGGCTACTAAAAATCAGTAAAATATCCTAAAAACTTGTGTTCCAATATTCCTGTAAACCTAATGCTGACACTTCTATAGTGAAGAGATAGAAACTTAAATGGATTAGACGTGTTCTAGAATACAAATCAGTAGTTAATGGAAAATGGGAAATAAATGTATATCTGTGTCTGTGTCTAAGATATATGCATAATGGTGGCTTTGATGGGATGAAAACTTTGTATTCTTTGCCATCAATTTGCTTCTTTAATCCTTTCCCATTTTAAGAGAATCATAGATAATATTCACTTAGTTTATTATTATCCACATTTTATAGACAAAGACAATAAGATTTATAGAAGTTAAGAAACATGTAGAAGATAACAAATTAGTTAATGGAGACCAGGGTTTTAACCAGGCCATTATGACTCTAGAATCTATCCTCTTGAACCCAAAACTACATAGCCTCCTCCCAAAGAATTCAGCAATAAATGGCCATGTATATTATACTTTGGCCAGAGTATGAATCAACCAACAGCACTCAAGAAATTAAGTTAAACGTGTTTGCCATATTCTAAATATGCTCTATTTATAAAAGATAAATCATGTCTCTTCTGTAGAAAAACCAGCCTCTGTAAATCCCAATTTCTTGTTTTATCTCTTAAATATTTTCCCTTTCAACTACAATATACAGTTTATGTGGTTTTAATGGCAAGCATTGTTTCTGGTTTTTGACATTTAAGCTAAATGAGCACATATTACTCATTGACTATTGTGACACATGGCATTATGAACTTAGATTTATTCAGAAAAATATGACGAATGCTTTTCATTAGTGCTATTGTGTGGGTCTGCAAACATGAATATATTTTTAGCCTAAAAGCAAAACACCCTCACCAACAAAAATCTCTACCTTTTCAGCAGGATTATGGTTTGTTTTTAGACAATATACCAAAAACAACTAAATTACTGCTTCCATTTGAAAAATTTTAGTTTTAACTTTAATGATAGAGGTTTGAAATTCAGGAATTGATCCCTTTAATACTGATTCTGCCATTAAAGAACCAGATGGTCCAGAACATGCCACTTAACTTCTTGGAACTTCTTCTGTGAATGCTGACCTACCTGCTTGAATTGTTATGGTAACCAATGATTTAGAAGAAATGGGCGTGGGTTAGAAATTTAAAACATTTAATATTAAGTACTGTTTTAAAATGATTTTGTTGAGAGCCTTATTTCTTTCAGATTCAGATCATTTGTTAAAACCAATCCTAAATTTCTAGGAACTTTATTCTGAGAATGTGGGTTTCACGTTCAACACTATCAATTTTGCCACATTTTCAACCCCATCAAGTCTATAATCCTCTTGGTCTTCAAGGACTCATATAGTCTGGCTCCGGGATGCCTCTCCAGTGAGAGTTCCCACGGCTAACCACGTGGACTCTGCTGCCCTTTCCAAGTTCCAAAACACCCATGGTTCCACATTTCACTCATGGTGCTTCCCATGTTTGTGTCTGTTCTCTTTTTACTTCGTGAATTCTCTTCCCGTCTTTAAAACCAAAAATCATTCATGACTATCCTGGTGCTGAAGACCTTCTAGAGAATGCCTCATTTTATGACATCCCTCTTATATTGGGTTATATATTTGGGTTTTTGTTTGTGTTTTAGTCTTGATCTCCTTACTTCACTAAAATCTCCTTAAGGTGAAATTTCATTCTATAAGCTTTTTCAGAGCACTTTTATAGTTTTGAGCACACAACTGGTCTTTTTCTGTCTTAGATGATACATCAGATATTCCCTAAACAGTACTTACTGAGTGTCACACGCTGTGCCAAGGGCTGAGGAGTGAGGTGGGCACTATTCTACCCCTCATGGACCACAGTATGGTGAATAATCAGTTCTGTGTGCAGATATTCAGTAAAGATTTCCAGGGCTCTTCTTTAGAGGAGCCCAAGGGAGTAGCATATAACCCAAAATTTAGGTAGTCAGGGCAGGTTTCTCAAAGGAGGTGACCCTTAAGCTAAGAATCCCAGAAAGAATAAGAATCAACCATGTGAAATAGGTACTAACCTCATTTTTCAGCTTCCCAAAGTGATGGGAAGGAGCTAAGAGGATTTATGATTCCCCTGAGGGCCAAAGCTGTACCATGACTTTTCAAGCACCTCAATTACAATCATGTTCTCCAAACTCTTAGTTCTGTAGGTTTTCCATGAGTCATATGGCTTTACTCAGCCAAGCTAATCATATGCATAATGCATGATATTTTCCTAAAGTCAATGAATCTACTCCCTTAATTATATTACTGCTGAAACACTTGACTAGAAATGAAATGCCCTAAACTGAGTATCAGTATTTCTACAGCAGATGCAATTCTATATTATTTTTCTTTGACCTGGATAGGATTTAGAATAATACTTAAGAAGAAAAATACAATGTTTTTAGCATTAAGTAAAAGTTTGTCACCAAAGGAGCAATGAAGAGAAAGGACCCTATTATTTATTAAATGCATATGATATTCTAGCCACTAACAAATTTATTTTATTGTCTTTCAGAACTTTATTGAAGTAAATACAATAAAATTCTTTTTATAAGTGAAAAGACTGAGATTTTAGAGACCTTCAGCAACTCACCACAGGACAAAGAAGATAGATTTGAAAGTCAAGATTCTATCTATCCAATGCCCACGTTCTTTCCCTCTAGTCACCCTCTGGTTGGTTGGTCAGAGAAGTGATCTCAAATTGAGCTCCCTAGGTGAGTCCAGGTCCTTCTTTTCAATGTTCTTTTATCTCCCTGTACTTCTCCAGAAGACAAATCACCACATCTTGTACTTGTTTATTTATTTCTATATTCATTGATTCATACCTGCTTCTGCCACCAGATTCTAGGCTTGCAACAGGGCAATGCCATTTTTACCCACCATATTTCATGCCTAGGGCCTGGCATATTTTTGTTATTTAAAAAGTACTTATGAAATAAGTGACATTTGTATCATGCAGTCTGAAGCAAGTAACCTGGGAGCGGTTGATTCAGGACACTGCTGGGAAGAACAATACAGTGTCAGAGAAGTGAGAGATGTGCAGATTCTCTGTGCAGTATTGACCACACAGTTCTGGTTTCTCTGTCTTAAATATTAAGAAACACTCTCTAGCAGTCTCTCGTTCTTATCAACTGTAATAAAAGTGCTCAATGTTACAAGAAACCATCGATGTACAAAGACATTTTAAATATCCTGGTATCACTTGTCATGAGTAGGCATAGCTTTTACATTAAATTATTTTAAGGTTAAAATCATTTCAAGGTTATAGGTATTCTAAATCTTCTGGTGCTAGTGACAACTGTGTACATACACACACACACGCGCACCCGATTGACTAGAAATAAAATGGTCTAAATTGAATGTCAGTATTTCCATAGCAGATATGATTCAATACTTGTATGCATGTGTGTGCAGTTTAATTTTGTTGTTATAAAGCCCCTAAGTTGGAAGGTGGTTTTGCCTAAAAAAAAGTCATAGGATTAATGTTAGTGCTTGAAAATTTATACGTTAACTATGTTATAACTTTTAATTTAGATTATAATGGAATGTACAGAACAATTTTTATCAGTGGTCATATGACTGTAAAATATTCAAAGGTAATCTTAAATAAGCCCATTTATTTTTTTCTTTTGTTTATTTAATTTGAGACAGAGAGAGAGAGACAGAGACAGAGAGAGAGACAGAGAGAGAGAACATGTACAAATGGGGAAGAGGCAGACAGAGAGTGGAAGAGTGAGAATCCTAAGCAGGCTCGGCACTGTCAGCATGGCCTGATGCAGGGCTCAAAATCATGAACCTGATCATGACCTGAGCAGAAGTCAGATGCTTAACCGACTGAGCCACTCAGGTGCCTTTGCTTTTTATTCATTTGTCCCAGTTCTTTGTCTGATACAGAGCAATCTCGTATAGCTCAGTGAAGACTAGATTCATTAATCTAAACGAGGACCTATTTTTTTACCTTTTACTAAAAGGTGAAATGCTATGCACAAACTCATTCCATTTCTGCAAAGTGAAGAAAATAAAGTGAGATTAAAATAAAACACCGTGTAATTTATTTTGTACAGCAGTACTTCATGGCAGTATTATTGGTTCCATCTTATAAATAAGGAAAACTGAAGCCTTGTTATGTAACGTATCCAGTGTGCCAGAGCTGTTAAGTGACGTGGTCAAGATGTGTCTTTCCTGGGTCTCTGTTTACACACATATAATGGAAAAATGGCTGCTCCATCTAAATGCACCCGATTTATGTGATAAATTGTTAATAAGAGTGATGCTTATAGCTCAGAGTTGATATTTGGCACAAACACATATAATTACTGAATAATTATTTCAATTAGTTACATTTATTTTTGGCATCATAGGTAAAACCCACGTGCTCATGGTGATAAGAATAAAAATTTTCTCACCCGTCAGTAGCTGAGCAGGTGTCACCGAGCACTGTGGGGAAGCTTGGAGCCCTGAGGGACTACAGAGTGGCAGTAGCCACCTTTTTAGTCATCTGCTAGCTACTTCTTAGGTGGAAGGGGAAAATCCAGTGTAAGATGGGGTATCTGACACTCTGAGCAATTAAAAATTGTTAAATTCTATAAGATTCTTAGAAAGATCAATATTGTCCATTAAATTTCAATGAAGCTAACTGCATCCCTAATTCATGAACAATTACCTTGTGATTCAAGCTGTCAACATTAAACTTAACCTGACAAGGGATTCCTTCTTAATTGTTTAAAAGTTCTTTAACTCTTTGGCATGCAGGCTGTACAGAGATGAACAAATATGAAACTCTGAGAAGCATTGAAATGGGCCTGAACTTAGGGTTTTTAGTGACAGGCTGGCCTCAAAGATGAATCTTGGCTAATGAAACATCACTGTTATTAAAGCAGACAAGGATCTCAGAGCATCTAATATGTCCTGTGACAATTTCTGATTTGGCACCCATCATGCTTTATTTATATTATAGTGTCTCCCCAATAGGAGAAAGAGTAGAGCTGATTGAAAGGCCATTATTTGGTTCCCAAATCTAGATATTCAAGTGGTCACCCATACAGTAACTGACCATTTCATCAGTGGTATGATTCCAAACTTGGTTCATATGCTGATGGCTGGGGAATCAAAGCATCTGTGGTTAGGTTCCCAGACTGGCTGAGCAATGTTTTACGACTTCTATGTTAGCTGAAATACTGTGAGTTTAAAAAAATATATATAACACAATATACAATGATGCTATCTCCTTATAGTAAATACACAAAATGGTGAGACTCTCTTGATGTTGCCATCCAGAAGGAGGTGTCCTTCCACATAGGAGTGTGTGTATACGTGTGGATGGTGGCAAGGAGGCAAAATGTCACCCACAGGTTGTCATGGATACAGGATTTCTGCAAATCATATATTGATAATTGACTGTTAGTGCCTTAAAATCTCTCATGGCATTATGGAGTATTTAATTACAATCAAGATCTTAGACCTGTCTAATATGGTAGTAGCTAATGAGCCCTTGAAATATAATCAGAATTGAGATATGCTGTAAGCAGAAAATGCACAGTAAAAAGTTAGCATGAAAAAAGAATATAAATACCTCCCTAAAAATTTTTATATTGATTATATTTTTAAGTGATGGAATTTTGGATATATTGTATAAGAAAATATATTTTTAAAATTAATTTTACATGTTTTTTTTTAATGTGGCTCTAGAAAATGTAAAATTATGTATGTGGTTCACATTGTATTTCTACTGGAAAAGCTACCTTACAGTATAGGAACTTAGAAGGTTACAGGGCCTCTAGGGTTATTAAGAGGTAGAGCTCCAAATCACTCAGGAATAAAGGCTTCTTTCTAACTAATATAAAAAAACCTCATAATTATAAAAAAAAGTATGGCTCATTACTAGGAAAATCAAATCTAAACAAGAATGAGGTACTACATCACATTCATTAGGATAGGTATTATCCAAAAAACTCAGAAAATAATAGATGTTGAGGAGGCTGTAATTGCAACCCTTATGCAATATTGGTGTGACTGTAAAATGGTGCAGTCATTACTAAGATGATAGTTTCTCAACAAATTAAAATTAGAACTATTATATGATCTGGAAGTTCCACTTTTGAATATACACACAAAGAACTGAAGGTGCACACTCCAACAAGTACTTGCATCTCCATGTTCACAGCAGGATTATTCACATTAACCAAAAGGTAGAAGCAGCCCAAGTGACCACTGACAGATGAAAGATGAACAAAATGGGTATACCTACACAGTGGAATGTAATTGAGTCTTTAAAAGGAAGGAAATTCTGACATAAGCCATACCAGGGAACATGGATGAAATTTGAAGATATTATGCTAAGTGGAATAAGCCAGCCACCAAAAGGATAATACTGTATGACTGCACTTACATGAGGTAGATAGTGAAATTCAGGTGTAAAATGGTGGGTCTGGGGGGCTGGGGAGAGGGAGGAGAAAATGAGGAATTATTGTTTAATGAGTATAGAGTTTTTTGTTTTTCAAGATGAAAAAATTCTGGAGATGGACAGTAGTGATCTTTTTTAAAAGAAAAATATTCTTTTTAAAATAATAGTAACCCTATTAAAATGGTAGGGAGGACTTTATTCAGGATTGTGGCAATAGGTGTCAACACCACAGTAGTAGAGGAGAGAGGCTGGGATCAACCCTGAACAGGTAAAGAAAGCTGAGGATTTATAGCCAACAAGCAGAGTGGTGAGGGGGAGGGATTGGGTTGGTGGATGGGAAATTACTGAGAGGACACACCAAGGATGGATTCCCATTATGTTGCCTTCACAGGATTTTTGCTGCAGGCAGGTCAGAGTGATCAGATATCAAGGGTATGGGACAGTCTCTCTAAACGACCCAGTAGGATTTTTGCCACAAGTGAGCTAGGCAGGCTAGAGGACAAGATGGAGGGTGACTGGTAAAGAGCACCCCAAGAAGCCTGACTAAAGTTTGGTCAAGTTGGTCAAGGAGACAGTCTTTGTCAGTTGTACAACCATCTGAATGTACTTAATGCCACAGACCTGTACACAGTTAACCCTTGAACAACTTAGTCTTGTGCTGTGAAGTTCATGTATATGCATATTTTAAAAAATAAATATATTAGAAAAAATATTTGAGATATGTGACAAAAAAGCTCATAGATGAATTATATACCCTAGAAATATTAAAAACTAAGAAAAAAGTTAAGTATGTCAAGAATTCATAAAATATATGAGGATACTAGTCTATTTTATCACTTACTACCATAAAATATACACAAATCTATTATAAAGTTAAAATTTATAAAAAACACACAAACACAGACTATATATGGCACTATTCACACCTGAGCGAAATGTAAACGAGTGTGAAGATGCAGTGTTAAATCATAACTGCATAAAATTAACTATAACATATGCTATACGACTATAATAATTTTGTAGCTACCTCCTGTTGCTACTGGGGTGAATTGGTGTTGGGAGTATGCACTTAAAATGCCTCATGAAATTGATTATCTTCAGGTGAGCATTTGTCTCTCCAGTAAATGGTGTATTGTAGTAAAGTGATCTCTCAGGGTTCTCACTAGTAGTTCTGGGGAGTCAAAGTCATGTGTGTGTGTGTGTGTGTGTAAGTAGACTTCATGCACAGCATAGAGCTCAAAATAAGGCTTGAACTTACGACTCTGAGATCAAGACCTAAGCTGAGATGAAGAGTCGGATGCTTAACTGACTGAGCCATCCAGTTGCCCCTATATGTGGATTTTTGACTGCATGGAGGTACAGTACCTCTAACCTCTACCCCCATCCATGTTGTTCAAGGTTGACTCTACTTAAAAATAGTTAAAATAGGGTGGGGGGCACCTGGGTGGCTCAGTCAGTTAAGCATCCAACTTCACCTCGGGCCATGATTTTGTGGTCCATGAGTTATAGCCCCACATTGGGCTCTGTGCTGACAGCTCAGAGCCTGGAGCCTGCTTCAGATTCTGTGTCTTCCTCTCTCTGCCGCTCCCTGATTCACACTTGTTCTAACTCTCAAAAACAAATACATGTTAAAGTATTTTAAAAAATAGTTAATATGGTAAATTTTATGTTACCTACATTTCACCAAAATAACATATATTACATATAATATATACATCATATATATTACATATATATAAATAAATATGTATCATAGCTCTCATGAGTTTCTTTCCTCTTTTTTTCACAATCTAAACTCTGAGAACATCATTTACACCTCTTAATAAAAGTTCAGGACCTGTCCCTTAAGACAAGGCCTCTGTTTTCTACCAATGATTAATATTTTAAGAAAATTAATTTCCTTGAGAACTTTTTTTTTCAAATTTTGTATCACTCCTCACTATACTGAACAATTTAACCTGAAAATTATGTGCATCTTTTTCAGAAAAGTTCTGAGTAAGTAGAAATGATCAGTTTAGATTAGAGATGAATTTATCACCTCCGATATTTTAAATTGTTTCTTGTAATACACCCCAAGTTCTCATTAGTTTTTTGTTTTGTTTTGTTTTTGTGTTTTGGGGTGTTTTTTGCCAGTCACTCCAACCAATAAGATGCTTTGTGTCTATTGCTACTAAGCCTCTATTCTGTATGTTTGCAGTTTAAGCTTCAGAACCCTGACACTTCTTCCTATGCAATTTAATATTATATTTTTGCCACTGTTCTGGAGGTATAGCATTCAAAATATTTTCAACAGTGAAAACTGAGAAATGTTTTATAAGACTCTGCAATAAATTGGAAGTTGGTCTCATTGGGGTGAATAGTCCCTCTTCCACACACTACCCTTTTTATGGCCTCTCCTTCTCCTTTTAGTGGCACCTGTGGAATATCTGTGGATGTTAAGTTTCTGGAAATACAATTGTGTCTTGAAAGATTCACATATGTTTTATTTCTGATATTGTATCTGCTCCCTAAATTCCTTAAGCTATGCACCTTGATTTCAAGATCACTGAGAAAAGTTATTGAAACAGCAACAGACATTTTTATTTGTTTACTCTATCTTTTGACAACTATTTCTGACCTTCCCTTTACCTCATTACATTGGGAGTTTTAATGAACTCTGACTTCCCTGGAAATGAGAAGACCTTTCTGCTACAGGAAGATTCTAGAATTCTCTAGAAACAAACATGTTGAAATGGTAGGAAATATTTAAAGTGAACATTGGGAAAAAATTGGCCCAAATCCCAACCAAAGATATCTTTTAATTATAAGTTATAATATTTGCTCTGCCTGGCTAGAATATGCTGCTGTGTCTAGTCAGTGACAACAGTTTTCCAAAAGTAGCTGAATCCATGAACTATAAGAGCTAATGTTTCTCTCATGGAGTTGTTTACTTACTGGCAAAAAAAAAAAAAAAAAAAAATGCAGTTTCTTAAAGCTTCAGACCCTACATAGAACTGAGTGCATTATTAGTGCTGGAATTCTTGGTAGTTTTTATCATCCATGGCAAATGAAGTTAATTCAACACAGCTCACATTTATGGAAACTCTTACGGCAACACACTGGCCAAACGGTGGTGATACTAAAGATACACACAATGGCTTGTGCCTTCAAGGAGCTCAGTCTAGTGGATAAATTATGCACTGTTTTTTCATCTTGCAAAGCAAATCAGCCTTAGCTAATACAATTACTATCAACTCTCTTGATGTTCTATAGTGAAAGAATAAAAGGGTTATTAATCACCTTGAGAAAAAGCACAGGGTTTTGATCACCTACAGATAACGTCAAACTGCATTTGGAAGACAAGTCTACTATTTAGAAATTGCTTAGCTGGCTCACTGCTCCACAGAGAAAAACCCATTTGTAATCTGTCACAGAAGTTTGGGCGTAGGTCGGGCCGTTTAACTTGCTGTGTGTGATGTCAAGGAATGCATTCTCCTTAATAGGCATTTCTTGACAGCTCACTAGCTAGCTCTGTAGTGTCGGAGATATGGGATTAAAATTCAGGGGGCTCCTGACCATGGCAACTGCGGGATTCTTACCAACACAGAACTTTGGCTGCATGGCATATTGGTATCTGAAAGGAAGGACTCCAAATGCAATGCACTTGAGTAACGTGCTACTAGAAACACGACAACTCCTACTTCAAACTGGTGTGTAACAATAAGAAAAAAATGTCATTCTCTATGCCGTGGAAGAGAAAATTATCCATTAATGACCACAGTGAACTATAAATGTAGCAGATGCTAAAATATGAACAGGCTCCTCATCATTCCAAAACATTCAGTGATGCACATTCCCTTCTCTTATGCAAAAACATGCAGCCACTGTATCGAACATTTTAAAGATTCCTAAGCAAGTAAAAATGAGCATGTCTTTCAGTTAACATGCTGTATAACACCAAATTTTCAACAGAAGTATAAACATCTTCCATTTAATCATCTTGGCAAAAATTATGCATTTGGTTTAGAATGCAATGCTGCTACTCCTCTATATAACCCAGGCAACTTTAATTCTTTTCCTTTTATCTATCCTCCTAATAAGCACAGTTTTATGTCTGAATGCATTATAAATTCACTCAGATTTCCATAACTACTGAAATGTGAATTATATAGTTGTGATCCCCTCTCCAGTTTTTAAATATTCACTAAACTTTCCCATTTAATGTTCATTAATTTTTTTTCTGAAATGTTGAGGATCTTAGAAGATATGCATTTTACTCATCTCCATTGCCCTAGTACCTAGCTTATTACTAATAAATATTAACCACATATTACTATATGTAAATGCATATAAATATATCATTGGAATATTCAATGACTTACTTTCTGTATAAGGTCACATTGGTAACATTCCACAGAGAAGATCATGACAGAAACTGACTCCCAAGGACTCCTGCCCTGACTAGAGCTCAGCCTATGGTTCAGGCTAGAGGAAAGGGGCTTTAGTAGATCGGTAGCTTGTGAAACTCAGATATGAGAAGGAGGAAAGATGTGTGTGAACCTCTTGAGAAACATCAAGCTATTCACTTGGGCAGCACATCCGGTGAGTAGCGTGGAGAGAGGAGAAGTTACCAAATGAGGCTTGGATTGTGGGGTCCCTATGAGGGACCTCACAGGACACTGAGTATTCTAAAGACAAGAAAAGCTAGCAAAGATTCCAAACAGGAAAGTGACAAGATCATGTATGTTTTATAAAGGCAAATTCACAATGGAAGATGCATTTGATGTTCTGAATCTCAACACATTATTCTTAGCTTCCTGGTACAACAGAGGATAGCTACATTGTCTTTTCTGCTTGACAGTGGAAGAGAACTAGCATGTTCCTCCTCAAAGTCTAGATTTAGTGCTAAACATCTCCATTTCCTCCACCATTTCTTTTTTATTCTTTGTGGGTCTCTCAGCATTCTGGTTGGTGGCCTTTGCAAATGTTCTCTAGTTTATCAGTGTCTCTTCTGAAACACAGTATCCCCAGCTTAACATAAAAGACAGAGATCACAAAGGAAAAGATTGATAGATTTTACCAGATAAGTCAAAAGCAACTGCATATTAAATGAACTTACCACAAGCCAAAATATGAATCTCTCACTGCCTGCATTATAATCACATTTGGGCTTTCTAAGATTCAGATTTCAGAATTCTCCCTAGACTGCTTTTTTTCTGTTAGCAGCTTTATTGAGATATAATTCATAAGCATACAATTCATGTTTAAATTGTGAAATTCATGGTTTTTAATTTACTCCAAAATGGTGCAACCATCACCATACTATATATTAGAACCTTGATTTTTTTTTTTATTGGAGTATAGTTGAGGCACAATGTTTCATTAATTTCAGGTGTATAGTATAGTGATTAGACAAGTCTATATGTTATGCTCTGCTCACAAGTGTAGCTACCATCAATATGATGACTGACGGTAACTACCCTGACCTTTCACATCAAGTGCTCTATGGAGAGTGTTCAGGACTTTGCATGAAACATGCATGTAGATATCAAAGCATAACACATGCATATCCACTCTGTACAGATGCAGATACATACACATACACACACACACACACACACACACACACACACACACACATCAGGTTATTCTCAGGAAGACTCCAATTTGACAACAGCTGTTTTAAACAATCTTAATAACAAAATAAAACTCAAAACAAATATTCATAACATATATAACAGGAAAAGAGGTAATATCTTTAATGTGCAAAGAGGTCTTATAAACCAATGAGGAAAATATTTAGCATCCTAATAAAAAACTGAGCAAAGGAAATGAACAACCAGTTCACAAAAGGGAATAAATATAAACGGTTAATAGACTTTAAAAAACAATTATCATCTTCATTATACGTCTATCATCCCTTGCCCTCAATTTTTAAGTAGGAAAACTCTGAAAATAGAGCTTTTCTAACATTCATATGGCAGAAAAACCTAATCTGACCTGAGGTCATTTGGTGACAAACCCCTAATGAGAGAAAGGATATTAATGGTTTCTATGTGTCCCATTCAGTGTGGATATTCATAGGAGTCACTGCAGAAGGCTGAGGGTATTTTGGCTTGTTTATAGTTTGCTAGGCTACCCGAGGATTCCTGAGATACTTCTATCATGTGCCGTTCTATATTATATTGCTAAAAGTCAAAAAGAAATCCAAATTTTGAAAAAGCTGGTGAGCTAGTGATCACGGATATGTGTAATTAAAGACATGTATAGCAAAATGAAACACTCCTTTTTTACCCATCAAATTGGAAACTCCTAATACAACTCTGCTATTCTTTGTTGGTGAGGAGAATGGTCACTTTCTTATACTTACTATGGAATAATAAATAGAACAATGTCTGGAGGGAAATTTGGCTAGGCATATGAGAAGTCATTATAATGTGCAACCCTTTAAAGTTACCAATTCAACTTCTGGAAATTCATCTCAAGGAAATAATCATTGTGTCAAGTTCATTGCAGCACCATAAATAGTTATAAAATGGAAACAAACATTTCACAATAGGTAATCTGTTACATCATGATCACATTCACAAATTAAGTTATAACACATTCACTAAAATAAACTTGTGAAAGAATAGTTCATGCCATGAAAAATTTTAATAATATTTTGTGAAGTGAAAAATCAGGTTACAAATCAGTAATAATGTAGAGGATGACTCCGTCTTTGGAAAAATATATATGTAATTATGTGCATAAGGTTCACATGTACTGATGAATTTATCTGGAAGATTGCATTATAAATAATTTTACTTCTTTTTTCTGTTCTGTGCTTTCCAATTTGCTTTTTGAAAAAGTTGTAAGGCTTTTGCAACTTAAAAAGCCAATACATTTTTTAATGTAATAACCCAAGTTCCACACAATTCTAGTAAAACGTTCTGATCATGACAAAGTAACATGGGGCTATTCTTTTCTTTCATCCTGGACACTTCTATTAATACAGTCTCACCTGACATCATAAAAGGTGAATTAACAATATATTTATAATATGGTAGAGTGTAAAAGGGTTTCATATAAAGCATAATTATGACAATGATAATGATGGTAATAGTAATAACAATAACACATCATAGGAAAGGAAATCTAATGAAATTACAGGCAGGCAGAAGCCATGCTGCCAATAACAACTCTCCAAGGACAGCCTTTTGTACATCTCTCCTCCTTTTCCTTCTATAATCACAGGAATGGTTTATGGATGCAAAAATTCTCTGGTTTTAAAAGATGAGGGGAGTTTCAGCCTCAAAACAGCAGTGTGAGGTAATCTATTTATTTGCCTTTTCTTTCTAAATACCTTGAAATTTACTGACATAATATAACAGAGTAGGGAAAGACCATGTGTAACAGGGAACGGAACAGTCAGTGTTCCACAAATAACTCCCATATGTTGAAATGATTCCAGACCAGAGCAAAGACAGAGGATTTCGATTAACTGATAAAACCAACATAACCATGACAGAAATGAGCAGGAATAAAAGGGTACATGCATCTCTTTCATAAATATAAGGGTACATGCATCTCTTTCATAAATATAGATGCAAAACTGAATTCAGCAGTTTACTAAATAATAATGAAGTACCATGAAGTGGGATATGCTGCAGTGACAAAAGAATGGGTGAAGGTAAGAAACCTATTTTCATAGTTTATTACATTAATAGTTTAAAGTAGAAACCATACAGAAAGGAAGCATGTGATCATCTCTAGCTATGCTGAAAAAGCTTGTTTATTTTATAACAAGTCACCATAATTCCTAGGGGCACCTGCGTGGCTCAATCAGTTGAACATCTGACATCAGCTCAGGTAATGATCTCATGGTTTGCGAGTTTGAGCCCTACATTAGGCTTGCTACTGTCAGCGCAGAGCTTGCCTCAGATCCTCTGTCCCTCCCCCTCTCTCTCCCTCCCCCATTCATGCCCCCCCTCTTAAAAATAATAAATAAACATTAAAAAAAGAAGTCCCATAAATTCCTCATAAAAACTTAGTAGGTTCTTAATGTGTTAAGACACCAACAGCAAAAAATGATATTTAATGGTCAAAATAAAGGAGTATAGGGAAAAAAAAAAACCCTAAAACTTCAATAATGAAACAGGTTCAGTCCATGAGCTGGATGTTCGTAAAGCAATTTTAATATTAATCAAGGATCTAACAGAAGGAAATAAGCTCAACTTAGCTAATAATGAAAAATCAAGGATCAATAAAGTATTTTTGACTATTAGGATAGAAAAGATGTGAGCGATCAATAATACCCTGTGTCAGCAAACATGTGAAGAAATTCGGATGTATTCATTTCCTATTACTGCTGTAACCAATTACCACAAACTTAGAGCCATAGACAATACAAACGTTAACTTAGGTCTAGAAGTCAGATGTTCAAAACGGCTTGTATTGAACTAAAATCAAGATGTTGGCAGAGTAACATTCCTTCTGAAGACTCAGAGGAAGAATTTGTTTCTCTGTCCTCCTAGTGATGCTAGGCGCCCCCTGCACTTCCTGACTTCCAGCCCTCTTGGTCGGCCTTCAAGCTAGCTTTCTCATGCTGCTACCTCTTGTCCTCTTCCGCCTCTCTCTCCCTCTCTTAAAGATCTTTATACTTATATTGGCTCCTCCTGGATAATCCAGGAGAATCTCCATATCTGGGGGTCAGCAGACTCGAAACCTTAATTTCCCTTTGCCATGTAACTTCACATATTTGCAGGTTCCAGGGATTAGGATATAGATCTTCTGTGAGAGAGGCATCATGTCATGCTCTTTACCACACCAGGTATTTTGAGGCACTGCTGGTGATGTGTATATATTGCTACAAACTTTCTGGAAGGTTGATGCTAAAATGTCCCTGTAGGTTACTGTGCATCATGGAACTGTAGTTATACACTAGTCATATTTGCAAGTTCCTTTTATGTAGATAGTTTTAAAACATATTTCAAAAGAAAAATATTTATACTGGCCCTTGCCCCTCAAGTTTAGTGGTGATGATTTACTCTTTCTGACCTTATAAGCAAGTTACAGTCTACTCAGAGATGGGAATAACTTTCTAAGACATTCAAAAACATATCAGATTTATCCTGAGAGATTAAGGATGAGAAAGCCATTCTTTACAAGATGAAGCCTCCCATGAATTTGAACTAAAATAGTGAGGGTGTCTAAACATGCCAGATCGCTGGGAATCAGTAATTTTAAAAAATTCCATTATTCATTTAAATATTTATCTTATTGGGTCAATCTCACAAAATACACATTGAATTACCCAGAGAACCTTGGAGGTCAGATAGAAAATGCTTCAGAGCCACTAACTATGCAAATGCAGACAGAACTAACACCTGGACCATACTGAAGTGATAACTTCAGTGCCTTCTCCATGACAAGGCTTATCTGATATAAATCACTCATTTAATTCTAATCACATTATGCCCTTGTTATAGTTCATTATCTCCCCAGGTCATATGGCTAGAGATTTTCCCAGGCAGAAAATCTCATTTTATGATAGTCCTTGTTTCAAGTTCTTTCACTGATATTGTTAAGCCCTACAAATATTATTCTTCTCTTCATCAAAAGAACCATAATTTTTATTACTTTATTATGAAAATATAGTAAATATATACTTAAAGGCACATTGGCTGCTAAGAGTAAACCCTTGAGTGATTCTATAGCAAGACATGTGACACATTTATGTTATTATTAATATTGAGTAATTTGCAGTTGAAAATAGACGGCTGCTATTTTATAAATTAATAAAGTATCACAAACTCTATATGACTGAACTTAGTATTATTGGCTTTTAAATTTTTAATTCATTTACTCTCTCCCATCACAATAGAATTTTTTATCCCTAATGTGAAGTCAGTGATTACAATCCTCTGTCCCTCCCTCAACAAGGAAACACCTCTGAGGGGAGTCTCATCTCTCTTAGTAGGTGGTGAAAAGGTAAGGCAAAGCTCTGCTGTAATATTCTTACTTTTCCTCTTTTTCTAGGTATTAAGAGAAATACAACAGGGTCTGCCATGCTCAGAACTTCTTCCTTACGACTTTGTAATCAGAATATTCTTCTCTCACTTCATAGTACAGGAAGGAGTAATCATAGCCCCAAATTTTACCACTCCCTGACCTTGCTGCATGGTGATGCTCCTGTAGGAGCGCGCTGATGGAAGTCATGGAGGACACCAGTTCAGCTAGAAGAGTTTCCCTGAGCAAACACTAGGTTCAGGGAAATACATAGTAAAGTCAGAACAGAAACTGTACTCTGGGTCTACAATGGTTATGCTTTGCAAAATATAAAGAAAATTGAATCGCTGATAAACATTTCTAGAACCTACACCAAATTCCATTCATAAATTGTCCATTGTCAACAGTACCTTAAATAAGCCCTCTGAAAAGCCCCCTGGCAAACTTTTCAATGTCTGATCAATATAAATATAAATTTATAAATATAAAATTCCTCCCATTTGGGAATATTCTAAAATCTTTCATGTAAAATATGATTATGGGGCATCTGACAGGCTCAGTTGGTTAAGTGTCTGACTTCATCTCAGGTCATGCTCTCATGGTCGGTGTATTCGAGCCCCACATCAGGCTCTGTGCTGACAGTTCAGAACTTGGAGCCTGCTTCAAATTCTGTGTCTCCCTGTCTCTCTGCCCCTTCCCTATTCTCTCTTTCTCAAAAATAAACATTTAAAAAATATTCCAAATATGATTATTGAATCCCAATGTCAGTTTAAGCAACATCTGTTGCATATTTTCTGTATTTTATCTGAACTATTTCATGTAATTCTCATGACTTTTTAGTGAGACAGGTATATACTTGCAAACAAATAAATGCAATACATCAGGGGAATAATTATAATAGACACCTATCTATATACCTATCTATTTAAAAGTTTATTTATTTTTGAAAGAGACAGAGACAACAAAAGTGGGGGGAGAGAGCAAGAGTGAGAACGAGAGCGAAAGCGCGCGCGCGAAAGAGAGAGAATCCCAAGCAGGCTCTACACTGCCAGCTTTGGGGCCCAGCTGAGACTCAGACCCACAAACTGTGAGGTTGTGACTTGAGCCGAAACCAAAAGTTGGATGCACAACAGACCAAGCTACCCAGGTGCCCCTATAATTGACATTTATAAACATTGCTATGAACGTATAAGAAATGAATCACTTACGTTTGTCTGAGAGAGTCAGAGAAGGCTTCACAGAAAGGGTGGCACTTAAGCTGAAGTCTGAATGTTGACTGAAGATAGACATGAATGCACACTGAGAAGCCCTATTATCGCCAGTACCAAGGCATTATGACCTGAGTAACCAACTGGTATTTCAACATTTTAATGGAGTATATAAGATGTAAAGGGGGGGATGGGGAAAGAAAGGAAGGAAGATGACCAGGAGGAGGCCACCAGCTGGCCATGGGCTAGATAACAGAATAGGATAATATGGCATGCAAAAGAATTTCTATCTGAAGAATTTTAAGGATCAGATTTTTATGTTAAAAAGATTACTTTGGACAAATGGGTAAGAATAAAAGAAGAGAAACAATATCATACTCCTATAAGTAAAAGTTGATGGTAACCTAAACTAAATAGAGGTTATTAGGGTCTTACTGAGAAATAGATTCAAGAGATACTTGGCAAGAAGAATGTATAAGCCTGGCGATTGACTATAACACAGATGAAAGAAAGAAATCTTGGATATCTCCCAGGTTTTTTGGCTTGAGTGACAGAGTAGATAAAAATCATGATACGTTGATTTTAAACATGATGAACCAGAGAAGCCCAGGGAACATCTAGGCAGAAATAGCTAGTTGCCAGTTAGATATCCAGGCATGAAACTGAGCAGAGGCATTTGGATTTGAGAAGGACCAGCACCTAAGGAGGACTTGAAGTTATGACAGTGGATGAAAACAGCCTTGGAAAAATAGCTGGGATGAAAAGATAAAGGAAAATAGGACAGGCTCTTAGGGGATACCTTAAGGGATTATTTATAGGATGTTTAAGGAGTTGTTATAGGATAGGGATTTGACAAACTGGATTGAAAAGAAAGAGATATATACTTTAGCTTTGAGCTTGTAAAGACTTAGAATGCTGAGTCAAGAGACAGTCATAAGATAAAGTGAATGGATCCACCAGACTTAATTCTACACACAATCATTTCATGTAAGGACCCACTAATGTTCATATTTGTGTAACTGGAATATACCTTGGCCTCCAGGACCTTGTCCTTCCCCGGAATCTTGCCCAGAAACCCATCAGAATCAAAAGACAAGGATAGGAAGTGAAGGCAAAGAATGCCAAAATGATTGGAGACAATTTTTTTAAAATTGAAATTTTCTTAGGAAGTTGTATGTAGAATTATAACATTGCATATTATAAAGCAAAACTTCTAAAAAAAAAAAAAAGCCCTCCCTTTTTCAAGTTATATTAGCTGTTGCAGCTGTCACCTCTATGCCTTCTCTCTCTTTCCCCCCATAACAACTCCTTCTGAACCCCGGTTCCTACTGTCCTATTTCATGGGCAGGAATCTCTCCCAGGCCTCTGAGCTTCTTCATTTTGCATTTTGCATCCACATGTATCACTTTATTCATTAACGGGGGGGGGGGACATTTCTTGGCACCAACTTCAGAAGTCCCAGAAAGGAATGACAAGAATTATAAACAACAAATTTTAATTTTTTCCCAGACATATTTTTATGTGTAAAGTCATTCTGTTATAGAACAGAGACATATATACTTCTTTGGTTTTATGCTATGCTTATATTTTAGATCTTATTCAACTTGCAAATAAATGTTCAGGATTCAGCTACTGAAATCAAATGAAGTTTAAATAAATGATAAGCATCTTAGACATTAATGCATTTTTCTGCAAAGGGATATCTATAAAATATATTTTCATAAAAAATTAGAAAAAATGCACCAGATACATATTTGGTTTTATTGTTCAGCTTTTCACAATATGCACCACAGGAATGATAGGAGAAATGCATAATTCTGAACAACTCCCCCAAATTCATCAAATGTAATAAATTCCAAGTACCATCTGGTAATTTGTAATTTTCTTGGGGTTCTTTTATGTATAGCCACCTGAATCAAGCAATAATAAACACTGACTAATTACCAGTGTGTTGCCTTAGAATAGGGAGTTCAGAGAAATCACACTTGGGCTAAATAAAGACTCATATTCACAAATCAAATTCCCTAGTGATTCTGATACCACTAGATTTAAAAGGAAAACCCAAGAATCTGCCATTTTAACCAGTACACAGTTGACTCTAAGGCATGGTCACAAGAATCATCTGTAATACATAGGAATTCCCAGGCACCAGTGCACATTTACTAAACCAGAAACTTTCAACAATGTTCCTATATCCAGAGAACTCACATCTTTGTAAGAGTTTTTGTGATTCTTCTGATTAGGTAGGGATGAGAATCACCCCATTAACAAAGATTTCTAACAGCAGATTATGGCTATAATGCATTGATACTCAGACTCCATTATCACATTATAATAGTCTCGTTTAGCTAAAATCAAACAACCCAGAGTGATTCATTGTAATTCAAGGCAAAACTCTGAAACTTTTTTACAACTAAATTAATAGTTTTCTTCTGTCCAAATAATATAATTTAGATATATGAAAATTCCATATTTCAACTGCATTTTAACAGTCAAAAATCATAGAGTATGGGACATGCAAAAGTGTCATGCTATAGATGAGAGTATGGATTCCTACAGATGAAGTGACTTCAACACGGTCCCACTGCCATGTAGAGTCTTGCTTCTAGTACACTGCAAAAGTGTTTCCATCATTCACTAAGCTTCCTGCTACCTAGCAAGTGCTCTGTTGTGGTCATTGTATATACTATTTAATTAGATATACACAATATTATAAGGTAAGGGAAAAGTATGGACTTTGGAGTCACACAGATCTGTTTTCCTAATCCTCATTTTGCTGAATCCAGGCTCTGTTTGTGTACTGTGAGCAATTCTCATTTTCCTAGTTTTAAAAATTAGAGATAATCATATCAATCTTGTAGGGAGGTTGAGAAGATTAAATAGCATACAGTGTGTCTAAGCATCCAGGATTGTGCTCGGCATGTAGTAAATGCTTAGTGAATTATAGCTTTTTATTTTTCTTTCTGCTTCCTTTCTCCTTCCATCCTGAATTCTTTTGGGTCTAGTGTGTTTCCAATACAGCATTCTTCCCCTCTTAGTAGCTTGTTCTTCATTTCTACTGTGGAGGGTTCTTACCATGGTCTTCTAGTATTGGACCCATCCTTAGTCTAAGTACACTACACTGGACTTTGAGCCACTTGTTGCACATTTGCCCAAGGCTCCTCTTGGTTGTCCAACTCCAGAGTTAATGGACCTCTTACTCAAAAATTACCTGTCAGAGAGTACTGGGCTGGGATTTGGAAGATCCAAATTCTAGACTGGGTGCAACCACTGACTATGACCTGAGGCAAGTTACCAAACCTTCCTGGTCTTCAGTTGTGAAATCAGGATGTGATCACATGACCAAAAATGTTCGTCCTATTCTAAAATGCTAGTATTCTAAAATATTTTAAAACATGTCTAAAAATGGCTGTTCATTTCTTATTTTAGGTATGAATTTAAAATAAATGTTCTGGGGGCACCTAGGTGGCTTAGTCGGTTAAGCATCCGACTTCGGCTCAGGTCATAATCTCACGGTTTGTGGGTTTGAGCCCTGTGTCAGGCTCTGTGCTGACAGCTAGCTCATACCCTGGAGCCTGTTTCGGATTCTGTGTCTCCCTCTCTCTCTGGCCCTCCCCTGTTCATGCTGTCTCTCTCTCAGAAATAAATAAAACATTAAAAAAATACGATAAAATAAGTGTTCTATATTAGTGGGGATTGTTGTACTGGCTTTCATGATGTCTCACTGCCTACAACATTTCTTTTTAAATTTATTCTTTAGCTCTATCATTGTATCTTAAAAACTTAATAGAAGAACTCATGGAAATATATCTTGTCCCTGATATTCCATTTAAGAATAACTACAAAGTGAGGCACCTGGATGGCTCAGTTGGTTAAGCATCTGACTCTTAGTTTCAGCTCAGGTTATGATCTCATGGTTCATGAGTTCAAGCCCTAGGTCAAGATGGAGTCTGCTTGGGATTCTTGAATTCTCCTCTCTCTCTGCCTCTCTCTCTTTCTGCCCTCCCCCTCAGAATACATAAATTAATTTTTAAAAATAGCTACAGAGTATTAGATCATCTCATCTGGGGACAGGATATTTGACATGAATGTCTGTCAGTAGGGTGCAAGTTTAGTAACACCTATCCATATCTGACTTGAAGTATAACCACACTCTGAGTTTGAAACAGACCCCAGAGGAGCTGGGAGCCTGATCAAATGGCAGAATGTGTGTCTTCAACATTGTACTTTTTATTCTATACAAGTGGTGCAATGACAGGTGGTAACTGCTACATGTGACTTCCAGGGCCAAACATGATACACATACAAAGATGGGGGTGAAGATGGGGGCTGGAACATTTCAGGGTGATTATCAGTTACTAATAATTCCCTGGAACCTGAAAACAATGATGCATCCATTAAAAAATACAAATTGGAAAGAGTTCTATCTTGCTGCCTCCATGTGGCTTTGAAAATATTACTGCTCATGGTCAACAATATGGAATTTATATTTTCCCAGTTTTTTTTAGACATGTCTTAGCTCTCTTAAAAAAAAGTACCTTGGAGACTAAAGCATTTAAATTGGGATAAAACTTGAATTTCTCTACTTTCCACTTGCTTAACCAAATATTATAATTCCTTCAAGTACCATTCTTCCCACATTATCCTTAAAGACTTGATTGATCTTACCTACTCAACAATAATCCCTCATAGAACTTCCTGTTTCAAAACTGTGATCTACATCATATTTAACCAGACTATTAGTTTCATTTTCAAGTGAGTGTGTTTATCACTCCAGTACCCATGATTGGACCCTAAAATTTGTTTGCCTGGTAACTCCAGCTTATCTGTTATCTTCTGCCAAATTTTCTTGATACTACAGATCACCTACTAAGACATGTTCTCTGGCACCTCCTGCCAAGTGCCCACTTGGCTGGACTCTCCTATGATGCATGGATGTGACTTACCATAAAGCATCTGTCCACTATTTGGAAGCTAGTCCCTGGGACTATTTATAAATATACAGAGATTCTCCATGATTTTCCTGGAATATTCTGTCTTCCTACTAGATCAGGTGATGCCACAAATACAAAATGGTGACAGTAAATAAAAGGGAGATTCAACCTCTTAGACACATATTGTGAAGACAGTAGGCATTTATAGTTAATCCAGGAATTACTTAAATTATAAGCCCTTATTCCATGTCATCATCTGGGACAGAAATTGCCATTACTGTGTTTTCAAGTAGGTGTGTAACCTTTGAGTAAGAAAAATGAAGATGTAAAATTATTGTGAAAGCGAGTTTAAAGTACTTTGAAAAAAGTTCTATAATGTATTCCCAAAGCTGAAGGACATGTTAAGACTGGTGGTCAGACATTTAAACAGCCCTTTCTTTCTAAGTAGCCTATAAACAAAATCAGTCAGAACAACTTGTCCAGAAAATATATGCCAATTTGTCAAAACACCATAGCTATTTAATTAAAATTGGTTCATGCTTGTTGCTCTGCCCTATGTTCTAAAGTGATTGATTCCATTTTAAACAGCTATGACCTCAAAAGAAGTGCCCTACTGAAGTCAGGTTATTGGAGTTTTGAAATAAAGTCCACCAAAAGTCAAAATGTCTTTTTTTAAACTAGTCAACCTACTTCTGAGAACCATACACAAAACAGAAAACAAGCACATTTTTAGAGGTTACAAAGTGAAATGTTTGTAGAATGCAATTTTCATAATTATTTTTTCAGTGCATTAGGAATTACTTTTCAGGAAATATCACTTTTCTCTAAGTGTTTTTCAAACTAGACCAAAGAGTCCTTTTTAACACTTAACTGAGCAGTTTGTTCAGATTTTTATATGGATATTTAATTACAGTAAAATGATAACTCAATGAAAATGACCTAATTTAATATTATTGATAGCTCATTCTCCTGCTGTTGGTAAACATTTGGCTTCTTGAAAAATCTCATGTTATTTGGCTTTCCTGAAATAATGCTATGATCATTCATTTATTTATTCTTTCATTCAGCAAATACTTATGGTAAAACTGCAATGCACTGAACATGAGCAAGCTGTGGGAATGAAACCATTGAAAAAACATACCTCTTCTCCTTGAGGGGCCCACATGCTAGAGGAAGGATGTAGATACAAAGGATGAAGGTACTAGGTAGGTATATAGATAAATTTCAAGAGAAGTGTTGATAACATGTATCAACAGTGTAAGGACTCACCAAAATGTAATCTTTGAATCTTTTATTTTCACTTTAAAAGCTTCTCTTCTAGAAGACTTCTTTCATCTCCTTGAAGCATATAAAGCTGATACTACATATGTAATATATTTTATATTATGAATCTACTTATATAACTAAATCAAAGGAATACCCACACAGAAGGTGATAAGAGAAGCCTTCTAGAGGATATTAAAGAGAAGTTCAAGGCAAAACCTCTCTATTCTTACCTATAAATTCCTAGAAATTTATCTTCTCATAGCTTCCTCTGCCTCCTGGGCACTTTGTTCAGCTGATGCTATCTCAATGCTAGACGGCATTGATCCAGGTGTAGAACTTGACAGCTTTTAATATTCCCTACACTAATCCCCTAGTGTTCAGTTATATAAAGCATTCAGAAGGGACAGAGAATTAATGGAAACTTAACAACAGATATAACTTAATCAGTCTCCATAATCATTGCCGTTGCTTCATCCCATCAACTCCACCCACCATCCACAGTGGAGAATTTTACTGGCTCCTTAAGTCATCCCCACCTATACCCATCTTTCTGGCTTCATACCTCTCCTCCCTCTCCCCATATCCCTTCCCTACTCTCTTTAGTTCTTTCTTTTCTTCTTATCCCTTTCTTCTTTCATTCTTTCTCTTCCTGTCTAGTTAAAACAGTACAGAACGTTCTCTATCTTATAAAGAGAAAGCCCCTTTATTTTAAAGCTTTATATTTCATAGATTTATATAATATATATATAATATTATATAATATTATATATATTTTATATTTAAAGATTTATCACATCAGCAACTAGATCTAGGATGTCAGGGAAGATAAATTTTAAAAGTGGCAAAGGTAAAATAAAATTCTAAGTAGAAAAAAATCAGAAAACAAAAATGCATAGCATGACTTTGAATTTTGTAAGAAAAATGCAAATGTAAAATAACACAAAATATATTTGAAGAAAATATATCAGATTTATCTCTGTGTAAAAAAAATAAAAATAAAAACACATTCATTATAAAAAAATAAAAGTGGCAAAGGTAGGAATGTTTACTTTTTCACTGAATAATTTTTCGAAGCAGTTTCTTCAAATGTCTTTACTTTTCTACTCATATTTACTCTATTAAATTATGAATTCCCTTGTGATCACAAATGCCCGTGGACTGTGTCATTGAATTTTTATTTCCTTTCCCACTGTTCTGTGTCTCCAGCACCTGATATGACATACAGTAGGAATTAATTTGCAAATGTTTTATTTTGTTTGTCACATTCTTTATCACTAGGTATTTTTCCAACTGTATTGAAGTTTAGCTGACAAAGAAAATTGTAATATATTTAAAGTATAAAACATGATGATTTTAATATATATATGTAGTGAAATGAGCCCCACAATCAAGTTAATCAACATATCCATTACCTCACATAGTTTAATTTTTTAAAATGAGAATGCTTGAACTGTACTCTCTTAGCAAATTGCAAGTATACAAGATAGTATTTTTAACTAGAGTCACCATGTTATATGTTACATCCTCAGAACTTATTCATCTTAAAACTAGAAGTTTGTGCCCTTTTGCCAACCTCTCCCTATTTTCAACACCTGGCAACCACCATTCTACTCTCTGTTTCTATGAGTTTGGCTTTTTATTTGTTTTAATTTGGGTATGGTTGATGTACAATGTTACATTTTCTCTCAGGTACACAACATAGTGATTCAACAACTCTATATGTATATTAGCCTTATCACAAGTGTGGCTGTCATCTGTCACCATACAATGTTGTTATAATATTACTGACTATATTACCTATGCTATATTTTTATTCCTGTGACTTATTTATTCTATAAATGGAAGCCTCTATCTCCCACTCCCCTTCACCAATTTTGCTCATTGCCTGCCCCCTCCTTTCTGACAACCATAAGTTTGCTCTTTGTATTTATAGATCTAATTCTACTTTTTGTTTTTTCCCCTTTGTTGTGTTTCTTAGATTCCACATTCCACATTAAATGAAATAATATGGTATTTGTCTTTATCTCTCTTACTTATTTCACTTAACATAATACCCTCCTGGTCTATTCATGATGTTGCAAATGGCAAGATCTCATCCTTTTTCACAACTGAGTAATATTCTGTATTCACACTACACCTTCTTTATTCATTCATTTATCTATAGACACTTGGGTGTTTCCATATTGTGGCTATTGTATGTAATGCTGAAATAAACACAGAAGTACATATATCTTTTCAAATTAGTATTTTCATTTTCTTTGGATAAATACCTCATGGGGGAATTATTGGATTATATGGTATTTCTGTTTTTAATTTCAATAATCATCAGGGATATGCACATCAAAACCACAGTAAGATATCACATTACACCTGTCAGAATGGCTAGAATCAAGAAGACAAGAAATAACAATTGTTGGTAAAGATGTGGAGAAAACGGAATCCTCATACACTGTTGGTGGGAATGTAAACTGGTACAACTTACTGTGGAAAACAGTATGGAGGTTCCTCAAAAATAAAAATAAATAGAATTCATAAATGTTTTCTGAACTTAGTAGATCAGCACTAAGTTCTTACTGTGATGATTACGATACTACTCTCAGCTGGAGAAAATTTTCTTGTTCATTGTTTTCCTTTCTCAAATTCAAGCTTCTTGCCCTTCTACTCTCTGTTTTGAAGTTTTGTCATACTATACTGTCTACACTGATCTCTGTCTTTCTCTTTATTCTGGGCAAGTGGACTTCTATCACACTTTTTTTCTTTGATTATTCTACAATACATTATATGTTTAACTCTTACATATCTTAAATATATCTTTCCTTCATCTAACAAGGGAAGAATGGGTGGGACATAACTGCAAATTAAATACTCATTAAATGAACTAAAGGAATATAAAAACCAAATGGCAAAATTATAAATATTAAACAGATTTTGAGATAAGATTTACCCAGAGAGAAGTGTTTTTTATAATTTACTTCTCATGTTCTATAGAAGTGTGTGATTTATATGAGCCACGTGTTGTAATTTACTGACATCTGTTTATGCCCTAGTTCTAGGGTCTGTACTAGAACTGCAGAAAGAGGTGATACATCAAATTGTTTACACAATAAATTTAGAAAATCCTATTTAATAAACATTCATAAAAATAAATATTTATATTTTCACTGAAAATTTCCAGAATTAACCTACTAACTTTGTTAAGATAAAATCTTTATAGAAGTACTGTCAAATTCTAAGGGTTTCTTTTTTTCTTTTCTTCTTACCAAACATTAAAATACCTTTTGATAATTTAAGTTGAATTTTTCTACTATTAGAAAAGTCTAGTGTCAATTGCTTTTAAAATCACTTAAAAAAGTCCAATGAGAGAAAATCATTTAGTGGAATTATTCCCTCCATTTCCACTAATTTTGCTACTTTTCTATGTTTCTTTTGTCTGAAATATGTGAATCTAGAATGAAGTAGATCACAGTTTAGTTGGTTATGGACTTGTAGGATATTGTACTATATGTCTGTAATGCCTTGAATACATTTACCTTCTGAGGCTCTGTTTATTTTACCATATGCACTAGTTCCTGAAACTTCAACATGATGCTCCCAAAGCGGGGCAGAGTTTGCATGAGAGTCAGTGCTGAAATGTCACTTCTTTATCCTCATCAAGAGTTATTACCCTGGGCATACTGTGCTAGGGAAACTCCAGGGACACGGAGTTATAAGCTATGGTTCCTGCTCCAAAGAGCAGGAAAAAAGTAAAATGGTGATTTGCTGTCCAAGTGAAAAGTGCTGCAGGAGTTCCAAGGAGGGAGCAGTCACATGGTTTTCACGAGGGGGAGTTGGAATGGTCCTCAGTGGTAGTGTCTAGATGACCAGAGCAGGAGGAGAAACATCTGGGGAGCCAAAGAAGCTTACAGACACCCTGAAATAAGTATGCTGTGGTCGAGGGCCAAACAGCAAGCCCTTTGGTCTGTGGTAGATCTACAGCATAGGACGGTCTGGCCTAGAGCTACAGAATCACATACATGTGAGAAAACACAGCAAGGCCAGATGGTGAAGGGCACTGAGAACATGCTCTCGGAGTCCTGACTGAGGTATCTCTGCCTGAGAAGAGGCAAATACAACGTGGCATTTCAGATCGGAAGTTTATGAGCCTGAGCTGCACAGAGTGTGTGGGACAAGGGGGCATCTGGAAGCAGAAGTTTGCATAGGGGATTATTTTACAATAGTATGGAGGAGACTTGGGACTGAACAGAAGTAGAGAAATGAGAAGAAAGGCTTAGGTCACAAAAGACAGCAAAAGAAAAATCAACAGGGCTTGTTCACGGACTCAGTATTGGGAGAGAAAAGGAGTTAAGGGCCCTAACCCTTGGGCCTCTTTCTGGACTTTCCTTCATACTAGACATCAAATAATTTAGCTTTTGAGGCCCAGAATCCCCCTGCTTTTCTGTGGAACTGCCTTGCCCCCAGTCTTTTCACTGATGGGTGCGGGACAATCCAATCCTTACAATCATTTTCCCAGGAATCCAGAATTAGGCCTGACAACTAGAGAGTCGTCTCCCTTTGAGATGCTGGCTGTGGCCATTTCCTTCCATGTGAACTGGGAAGCTGAGATAGTTTCTTTGCAGTAAGAAAAGAGAAGGAAACAGAAGGCGGGGGAGGATGAGAGATGAAGAATAAAAGCTAGGTCTGGGCTCCCTGGTGCACTTTGGTCTCTGCTTTCATGTGTCCCTAAAATGTAACTGCATCCCTCCTCTTTAATTCTGTGTAACATCCTTACAATACAGTATTACATTCCCCCCCCCGCCCCCCCTGTGATTAAGCTAGCTTGGCAGGGTTATTGTTACTTGTGACCAAAATCATCCAAACTGATAGATTCCTCAGCACAAACTATACATTGTCAGTCCAGTGGTGCTCTGGCTACTCTCTGAACACTTCAGCACTTTACTGACCACATTTTCATGCCATTTCCTTCATCTAGAATGCTTTCCCCTTCCCAATCCTGCTGACTCTACATATATAAATTTTTATTATCCTTCCTTTCTTCCATCTCTCCTTATTAAGTACTTTTTGAGTGATTCCATAATATCTGTAAATTGTAATGTTACATTTCCCCACTTCAAGTCCCTGATCTTAGTGACCTTATTGGAAGAATAATTAAAAGATATAAAGAGGGTAGAAGGTGATTGATAATAGTACAAAAATCAGGAAATTTATGCTTCCACGTATACAAATTTAAACAAATCCAAAGGTGAGCGGTCTATTCAGTTACTAATACTTTTGACTCTAAAATGGGTTCAAAGAGGTAGGCCATTTGGCAAAAGCAGATATTTTACATAAGGAAATATATCCTTTAGGAGTGTCAGATGAAAGAAGATAAAAACAGCCTCTGAGGGGCACCTGGGTGGCTCAGTCAGCTAAGCAACCAACTTTTGATTTCAGCTTAGGTCATGATCTCCTGGCTCCTGGGACCAGCCCCATGTTGGGCTCTGTACTGACAGTGTGGAGCCTGCTTGGGATTCTCTCTCCCTCTCTCTCTGCCCCTCCCCCACTTATGTGTACTCTCTCTCTCAAAAGAAATAAACATTAAAAAAAAAAAAAAACCAGCCTCTGAACAAGTAATGCATAATACACTGTTTAGTGCTATGAATTTGATTTTATAAATATCCAGAGGAGGTCTTACAGCAAGTAAAAGACAGATATGGAGCCCACCAATGTTTTCTTATTTTCTCCACTATGCTAAACTATCCCACAGGAAATGAAAAAGAAATACATCAATTTTTAGATGAGATGAGCATTCAATTTTACATCATTTTTAAAATTGATAACATATTTTAAACGGTTATTCATTAAAATAGAAATATATTCCAGGAACCATCTTGAACCTAACGCCTGAGCTATATTATGTAGCAACAACAACAACAAACCATTATTCTCTTTTAAGACACTACAGAATATCACTCATAAAGGGTTCTCTTTGCCTCTAAAATAAGAAAACCAATCTGCGATCTTGTGAAATCTCACATAAATCTGGCACACAATGGCATTTACCTTCCCTTCAGCAATTGTGGTCTGTGTTCTGGTAACTTACAATGTCTCAGGAGGGAAAATCCAAAATTGTCTTATAAAATCAGTATGAGGATGTGTGGCAAGTGGAAGGACATTTAATGAGCAAAATAAAGTGCCAAGAAATAGTTAATGTTTCTTTCGGCCTCATTCAAAGGAACATTCCTAAGACCCCAAAGCACTCACAGCAGAAGATTACATGAGTAGCACTGGTTAGCGCAATGCTATTATACAAACAATCTGTTGCTGAGCAGGGCAGAAATATTGTTTCCATGAAAATGGAATGATCTCTAGTGAGTACTGAAAGAAAGTGATAATTTCCATAACCAGAAAAAGCATTTTTACATCATTCCATTTCAACCGCTTATAAAACCCTGAGTTGCTTTGGCAATTGCTTATCCCTGCTTTGCTTGCTTTATATCATCCTCATCTCTGCAGCTTTTCATTTACTAAATGACAGGGTTTTTTGTTGTTGCTTTGCCTTATTTTTTTCCCTGAAGCCTTGGCAGAAAACACCACGATGCTGTATGGTTTCTCAGGGTCCACCTTGGAATGTTCGTACAATGAATTTTTGGTGCTACTTTCACAAAAGCCCAGTTAGCTTATCCTCCCAATAAAACTGCTACAGCTATGATCAGAAAAGCCCCTGTTAATAGCAACTGTAAACGATGTACATCTCTACCTTTATGGAGCCTTTCACTCTACATACAGTGTTTGTTATATTGAGAACAAAGCACAGAGCATTTCAGTGAGAGAAGGGAAATACAAGGACACTTACCTGCATTACAATAAGGAGGTCAAAGACCAAGATGAAAGAAGCCAGGAATGCTCTGGAAACTTCATCACTGGGCAAAAATCCCCGATTCAGCTTGTCCCAGCTGATCCAGTCAGTGGTAATGACAAGTACAACCACAGAAGTGAGAGTAAAGAGAACCGTCCTGCAAGGAACAAGACGCTCATTAAAACCATAGACAGTGAAGAGTTTGTGTAATCTGAGCTTTATCAAATGTCTACCTTTTGCCAAGTACCCTTTGCCAAGGCATAGTCACCAAAGTGAAGATGAACAAAGAAGTAAATTAAGTGCTTTCTTCCAAAAGCAATTAGCAAAAGGTATGATAGCATCTATCCCAAGATTTTCCCTTAAGAACATTAAGGTAATGATTATAGAACAAATAATTAACAACAAAAACATTACAAATGGCCTTGGGTAGTGCAATATGGGTCCCAAAGAGAACACTGATGTGTAGCTCTCATTACATGTACATCATTTACTGACAGTAGTAGACACACATATGTAAGAGCAGAAGGCAGATGATGAACGGGTGAAGAAGCCTTTGGATTCTATTACGTGCTGCAAAACAGAGGGATAGACCAATCCCGTCATCATCCACAGAGCATGAGGAGCTCCATTGAAGAACTACCTCTACACACCAGTGGTGTAGCCACTTCTCCTCACCAGACTTGTGTCATAGATGGCTTGTGGACTAGTGACCTGTATAGGTCACACCGTGTTTGATTATTCATTCCTTGTTATAAGATACTAGGGCCTGGGCTTATCTCTTATTCTGTGGCCCCTGTGAAATCTTACATAATTGTATCAGATAGAATTCAATGAATTTTTGTTGAAGTTGTAACAATTAAGCTTTTTATAAAAATCAAGAGTACCTAAGTTAGTTTTTAATATTGACATCAAAGTAAATCTGAAATGTGGGCAGCAAAAATTTAATCTGCCAGAGAATTGACCATTATGTAGTTAAGCCTCTGCTTTCAGAGCTGTATTAGTATCTGGATGTTGTTTTGAATTGTATAAAGGACTCTACAGCCACACCACCCTATACACACCTGAGCTCGTCTGAATTGTAAACATGAAAATTGAGGAAAAAAGCAATTACTTTGAAAATACACGGAGGTGAAATAATACCCTAGAGGACTACATATCCATTTTGACCATTAACAAACTTGTTTTTGCCCTCTGATGTCTGATAATGATGATACAAAAGAACCACATAGAAATATAGACCATCCTAAAATTCTCTTTTCAACTGAACAAAGCACAGATTTCTAAACCTAAATACTGGGTTTGCTTTTTATAACTTATTTCTAACAAGTTATACTTTGATATAATGAATGTAACAAGCCCCTCCTTAGATTTCCCACTTTGTATGGATAGAAAAGATATATTTAAAACATTTTTGAAAAATAAATATATCTAATAAATTTAACTAATTTATTTAAAGTCATTGACTTATGACTTCTAAAATATAAATTACAGAGACCCTACTACCATGTAGAATACCTTTGGTCATTTGCAGAAATTCAAATGATTAAGCATGGGAGGAATTCTAAATAACTATTACAATTCAATAGAAATGAAATAGCAAATATTACACAAACATAAGAATAATGGGATTTTAAACAAATTTTTCTCCAAATTAAGTCTGTTTGTGTTTTTTTTCTTAATTGTTTTGTTTTTTTCTCTTAAGCAAGTAAGAAGTTTATATATTTAATGCAATAAATCCCTGGATGGCATATTAGCCCAACAATATCACTCAGAACAAAGTTCCTTTTATCTTCGTTCTCCTCCGTCCTTAATAGGACTTTCACCCTTATCACAGTGAGATGGCTTCTCTATCACCAGACATTTCATCCATGGTCAGGCATTAAGACAGGAGAATGATATGGTTTTTCATATATGGCCTTATTATGTTGAGATATGTTCCCTCTAAGTCTGCTTTGTTGATAGTTTTTATCATGAATGGATGTTGCACTTTGTCTAATTCTTTTTTTCTGCACCTATTAAAATGATAATATGATTATCCTTTATCTTATTGACTTGATATAGCATGTTGATTGATTTAATTTAAACCACTCTTGCATCCCAGGAATAAATTCCACTTGATCATGGTGAATGATTTTGTTTATTGTCAGGTTGGTTTCCATATAACACCCAATGTTCATGGTGAATGATTTTTTAAATATATTGTTGGTTTTCATTTGCTGAATTTTGGATCTATGTTCCTCAGAGATATTGGGCTACAAATTTTTGTTGTTGTTGTTGTTTTTGTAGTGTCTTTATCTGGTTTTGTCATCAGGGTAATGTTGGCCTCATAAAATGAATTTGCAAGCTTTGCTTCTATTTTCTGGAATAGTTTGAGAAGAACAGGCACTAACTCTTATTTAAATGTGGTAGAAGTCACCTATGAAGTTGTTTTTTGGGAGATTTTTATGTTACTGTTTTAATTTCATTGCTGGTGATTAGTATGTTCAAATTGTCTATTTCTTCCTGGTTCAGTTTTGGAAAATTATATATTTCCAGGAATTTAACTGTTTCTTGTAGGTTGTCTAATTTGTTGGCATGTTAATTTTCATAATATAATCTTATAATCCTTTCTCTTTCTGTGGTATTGGTTCTAATTTCATCGCTTTCATTTTTAAATTATATTTGAGTCCTCCATCTGTCTCTCTCTCTCTTTTTTTTAAGAGTCTGGCTAAAGGTTTATCAATTTTGTTGATCTTTAAAAAAAAAGTAGGTCCTGGCCTCACTGATATGTTCTATTGTTTTTGTTTTGTTTTGTTTTAGTTTCAGTTTTGTTTATTTCTGTCTAGTACTTATTATGTCCTTCCTTCTACTGATTTTGCATTTTGTTTGTTCCTCCTTCTCTAGCATCTTTAAGTTTTAGGTTAGGCCATTTATTTGAGATTTTATTGCTTCTTGAGTTAGGCCTCTATTGCTATAAACTTCCCTCTTAGAATCCCTTTGGCTGCATTCCAAAGATTTGGACCACTGTGTTTTAATTTTCGTCTCCATGTATTTTTTGATTTCCCTTTTGATTTCTTGGTTGACCCATTCATTGTTTAGTAGTATGTTATGTAACTTCCATGTGTTTGTGCTCTATCTAGGGTGTGTGTGTGTGTGTGTGTGTGTGTGTGTGTGTCTGTGTCTGTGTGTGTGTGTCTGTGTGTGTGTGTGTGTCTAATTTCTAGTTTCATAGCATTATGGTCAGAAAAGATGAATGATATGACTTTGATATTTCTGAATTTGGATTTGTGGCCTAACATGTAATCTATTCTGGAGAATTATGAGTCTGCACATGAAAATAATATGCATTCTCCTATTTTAGAGTGGAATGTTCTGACTATGTCTGTTAAATCCATTTAGTTCAAAGTATCATTTAAGGCCACTGTTTCCTTATTGATCTTCTGTTTGGATGATCTATCCATTGATGTAAATGGATGTTAAATTCTCCTAGTATTTTTGTATTACTATTGAATAGTCCCTTTTTGTTTGTTATTAAATATCTTATGTATTTGGGTTATTCCATGGTGGGTACATAAATATTTACAATTGGTTTATCTTTTTGTTGCATTGTTCCCATTATTATTATAAAGTGTCCTTTTTTGTCTCCTGTTACAGTCTTTGTTTTAGTCTATTTTGTCCCATATAAGTATTGCTACCCTGGCTTTCTTTTCACTTTCATTTGCATGATAAATCCTTCATTTTCAATGAAAATTTCAAATGAAAATTTCAAATGAAAATGAAAAAATCATTTTCAATCTGCAATGAGGTTTGAAACGAGTCTCTTGTAGGAAGCTTATAGATAGGTCTTGCTTTTTTATCTATTCCATCACTCTATGTCTTCTGTTTAAAATAGGCCATTTGCATTTAAAGTAATTATTGATAGGTATGTACTTACTGCCATTTTGTTACCTGTTTTATGGTTGTTTTTATAGTTCTTCTTGCTCCTTCTTCCTCTTGTTCTCTCACAGTTTGCCAGCTTTCTCTGGTGACAGACTTAGATTACTTTCTCTTCATTTTTTTACATATCTATTACTGGTGTTTTATCTGTGGTTACCATTAAGTTTGTATATAGCTTCTTATGTATATAGCAGTCAATATTAAGTTGATGGTCACCTAAGTTTCACTCATTCTTTACTCCTCTCCCCTCCATGTTTTACATATATGGTGTCATATTTTATATCTTTTTATTTTGTGGATTCTTTGACCAATTTTTAAAGATATACTTAATTTTAATGCTTTTGTACTTCCAACTTTTCTTAATCCTACTTGTGGTCTTTCTTTTTGACTTTCTGAGTCCCTTTAGTATTTTTGTAGAACAAGTATAATACCCATGCATTCCTTTATTTTTGTTTATCTGGAAAATTCTTTATCTCTCTTTCTACTCTGAATGATAGCCTTGGTAGATAGACTATTTTTCATTGCAAGTTTTCCTCTTTCAACACTTTGAATACATCATGTCACTCCTTTCTGTCCTGAAAAGTTTCTGCTGAAAAATCTGCTGATAGCCTTATGGGGTTTCCTTTGTAGGTAACTATTTTTTCCTTTCTCCTGTTGTTTTAAAAATTCTCTCTTTATCACTACTTTTTGCCATTCTAATTACTATTTATCTTGGTATAGACGTCCTTGGGTTGATTCTTTTGGGAACTCTCTGTCCCTCCTAGTTTTAGATATGCTTTCTTCCCCAAGTTCAGGAAATTTTCAGCTATTATTTCATCAAATAAATTTTCTTCTCCTTTTTCTCTTTTTCTGGGTTCTTTATAATGCAACTGTTAATATGCTTTAAGGTGTCATTGAGTTCCATTAGTCTATTTTCATTTTTCATTATTACTTTGTGTCTCTCCTGTTCAGCTTGATTGCTTTTCATTATTCTGTCCTCCAGATCATTATTCTGATCCATTCTTCTGTTTTCTCTAGCCTACTATTTAATCTATGTAGTGTATTTTTTATTTCAGTTACTGAATCCTTTGCCTTTGGTTCTTTTTGATGTTTTCTATATCTTTGTTGAGGATCTCAATGAAGTCCTCCATTCTTTTCTCAAATGCAGTAAGTATCTTTATAATCATTAAATTCTCTATCAAGCATATTATTTATCTATGTTTTGTTTAGCTTTCTTGCTGTGATTTTTGTCCCATTCTTTCATTTGAGACATATTCCTCTGTCTCTTCATTTTGTCTAACTTTCTGTCTCTGTTTCTATGTGTTAGGACAGTCAGCTACATCTCCTGCTCTTGAACAGAGTGGCCTTATGACGAAGAGGTCCTGTAGTACAGGGTCCCTGTTCACCAGAACCTAGCGCTTCAGGTAGTATCCTCTGTGTTTTACGAGCCCTACTATTTTGGCTGAGCCATGTCTGTCTTCAGTCCATTAATCTGCAATGGCTCTCTTTGCCTACTGTGGGCAGAATTTGGTCCCTGTGGCCCGTCTGGGGCTGCCTTAAGTTGAGTCAGACTAAGTATTTTCCAGAGGTTCTGTAGCACTGAAATACAGAGTGCTTTCCCTCTGTTATTCCTTGAGAAACTTTCATTGGTAGCAGGGCCTGCAGTCAGATGTCTGCCCCCTGCCCACTGTTGGGGCAGCAGTTGAACTGGTATATGTGGTTATCTTCCTCTCTCCTTGGGTCAGGAGTCACATTGGAGTGGTTCTGGCCACTGATGGGCCTGTTTGCACACTGCCAGGCTTGTGGCACTGGTTTGCATTGGCTGTGGCCAAGGGCATATTGGAGGGAGTGTGGCATGTGGTGCCAGCAAGGTCCAAGTTCATCCGCTGAGGGAGAGGATCTGCAGCCACCAGGGAAAAACTCCTGCCAGGCCAGCTGGGTTGGAGGGGGTAGATCCACAGATGTGTGCATGGGTCCTGTGCACTGTTAGCAGTCTAGGTGGAGAGTGTTGCTTGGCACTGATTCTCAAAGATGTCCTTGTATCTAGGCTGCGGGCCCAGGAAGGAAATGCTATCCACCAGTTCTTCTGTTCTTAAAGAGGTTTCCCAAAGATCTCTGTCCCTCCAGAACATGCTGGATAGACTTTATCACGCTATGAATTCATTTAGAACACCAGTTTAAAAGAGCCATGACTCAGTTAAGTTATACAAAAACAGTCACTTTTACGTGAAACTGCTACAAAGGAAACAGCAATGGTAGCAAATTGCTATTAGAGTTATGTGCCACTTATAATGTGCCAAGCATTGGTATAAGCACTTTACACAAATTAACTTATGTAACTTATATAATCCTTACAAGCCTATTATCACCACCCCCAATTTAAGTGCAGAAACTGCAAGTTCAAATAACTTGACCTGAGTTACAGACTTGAAAAGTTACTTCAAATATAAGAGATGAGTCATATGAGATGATTCACATCCAGGCTGTCTTACAACAGTCTGTGTCATAACCACTGTACAGACTGCCTCTCATAGGAAGCTCTTGAATATTGTCCTCCTGTAACTGTGTAGCTAGGATATCATTTATTTTCCTTTTTTTAAAATTACAAATATAATACTGGAAATTTATCATCCAGAAATACTTAACATTGAAAAGTAAAACTGACAGACACTGACAAGACCTGGTAGGCAACAGTTAAAAGCAGTATTTTCATGGCAATAAAAATGGAACCTCATAAATGCTGGCCACAAATGCAACGTTCTTGGGTTTTATTTAACCAATATGATTGAAAAGATGTTTACTCTGGACCATGATTCTTGGGGAGTTCCAGCTTCTCTTGTAAGTACCATCCAATTAACCAATTATTTGGATTATTTCCTTTCGGGCTATAGCCAATGCCAGCAGGACACACTGGCTCATCAATTTCACTGTCTCTGGGTTCTGGCCAATGGTCAAATGGAAAAAAAAAACAACTCATAAATAATTATCAGCTTCAGTGGTTAGTCTCAATTTCATGTTTCAGATTTCTAGTTTGTTTAGCTTTCCTGAATTATTGCTAATTCCTCTTAGATTAATAAGAGTTAGAAGGTGAGACAGAGAAGGGTTAACAGAGCTTTTTTTTTTCCTTAAGTTTTTACTTAAATTTTAGTTAGTTAACATATCATGTAATATTGCTTTCAGGACTAGAATTTAGTGATTCATTATTTACATATAACACCCAGTGCTCAACACAAGTGCCCTCCTAATACCCATCACCCATTTAGCCCCATAACAAAGCTTTTCTAATCCAGCCATTCCCAACCTCTGGGTGGGCTCGGGGGAACCACAGAGTTGTCCATAAGGACATTTGTATAAGCGTACATTTGTATGTGCACTAAGAGTCATTGATAAAGTGCACAAACAAAATGTTTCCAGAGAGGTTAGAGGACTTGCTCATGTCAAACAGACTGCCAGTGACAGAACTATAATGAGAATCTATTGATTCTGAGCACTCCTCTTAGAGCAAACCATTAGAGCAAACCACTTTCTCTCTTCAGCTGAAAATCTTCAGATATCCTCAAAAATGTAATATCATCTTGATATCATCTGGAAATTTACTCATTTTACATCCTACTCAAATATCTTTTATATTTGGTGATCAGAGACAGAGTAGACCATGTAAGTAAATCCACTTAATCCTCAAATGTGGTTTAATTCATAGTCCTAACCACTTCTTCACCATGACTTCTGGATTTTTTAAAATGCTGGCCTATTTTAAGTAACTAAATTAGTTAATATTGTTGTCCTTCTTTCATTTATAACCATTTTAAGATATACTTATTGCATAGTCAAATAGCCTGAAACCAAGCATTAAATACAGAGAAGCATTTACATTAGGTCCTAAGGTCTAATACACTTAGGGTTAACTATCATACAATTTCATCTTAATAAAACTAGGTAACAGGGATGTACAGAATCTCCTAATACAGGTTGAGCCAAACAGGGGTGCCTGGGTGGCTCAGTCAGTTAAACATCCATCTTTGGCTCAAGGTCATGATCTTGCAGTTCGTGAGTTTGAGCTCCATGTCAGGCCCTGTGCTGACAGCTCAGAGCCTGAAGCCTGCTTTGGATTCTGTGTGTGTCTCTCTCTGTGCCCCTCCCCTGCTTGCACTCTTTCTCTTTCTCTCAAAAATAGATAAACATTTTTTAAAAATTTAAAAAACAAGTTGAGCCAAACAAACTTGCCAAAATTTGGCCATGCATTATTCATGTGCTTCAACATGCTAACTGTGCTTTAATGTGTTTTAATATTAGTTATTACTCATGTTCTAAAATGTCTATAATCTTTTATTCCAATCATGAATATCATATTCTTTTCTGATCATGCTACCCAATTATTGTAATATCTAAAAGGTAATAAAAATCACTTTTATTTCTTTTTATACAATGTTGAAACTCAACCAAAACAAGTCAGATCATGTTTCATAATTACTCATAGCAAAATAAAAATCTAAGAATCCTATTAAAAATTAAGGTTTAAGGTTACCACTACAATAAAAGAATGCTTGGCTCAAGATAGCAAATTTAATTTTACAATTAAGATATGATATTTCAGACTGCTAAGTATATGAAATGAAATATCTCATGACATGTGATTTAAAATGGTTTAATATCATAATTTCTAGCCATGTTGTTTTGAGAGAAGAAATACAAGCAGGCATTAGCAGAGAAACTGAAAAACTGAGAGCCAATTCAAACATCCAGTTCCCCTCTGAACACTAAGTACCAGCACAAAGAAGTCACAGATGGCCATGAGAGAATGCCAACCCCTTTCATTTTGCTTGTTTTAATTATCAAGGTTGTCATTTCCACTCTGAGAAAAACAGTCACTACTTGGGTCCTCAAGCCAGTTTCCATCCTGAAATATGTGAGTTTACTCAGCACTGTAGCCTAGTGATGAAGTCAAGGTTTCTATTTAGGAAGTTGGTAAGGAAATGGTTTAGGGTCCTTCTGCTCTCCTACTGAGATCAGAAAGCAGCAAGGAAATACAAAGGTAATGTTTGCTAAGTGACCTAGTGAAAGAGCACAGATTTTCCATATGGCTTTTATTAAGAAAATGTCACTGCCAGTTCTTGGCCAAACTGAACAAATTTGTTAAGATGGGATCCCTGAGAAAGGAGATGCAGTTATTAACTTGTGTGTGGCTTCACTGGGATCTAGAGTCTGCAAATGAAATTATTGGCTGTACAGTTGTCCATTAAACTATATGTTTAAGTGGTGTTATTTATCTACATATCTCTCTATTAGTCCATGAAGAGAAGTGCCATAACCACACAGGAGCTCAAAAAGCACTGAGAAACTGAAATGAGCAAACAGTCTGGTAACTCTTGTTTCTGAGAGGTCTGAAAAAGATGCCTCTGGGTTGGGGCATTTGGCCATGCATATTGTAATTTGTGTGAGAAGCTTCCTGACATTCTAATCATATCAACAATGTCCCTTGGAGTTCTTCAGTGTCCAACCTACAGCTTATGTGGGTTTCTAAGCATCAGTGATCTTAATGTAAGAGGTGGCAAGTGAAATGACTGTATTTTTTTTTTTAGGGGCTTGAATTCTTCTACTTATGTCTGAGTGATGTTGGTTTACCTAGAGGTACTTGAAAGTAGATTATTGGTATAAAGTGTAGTATATACCAATATATGTATATACATATATATATATGTATATATACATACACACACACCGATATATATATATAATATATATATATATATATATATATATACACACACACACTGATATATATATATATAAAGCATATATATATATACTGTTATAAAGTATAGTATATACTGATATATATATATAATATATATACTGATATAAAGTAAAGTATATAAAGCCAATGCAATAAGAAAATTACAATGCAATTACAATGCAATTAGAAATTTATGTTTCATAAACATAATGAGCATGTGATCCTGTATGTCTTTCAGCAAACTCACCAGCCCCATTTTTCTTCCTAGTGAATTACCTTACACATATGAAATAATTCACCTATTTAACAGAGGAAAACATATGAGACATACTTTATTATTTCCCTGGGTATAAAATATTACAAGTTCAGTAATGAAAGTGATAATAAAGACAGCATTATAGATATATACCCATCAACTATAGGTAATGCTAGCAAGAACTATACCCACTATTGTTTAATGAAGATAAAATGATAACTATGATATTACAAGCATAGTTTCAACTTTTACAAATGCAAAGGAGAAATTTTTAACCAAACATATGAAGTAGTATATTTTCCTGCTGTGAAATTTGCTTTTAAAAAAACAAGAAAGACTAGGGTCTTGTCAAGTGGGAGTGAGGAGGATTAAAGTACGCTTTATTTGATTTTAAAACTAGGATGGATTTACATACTAGGTCAAAAAATATAAATGTCTGAATAAAATTTTGTGACTTTCTTGAAGCCAAGATGTTTACATAAGTCAAAACCAAGGCCAAGAATATATTTTGAGTATCATCTCAAACATCATTTGAAAAGGATGTACCATCAGAAGACCCTCCATTGGGAAGAATATGTTTAGAAGTCTCCATAAGTACCCCTGGAAGAAAGAATCTTTTCAATAACCTTGGGCACGTGGTATAATGGCTACGAAAGTAGATATTATGAACATAAAATACTTTTCTCTTAAAAGAAGATGAAAATAGACAACAGGTAGAGAAAAATTCCCTAGACTTGTACAAGAATACTTAAAGGAAGTAATATCATCACAATGGAAGATCAAAACATTAGCATTAGACTTCATAGGAAACATACTTCATTCATGAATTCTAAGGGAAGGGATTTTAAAAAATTATCTAAAGCTTTGTTACTGCAGATATATAGGTAGTTTCTCTTGGGAACTTGTGAAGAATCTATGATTTATTTAAAAATAATTCAGGAAAAAGGAGAAGAAATACACTGCTTCACTCAAAAACAAGAGAGGAGCATGCTGGCATTAATGATCAGAGGACCGATTCATAAGTTTAATTTAATTAACAATTAATTGCTGGTATTACAAACCAGATCATCAACCTTGTCTGGTCAACCCAGTGAAGAATTCTGAAGCTATATAAGAAGTGTAGTTCCATCAAGAATTTAGAAAGTACCTTGATAGAAAATGCTACTTGGGGTAATGTACAAGATTGAAAAACAGTTACTGTGTTTTGAATGAGAAAGTTATATTGTAATGCATGCAAAAGCAGAGAACTCAAGAAACATTTGTTGAGTATTTATTGTGCCAAAGGCACAGAGCTAAGCTGAAGGGACACAGGAATGATCTCTGCCCTTAAGGAGTTTGTTGCCAGTTGAAGGATGCTAATATATATACAAAACAATCATATCCAAAGTTAAGTAAGAACCATGATACTATGGAAGTTTGCAGGAATGTCCCATTTTTTATTCAAGTATGCAGAGTAGCTAGGAGGTTTAAAGAAATCAAGCCTAAAATATGAATATATTTCTACAGTGGAAATAATATTGTAGGCAAAAAACAAATTTGAAGGCAATATGGAAATGGCAGTAGGTGGGTACTGAAACATGGAGGAAAAGTGGCAGATGTTGACACAGTTTCTAGACTGTGTGACTAAAAGGACTGTGATGCCATTAACTGAAGTGAGAAATATGAAAGAAAAAAGAAATGAAATATTTTGAATTCTGTTTTAAATTGAAAAAGATAATAGGAATACCAAGACCAGAATCTTAAACATAACCTATTTTTATGGTGTATCCAGAGAAGGATGGAGACTGGTAAGGCCAGAGATAGATGAAGTGATATAGAAAGAGATCCAGAAGAAAACAATATTATAGAGGCCAGAGAGAAAGACAATCTCATAATGAATTGATGGACAAAAATTCCAAATGCTACAGAGAAGTTTTATGTGATAAAGATTAAAGATGGACTATTATTAAAGATACATCTTTCTTCAACACAAGAGTCCTTTGAGAACAACAAACTTGCACATAAACATAGTCTTAGGGATTTTTCTCTGTAAACTCAGATACAGGTCTAATATGTATTCTACTCCCAGGATCTCTATTAGTAAAGGAAGAGAAAATTGAGGGAATTATTTGTCTAATTTGGTTTAAAACCACTTGGTGGCAATTAGCTAAGTAATTGGCAGTTTTATTAAAGTTTACTCAAACATCTCAGGCAAAGGTATTTAATGCTTCAATTTTCTGGTATGTTTTATGAACAGAAAACAGCCACTTTAAGTCATTTTGTTTTGTAAACATGTATTTCTCAGTAAAAGATTTTGACTTTGACTTGATCATTTCCTTATTAAGGGAAAGCAGCTAGCATGTATATTTTGAGGAATTACTATGTATCATACTTAGAATATTCTAAGACAAATATATCTACTCTTGAGTACCTTATAATATAAGGAGGGAAATAACCTATTATGTAATTAGAGAGAAAAGACTATCATATACCAAAATATAATCAGGAATAAAGGAAAGTGTTAAGGTGACAATGGAATTACTTCTTACCTTGGACGAAGAGGAAAAAAAAAAGATCATCTTAGCTAGAGGAATAAAATTGCTAGGAAACATAATATTGTATCATGAGGCAATGTATAAATCAGACTACATAAAGCAAAAGATGGGGAATACTGACTATGTAGTAAACGCAATAAGGCTGGTTGTTTATAGGTGAGCCCATATTGCTAGTGGCCTTAAGGTTTGATTTGATGCTATAGAAAAGAGATGCTCTTGGGGCACCTGGGTGGCTCAGTCAGTTAGGCACCCAGCTTCGGCTCAGGTCATGATCTCGTGGTTTGTGGGTTCGAGCCCCGTGTTGGGCTCTGTGCTGACAGCTAGCTCAGAGCCTGGAGCCTGTTTCAGATTCTGTGTCTCCCTCTTTCTCTAACTCTCCTCTGCTCACTCACTCTCTCTCTCTTAGAAATAAATAAAACATCAACAAAAATTAAAAAGAAAGAAAAGAGAAGCTATTGACTGCTTTTTTTTAAAGTTTATTTATTTATTTTGAGAGAGAGAGAGATAAGCTGGGGAGGGGTAGAGAGAGATGGCGGGGGGGACAGAGAATCCCAAGCAGACTCTGTGCCATCAGTGCAGAGCCCAATTGGGGGCTTGATCCCAAAATTGTAAGATCATGACCTGAACCGAAGTCAGACACTTAACTGATTGAGCCACCCAGACACCTGAGATGGTACTGATTATTTTTAAAGTAGCATAATATCCTTTACAGACATTGTTTTGCAGGATGGCTTCAGTCTTGGAAGGGTGTGAAAACTCAGATTGAGAAGGAGGAGAAAGTATATTATTGCAGTAAAGCATGGATGATATGGCTATAACTAACTTACCACTATACAGAAAAAAACATATAAAATATATTTGAAAGTAAAGTCAGTAGAGCTTATGATAAACGTGGATGACAATTATGGAAAGAGGAAGTTGGAAAGAAAGTTGGTTTGAGAACAGAAGTCGATGAAACAGATATTCAGATAGCTTCAGAAGTTTGCATTTGTTTGTCCCGGACCTCTAGGTTCTTGCAGTGGGCAAAATTCTAAGATGGCTGCCAATGTTCTTTGTTGTGTAGAATCTCCTCCCCTTGAGAATGGGCTGAATCTATGAATGTGTTAAGGTATCTCTCTTGTGATTATGTTAGCTTTTATTTCAAGGAAAATTTTTGAATATTTAATTAAGATTACCAATTAGCTGACTTTGGGTTAATCAAAAGGGAGATTACGTGTGTGGACATAAACTAATCAAAGAAGCTCTTTAGAAGCAGAGAGTTTTCTTTGGCTGGGAGCAGTAGAAATGGAGAGATTTGAAGCATGAGAGGGAGTTCTCTGTTGCTGAGATGGATGGGATTATGGGACAAGAATATGAGGGGCCTTTAGAAGCTAAGAGCAGTTGTGGCAGATAAAGGAAACCTCAGTCCTTAGCTAAAAGGAACTGAATTCTGTCAACAACAGAATGAGTTTGGGAAAGGGCCTCATGCTCCAAATGATAATGCAGCCAGACAACTTGATTTAAGCCTGAGCAGAGAAGCCGGCCATATCTTGCCAGATGTCTGACCTATAGAATTATAAGGTAATAAATGGGTGGTAGACACTAAATTTTTGGTAACTTGTTAGACAGCAACAGAAAACTAACACAGGTCTAGAAACCAAGAATTCTTAGGTTCCTAAAATAATTGCTTATTGGAAATATTTCCAAGAAAGATATTAAGAAGAAATGTTTAGCTCTTGATATCTAAGATAATTAAGATAAACTAAAATCATTACCCATCCAAACTAGAAAATAAAACTAGGCTTCTGTGGAATATCTATTCACAGGACAATGCTCATTGAATTAGAAAACCAAAATTAGCCTTATGAGAAAATTTGGTCCGGCTACTTGTCTCCAAGTGCATAAATAATTATACAGAGAAGGCTGCCTTTTCTTAAAATTCAGCAAGAAAGAACAACATTTTCAAAGTGCTTCCAAGCATATTTAAATCCCATCTAATACCTAAATGCAATTTCTCTTAGTTAAATTTAACTACCATAGCTCTAGACGATTATTAGTCAGGATCTACTTTCTGAGAAAAACTCTTCACATATTTAAAAAGAAAACCTTGTCAAAAGAAAGAAAGGAATGGGTCTCTAGTCATGGTTCATACTACTTATTTATGTTCACTTGGAAAAGACAGCTATCCTCTCAGGCTTATTTTCTTGATCTCTGAAATAATGATAATGGTCATGATCATGATATGAGGAAAAAGAAGTAGGTGATGATGATAGCAGTTAAAATATATTAGGTGGTTATAATTACATTATTATGTTCATATACTCATTTCTCAAACCAATCCTATGAGATAAATATCATTAATCACTTTGGATTGCATAAGAATATAGACTTTGAAAGATTAAGTAGCTTGTCTAAGATCACCAAGCTATTTAATACAGTAATTAGATATAAGCTCAAGTCTCTGACTCCAATGCCAACCTCTTAGCCAGCATGTTATTACTACTTACCTATTTATGACATTGTGAGGGATAAATAAAATAATATACGCAAAATAGCACTAAACATTTTAAATGCTGATATTACATTTAAAAGTCAATAATTCAGTCATTCTAAATTTAGTCTTCTTTCTCCAAATTACTCAAGAAGTTGTCAATGATAAATTTGCTACAAATTCTATCACTCATAAGTAGTTGGGGAAATTTTATTTCACATTAGAAAAGTAATATTTTGTTGCTCTTGTTGTTGTTTTAAATTAGAGGTGGTGTGTTAAATACACAAGAACGGATTTGTCATCAGTAATAATTTTCGCTGTTTGGTAGCAGTCAGTCATAAAAGGGCCACCCACTCCAAAGCCAGGTGTGTGCTGGTGTAAACACAGAAATATCTGATTTGGGGACTCGGCGACAATTGGGACTTGGAGAGTATCATCCATCAACTTGGTGAAATGAAGTGGTTTTCAAAAATATCATTTTAAAATTAATTTTGAGAGCATTAAAAGGATCTAGTCTCTGTTAGGTAATTTCCCAAAGGAGGTTTTTTTTTTTTTTTTTTTAATAAAATTTGGATCAAATTCACTCAGTTCAAAGGTAAATCCAACCTAGTTGTTGGCTTCATTCCCTAGCATTTAGGCACACAGCTTACTAACATCCTTCACTTCCTTATCTAAGAACAGGGATCTCCAAGCCACATTGACCTTCCTCTCCAGCTTAGAGATTTTAGAAGGCTAAAGACTGGTTCACCCTCCTTTTCCTCAGAAGATTTTTATACCCTTTTTTGGTGCATGGTCCTTTGACATTGGCGATGCCACGTGAGTTTAAGTGCATGTTTGGCAACAAGATGTTGGGACTACATGAGTCCAATAAGTATTTTATTACAGCACATTGGAAGGGACTCCTCAAAAGAAATGTCAAAATTTTCATGCTTCTTACATTTGTGACGGTAATTCAAACTGCTCGTAATGGGATATGAGAGGCTATAATGTTGGCACTGGTTGGTGGAGACTTCCTGTATCATTCACCTATTAGACCCTGAAGGGCTACACTACTGCTAAGGAGAAATGAGATGTGTGTAAGAGGGGGAACTCTGGAAGGCTGCCCTAGAAGTGAAGTTTAACTGCAGGATGGTCTGATATAAGGAGAGAAAAAAAAAATGTACAAAGAAAACCAAAGAAAATTTGTTTCTTAAAATTCCTACTTCTAGAGCACCTGGGTGGCTCAGTTGGTTAAGTGTCTGAGTGTGGCTCAGGTCATGATCTCACGTTTTGTGGATTCGAGCCCTGCATCCGGCTGTGTGCTGACAGCTCAGAGCCTGGAGCCTGCTTCAGATTCTGTGTCTCTCTTTCTCTCTGACCCTCCCCTGCTCACTCTCTGTCTCTCAAAAATAAATAAACATTAAAAAATTAATTTTTTAAAATGTTTTTAATTTTTTCCTGAGAGAGAGAGACAGCATGAGCAGGGGAGGAACACAGAGAGAGGGACATAGAATCTGAAGCAGGCTCCAGGCTCTGAGCTAGCTGTCAGCACAGAGCCAGATGCGGGGCTCGAACCCACGAACCGCGAGATCATGACCTGAGCCGAAGTCCAACACTTAACCGATTTTCTGAATCTATCTTTTATAACAGCATTAATCCATTTCTGCTTTTCCAAATAAGCCATGTCTAGTTCCATATACATGCCTGTGCCAAATCTCAAATTCTTAAATGTTTCTGCTTGTTAGGGAAGCACGTTTCCCGCCCTCCTTTTTTTTTTTTTAAGGTTTACTTATTTATTTTGAGAGAGAGAAAGACAGAGAGTGAGTGAGCACCAGTGCAGGAAGGGCAAAGAGAGTGTGAGAGAGAATCCCAAGCAGGCTCTGTGCTGTCACCGCAGAGACCAATGTGGGGCTCACTCCCACAAACCTTGAGATCATAATCTGAGCTGAAGTTAAGAGTTGGATCCTTTACTGACTGAGCCACCCAGGCAACCCTTTTCTTTTGTTGTTGATAGCCTTGTTTGTGGGGAATGCATTAAATGATTTTTAGCAAATATTAAACCCCATTGGCTGAAAACTAAGAAACCAAATTAAATTTTTAGGCAGTTCATGAATAGTCAAAGAAAAAAATCTTTTACTTAATGATGATAAGAGTACTTTTGCTAACCACTCCAAATACTATTGTTGTTTTAATGAAGAGTATGAAAGGAAATACATTTATAATCGCATGAGGATATAAGATAGATTTTGATGAATTTCATAAAAAAGATATTAGATTTGACATATGTGACAGAGAGTGAAAGAAGCAGGAACACAGGCACACACAAAGACTCAGCAGAGAGACCTTCATTCTAGTGACATTCCAGAGATGCTCAAAGCAAGGAGATGGCATGTATGAAAAGCAGGAAGGGGAATTCAGTGCAAATAGGTTAACAGGCTTCACTTTATTCAATTCTCTTACTACCCTTAATTTTGGACAACTGAGTGAGTCCGGGGAAAAAAAAGTCTGTTGGACCTTGATTCTGGTTACCTGGATTTCCATTCAACCAAAGTTATTGTTTTTTTTTAATTTTTTAAATGTTTACTCATTTTTTTAGAGACAGAGAGAACCAGAGTATGAGCAGGTGAGGGGCAGAGAGAGAGGGAGACAGAATCCAAAGCAGGCTCCAGGCTGCAAGCTGTCAGCACAGAGCCCGACGCGGGGCTCGAACCCACAAACCATGAGATCATGATCTGAGCCGAAGTCAGATGCTTAACTGACTGAGCCACCCAGGCGGCCCTCCCTTGACCAAATTTAATGTTATCACCTTAATTGCATTGCAAATCATCATTTACCTGATTTAACACTGAATTCACTTAAAGACTATAACATGATTTAAAAACCATTGTGAGTTTACAAATGTACTAAATTAATAGATGAAACACGGAAGGCAATTACAGTTTCAAGAATAGAATATGTTATTAATAATAATAAAGTTTATAGTAAATAAAAAATAATAATAAATGTGTGGAGGGTGAGGGAGAAGAGGTAAGAAAATTCTGGGTCATTATTTAAGGTGAGAATTAAAAGAAACAAAACTAAGACTGTAAAGAGAAGTCTGGAAGAAGCCTTATAAGGTAGTAGAAGAGTAAATTTCCCGTTATTGATAGTTTGTTATTAAGAGTTACTGTTTAAACTTCATAAATTAAAAAAATAGAGTAATAAAATCATTTAGGATTATTTTAAAAAAGAGCTAAATACAGGAATTTTAGGTGGTCACTCTGGAGAGTGGGACTAGGAGTAGTAATAATTTACTTTCTATTTTATGTCTTTCAGTGCTACCTGAGGTTTTGTTTTTATCTTTTATCATGTGCATTATTACTTATATGGTAGTTTTAAAAAATTACATAAGAAACCCACAAGCCCTCCTACTTTAAAAGTCATACAAACAGAGGAGCGCCTGGGTGACTCAGTAAATTGAGCCTCCTACTTTGGCTCAGGTCTTGATCTCACGGTTCATGGGTCTGAGTGCTGCACTGGGCTCTGTGCTGACAGCTCAGAATCTGGAGCTTACTTCAGATTCTGTGTCTCCCTCTCTCTTTGCCCTCCTTTTGTTTACACACTCTCTCTCACTCAAAAATAAACATTTTTTTTAAAGTCATAGAATAGAAACATAAGAAAACTTGTCTTAGATATCAGACTTCCATAAAACTATTACTATATTATATAAGATAAAATTTCCCAATGTATTTAATGAGTCTGGTAAAGATAGTAAAAAAAAAAGAAAAGAAAAAAGAAAAGAAAAGAAAAGAAAAGAAAAGAAAAGAAAAGAAAGGAAAAGAAAAGAAAAGAAAAGAAAAGAAAAGAAAAGAAAAAAGAAAACTATGGGTCAATCTCAACACGAAATGATGTTCATATTCACCAGAGTTCAAGCAAATTAAAATGTAAACAAAATAGAAACACCTCCCCACACCTATTAATTTGACAAAGAGTGAGCCTGAAAGTACCAAGTATTGATGAGGATATGGAGTAGTGTGAACTGAATGATGGGTGCTTAACCTGTTACTGCCACTTTGAACAACTATTTAGTATTACATAACACAAGTGACAGTACACATACACCATAAACTACTTCTGGATACATGCCCTAGAGAAGCTCTTATAATACACACTAGAATATTTCCAGCATTATTGATCATGGTAACAACAAAAAATCTGGAAACAATGCTAATACAACAGATATATAAATCACCTTGTATTAATCCAAAGAAATATTTATAGCAATGAAAATGAATAATTCACAGGTAAACCAACAACATGCAAACTCACAAATGTAATGTAGACTGAAAAAGCATGAAATAAAAGAATGTGTACATTTGTGTAAAATCCGAAAATGGGTAATCCATAATATATTATTGAGGGATACATATATGGTTCGTAAAACTGTAAAGAAATCCAAGTAAATTATTATTATAGAACATGAACTGTCATCACCTTAAGGAAGCAAAAAACTGTGATTTAGGATATTTCTGGGTCCCTATGTTTGTCTATTTTTTGACCTGAGTCATGGTTAATGCATTCTGCGTGTGTGTGTGTGTGTGTGTGTGTGTGTGTGTATAAAAGAAAAAAATGGGGTCTTATTTCTCCCTTGAAAGAAGATAACCATGATCAAGTAGAATTTTTTTCATGGACCTTAACTGATGAATAAGTCAAAGGATAAAGAACATCCTCATGAAGTGCAAACAAGTATTTGAATGCGATTTAACATCTTACTCATACAAACTCTTATTAGATAACCTAAATATTAAAATTTGAGGGCGCCTGGGTGACTCAGTCGGTTAAGCATCTGACTTCACCTCAGGTCATGACTTCACGATTCATGGGTTTGAGTCCTGTGTTGGGCTCTGTACTGACAGCCCAGAGCCCTGGAGCCTATTTCAGATACTGTATCTTCCTTTCTCTGTACCTCCTCTGCTCATGCTGTCTCTCTCAGAAATGAAAAAAAAAAAAAACACTGAAAATTAAAAAAAATAAATAAAATAAAATTTGATATATTAAATATCAATAATCACTATAGTAAATGTCAAATGGAATATGTATATATGTATATATCTTGATAGAGAGATCATATATATATGTTGATAAAGAAAAGGGAGGGGCAGAGAGAGAGGAGAGAGAATCTTAAGCAGGCTCCATGCTCAGCACAGAGCCCAGTGTGGGGCTTGATCTCATGATCAAGCTCATGACCTGAGCCAAGATCAAGAGTCCGATGCTTAACTCACTGAGTCACCTAGTGCCCCTGGAAGTATATTTTTAATATGATAAAATATCTACATTATCTTTCTTTTTGATAAAACACCACACACATTTAAAGAGATAATAGAAGTGAGTGAAAAATGAACATTCCTATTTAGGTATAAATTAAACAAAATGTACACATAGAGAGAGGGCAAGATGGCAGAGAAGTAAGGAGCTCCGTCTTGCACTCGCGTCCATACAACACACAGAAAAGATCTGAAGTCATTGGAAATCTTACACAACCTGAGAGACTGGGAGAAAAAGGACGCAGAATCCACTGAGAGAGCCTTCTAACGTGAGTGCGAACCGGGGAAGGTAAAATCGGGCCGGGATCAGAGACTCCAGGGTGGGAGGCGATCCCCCTCTACCTACTCTACAGGGCGTGAGAGGGGAAAAGGAGAGAGTCCGAGACAGAAAAACCTCCGCTCGTGGGGGAAAAACCTCCGCTCGGTGCATACAAAGACCGTACTTGCCAAATACCTGCACACCAGGTCCCCTCGCGCCAACTGGTCCTGGAGGGAGCTGAGCATACAAACTGCTTCTTTGTGCCGCTCCTGGAGGCTAGGCTTCAGAGAGGTGGCGCGCCTGCCGCCATTGTAGCCCCCGGGCGACTGGGGCCCCTGAAAGAGCGGCGCGGGGACACCGGGCGTCTGTGCTCCTGGCTGACTGGGGCTCGAGAGGGAAGGCAAGGAACTAAAAACTGGGAAATTAGCCTGTGAGTTCGTGTTTCGGGTGACAAGCCATAGAGGGACCCGGTTTTTGTCACTCCAGCGGGCTCGGGCTCAGAGCACCCTGCAGGCAAGTCCCCGCGCATGCGCGCCAGCCGGACCCAGAGAAGGAAGCAGCGATTCTGACTCCACCCCCAGAGCGAGGCGGGAGGCCTGGAATTGCCCGAGGGGGTTGCCTGGGAAGCTGTGTCTAAGGCAATTTCAGCGGGGCACGCGGACTGGGATTTGGAGATTGGAACTGGCCTGGGTTGAAGAGTGCAACCAACTTCGGCTGCACTCCCGGTACGGGGAGTTTACACGCCCAAAAAAGCGAGGTGCAGCGCTTGGCTCAAGAAGGGACTGGAGCACTGTCACTGTCCTCCCCACAACCGCCAAGGCAGAACCCCCACCTGAGACATCGGATCACGCCACGCCCATCGCTGCCTGACAGGTGCCCTCCTCCCTTTTTTTTTTCCTTTTTTTCTTTTTTTGTTTTTTTTCTTTTTTTTTCTTTCTTTTTTTTCTCCCCCCCCCTTTTTTTTACTCTTTCTTTTTTTCTTCTTCCTTCTCTTTTCTCTCTTTTTTCCCCATAACACTGACCGGACTAACTCTGGTCGCCAGCTTGCTTAAACAATCACGAGTCCATTCTATAAATGTAAATTCTACACCTACTGACATTTTCAGCTATTTCTCTCAGGAGTAATTAGACTATATAGTTTCTCTGGATAATTCCAGCATCCTTCTCTCACCTATCCAAGTATATTCTACCCTTTACCTCTTTGAAAAAAGCTTCTTATCCCTTCTGCCTGTTCATTCTACTTCCAATTGTGCCTCATTCCACCCTGCCTTCTCTCTCTTTCTCTATGCTCTTCAACCAGCACTGCATACACACGGCTATTTAACTGTAGCTGGGAAATCCAGGTATATGCTTTAAACCGTTCTTTGTCCATCGGTTTTCTTCTTTTTTCCTTTTCTTTTCTCCTTTTTGACCCTTTTATGTATTTCATACTCCCTATTATTCGCCCTCCCTCCTCGGTCTTTTCTCTTATCTTTTTCGTTTTCCCTCTCGCTTTGCTTGTTAGTTGAATTAGCCTGTGCATTTGTGTGCTCCTGCTCCCTATGTGTTTGTCTGTCTGTTTCTTTTCCAGGGCTACCTCAAGAAACAAGCTAGAGTACACAAGGTGAAGAGTCCCAAATATCACTACGAATAGGAAAATAAAATAACCAAGGTCCCAACAAGAGTGACCAGGGGATACCATTCAAAAAAAACTCTCTGAAAGGATAGGCCCTGGAAAGTCAAAGAGTCTTCTTGGCTATAGCAGTGCTCATAGAAACAGAGAGCATAACAGGTCTTTAAAACCAACAAGATCTGGAAAGCTAACTAAAAAACGAAACGAAAAACCTCTCCTCCAAAGAAACTACAAGAAGAAATGACAGCTAATGAACTGCTCAAAACAGATCAGCAGCATAAGTGAACAAGATTTTAGAATAATAATGGTAAAATTAATAGCAGGGCTTGAAAAAAACATAGGGGACATCAAAGAAACTATGGCTACAGACAGAATGGAAAATAAAAATAGACATGAAGAATTAAAAATGCGATAAATGAGATACATAATAAATTAGAGGCCTCCAATGCACGGATTGAAGAGGTAGAAAGGAGAATAAGTGATTTAGAAGACACCATTATAGAAAAACAAGAAGCTGACAAAAAAAGAGACAAACTGATCCAGGAACAGGAAAGAAGAATTCGAGAGCTCAGCGACACAGTCAAACGCAACAATATCCGTATCATAGGAATCCCAGAAGAGGAAGAGAGAGGGAAAGGTGCTGAAGGAGTCCTGGAATAAATTATAGCAGAGAACTTCCTCGACCTGGCGAAGGAAGTAAATAAAAAATTATAGCAGAGGACTTCCCTCAGACGTAACTTGAATCGATCTTCTGCACGACATATCATCGTAAAAATGGCAAAATACAAGGAAAAGACAGAATTTTGAAAGTAGCTAGGGAGAAAAGGGCCCTAACATACAAAGGGATACCTATCAGAGTGGTGACAGACCTATCTACTGAAACGTGGCAGGCTAGAAAGGAATGGCAGGAGATCTTCAAGGTGATGAACAGTAAAAATATGCAGCCAAGAATCCTCTATCCAGCAAGCCTGTCATTCAAAATAGAAGGAGAGATAAAAACCTTTCCAAATAAACAGAAATTGAAAGAATTTGCCACCACTAAAACAGCCCTACAAGAAATCCTGAGGGGGACGCTCTGAAGGCAAGGTTGCAAGGAACAAAGATACCAGAGACACCACCACAAACATGAACTCTACAAAAGATACAAAACTCTAAACCCACATATTTCAATAATAACATTGAATGTAAATAGGCTGAATGCTCCAATCAAAAGACATAGGGTACCAGAATGGATTAAAAAACAAAATCCATCTATATGCTGTCTACAAGAAACTCATTTTAGACGGGAAGATACCTTCAGATAAAAACTAAGGGGATGGAGAAATATATATCATGCTACAGGAAATCAAAGGAAAGCCGGAGTAGCGGTTCTTATATCAGACAAACTGGACTTTAAATTAAAGACAATAACAAGAGATGAAGAAGGGCATTGCATAATAATTACAGGGTCCATCCATCAGGAAGAACTAAAAATCATAAATGTCTACGCACCGAATATGGGAGCACCTAAATACCTAAAACAATTAATCACAAACAAAAACAAGCTTATAGATAAGAATGTGCTAATAGCAGGGGACTTTAATACTCCGCTTACAGCAATGGATAGGTCAACCAGACAGAAAATCACTAAAGAAATAATGGACTTGAAAGACACATTGGACCAGATGGATCTGACGGATATATTTAGAACGATACATCCTGAGGCCAGGGAATTTACTTTCTTCTCAAGTGTGCATGGCACATTCTCCAAGATAGATCACATACTGGGACATAAAGCAGCCCTCAATAAATATAAAAGAATACAGATCATACCATGTACACGGACAGATCACAGTGCTTTGAAACTTGAAATCAATCACAGGAAGAAGTCTGGAAAACGTCCAAAAACATGGAGGTTAAAGAACACCCTTCTAAAGAATGAATGGGCCAATCAGGCAATTAGAGATGAAATTAAAAAATATATGGAAACAAATGGAAATGAAAACACAACAATTCAAAATCTATGGGATGCGACAAAGGCAGTCCTAAAAGGAAAGTACATTGCTCTCCAGGCCTATTTCAAGAGATTAGAAAAAGCGCAAGTCCAAAATCTAACAGCTCACCTAAAGGAACTAGAGGCAGAACAACAAGAATGCCCTAAACCCAGTAGAAGAAGAGAAATAGTAAAAATGAGAGCAGAAATAAACAACATAGAGACCAAAGAAACAATTGAACAGATCAATGAAACCAAGAGTTGGTTTTTTGAAAAAGTAAACAAAATTGACAACCTCTAGCCAGACTTATCAAAAAGAAAAGACAGAGCACCCAAATAGACAAAATCATGAATGAAAATGGACTTATGACAACCAACCCCTCAGAAATACAAGCAATTATCAGGGAATACTATGAAAAATTAAATGCCAACAAATTGGACAACTTAGAAGAAATGGACAAATTCCTAAACACACACTCACTACCAAAATTCACACGGGAAGAAATGGAAAACCTGAACAGACCCATAAGGAGTGAAGAAATCGAATCAGTGATCGAAAATCTGCCAACAAATAAGAGCCCAGGACCTGCTGGCTTCCCTGGGGAATTCTTCCAGACATTTAAAACAGAATTAATCCCAATTCTTCTCAAGCTATTCCAAACAATAGAAATCGAAGGAAAACTCCCGGACTCATTTTAGGAAGCCAGCATCACTCTGATTCCCAAGCCAGACAGAGATCCAGCAAAAAAAGAGAACTACAGGCCAATATCCTTGATGAATATGGATGCAAAAATTCTCAACAAGATCCTTGCAAATCTAATCCAGCAGCATATCAAAAGAATCATCCACCAAGATCAAGTGGGATTCATTCCTGGGTTACAGGGCTGGTTCAACATTCGCAAATCAATCAATGTGATACACCATATCAATAAAAGAAAAGATAAAAACCATATAATCCTGTCAATAGATGCAGAAAAAGCATTTGACAAAATACAGCATCGCTTCTTAATAAAGACTCTCGAGAAAGTTGGGATAGAAGGAATCTACTTAAACATCATCAAAGCCATCTATGAGAAGCCTTCAGCTAACATCATCCTCAACGGGGAAAAACTGAGAGCTTCCCCCTGAGATCAGGAACACAAAAGGGATGCCCACTCTCGCCACTGTTGTTTAACATAGTGCTGGAAGTCCTAGCATCAGCCATCAGACAACAAAAGGAAATCAAATGCATCAGAATTGGCAAAGAGGAAGTGAAATTTTCACTCTTTGCAGATGACATGATACTCTACATCGAAAACCCGACAGACTCCACCAGAAGTCTACTAGAACTGATCCAAGAATTCAGCCAAGTTGCAGGGTACAAAATCAACATACAGAAATCGGTTGCATTTTTATATACCAAGAATGAAGCAACAGAAAGAGAAATCAAGAAACTGATCCCATTCACAATTGCACAAAAAACCATAAAATACCTCAGAATAAACCTAACCAAGGATACAAGAGATCTGTATGATGAAAACTATAGAAAACTTATGAAGGAAATTGAAGGAGACACAAAGAAATGGAAAAACATTCCATGATCATGGATGGGAAGAATAAATATAGTTAAGATGTCATTACTACCCAAAGCTATCTGCACATTCAATGCAATTCCAATCAAAATTGCACCAGCATACTTCTCAAAACTAGAACAAACTATCCAAAAATTTGTATGGAACCACAAAAGACCCTGAATAGCCAAAGTAATCCTGAAAAATAAAACCAAAACGGGGGCGATCACCATCCCAGACTTTAGCATCTACTACAAAGCTGTCATCATCAAGACAGTATGGTATTGGCACAAAAACAGACACATAGACCAATGGAACAGAATTGAGGACTCAGAAGTGGACCCAAAAGTATACAGCCAACTAATCTTTGACAAAGCAGGAAAGAATATCCAATGGAAAAAAGACAGCCTTTTTAACAGATGGTGTTGGGAGAACTGGACAGCAACATGCAGAAGAATGAAACTAGATCATTTCTCACACCATGCACAAAAATAAACTCAAAATGGATAAAGGACCTGAACGTGAGACAGGAAACTATCAACACCCTAGAGGAGAAAGCAGGAAACAACCTCCTTGACCTCCACCGCAGCAACTTCTTACTTGACACATCCCCAAAAGCAAGGGAATCAAGAGCAAAAATAAATTATTGGGAACTCATCAAGATTAAAAGCTTCTGCACAGCCAGGGAAACAACCCAGAAAATTAATAGGCAACCAACGGAATGGGAAAAGATATTTGCAAATGACATATTGGATAAAGGGTTAATATCCAGAATCTATAAGGAACTCACCAAACTACACGCCCAAAAAACAAACAACCCAGTGAAGAAATGGGCGAAGACATGAACAGACACTTCTCCAAAGAGGACATCCAGATGGCCAACAGACACATGAAACGATGCTCAGCATCCCTCCTCATCAGGGAAATACAAATCAAAACCACACTAAGATACCACCACATGCCAGTCAGAGTGGCTAAAATGAGCCAATCAGAGAACTCGAGATGCTGGCGAGGATGTGGGGAGACAGGCACCCTCCTACACTGTTGGTGAGAATGTAAACTGGTACAGCCCCTCTGGAAAACAGTGTGGAGGTTCCTAAGGAAACTAACAATAGAACTCTCCTATGACCCAGCAATAGCACTGCTAGGAATTTACCCAAGAGATACAGAAATGCTGAGGCATAGGAGCACATGTACCCCAATGTTCATAGCAGCACTCTCCACAATAGCTAAAGCATGGAAAGAGCCTAAGTGTTCATCAACAGATGAATGGATCAAGAAGATGTGGCTTATCTATACCATGGAATACTACATGGCAATGAGAAACAATGAAATCTGGCCATGTGTAGCAACATGGATGGACCTTGAGGGTGTTATGCTGAGCGAAATAAGTCAGGCAGAGAAGGACAAATATCATATGTGTGCACGTATAGGAGGATTAGGAGGAACTTAACAGAGGACCAAGGGGAGAAGAAGGGCGGAAATGGTGGGGGAAAGGGAGAGAGGCAAACCATGAGAGACTCTTGAATGCTGACAAAAACTGAGCACTGATGGATGTGGGGGTTAGGGGGAGATGGGCATGGAGGCGGACACTTGTGGGGATGAGCACTTAGTGTTATGTGGAAACTAATTTGACAATAAACTATTTGTAAAATAAATAAATAAATAAATAAATAAATAAATAAATGTAACAAGATCTATATGAAGAAAACTACATAATTTTGAGGAAAGAAATAGAACATCTAATAAATAAAAAATAGTCCATGTTCATGAATAGGAAGATTTAATATTGGTAAGCTGTCAGTTTTTTCCACATTGATTATAGGTTCAGCAAAATTCTAATCCAAATTCTAGCAAGATACTTTGTCAGTATCAAAAAACTGATTCTAGAGTTTATTATTAAAGTAAAAAGATCCAGAATAGCCAACAAGATAGTAAAGAAGAATAAAATCAGATAACTGATATTACCTAAATTCAAGTTTTCCATAAAGTTACATTAATCATAGTGTGCCTCTGGTGAAAGACTTAGACAAATAGATTAATGGAACAAAACAGAGAGGCCAGGAATAGACCCATACAAATACAGTCAGTTTAGCTTTGCTAAAGGAACAAAGACAATCCAATGGAAAAAAATACATTCTTTTCAAAATGATGTTAGAACAAATGGACATTCACATAAAACAACAAAAAAATCGAGACAATGGCCTTATGCTTTTCACAAAAATTAACTCAAAAATACTAAAACAAAGAACCTTCTAGAAGGTAATAAAAGAGAAGATCTGGGTGACACTGGATATAGCAATGAGTTTTTAGGTGAAGCACCAAAGGCACAATCCATGAAAAAAATAATAAGTTCCACTTCATTGAAATTAAAAATTCCCCTCCATGAAAGTCAAATAAGTTGGTATTAATCCAAAACAGATTGTTTTACGTTAAAATGTCAACTATTAAAAGGACTTAAAATATATAGTAAGTGAAACAGTAAGAGAATTTAAATGTCACACTAGAAGAATATACATATGTATATATGTATAAAAGAATATATATATAAACTAAAAGAAGGTAATAATGGAAAATTACAGGTACAAAAACCACATAATACATATACAATTCAATTAGCAAAAGAGCAGACAGAAATCCTACCATATTCTGATTAAATTAAACTCTAAAATCAAAGACAGAGGTTGACAGAGTAGATTTAAATATATATATATATATATGGGGCGCCTGGGTGGCTTAATCGGTTAAGCGTCCGACTTTTGCTTAGGTCATGATCTCGCGGTTCGTGGGTTCGAGCCCCATGTCGGGGTCTGCGCTGACTGCCAGCCCAAAGCCTGGAGCCTGTTTCAGAGTCTGTGACTCCCTCTCTCTCTGACCCTCCCCTGCTCACGCTATCTCTCTCTCTCTACAAGAAATTAAAAAAAAAATTATATATATATATATATAATATATACAATATATACAATATATATATATATAGTGGGGTACCTAGGTGGCTCAGCCAGTTAATCATCCAGCTATTGATCTCAGCTCGGGTCTTATGGTTGTGAGTTCAAGCCCTACATTGGACTCCATGCTGGACATGAAGCCTACTTAAAAAGATTATATATATATATACGTGTATATACATATATATGTATATGTGTGTGTGTGTGTGTGTGTTTGTGTGTGTGTGTGTATATATATATATATATATATATATATATAGAGAGAGAGAGAGAGAGAGAGAAATAACTTTAGATTCTAAGACAAGAATAGTTTGAAAGTAAAAGTCTGAAAAAGAGATATATCAAGGTAACCAAAAGAGAATTGGGATAATTACACTACTATTAGACAAATAGATCTTAACAGAAATAGATTGTATAATGATAAAAGGGTCAATCCATCAGCAATATATATAATTGTAAGCATTTATACAATCACAAACACATATGAGCCTAACAAGAGTCCCCAAATACAACAAGGCTGAAAGAATCAAAGGAGAAATAGATAACTCAACAGTAGTTAGAAGTTTCAATACCTCACTTTCAATAATAATTCAATTCAATAATTGATTGAATAGACTGAAAATCAGCAAATAAATAGAAGGCTTGAACAATACTATAAATTAATTGGATGTAACAGACATGTTTAGAATATTCCACCTAACAAAAGCAGAATATACATTATTTTCAAATACACAGAAAACATGCTGCAGGATAGACCATATGTTGGGTCATAAACCAAGCCTCAATAAATTTAAGAGTCGAAATAATACAAAATGTGTTGTCTGACCACAGTGGAATTATACTAGACATCAATAACAAAAGGAAGTTTGGGAAAATCACAACTATGTGGAAATTAGGCAACACACTCCTAAATAGCAACCAATCTATCAAAGAATAAATAGCAAGAAAATTAGAAAATATTTTAAAAGGAATGAAACAAAAGCACAACAAATGAAAACTTAAGGGATGCACTGTCTAGAGGGAAAGTTAGAGCGGTAAATGCTTACATTGAAAAAGAAGATTTTGAATAAGTAACTTAACCTCATTAAGAAATAAGGAAAAGAAAACCAAGCTAGAGCCAAAGCACAAACCGAAGAAAACTGTTGGGAATGACTGTCATGTGCATGCAGTCTTCGGAATGCCAGAGACCCCATACCACTGCACAAAAATAGGCCTTGGGCCTGGAACACTTCCTTACCAGGAGACAGAAACTCCTCACAGCCTTAAGTACATGCACAATATGGAACCTAGTCAACTGCACGATTACGTCCCTTCCCTGACGGGAGGGGACAGTCTTTCATTCTGGAGCACAGGATGGGTGCACGAAGACAGCTAGGAGGAGCCCACTGGCGATAGAGACATGAACAGGAGACCTATGCCCACTACTGAAGTTGATCTGACCCTATCTCCTCTATGGGAGCAAAACATTGTTCTGTCTAGTGCTTCAATGCACTCATCTATGCTTTGCAGGCTTCCTGTCATAAGTATACAGCTTAAATTGCAGGGAAGGGTTCTCTGAACTCCTAGTCAGAAACAGTCACCTACCCGCTCTTTTAACTATCATTCTATTTTACTTCTCAACACGTGTTGAGTCTTCACAGGGACTCAGCAGTCTTCACACAGTCTTCACACAGCTGATGTTTTTCTTTTGCTTGTTTTGTTTTTCATTTGTTTATCATCCACTATCCCCATCACACATATTGTGAAAATACACTGTTTGGTTTCTAATTCCAGCTCTATCACTTTGGGGGCAACTTAAATTATCTGACCATAACTCATAGGATTTTTGTGAGCATTAAATGCGGCAGTGTTTATAGAATGCTTAAAAATGTGACTAGCTTCAGTGTACGTTAGTTATTATTATTATTTATTGTGGTTCTCTTAGCGAACCTCCATATAGATGATGAAATTCAACATTATTTTTGTGTAGTCAAACCACATCTTCACATTTTTCTCCTTCGTGTTGTTATGGTACCTAGAAAAAGCATCTGGTTTGTAAGATTTCTTTTGTTCTCAGAGTAGTTTGGTCCTTTGGACACACATAAATACATATGCTATTTAAATAACAAAAGTTGTCCATGCTGTCATTCACTTCCCTTGCAGCAATTAGGTGGGACATCTCTGCTCTCTTTATGCCTCCTTTTACAATCCCCAATTCTTCTCTGAGGGATCTCTCAGTAGCCTTTTAAATGACCTCCCCCAACATGTAGCCTCCTCTCAGAAACACTGTCCCCAGTGTCCTGGGAGCCACTGAGTTAAGATGGAGAGATATTCAGAGGGATAACACTCCTGATAGATCACTCTGAAAATAACAGCACAATGTTCAGATTTGTGCTTGATGAGGGGCGCCTGGGTGCCTTAGTCGGTTAAGCGTCCGACTTTTGTTTAGGTCATGATCTCGCGGTTTGTGGGTTCGAGCCCCGCGTCGGGCTCTGTGCTGACTGCTGGCTCAGAGCCTGGAGCCTATTTCGGAATCTGTGATTCCCTCTCTCTCTGACCCTCCCCTGCTCATGCTGTCTCTCTCTCTCCTAGAAATAAATAAAACATTAAAAAAAAAAAAAAAAAAAAGATTTGTGCTTGATGAGAAAACAAACGCCAGAGGGTGAAACCTGATTAACAGTTCTAAAATCAAGGAGTTAAGGGAGCACACTGAGAATGGATTCTGAATTTCCAGCTAGTGGGAGATCTTTTAGGTAGACAATAGAAATGAAAGAAATGAATGAATAAACACATGAAATATAACCTATTCAGAAAAAAATAGGTTATCTCCTAATCACCTGTTAAAGTGATAGTTTTACCATATTAACTCAATGTTTCATATATATAGACGATGTTATATAGGTAATCTTAGCCTATTTGTGGGTACACTAAAGACTCTTTAAATTCTTCAGGAAGCCATGACATTGAGTAAGCAAAATTTTACAGACTAAAACAAGGATTCTAACTTTTTATTTGAAATGTAAAACATTAAACAATTCTATTACTTAAATAATGTTAATATGTGGGGCACCTGGGTGGCTCAGTCGGTTACGTGCCCGACTTTGGCTCAGGTCATGATCTCATAGTTCATAGGTTCGAGCCCAGCATCGGGCTCTGTGCTAACGGCCAGCTCAGAGCCTGAAGCCTGTTTCAGATTCTGTGTCTCCCTCTCTCTCTGATGCTGCTCATGCTGTCTCTCTCTCAGAAATAAATAAAACACTTAAAAAAATAATGTTAATATGATCCTCCAGGATATAAATGCACCTTCACTGAAAAATAAATTAGGGACTAAAAGAATATGGACTGATTATTCTAATTTGTTTTATCATGTATAGAAATATGTGCATTTCCCATTTACACTCTTCATGTATAATGCATTTTTCTTTATTTTTTCTTATGAGAGGTATAATGACAAATAATTCTGAAGAAGGTGTAGCATCATACATATAGAGAGAGAACGTATAGCAGGTCAATCAGACAGCTAATTATCTCTAAGGATAGCCCTCTTATTAAATGGTTTAAAGGTGCCATATCATACAAAAATAATTAAAATAATAAATGCAAAACAGAGTTCATGTTTTTCTAACATGAATTCTAATTCTAATATTTATTAAAATAAATAATCCAATTAAAATGGGCAGGAGACATGAACAAGCATATTTCCAAAGAAGACATACAGATGGACAACTGACAGATAGAAAGATGCTCAACATCACTGATCATCAGAGAAATACAAATCCAAACTACAATGAGATATCACCTCACACCTGTCAGAATGGCTAAAATCAACAATACAAGAAACAACAGGTGATGATAAAGATATGGAAGGGGAACCCTCTTGCACTGTTGGTGAAAATGCAAACTGGTTCAGTCAATGTGGAAAACAGTATGTAGTTACCTCAAAAAGTTAAAAATAGAACTACCCTATGATCCAGCAATTGCACTACTAGGTTATTACCCAAAAGATACAAAAAATACTAATTCAAAGGGATAAAATTTGTATAAACAGATATCAATGTTTATAGTAGCATTATTTATATTAGCCAAAATGTGGAAGCAGCTCAAGTGTCCATTAATTGATGACCAGATAAAGAAGAGGTGGTATATATGTACAAAGGAATATTACTCAGCCATAAAAAAGAATGAAATCTTGCCATTGGCAACAACATGGATGGAGCTAGAGAGTATTATGCTAAGCAAAATATGTCAGAGAAAGACAAATATCATATTATTTCATTCACATTTGGAATTTAGGGAACAAAACAAACAAACAATGGGAGAATAAAAGAGAGAGAGAGAGGCAAACCAAACACAGGCTCTTTACTACAAAGAACAAACTAATGGTCATCTGAGGAAAAGTGGGTGAGGGGATGGGTTAAAAAGATGATGGTGATTAAGGCGTGCACTTGTGAAGAGCACCAGGTGTTTTATGGAAGTGTTGAACCATATATTATACACCTGAAACTAATATTACACTGTACATTAACTGGAATTTCAATAAAAAGTTTTTAAAATATCTTTTTAAAAAGCTTTGTGTTGTAGGTAAAAGCAACTCTGAATTTATTTTACCATACCATTAACTTCTCCAAATTAAAGTGTTATCTATTTCAAACACCAGCTTATTTAAATTAAAGTGTTAAGTTATAAATGCTACTACTTCTCTGAGACAAAGCAAAGCCTTATAAAAAGCATAATTTCAATAAAGAATTGTTATATAAAAAATACAGCAGGGATTAACACAATTCTAGTCAAGAGAATTTTTCCTACCTACATTCCATTCTTAATTGTAATTGGTTCATTTAGTAAGACAGCCATATTAAAAATGGATCTCATGCCAAGAAAATAGTGGTATATCTTATTAATTTAACTGCTATAAAATGATACAATATGGGAACAAACCATGTGAAACTTTTACCCTGGTGGCCTAGGATAAAGGTATTCATATCTAACAATTACTTTTGTACCTCAGACAAGATACCTCCTTTATTTCCCTCAACATGTGCATTTGTGGAATCAACAGAAATGAATATACTTCTCTGTTCTTCTAGTTCCTCACTGACTGTAAAAAGGATCCCTGGTCACATCATAACTCCCTCCTCCAGTTTTCCACTCCCTGCCAAAGGAAAAGCAAGTTTCCTTTTTATTTCTATATTATAGTTTTCTGCATATGAGTCTATATACACAAATTTATAGAAACTGTAATATACATACATACATACACACATTGCATAGTGTGTGTTTATACTAAAAACTTGTGGTACTATTCAAATTTTAGAATGTTGAATATAAGCAGTATAATGCTTTTTTTTCCCCTTTTAAGACAGAGCTTATTTTTTTACATAAAAAATGTTAAAGAAAAATACTGAAGAAGTTGGCTCACACCTATATTAATCCTTATGGGTTTTCTTTTACATAAAGCCCACATGGATTTTCTTTTAATAGCAAAAACATTGGCTGTTTACATTCCATTTCATTAAAAAGGTAATTTTCTAACTTTGAACAAAGGTCATTATCTTGTCATTTGTACTAAAATCAATAGAGAATTAAAATAAGATGAATTTTACAAGGTTCAAGGAAAGGAAAAGCTACTCCAGAACCTCATTTGCAGGCGCTTCCTTATTTGCTTTTAATTGAGTTTTAGTCCAATGCTTTGTTCCAATCTCCATTCAAAATACCAGCACATGTCAAGGTTTCTCAAAGACTCCTACTTCTCAATTTATCACTCAACTGAAAAAATACAATGGTTTTCAATCGCAAGTAAATATCATAATATCAATGACAGGATTTACTGACCACCATAGTACTTTCCGTCTACATTTCTACTATTAAATTGGGCTGCTTCCTTAAGCTTTATTCTTAAAATGATTTCTCCCTATAATGCAATACCAAAGAGGCCAAATCCTCAATGATATCAAAAGGCTTTCTATTGTGCCAAAAATCCAGAATGTTAGTGCTTATATATAGAAGCATTTAAAATTTTCAGTTTTTTTGCACTCTCCACATCATAGCTTGATATTTTGGGTCAAATAGTATGAAAGATTAGTTTTTGAGTTAGGCAGACCTATGCCATTTAGGCAACTCTGCCATTTATTAGTCACATAATAAGTTAATTTTCCTTCTTTGAACCTTAGCATCTTCATCTGTAAGAGAAAGATAATATCTACCCCCTCCATCATACAGCATGCCTATAACACAGGAGGTGCTCCATAAATGATCATTGTTTTACTGATAGTTTTGCTAAAAATTCTAAGACAAACTGTGGATCCTATTTATCCAATTAATGGAGATACTAGTAGAAGAAAGAATATGCTACATAAAGTCTAATATGCAACTCATATTTACAAACTAGAATATTTTTAATGCAGCTTGTTAAATTTTTTTCTCTCTCTCTTTCTACTTGTGGAGTCTGATTAAGATTCTTAACCTCAAGATTTATACCCATCTGCCTCTTTTCCTGCTGCCAGGATCTATGATTTACATATGGTTTCTCACTGCAAAACTAGTGGGGGGTCAGGAAGGATGCAAGACAGTTTAAAAAAAAACTAAACTAAACTAAACGAATGTCTATCCATGAACACACATTTGTCGTTTTTCCTTCTAAACTTGCATAGCCCGAAGTACATGCTATTATGGTAAATAATAATCAACAAAGTAGTCAGCTTTAAAATAAGTTCACTCTGAATAGTATCCCCCCTCGTATATTAGGCAATGAATACTATACACTTTTATTGTTTCTGTATTAACTATAGGAGATAATAATAGATGATATGGCCAGTCAATTAAAGAGAAAGGATATTAGAAAAAAATCTAAAAAATGGAAAGTTCTTTATTACCAGGAACTTCTTTTTGGTTAAGTATGAATTACAGAACGCTTTAAGGACAATTTCTTCTGATAGCACATGGTTTCTCATCTAACATTAGAGAAATCTTCACCCTCGTGCACCTGACGGTTGAGGCAGGATCTGAGATACACCCTCTAGGCCAAGAGACAAGGCAGAAGTGAATCTCTAAGGCACAATCTCCAAAGAATTACCACTGTAAAAGCAGTGATAACTACAAGTTGCTTAAGGGCAACGTTTCTTACCTTTCTCAAACCTAAGGGTATTTGTGGGATTATTTTGGTGGCTTCTGGACAGAACAGCTATGTGTCATGGAAGGACACTATGGCTATGACCAGTCCCTACGTTGGTCTGGGAGCAACAGGGAAAGATGTCCACACCCAACATTGGCCAGTGAAACAAAGGAGCATAATCTAGTCAAAGTAGGTTTCAACACAATGTTTTAAATATTCTCAAATGTCACATACTTTCTTAGTCATTTTCATGACTAAGTTTTTTAAAAGAAGAAACTTTGGGGATACCTGAGTGGCTCAGTCAGTTGAGCGTCTGACTTCGGCTCAGGTTATGATCTCACATTTTGTGGGTTCAGGCCCCGCATCGGGCTCTGTGCTGACAGCTCAGAGCCTAGAACCTGCTTCAGATTCTGTGTGTCCCTCTCTCAATATGCCCCTCCCCCACTTGTTTGTGTGCTCTCTCTCTTTCTCTGTCTCAAAAATAAACAAACATTAAAAAATTAAAAGAAGAAACTTCATTCCTACTAAACATTATTTCCTAAAGTAACTGGTTTCATTCTTCATTCTTCAACTCATCAAGTATCAGTAGTAGTAAATATGGGTTAGGATATAAACAATTTAACAGTGATATATTTAGTTTCAAATGATTTTTCTCTAATTCAGAGAAATAGTTTTAGTTTCAAGAGCATGATATTATTTTTTTTAATACTGTCAGTGTTATTATTTGATCATTGTAATGCTAAGTGTGCACAGAAATACTTAAAGTGCCCATTTCAGTAAATGCTATGATTTCTCGAGGTACCTATTTAATTGGATACTGATTGTAAAGCACCTAAGATTGAAGAAATCTTGTATAACTGTTACCTACAATCATCTTAATCATGATTCATCATCCTAATTCATACATATCGCCCCAAATATGAGTATACATTGGCATCACTCCTTGATAGAAGTCAATACCTTAACAGATTTCTTGGAAGGCCTTGAGACAAAAGAAAGGCAGTTGCACAGTGAAAAAAGCATGGGCAAACTTTGTTTTGAACCCTGACTTAGCCACATCATCACAGTAACTTTAGACAAGTTTCAGAGCCATTGAAATTCAGTTTCATTATCCTAGACCTGGCATTCCAATAACTACATCATGGCATACAATGAAGAGTACATGAGATAATTTACCTAACTCACCCAGCACATTGTAGGGATTCAGACTGCAATTGCTGTGTTACCTAACTAGAACACTGAAGACCAGGCTTACCCCCTCAAAGTGAGAGCTAGCTCATTCTATTAAGAAAGCATTTCCACGTGACATCTAATTTAGTAAAAAACGATGACTTGGATGCATTATAGGGAACACAGAACAGCAACATGAAAAATGAAGCGATTTTTAAAATTTATTTTTTATTTTTTAATGTTTTATTTATTTTTGAGAGAGACAGAGCATGAGAGATAGAAGCGGAAAGAGATAGAGAGACACAGGATCTGAAGCAGGCTCCAGACTCTGAGCTGTCAGCGCAGAGCCCAACGTGCAGTTCGAACCCACGAACTGTGAGATCATGACCTGAGCCAAAGTTGGATGCTTAACCAACCGAACGACTCAGGTGCCCCATTTTTATTCAAATATAAAGACAGAAATATATACCATATGTGAACCACATGTATAAAATTTAACCTTCTAGTAGCCACATTTTTAAAAGTGAAAATTATTTCATATTAATAATATATTTAGCCCAATATATCTAAAGTATTATGATCACAACATATAAGCCATATAAAACTATTAATTTCATATTTTATATTCTTTTTTCTCTTACTGAATCCTTGACATGCACTGTGTACTCCTTACTGCAGTTCACACTCCATTTAGACCAGCCATTGTGCCCATGCTCCATAGCAGATGGAGCTGGTGACTCCCCCACTGGCAAATCAGACTGATGACACATCTTGATGAGTGGGGTAATTGTTCAATATTCATCTCAGTGTTCCAGCAGCTTGTGGCACAGCCATCACCACACATTTGATAATTTTCTTAGTTTTATCTGCGATTCTCAAGGAAAACTATCTTCTCCATTGAGAAGCCTTAAAAGAAACATTGACTGTTGAATTATGAAAAGCTTTGCAAGGCAAAATGTAATTACAAATGTTGTGAATCCATCTTTAATGTTTCTTCAAAAGAGTTTGAATAAATATAGATTCTTTCATCTAACAAGGTTGATTTTTCTCCTGTAAGAGTTTAAATAAAAGAAATGTCAAAACACTCTAATCTTTTTTTTCCCTGGTGATGCTTTAATGTTAAAAATATTTCCCTAGAATACACACCATATGTCATCAGGGAAGAAGGAAAATTTTTTTTCATAAGTGAATGAAACTTCATAATCAGCCATATGAGCTACAAGTCTTTAAAACTATTGAAAGAAATAGAACTGCCATTATTCAATGAGGCCATGTGTGTTCATATATTATAGACAGTGATTGCCCAAGGTAACAAGAACTAAGACAAAGCCAGAATATAAGCACATATTTTTAAAACCTAATGAAATGGATAGCAGGGTTCTTTCATGCTTTAGAAGGGTTTGTATTGTCTATCACCAAATGATATGCCACAGATGCATTTTGTCCATAAATGCCTACCTACAGAGTTGAATTTGAAACTAAGACAAGATAAGAAAATTTCTAGGAAAAAGGTAATTATGTTTCCATCATGAAAAAAGTAATATTCAAATTATTTTTACATGTATGCAATTTATTAATTTTCTTTTAGAAGTTTTCTAAGTTTACCAAGTATAACTGACAAAAATTATTTATATTTATGGTGCACAATGTGATGTTTTGGTATGCATATACATTATGAAATGATTAACACAATCAAACTGATTAACAAACCCTCACCTCACAAATTATTTTTTTGTGTGTACCTGGTGAGAACACATAAGATCTGCTCTCTAGAACACAGGCAATAACTTCTTTGATATCAGCCACAGCAACTTTTTTTCTAGATAGGTTTCCTGAGACAAGGGAAATAAAAGCAAAAATAAACTATCGGGACTACATCAAAATAGAAAGCTTCTGCAAAGCGAAGGAAATATTCAACAAAACTAAAGGGCAACCTACTGAACAGGGAGAAGATATTTACATATGACATATCCCATAAAGGCTTAGTATCCAAAGTATATAACGAACTTATAACAATCGACATCCAAAACAAAAATAGTCCAATTAAAAATGAGAAGACATGAACAGACCTCTCTCCAAAGAAGACATAGAAGACAGTCAACAGACACATGAAAAGATGATCAAAATCACTCATCATATGGGAAATGCAAATCAAAACTACAATGAGATAGCAGCTCACAGTTACTAGAATGGCTAAAATCAAAACCTCAAGAAACAACAAGTGTTGGAGAGAATGTGGGGAAAATAAGGAACATTCATGCATTCTTTTTGGAAATGAAAACTGGTATATCCAACAAAGAAAACAGTATGGAGGTTCCTCAAAATATTAAAAATAGAACTACCTTATGATGCAGCAGTTGTATTATTGGGTATTTACCCAAAGAATATAAAAACACTAATTCAAAGGAATACATGAACCACTATGTTCATAGCAGTATTATTTACAATACCCAATTATGGGAGCAGCTCAAGTATATGTTTATACACATAATGGAATATTATTCAGCTATAAAAAGAATGAAATAGTGCCATTTGCACCGACATGGATGAAACTACAGAATATAAAGTTAAGTGAAATAAGTCAGTCAGAGAAAGACAAATATATGGTTTCACTCATATGTGGAATTTAAGGGGGAAAAAAAAACAATGGGCAAAGGGAGAAGAGAGGGGGAGAGAGAGATGGGGGCGAGAGAGGGAGGGAGGGAGGGAGAGAGAGAGAGACAGACAGACAGACCAAGAAGCAGACTCTTAAGTGCAGAGGACAAACTGATGGTTACCAGAAGGGTGGGGACGGGGGGTGTTGGGTGAAATAGGGGATGGGGATTAAGGAGTGCACTTGTGATGAGCACCAGGTGATGTATGGAACTGGTGAATCACTAATATAACACTCTACGTTAACTAACTGGAATTAAAATAAAAAGTTAATTTTTTTAAAGATTTGCTCTCTTAGCAAATTTCAAGTATATGATACAATATAATTAACTATAGTCATCATGCTGTATATTAGACTCCTAGAACTTATTCATTCTGCATAACTGAAGCTATCTTCCCTCAGACCAACATTTCCACATTTCGTATTTTTTAAAATTTTTCCATAAATGTAACAAATATTTATAATCTCCAGGTTTTCTGAATATGCTTATTATAAAGATACAGGATTGAAATTATCCTAAAGAAGACTATGAAAACTAACAGTTATGACTGAACAGCCATGAGATGGGAACTATTACTGCAGAAATAATTCTGGCTCAATCCCAAAACATATGTGCATAGGATATACTCTGTTTAAAATACAAACACCATATTTTCTTATCGATCTTTCTTATTTCCTATTATCTCTCTGTTCTGAAGAAAAAGAGAAGTTTCTTCTGCATGATGTGTTTTGCCTCATCCACTAGAACAGAGACCTGTGTGCCACATGGTACCTGGGTTGGCGTAGCTGATTTAGAAAAGCTGAAAATTCTCATTGGTGTGCAATATCCTCTACTTGCCTCTCTTTTCTTTGCCCAGGTGATGCGGCCTAGTAGATGGGCTATTTGCGGATTTGGTTAAATAGCATGTGCATAAGCTTCTGGTGTATAATAGATATTTCATGGGTCCTTCTTCCTTTATGGGAGGAAAGGTTTGGGTAGAGGTCATTTACTAAAGACAGCAGGGACCCATTCACAGGCCTGGAGAAGGGAAGACTAAGAATAGAAAGGGCTACTTATCTAATTAATGTCCAAGCTATAAACCATTTTGAGAAAGATTGAAAGGCAAATTATCATCATGTACTGGGATTGGTAAATCAATAGCATGTAGAAACAATTGTGATTTTTTTAAGACGATGAAAATGTTTTCAAGGCATTGATTTTTTTGAATAGAAACATGTCCTTCATTATCACAAATAATGCTATTTTCAGAAGCAGAAATCAAGTAAAATAAAAGCCCATGTTATTTTATATTTTTTAATTGTATCTGTAAATTCTTTTTGGGGTTTGTGACATCATACTAAATTCTAATGCATTATATTATTACTGGCCATAACTTTTGGTATAAAATACAAGAATGCATAGTAATATAAGGCAGTAAAATTCCACATTGTATAAATCTACATCAAAATCCAGATGAAATATCCATGTATTATTTATAAGAGTAATTTCATCTGTGATTCTGATCAAGTCATAAATAATGAGAAGAGGCTGAAAATGAAATTTGGTTTTATTGAAATATGTGATTGCATATCTCTTCTCTTTTTCCTACTTAAAAGGTTAAAACGTGACATTTTAGGTACACATTCAATACTCACTAGTTTAAGTATAATAATGAGATTTCATATATCTGACCAACAGAGCTTTAAGTACTACAAGCTGGTTGTGGCTTCAATTTTTTAAAAATGCAGAGATGAAATAAGACATTCAGAAAAAATGTTCTATTCCTTTCAACATACATAGTTTGTTGTACATACCTATATAAATAAAATTCATATATATTATATAAGTATATATAATTTATATTTGCATCTTTGTGTGTGTACATGTATATATATATGTATACATAGAATATGTGTAAATGTGTATTTAAAAATAAAAAATATTTCCAAAACATATGACCACAAATGACGTCCCTAACTAGTGTTCTCAGTAATGTAACTGGAGTTATAAATGACTGATACGAATAATTTAATGTAAAATGCCCTTGGGGATCTAAGGGCTTGTCCAGATTGGCTCTCTCGGTCAGGTGATTAAGAACACACTTCACTGGCCAACAATCTGTAGCTATCACTAGTGTACAGCAATGTATCCTTATTCTGAAATAGGAGAGGGCTAATTTTTCAAAACTTATTTTCTATTTTAAAATTATTTTTAAATGCTCATTGGAAATTACAGAACAGTTTATAGTCAAAAATAAAATTATTCCTATAATAATTTGATTATTTTTCCTACCAACAGTTTTTACTCTTTGGTTGTATTTCATTCCAGTATTTTCTCCATACCTAGACAGGCCTGTGTGTATGTATATATGAGTACGTGCATGTGTGTGCATGTGTGTGTGTGTGTGTGTGTGTGTGTGTGCGTGCTTGTATGTGTTATGAAGTTGTATCTTGCTTTGTCACTTAACTTGTTAAACTGTGGATATTTTCTTATCAGAAAACTTTATTTAAGATGTTTAAAAAACCCTATCTCAAATAGCTCTGTAATATTATACAACACAAATTTATTTATCTGGACGTTTAGTTGTTTCTAATATGTTAGTACAGTCTAGAGTTTATACAACATCTATTACTTTCTTAAGATGTACTCTAAGAAGCAGAATATTACTGAATCAAAGTGTATGACTATTTTATGAGTACTTTCTATACAGGGAAATTTATTTCTTGGAAGACTGACCCAAATTGTACTCCCTCATAGCAGTATATGAGAATGTCTGTTCTCATCTCACCCAGGAGAAATACTTAAAATTTAGGCCAGTTTGATAGGTGAAGATGGTATTTTGTAGTTTTCATTTTAATCTCTATGATCAATAATGAACGTGTTCATTACATTAGTTTAGTAGATATTTCTATGCATTTTTCTAAAATCTTTGTCTATTTTCAAAGTGTTTTTCTAGTTAATTATTTACTGAGAATATTAATCCTCTCATTTTCATGGTAATAGATAATAAATATGTTCCTAGTGTACCATTCATTAAATTTTTATTTGTAGATATTTTCTATCAAGAAAATGTGTACATATTATATTGTCAATATATCTTTTTACTTGTGATTTTTTTCTTTTATGATTAAAACTCTGTTACAATTCTGAGTTCATTTATCTATCCACTCATATGCCATTTTAATCTATATTTCTCTTATTTTTGTTTATTTGTTTCATAGTGGTTATTTTTGTTTTAATTGAGGTTTTTAGCCTGCCCCCCCCTTTTTTTTTGATCAAATGAGAAAAATGGAAAGAAATGAGGTGACAACAAGATCTTTATGGGTTTGTGATGTTTCTTCAACTGTGTCTGTGTATTGAAAGTATGTTTGTAGGAAGTGACAATACAGCATAGTGGCTTTCATGCACATTCTGAAGACATACTGGATATCTGTGGGCCTTCTACTTACTGGTGGGGGTGGCTTTAAAGAAATTACTTAAGTCCTATGCCCAAATATTCTGAATGCAAAGTGTAAGTAACCATGCCAGCCTCATAGAGGTGCCATGAAGATGGCATGAAGTCAGCATTCAAGGCACCTGGAGAATGTAGGTGCAATTTGCCTGCTGAATCAATCAGCCCAGTCAAGGTTTCTAGTCTCTGGGCTCCTGGAGACCGCCACTTAGACCTGCCTGTGGGAAGGGCAGCTCCGTACAGCCAACATCTGAAGAGCAGTAACTGCTCTTACAGTTTTCATTTTGGGGAGGCTCATTTAAGTCTACCCCCACCCTACCTTCACCCCCTGCTTCATTATTCACAGGTAAAAAACTGCAGGCCTCTTTAGCAAGGTGTTTAACACAGCATCTGCTCACTCCCCATTTCCAGCTTTTTCTCCGTCTCCTGACATGCTTCTATTCCTTTCTGGCTTCGGGTGTGCTAAGTGGTTGACCACTCCTCATCTTGAGTTGTTTGCTTAGGGCAGCGTGAGCTTTGCATAAATCACAGAAGCCCACATTTTAAGTTGATTATCCTGAATGTCCTCTTCAAATATGGTAACAATGTCAGCACTATCTACTTGATACTTTGATCTACCTTTTGATTCTTGATCTGATACCAGAATGTTTTCATTCTAATTGCATAATTAGAAAAATTAAATCAGGTTAGATATGTCTTCCTCCAACCTGCACATGCTCCTCCTATTCATTAATGATTGATTACCTTTTTGAAAAGTAATCATATTACAATATATAAATGTATCAAACCAATGCTTTTATCTACCTCAAAGTTACACAATGTTATATGTCAATTATATCTCCATAAAATCAAGAAAAAAATTCTCACTTGTTTATTCCTTTCCTGTGTTGACAGGTAATTTTATTTAAAAAATTAGGAAAGTAATGTTAGACACATACCATTTTAAACCATAGTTCAAAAAAATGCATTAGTTCTTAGACATTTGTATTTCAAACATCAGTAATGTTTTTAGAGGTTTAATGTAGAGAGGGTTGCTTTTTTCTTCTCCCTCTCCTCCTCCTCCTCCTTCTTTTTGCTAGGTAATCACTACCAAAAAACAAAATCTTACTTCATAGTTTTATTGTTATCATTTTGTTTTTTTGTTGAGGATCAATGAAATTTTTTTCACGGACAAGGATGGGCCTGAGGTTTCTTTAACGTCTATTAATGCCTACTGTTGTCAAACACTATTAGGTGCCTCCCACAACCCTGTGGGGAAAACAAAACCTTAGGGCGCAGAGGGTTAAATGAAGTGCTCCAGGTTATTTGGCTGGAAAAGGGTCTTCATCCCAGTGTAAATCAAGCCATGTAAACAACTCAAATACTAGGAAGTAACTCTATAATGTAAGAATAAGCCATGCAATGTGAAAATGAAGAGAAGGAATCCAGAATACATAAAGGGGACAGGGGAGGACTTCATTAAAAAAATGGCTGAATGTTTGGATGTGGATAAAGCTTACTACATGGAAAAGAGAGGAAGGCCTTCTCGGCAAGGATGAAGCATGGTTAAATTACCAGAAGGGTGCATGGTGAGCTTGTGGACTGAGGAGTAGATAGAGGGTAACTAGAGTTTAGGTGTGCTGAGAGCCAGAAACAGGCAATGGGGGATGGACGAGGGACTCTAAGGCTTTGAACACTTCTTAGAAGCCTGCAGGTTTGTTTTTGTTTTTGTTGTTGTTTTGTTTTTTGTTTTTGTTTGTTTTTCCTGTAAGTGGTGAAGCTGGAAGAGAGGGCTATGAAGGTAGAACGAGGGTGATCTCCAGTCGGGGTACTTCCCCCTTAAGAGTAAATGTTCTGAAAGTCATCCAAACCGATCAGCATTTTAAGAAGCTAATAATGCTGGGTGCTTTACTTTGTTACCTACTTGTTTATAACCTCGACAGTTGGTGCTTGGCTTATCCACAGGTGGCTCTAGTACCCTTTTCTTTGGCCAACCAGAAGATCAGTGAGGACTGTTGTTACATTCAGTGTCAACTAATGAGATTATTCATTATTTCCGATTATTCTGTGACCGAGGTTATAAAGCAATATACGGTTTTTAAAATCTACCTTACATGTGAAGGAATGAGCCATAAAACATTTCCTCAGTACCTGGGACACTGGTCAAACTACACTTGGCCTCATGTGGCTATCACAGACGATTAAATGCCAGGTCTCAGGGGAGCTCCATCTAGCATTTTACAACCACCTTAGGATTTCCTCGGTATAAGAGGAGCATCCAACCGATGGCCTTATGAGCCTTAAATGCCAGTGTCCTGAAAGAAGCTTTGAAAGCACGGAGCTTTCACAGCCCATAAATTGGCCATGACAGATCTGTCAGTAACCACCTTTTAAATGCCTCCCTGGGATTTCAGGTTTCCATTTTAGAAGGCCTGTTTTCTTTTTATATCCGGTTAAATTATGGTGATGCTTTTGGCCTTTTCCTTTAATAATGTTGTAAATCTATTTCAAAGATGAATGCCTGGGCTTTGCAGCACATCCATCAGAGCTGTCATTCACCTGGAGTACCGGCTCTCATCCCTGTAACGCCGCTGCTCCCTAGGACAAGATTAGATGGAATGGGAAAGTGCTGGGACATCTACCAGTAAAATCATGTCGCAGAGAGCCCTCTCAAAATCTTGACCCACCTCAGATATTTTGCACATTGTATAGATTCTAGTTGCTTGATAACTCCATCTCCTGCAGACTTCAGCTTAAAATAATAAATGAGCAAGTCTGTCCTATGAGAGATTATGAGTCGTGTCCCACAAACGCTTAAATACAAACCCCCCGGAAAACAAGCAAACAAAAAACAACATTTATTAAATATCTTCACATTCTATATCACTAATAAAAGATTAGAGCATAGAAGAAAATAGTACCTTCTCACTTGGTTGTGTTTTTATTTTTTCCCCAAAAGACTTTCTTTTAAATTTGGTATCCAATGTGTGTTCATTTATTTTACACTTACAAAAGAAATCACCCACCCCCTGCCTCATTCCCCCCCAAAACAGTCCCTTTTTACCGAAAGCTTTTTTTATAGTTGATTGAATCAGTAGTATTATAATAGCTCCATTATTCATAATGGCATAAAGTACAGCTAGTCACTATCATCACACAGACTTCTCTTTGTGAGAAAAAAGTAATAATCTAAAGATATGGATGATAGCAATAACATAAGTGAACTGTAATTTGAAGGCCTAAATACCGCTGCTGGGGGGTTTTGTTAATGCTGATACTTTTCCGTTAAATGGGCTGAAGATGGTCTGACATACTCTTCACAGTGCCAGATTTATTAATGAGGCAGTGTTAAGTACCTGAATGCTAATCCCAAACTCCTGTTTTCCCTCCTCTGCCTGTACTTCTTGAGATGATGAAAAGTAACCACCATTTCCAAGTTACTGTCAGTAAGCACTCTGTGCCGGGGACAGTGTATGCAAGGCCCAGAAATGTTTCTAGACCATCAAGCATCAGCTCACTGGAAGGTGCTGAATAAATTAAACCAAAAATATAAATCCCAGGTTGATGTGTTTGAACTTCTCAGCAAACATTCTTCATACATATTTAATTGCTCCATTGAGACCGCTACTGTTTGGAGAGCTTCCAGGCATTATTTCCATTCCATTAGTAAGCTTGCAGGGTGTCTACTCCTTACCCCAAAATGATTGATTCTGTAAATGCCTTCCCACTTACTGACCTGAACGCTAATTGAGTTTGTGTATAGATTAAAAAAAAAAACTGTGTTTTCAGAAATTGTTCAAACTATATTGCTGTCACTTAAATTCCTTGTAGCAGGAAAAACGGCATGTCTAAATGATGACACTAAACGTCTTATCTGAATTGACTTCTTAAAACACAATGTGCAGCAAACTAACTTACAGAAGCTGGAAAAAAGCAGTGAAAATAGATGTTTTTCAATGCAACAGCCGGTGTTTTTTTTTTTTTTTTTTGGGAATAAACATTATGGATATATTAATATCTTATTCAGGCAGCTTCCAGCTCTGCTTCATATGGTAAATGTATTATTGTAAGAAAATATAAATTTCTCCCATCCTATTACAGAAAGCTAAAACCCAGAATAGCTACTCAAGGAAGAAAGCTGAATATTTCTTAAGATCTTTTATAAATAGAGTTAAAAATGGTGAAATGTACTTTGCCCCACTAAGAAAAGAAAACTTCTACCTTCGTACCTAGGTCATTAAGATAAAATATAACTAACTGATGCTAACTTAATGTGACTCAGCCTGAGACTTTATAATTCTCACAGTTCTTTACCTCTGTGTTACCCTATTGACTGTGATCAATTTAACATTCTTAACCCTCCAGCTTAATACAGAATGAGTGAAGTGGTCTCTACAAAAGGAAGTATTGATAATTGTTTAGAGTCTGCACATACGGAGTTTTATGAATATTATGTCTATCCATTGGATATGCAGTGCATTTCTTTCAAATGGTCACTATCCATGTAAGAATGTAAGCTAAGTTTGGACTATTGAGAGTTCTGTTTTCTTGATCCTACCACCTTTCCTTCATATGAATCATTCTAATGTCCACCAACAGTGCTCTTTACTGAATCTCCATTAGTCCTTTCACAACACCATCCAGAATTCTGAGCAGAATTCTCAGCAGTACTTTCTTAGTTTCCCCCCGAAACTGTTTCCTTAAATAATTTTCGAGAATAAATGGCTTGAATTCATTAATAATTTGTATTTCATCCAATTTTCTTAAACCTGAGAAATACATAAACTCTTAGATTGCAATAATGCACAGCATCCCCTCCAGGGTTTCTTAGGTATAGTTTTATGATTAATTGAGCCTAGCCTTAAATAATCCAGGATAATAACCCAGAAGCCCATTTCTGTATATTCTGTCTACTTTGTGAATACATTAGTTCTAATCTGACCTAAAAGTGATCATGCCCATCACTGAAATGTACAGAGATACAAGATAGATTCAAACTCAAAGGCTGACACAAGAATAACAAAGACTTTTAATTTCTTAAATTATTCACAATTAGAAAAACATGATTAAATGAGACAGGAGAAAAAATTGAAGAAATAAAAAAATGGGGGGGTGATTTCTGTACTAAATATGGAACAAGAAAATTAAGGAAGAGAGAACTGCTGGTAAAAAAGAGATTATATCTTTAACAAAAAATAAATTTTTACATAACATAAATTCACTTTAAAATTCAAATAGAGAGAAAAACTCTTAGGGCTCTCTCAGTCTCTCCCTTGCCAACACCGTCCATCCTTCAGGGACCCCTGGGCCCAGCCAGAGCTGGCCTCCGGCACCTGCATGCCAGGAATAAATACCACCTGATCATGATTCCATTTGTCTGTGGGGAAAGGTGAGCTTCGGGTCCTCCTACACCACCAAATTGAATGGGAACTCAAAGAAGCTCCATCCTAAAGGAAGAGTCCCCAAGCTAGGGCTGCCTCAAGAAATAAGCCAAACTACACATGGTGGAGAGTTCCAAATATCGTTACGAGCAGGGAAACAAAATAACCAAAGGCTCAATAAGAGAAACCAAAAGACACCATTCAAAGAACACTTCCTGAACAGACAGGCCCAGAACAGTCAAAGAGCCCTCTCTAATACAGCAGAACTCACAGGGGCAGAGTGTACAGCAAGCTTTTAAAATTAACAAGATATAGAAAGCTAACCAAAATGATGAAACAGAAGAACTCTCCTCCAAAGAAATTCCAGGAAGAAATGACAGCTAAAGAGGGGCTTAACACAGATATAAGCAACATAACTGAACAAGAATTTAGAACAGTAATCATAAAATTAATCCCAGAGCTTGATAAAAGCACAGAGGACATCAGAGAAACTATGGCTACAAACACTATGGAGCTTAAAAATACTTATGATGAATAAAAAATGTGATGAATGAGATACGTAATAAACTAGAGGTGTCCAAGCATGGATTGAAGAGGCAGAAAGGAAAATAAGTGAATTAGAAGACATAATTACAGAAAAAGAAGAAACTGAGAAAAAGAGAGGTAAACTGATCCAGGTACATGAAAGAAGAGTTCGAGAGCTCAGTGATACAATCAAATGGAACATTATCCATATCATTGGAATCCCAGAAGAGGAAGAGAGAGGGACAAGTGCTCAAGAAGTCCTGAAACAAATTATAGCAGAGAACTTCCCCAATCTGGGGAAGGAAGCAGATGCTGAAATTCAAGATGCACAGAGAACTCCACTCAGAGGTAACTTGAATTAATCTTTTGCACAACATAGCATAGTGAAAATGGCAAAATGTAAGGACAAAGAGAATTTTGAAAGCATCTAGGGAGAAAAGGGCCCTAACATACAAAGGGAAACCTATCAGAGTGGTGACAGACCTATCTACTGAAACGTGGCAGGCCAGAAAGGAATGGCAGGACCTCTTCAATGTGATGAACAGAAAATATATGCAGTCAAGAATGCTCTATCCAGCAAGCCTCTCATTCAAAATAGAAGGAGAGATAAAAGTCTTTCCAAAGAAACAAAAATTGAAAAAATTTTTACCACTAAACCTGTCCTACAAGAAATCCTGAGGGGAACTCTCTGAGGGAAATGTTGCAAGGAATGCAAGATGCTAGAGACACCACCACAAGCATGAATTCCACAAATGACACAATGACTCTAAACGCATATATTTCAATAATAGCACAAAATGTGAATGGGCTGAATGCTCCAATCAAAAGACATAGGGTAGCAGAATGGATAAAAAAACAAAAACAAAAACCCAACATCCATTTATTTGCTGTCTACAAGAAATGCATTTTAGACTGGAGGACACATTCAGATTGAAAGTAAGGGGACTGAGAAGTATCTATCATGCTACTGGAAGTCAAAAGAAAGCTGGAGTAGCTATACTTATATCAGACAAACTGGACTTTAAATTAAAGACAATAACAAGGGATGAAGAAAGGCATTATATAATAATTACTGGGTCTATCCAACAAGAAGAACTAACAATCATAAATATCTATGCACCGAATATGGAGGTACCTAAATATTTAAAATAATTGATCACAAACAGAAACAATCTAATAGATAAGAATGTGCTATAGCAGGGGACTTTAATACTCCACTTACAGCAATGGATAGGTTAAACAGACAGAAAATCACTAAAGAAACAATGGACTTGAAAGACACATTGGACAAGATGGATATGACGGATATATTTAGAATTCTACATCCTAAGGCCATGGAATACAATTTCTTCTCAAGTACACATGGCACATTCTCCAAGATAGATCACATACTGGGACATAAAACAGCCCTCAATAAATATAAAAGAATTAAGATCATACCATGCACATTTTCAGATCACAATGCTATTAAACTTGAAATCAACCACAAGAAGAAGTCTGGAAAACCACCAAAAACATGGAGGTTAAAGAACACCCTACTAAAGAATGAATGGGCCAATCAGGCAATTAGAGAAGAAATTTAAAAATACATGGAAACAAATGAAAATGAAAATACGACAATCCAAAACCTATGGGATGCGGCAAAGGCAATCCTAAGAGGAAGTACATTGCCCTCCAGGCCTATTTCAAGAAATTAGAAAAAGCACAAGTGCAAAATCTAACAGCACACTTAAAGGAGCTAGAGGGAGAGCAATAAGAGCACCCAAACCCAGTAGAAGAAGAGAAATAGTAAAAATCAGAGCAGAAATAAACAACATAGAGACCAAAGAAATAGTTGAACAGATCAATGAAACCAAGGGTTGGCTTTTTGAAAAAAATGAACAAAATTGACAAACCACTAGCCAGGCTTCTCAAAAAGAAAAGAGGGAGCAACCAAATAGACAAAATTATGAATGAAAATGGACTTATTACAACAACCCCTCAGAAATACAATCAATTATCAGGGAATACTATGAAAAATTATATGTCAACAAATTGGACAACTTAGAAGAAAGGACAAATTTTAAACACACATGCACTACCAAAATTCACACGGGAAGAGATGGAAAATCTGACCACACCCAAACTAGTGAAGAGATAGAATCAGTTATCAAAAATCTCCCAACAAAGAAGAGGCCTGGACCAGAGGGCTTCCCTGGGGAGTTCTACCAGGCATTTAAAACAGAATTAATACCCATTCTTCTCAAACTATTCCAAAAAATAGATATCGAAGGAAAAATTCCAGAATCATTCTATGAAGCCAGCATCACTCTGATTCCCAAGCCAGACAGAGACCCAGCAAAAAAAGAGAACTATAGGCCAATTTCTTTGATGAGTAAAGATGCAAAAATCCTCAACGAAATACTAGCAAATCGCATCCAACAGCATATAAAAAGAATCATCCACCAAGATCCAGTGGGATTCATTCCTGGGTTACAGGGCTGGTTCAATATTCGCAAATCAATCAATGTGATACATCACATTAACAAAAGGAAAGAACCATATGATCCTGTCAATAGATGCAGAAAAAGCATTTGACAAAATACAACATCCCTTCTTAATAAAGATCCTTGAGAAAGTCAGGATAGAAGGAACCTAATTAAACATCATAAAAGCCATCTATGAGAAGCCCTCAGCTAACATCATCCTCAATGAGTAAAAACTGAGAGCTTTCCTGAGATCAGGAACATGTCAGGGATGTCCACTCTTACCACTGTTGTTTAACATAGTCCTGGAAGTCCTAGCATCAGCCATCAGGCAACAAAAGGAAATAAAAGGCATCAGAACTGGTGTAGAAGAAGTCAAACTCTCACTTTTCGCAGACAACATGATACTCTGCATAGAAAACCCGAAAGACTCCACCAGAAGCCTCCTATAACTGATCCAAGAATTCAGCCAAGTTGCAGAGTACAAAATCAACGTGCAGAAATCAGTTGCATTTTTACACACCAACAGTGAAGCAACAGAAAGAGAAATCAAGAAACTGATCCCGTTCTCAATTGCACAAAAAAACATAAAATACCTAGGAATAAACCTAACCAAGGATACAAGAGATCTGTATGATGAAAACTATAGAAAACTTATGAAGGAAATTGAAGAAGACACAAAGAAATGGAAAAACATTTCGTGCTCATGGACTGGAAGAATAAATACAGTTAAAATATCATTACTACCCAAAGCAATCTACACATTCAATGCAATCCTAATTGCATTTTTCTCAAAACTGGAATAAACTATCCTAAATTTGTATGGAACCATAAAAGATCCCTAATAGCCAAAGTAATATTGAAGAAGAAAACCAAAACAGGAGGCGTCACCATCCCAGACTTTAGCCTCCACTACAAAGCTGTCGTCATCAAGACAGTATGGTATTGGCACAAAAACAGACACATAGACCAATGGAATAGAATTGAGGACTCAGATTTGGACCCAAAAGTGTTCAGCCAGCTAATATTTGACAAAGCAGAAAAGAGTATCCAATGGAAAAAAGACAGCCTCTTTAATAGATGGTGCTAGGAGAACTGGACATCAACATGCAGAAGAATGAAACTAGATCATTTTCTCACACCATCCACAAAAATAAACTCAGAACGGATAAAGGATCTGAATGTGAGACAGGAAAGGACCAAAACCCTAGAGAAGAAAGCCAGAAACAACTTCCTTGGCCTCAACCACAGCAATTTCTTACTTGACACTTCCCCAAAGGCAAGGGAATCAAGAGCAAAAATGAAGGGACCTCATCAAGATAAAGAGCTTCTGCATGGCAAGCGAAAAAAACCATAAAACTAATAGGCAACCGATGGAATGGGAAAAAATAGTTGCCAATGACATATCAGATAAAGGGCTCGTATCCACAATCTATAAGGAACTCACCAAACTCCACACTCAAAAAACAAACAACCCAGTGAAGAAATGGGCAGAAGATATGAACTGACACTTCTCTAAAGAGGACATCCAGATGGCCAACAGACACATGGAACGATGCTCAGCATCCCTCCTCATCGGGGAAATACAAATCAAAACCACACTGAGCTACCACCTCACGCCAGTCAGAGTGGCTAAAATGAGCAAATCAGAGAACTCTAGATGCTGGCGAGGATGTGGAGAAACGGGCACCCTCCTACACTATTGGTGGGGATGTAAGCTTGTGCAACCCCTCTGGAAAACAGTGTGGACGTTCCTCAAAGAATTAACAGTAGAACTCCCCTATGACCCAGCAATAGCACTGCTAGGAATTTACCCAAGGGATACAGGAGTGCTGATGTGTGGGGCACATGTACCCCAATGTTCATAGCAGCACTCTCCACAATAGCCAAATCATGGAAAGAGCCTAAGTGTCCATCAACAAACGAATGGATCAAGAAGATGTGGTTTATGTATACCATGGAATACTACATGACAATGAGAAACAATGAAATTTGGCCATGTGTAGCAACATGGATGGAACTTGAGGGTGTTATGCTGAGCGAAATAAGTCAGGCAGAGAAGGACAGATACCATGTATCTGCACGTATAGGAGGATTAGGAGGAACTTAACGAAGGACCATGGGGGAGAAGAAGGGGAAAAATAGTGAGGGAGAGGGAGGGAGGCAAACCATGAGAGACTCTTAAATGCTGAGAACAAACTGAGAGCAGATGGGGGGGGAGGGGGCTGATGGGTATGGAGGAGGGCACTTGTGAGGATGAGTACTGGGTATTATATGGAAACCAACTTGACAATAAACTATTAAAAAATAAAAAAAATACAATTCAAATAGATATAAGAAAGATGGAAAAATATTCTGAAAGTGAAAGAAAAGAATGGGGATCATTCTTCCAGATATGAAATATATTACAAAATATAACCTATTAAAACAATATAGTACTGGTGGAGAATGAAAAATGTGCATCACTAAAGAAGACTAAAAATTCCAAAGATTAGTATATAATGATCATGGCATTTCAAGTTTGTGGGAGAAAAGATAACTCCATTCAGTGAATGATGATAGGACTATCAGACTACCAGTTTAAAACAAAAATAGGGGTAGATTTCTTTCCTCACATTCTAAAGCAAAAGAAATTTCAGATAAATAAAAAGCTTATACATAAAGAAATGAAATCACAAAACTACCAGAGAAAGACAAAAACCACTAAACAAATCTATGTGGGTTTGTTTGTTTTTTTAAATCTCAGAGCAGGAGAGAATTTCTAATTATAACACAAATCCTGCAAGGCACAAACAGAAACACTGATAAGTTCAACTACATAAAAATAAAATATTCTGGGGGCGTCTGGGTGGCTCAATTTGTTAAGTGTCTGACTTCAGCTCAGGTCATGATCTCGCAGTAGGTGAGTTTGGGCCCTTCATCAGGCTCTGTGCTCACAGTTGGGAGCCAAAATCCTCCTTTGAATTCTGTGTCTCTTCTCTCTGCCTCTCTCCTGCTTGCACTCTGTTTCGCTCACAAAAAATAAACAAGCATTAAAAAATATTTTAATAAGAAATAAAATATTCTGCATGGCAAAAAAAGAGAAGCCCACCATTACTAAATAAAAAAATGATCAATCTTCCTTAAAATATGAAAAATACTAATCAAGACTACAAAGGATCACCATTTTTTCAACCTATCAAAGGCAAGGATTACAAATGTTGAAAATATGCTGTGTTGATAAACGAGTCTGATAAAACAGGAAATACTCCGATGCATTACTGGTGATGGTGCAATTTGGTATAAAAGAAGCAATTTGTTAACACCTTTCAAAATCAAAACTGCACATTCCTTTTAGCACAGTAATTACATTTGTAGCAACATACACTCAGCTTCATACAAGTATGAAATAATACATGTATAAAAAGGTTCCCTGTGAACATTTGAAAACAGGTAAACGTGTATCAGTGAGAGTGGTTACATAAATTATAGTCCACCTATGCAATGTGGAAAGATTTCCAAAATACATTATTAAACAAGAGTTGTGCAGAATAGGTCTATAATATGCTTCCATAACATTTGTATACAATAAACAAAAAGTAAAATATATACACGGATATATATAAATGTACACATACACATCCATTCTGAAATGATACAAAATATAGCACTAGTTTCTAGGGAAAGGAACTTTGTGGGAGAGGAAGGTAGAGAGGGTAGCAAAGGCCATCATTTGTTGCAATCTGCTTCCCCTTCTTCCAGAGATTTACAAGCACTTGGCAGCCAAAGCAAGAGAAGCCATATAATTGGATGTGGGCCATTAAGACGTAAATTTAAGTCCTATGTGCAACTTTTGAGAAATGCCTTCAAAAGAACAGAGATGTATGCTAGGAATGACTCTTTTCCTCCTTCCCATAGGCTAGAATGTGAAGATTCAAACTGGATTTGCAACACCCATCTTGGCCTAGGAGTTAGAATGCCAAAGATAGCAGTACAGCACCTTATGTAAGATGGTCGGGATTCCGCAAAGCATACATACAGCCATGACATAGACTGTGCCTGCCCACTTCTGATTCTCCTCAAGCTTCTGCTATTCTTAGGTTTCTATCACTCTCAGTAAAATATGATCCCAGCTAAGGCAGAGGAAGATTCAATTCGCACAAATTTATTTTTACTTAACTTGAATTTTGCTTCATGTGATGTGTTCCTATTCAACATGACTTCAACATATTATTATTGCAAATAACATAATAGCATGCTGTTTTATCAGATGGAAAGCAGAAGTCATCATTGTCTCCTTGGCTTCTGTCTTTTGTGAATCAATAGCAATCTTTAAAATTTTGACAAAGACATATGAAATACTATCTCTGATACTTGCAGAGTCAAAGCATAAAATACCATCTCTTTTATATTAGCCTTCAGTTCTAAGTACGTAGATGTTTGGACGCATATGTGTATGTCTCTGTGTAAGCCTATGTCTTAAGATACTAAGCATCTAGGAGATAAGCTATCCTGGTATCTGTGGCTTGCTTTGATAAACTTATGGAGGAGGGAGAAAAAACAACAAAGGTATGAAGAGCATCAAATTTCCAACTCCCAAAGTCACATTTTATACCTTTGAAAACAAATGCTGATACATGTGATGCCATCCACTGGCAAACTTCTATAATGGATTACTGAACAGATGAAAACTACATAGGGAAAGAATGGAAATCACAAGAGCCAAAATCAGTTTAAAAAGAACAAGTATTACCAATTAACAATTCCTGTTCTGATGAGGGGTTTAAATTTGATAAATGAGAGTAATGTTGTTTCAGGGAGCATCTTAATTTCAGTGTATTTAACAACATTTTTGGATGGAACAATCCTTATGCTAGAGGTAGAGTTGTAGTTGTTGAATTTCCATTCCCCCCAAAATGATACAAAGTATGAGCCATGATGCCTGCCTGGGCGGGGTTGGGGAGGAGAGCAGTAGTATCAAGTTGCCAGGACTGTGTTCAACCTTATTCTGTTCATTATTGTCACTGACTATTTTTAAAAAATAAGAAAATTTTCTTATAAAAATCTGTGTCTAAAAAAATGAGAAATATAACACTTTGAATAATAAAAAAATCAAGGCTTCAGAAGGTCATAGCAAGCTGGAAAATTGAAAATAATAGCCTTAAATTAGGAATAAATAAGGAAATACATTTAACAGAGCAAATTTAAGATCTTGCAATAGGATTAAAAAATGGGGAGACCCATATTCATGTAGGTATTTTTGCTATTAAGCTCAATTTAAATGCACAATATTTCCCTGACTATCAAAATAATGTAAAGTAACTTCAGACACAAATAAAAACAAATTAAAGTATCTAGGATAAAAGAAAAAGAGTGATTCAGATGATAAGATTGCACGTGGAGTATAATGATCATTTGAGTTCACTTGTCATAAAAGATAGTCTAATCAAATTGAAACCAGTTTAATATGTCAGTAGGATCCAGAATCGAACATTATAGATTAGTAGAAACTCATACCTCGGTCTTTACCTGTTACAAGACTGACTATTGATAACAGAGTTGCAATCATGTTGAATTTTTATAGTTATATATGTATTAAATGATTAGATCTAGGAAAAATGGAACCCATTGCTTGCCTGCTTCCTCCTTCTCTTCTTGCTTCCTGTCCTCTCTTCTATAAATGCTTACTGAGTGTTACTGTTATGTACAACTATATTGGCACTTGAGATACAAAACTCTACGTAAGAGCCTCTCCTTACGTACTTACATTCTTTGCCTCTCTACGTAACACTTAACCCTCTTGCCTGTCTGCTATATCTTTCAAAATGCTATGCTAAAAAACATACACATTTCTTATCTGTAATTTCTTCACTTTTATTTTTAAAGCAGTGTGAAAGTTTTAAGCATGTTTCACTGGTAAAGTAAAACTCATAACCGTATATAAAGAATTACTTTCATGGCTGTTTTTCTCACAGGTCTACAGAGAGGTTCAGTGCCCTGTTTATAACACAGCATTCCACATACATCAGTGCTCAGTAAATATCTGCAGACATCACTGTTTTGTTTGATACAGTTTCAATGGATACAGAAACAACATTCATGTGTGTGTATATTTAAAATACATGAACTTAATTTTCAACATGTCCAATTACAGAATATTTGTTTACTTAGCAGATATCTATTTAATATCCATTATATGTCATGAATTGTACTGAATAATGATAATTAAATGATAAAAAATTAGTTATAATTCCTGTCTTCAAGGAGCTTGCCAACTAATGGGTGTTTATAAACAAGTATAAATTAGAATGTAGAATATGTCATAATAGAGAGGGAAAATATTCTATGAAAACAAGGAAAGCCATTTAAACAATATTTGAAGTCCTAGGAAGGCTAATGTAGAAAAATGTCTAAACTGAGTCCTATGAAGCCAGAAAAATTAAGCAGATGAAGAATGAGTATTCTATGCAGATCTAATTTTAGGTTTCAGCATTAGGTAACAGGGAACTAGGAAATTTAGATCAAACCTCCAAACTAAAAAGGCTGGGTAACATATAAAAGCAATATTCTTTAAAAGCATCAAAGTTCTAATAAGGTAATGAGGAATTGCTAGCATTAAATAAGAAAGAAAGATATTCCAAACAAGTAAGCCTTCCAATCAAAGCTGGGTTTGCTTAGAAGAGGTCTCACAAGCAATTTTGACTTGAAAACCTTGAGCAGTTTATGATTCAGAATGAAAGCCTAGTCACCCACAAGCGTGGGAACTCTGATAGGTCAGCCCTGGCGTTAAGCTAGGAACATGAAATGCTACTCCCTTAAGATAGAGTGAACTGTTAAATAGCCTTTGCATGAACTCCCATCCCAGGTTCATTACTCCATTCTGGGTAGTTCCTGATACGTCAAGCCTTGAAGCGTACTGAGAAAGATCTGAAGCACATAACAGAAGAAACAAACAAAATCACTCTGAAGACTGAAACAGCATCTTAAGCCTTAAAGTATTCCTATAAAGAGTTTTTCGGACACAAAATGCCTATTACAGAGACAATGATGCTCAAGATCTGTAAGGAAACAGGTTATTAAGAGTGAGAATCAGTAGAAACAACATAAACATTGACTTAAAATACTGAAATATTAGAATTAGCAGATGCAGACTATTAAACAACTACATGTACCATGTTCTAAGAAATAAATGTTAAAAAAATAAATCTCAAGCTTTAAAATTTCAAGGGGGAGCTAACATTTTTTTAATTGACATGGAAAATTCAGAAAATAAAATCTATACATAAAAATATGACTTAAACTAAAAACTGGATTAACAGATTAAGGGGAGAACTAAGTGAAATAAGTCAGAAGAAAACAAATACCACATGATTTCACTCCTATGTGAAATTTAAGAAACAAAACAAGCAAAAAGAAAAAAAGCAACAGTGACAGAGACAAACCAATAAACAGACTCTTAACTATAGAGAACAAACAGAAGTTTATCAGAGGGGAGGTGGAGAAGGTGATGGGTGAAATAAGTGATGGGAATAAAAGAGTACACTGATCATGAGGAGCACTGAGTAATGTACAGAATTGTTGAATCACTTATTACACACCCGTAACTTACATAACACTGTAGGTTAACTATCCTGGAACTAAAAGTTTAAAAACTTAATTTAAAAAAAGAAAAAAAAAACTAGAAATAGGCCAGAAGAACCTATTTAGAATTTAACATACTGAAATCACTAATTTGAAAAGATATATGCACACCTATGTTCACTGCAGCATTATTTACAATAGCCAAGATATGGAAGCAATCTAAGCATCACTGATAGATGAATGGGTAAAGAAGATGTGTTATATATACACAATGGAATATTACTCAGCCATAAGAATGAAATCTTGCCATTTATGACAACATGGATAGACACTGAGTGCAATATGCCAAGTGAAATAAGTCAAAGATAAATATCTCATTATTTCACTTAGATGTAGAATCTAAAAAACAAGGCAAAGAAAAAAAAACCAAACCCAGACTAGAGAAATAGAGAACAGACTGGTGGCTGCCAGAGGGAGGGAGAGTTTTTGGCACGGGGTGGGGTGGATGGTGAATAGGGGGAAGGGGATCAAGAAGTATAAACCTCCAGTTATAAAATAAAGCCATGAAAATGTAATATACAGAATAAGAAACATACATCAATAACACAGAATTAACTTTGTATGGTGACAGATGGCAACCATATTATAATTGTGACCCCTTCCCAATGTATACAAATGCCAAATCACTATGTTATACACTAACATTATATGTCAATTATACTTCAGTAAATAAATAAACAAAAGAACAAAAACATGGTGAACAAAGCATTTTCTCTTGAGGGAAAAAACAGAGATGAGTTTGGATATAGTAAGAAGGTTTCATATGCATTTGATTGGCAACCTGGATAGAGAAGTAGAAGAGAATAGCACAATGCCAATATATGAAAAAAATATATAAGTTAAGGAATTTCTAAAACTGAGGAATGAAACCAATCTAACTGGGGGATTTTGTCACTAACAAATCCACACTTAAAGGATTAATAAAGAATCTACTTCAGGCAGGAGTAATGATGGCATATGATGCCAGGGGAAACGTAAATGAAAAAATGAATGAAGAAAAATAAAGCAAATTGGGAAAAGTAAAGAAGTTAATATGAGATTTTGATAAGGATATATTTCTTAAAAGTATTACAGTAACATTAACAGAATTAAAGCCAGGTTTATAACTTTCATACAGGAGAAGATAAATAAAAAGGTGGAAAAATACTGATCCAACCAAAAACAAAGGCAAAAAGAGTCAAAACTAAAACACAATTTAGATGGTAGATTTAAGCCCAAATATATCACTATTTACATTAAATGTTCATGGACTGAATGGTCTAGTCAAAAGGAAAAGATTTTCAGACTGTATTTTTAAAAATTTATGTGCACTTACAAGAGCCATCTAAACCATAAAGACCCTAAATTGTTGAAAGGAAACAAATGGGAAAAAATACACCTGTGACAAGAAAGAGAACAGTGCTTTCTATATCATTATCAGACAAAGCAGACTTTAAAGGCAAAAAGCATTTCCAGGAATAGAAAATCACTATATAATACAACATTTATATGGTATGACAGATATAACACACACATATAACATATATATAGAACAATTTAAAAATTGTATGCACCACTAAGATTTCCTCAAAATATTAAAATGAATTATTGGCACATTAAAAGGAAATAGACTCCATAATTATTTTTTTAAATGTAACTACATATTGGCTGTTAGGAACTGAAAGAAGCAAAAGGAGACAAAAGTATTAGTAAAAGTATAGAACTGAATACAATGGATAAACTTGACCTAAAGAACACATAGAGAACTATGTACTTGCAAAATACAGAATACACATTTTAAAACATGTCAGAAGATTTTCAAGCTGTGACCATATATATAATTGTAAAATATAGCTTGACAAATTCCAAAATATTGAAATTGCATAAAGTATGTACTATGACCAAAATTCAATTATGCTAGAAATCAATAACAAGTAACTACAAAAATAGTCATAAATAACTAAAGCAATACTTAGAACCCTAAGTCATATGTTAGAAAAGAAGGTTGCCTATAATGAACCAAGTATTAATTTCAAGATATTAGAAAAAGAAACAGCAAGACAAAAATAAGAATAAAAATTAATGAAAGAAAAGAAATTACAATTGAGAGGGTCAACAAAGATAGTTCTTTGAAAAAACTAAATAAAACTGAAAAACTATAAAGAATAAGAAAGAAAAAAGAGGCACACATTACTAATCTCAGGAATGAAAAATGAACCATGGCTACAGATTTTGCAGCGCTTAAAGATACCAAGAGAAGACTGAGAACAAGTTTATGGCAATAAATCTGAAAATGTAGACAAAATCGGATAAATGTTGAGAAAGGTATAATTTATCACAGCAACTTAAGATAAAAATTAAACGGTGACTATAAATCACCCTATTATAATTAAGGAAAGTGAATCATTTGTAAAAAAATATTCTCACAGAAAAATCTCTAGATATAAATGTCTTCATTGGGTTCTGCCAAACATTCAATAAATAAAGAATTACAGTTTTACACAAACGCTTCCTGAGAACAGAAAAGGAGCACACAATCCCCAGTTTAGTCTCTGATACCATCATAACCTGAATATATTCATAAGAGCATGGTAAGAAAAGAAAAATATCAGCTGATAGAGCATATTAATCTAGATGCCTTTAAAAACCTTTAGAAATCTAAAGAAATATTAGCAATTGAATCCAGCACCACAGAAAAAGTAAATGCATTACTAAGTTGTTGATACCAGATTATGCAGGTTATTTCAGTATTAGCAAGTTAATCAACATACAAGTCATAAAAGTACTGTTAATAACGACAAAACGCAAGGAAGCACCCCAAATGGTCCTCAAAGTGAGACTAACCAAATAAATTGTGTTATATTCACACAATAGAATTTTAATCAATAGTCAAAACAAATGTATTGTAAGTACCTGCAGTAACATGGGCAGATTTTAGCAATATAATATTACATGAAAAGGTAAGTGCCACCATGATATCCTTTTCATAAATGCAAATAAAAAAGAAAAATATAGTAGAATGTTTTAAACAGAAAATAAAAGATTTCAGAATTACTTTTGGCTTGGGTAGGCAGGGAATGAAATGTAAATGTCAATTACTGGGAGTGATATAGCTGTTTTGCTGCATGACGGTGCTACACATAACTATTGTAGTATTAAAAATAGTTAACTAAAATAATTAAGTGAATACATAATGTGAGCATGCATGAACTATAGAGGAGACTGTGTCCTGAATCAGGAATTATAATTAGTCTCATTCTGTGTACCGAGGTTCAAGAAATTTTTTTAAGAAAATCAATATCATCTCTGCATTAACTGAAATATATGATCATATGATTATCTCCACAGAGGCAGAAAATCATTTCATGAAATTCAACATCCATACATAGTACAACTCCAAGCAAAGTAACAATGGAATGAAAATTATTAAGCTAATAAAGGTAAACTACAAACACACCCACTGTAAATATCACACTTAATATAGACATTATGAAATCAGAAACAATTCTCCTCATTTCTACTGAAGTGTTGATTGATGGTTTCAGCGACACAGTAAGGTAGGAAAAAGATATAAAAGGTATTAAGAACTGAAAAAAAATAAAAACAAAACTGCTATTCACAGAAAATACGGTTAGTAATAAAATTCAAATTAAGTTGCATATAAGTCAAAAAAATTAGACAGAGAATTTACTAAGCTTGCTGATACAAGATCAATATATAGCATCTAGTTTTATCTTCTGTACTGGCAAAAGTTAGAAAATAAAGCAGTAAAAAAGATTATAATTTACAACAGTATTCCCAAATACCAAGGGCTTAGTAATACATCAAATAACACATTTAATGGGAAAATTACATAATTTACTGAGAAACAGTAAAGATCAAAATAAAGGGAAATGTACCATAGTTCAAAAATTGGAAAATTTAGATTGTTAATATGTGAATTATTTACAAATTGGTCTACAGTTTCAGTAAAATTGCAATCAAATTCCAATTTCATTGTGGAAGTTGATATGCTGATATAACTAGAGATACTCATTAAAGCATGTATAAACCTTGCAAACACAATAATGATTGAAGAAAGAAATATAGAACATAATTATATATATTTGAAAATGAGGAAGAACCAAACCATACTGTTTAGGAATTCATGTGAAATTGTTAAGACTCTACAGAAAATCAAGGAAATAAAGGAAATAATCACCACAAAGTCTGAATAATGGTTAGCTTGCATGGGGGGGGTTGGGAGGAGGCAAGGAGGGTTTAATATAAAGGAGACGCTGGAGGGCCTCTGGGGATATTAGTGGGATTTTCTTTCTTGACTTAGTAGAAGATAAACAGGTGTTCACTTTATCATTACTGATTATTTAATACATTATGTTTATGTCTTTCTCTCTTTTGTGCTTTATTTCACAATTCAAAAAAAAGGTTTAAGTGCTCCAGGCAAAGGCGTAAAATGAGTGAAGATCCAAAGGTCAAGCTTTCTAAGGATCAGACATTTAAGTCTACAGCTAAGAGTATCAAGAAGTTACAGGTGGGAAGTCATGAGGGGTGAAGCTGAAGAGCCAAACATAAGTTTCATAATATTGACTTTGAAATCCTATTAAAAATTTTTCCACAGTTATGGAAAGGAAGAATTTTCAGGACTTGGAGGAAAACAGCAGAATTGAGGGGAAAATAATGAGTTCCTTTTGGGAGTTTCTGGAACAGTCAAGATGAGATATCTAGTAAACAAAATAGGCTCATTATCCATTTGGTACATATTTATTGCATGTCTCCTGCTCTGGGTGAAAACAGAGACCCTGCTGTTAGGAAACTTCTATAAATTGGAAGCTCAGGTAAAAGCCATGATAGAGACAGAGAATTCAGAGCCATCATTTGCTTTACAGTTCATATTTCTGGAATATGAAAATTATTAACAAATAAAACTAATTTTCTGTAGAGCCTGAGCATGTGACTCAGTAAAATAAATAAAGAGCAAGCAGGAAAAGTAGATATTTTAGTAGGATGAGGTAGCAAAACTAACTTTTAAACCAAGCTTGATTATGATTCAAGAGAAGGAAATGGGTGTCAGCTCCTGCACTTACTAGCTACCTGATACAGAGCAAGTCACACACCACTCTCTGCCTGTCTCCTCCTGTACAAAACTGGGTAACAATACTATTTCGCAGAGCCTAAGTGCTAGTTAAATAAGTAGCATGAAAATACCTTTCTCAGGTCATAATAGGGGCTTCAAAATTGAATTTGAATTTGAAATGAAGATAATAGAATACTTTTAGATAATGTATGGGAAGACACGCCATTAGCAAATACGTCAGGAATGTGACTGCAGAGTTAAGTAGCTCACAAAACTGAACAAAGGATTTTTTTAAATTAAAATTAGTTTGATGTATATTATTTTAATAAGAAAATTTTCTACTGATTTGTGTGTTGAAAGTAGTTCTGTATTAAAAATATTGGAATAAAGAGTAACGTTTTCCTCTAAAGTCTACACATGTAGTCCACAATAAATTTTCTTCCAGTGTAGTTGAAACCAACACTTGTTAAGTCTTACCACTTTAATTACAGTTCCCAAAGGGTATTTTAAACAGTGAAAATGGTGGAAGTGTGAGCATATCTATAGTCTCCACCAGCTTTGCAAAACAAAGAGGGACTTTTGAGGGAAAGGCTCCCAGAGATTCAAGGCAGTCAAGAGATGGTTTTTAGAAAAGCCAAAAATGGGTGTTTGTGGGGAGAATCTCGAAGTGAGTTGCCCCAGAATCCCTGTGCATTGTGCAAGAGCTATGCTGTGTGTTCTTTCCTCTAGTTTAGTACATCTGGGCTCAGTGAGCACATGTTCCTCTCTGTCAGCATGTACTAGGAACTGTGACCAAATCTCAACCAATAGGAGGTCCTGGGGATATGATTCTACCCTCTCATAAATATGGTATGGGCTTTTGGTTTGGTTTGATATTGATTTGTGTGAGATCTTAAATAAGTGAGAATATTTCATTAATATTCTCATTCTTCAATATGATGTTTAATAGGCACCTCCACTTAACATTTAATATTTCATTGCTCAAATCAGAAACTTTGGAAGTTACACCTCTCCCCATTCCCTTTCCTTCTCTGATAATGAGCCTATATGACATAATAACATGGGTGTTTAAGAGACACCTGTCCAAAGAGAAACCTTGATTCTCATCTCTTCTGCTAATTTTCCATTTCTAAATGGCATCATCATCTGTCCAGGTGCTCAAGGCCCCAAGTTACAAGTCATCTTTGAACCATCTCTATCTCTTACTCCTCACTATTTTCCCTTCAAGACATATTGTGAATCTATGTACACGTCTCCATCTATACCATTACTATTTTGGCCCAAGACAACGCCATGTCTTACCCAGATCATTTTTTTTTTTTTCATATTACCTTTCTGTAATCTCTTCTACATACTCAGGGAAGCAACCAATTTTAAAAATGGATGACAATTTTACAATGGCTTCCTTCTATGGTCCTTAGGGTGGTCCAAAAGGTTCCACACCACAGGTTGCCCCTAATGTCTACGTAATCCCAAATGACCCTCCAGTTTTCTTACTTCCTGCAAGCTACACTGGCCTTATTTCTTTTTTTAAAAAATTTTTTATAGTTTATTTTTATTTTTGAGACAGAGAGTGACAGAGCCTGAGCAGGGAAGGGGCAGAGAGACAGGGAGACACAGAATTTCAACAGGCTCCAGGCTCTGAGCTGTCAGCACAGAACCTGATGCAGGGCTCGAACTCACGAACTGCGAGATCATGACCTGAGCCGAAGTCAAATGCTTAATCGACTGAGTCACCCAGGTGCCCCAACACTGGACATATTTCTGTTTTTGGAACATGTCAAGCTTGTTTCCACCTCAGGGCTTTTGCACTAACCATTTCATTTGCATGTAACCCTTTCTCCTAGAACTTTCTGTGGCTGGTTCCTTGTCATTCAGCTCTCTAATAAAGTGCCCATGGGAATTTCCCTTGCCACACAATTTAAATCATCCTCTTGGTATCACCATAGGGGTTTATCTTCTTTACGGTAAAAATCATCAAGGGCTTTTTGTCTGTTTTGTCTGTATAACCCTGCCACAATGTAAACTGCAAGTCCTGACAGCAGGCACTTTACCTGTTTTTTCCCATATATGTTCAGTTTCCACAGCAGTGATTCCACATAACAGGTAACAAGTAACTTTCATCAAACGTGTCAATAACCCCATCATATCCAAATATCGGCAAATTCCATGAGTTTTCCTAATATACATGTAGATCAATCTGCAGCTTTTCATCATATCTGCTTTCTCCATATCTAAATCACAAATCTCTCTCTCTCAAGGGAGCCTCCGGTGGCTTAATTGGTCTCCATGCTTCTTTCAGCAGCCAGAGCAATCTTTGAAAAATGTAAATGAAATCATATCATGCATCTACTTAAAACTATTCACGGCTTTCCATCTCCTTAAAACAAAATCTCAATGCCTAAGATGCCCCAGCCTCTGACTTCCCATCAGTGCCACCATATGACCTCCTTCCTCACACCAACTTCTGCTCCCTAACCCTACTTCTCAATTAAACTTTCTTGATCGCAGATTCTTCAGCTGTAAAAATAGTGTTCTGGGAAGGCATAGTATAAGAAGCTACATAAACATATACTGGACACTTGCTGTGGGCCAGGAGCTGCTAGGCCCTGGGAACAGAAATCTGAACAGGCTTTGTTTCTGCCTTTGAGAAAATCAACATATAAGTAAATAAACCACATTTCCCTGAAGTGAAAGCTGTAACAGGGGAAAGCTGAGTGACACGAGATGGAATGGTGCTCAATCTCCTGGCAGAGCCTGGGAAGGCTTCACAGAAGAGGTGACAGTGCAAAAGGTCCTTTATACATTATAAAGCACGTTGGAAATGCAGAATATGTAAATTAGTATTATTGTCTAAATAGAGAAGTATGAGGTTTGTTTTCAGTAATGTCTGTTCCACCTTAACACACGAATAGACAGAAAAAGCTGTTTGAGTAAACTGAATTTCTAGCTAACTTGAAAACCCATTTTGTTTCAACTTGCAAATATTTCTAAAATCTAATAATACAGTTCTTGTGTTTATGTAAGTGCAATAGACTAAACATGATTGAATCTCTTCTTTCATGACTGTAAATAATAAAGTGCCCCAGGGTTATGTTTCTTCAAATCAACTACTGCTGTGACTCTGTGATCCAAATATTGAATATATGGGAGATTGGGCATAACATGTAATGAACCAAAGGTATCCAGGTCCTAGAAACTGCCTTTGTAAAAGTCTATGGTATCAGATTGTTTTTGCATTATTTAACTCTTTATTATTTTCTTTTTTATTGAGTTATAATTGACATATTATATTAGTATCGGGTGTACAACATAATGATTTGATACTTTTATACATTATAAAATGACCATCATAAGTCTAGTTACCATCTGTCACCATACAAAGCCATTACAATGTTATTGATTATATTCCTTATGCTGTACATTACATCCCAATGACTTATTTTATAACTAGAAGTTTGTACTTCTTTTATTAAAATATTTTTAATGTTTACTTATTTTTGAGAAAGAGACAAAGCATGAGTGGGGGAGGGGTGGAGAGAGAGGGAGACACAGAATCTGAAGCAGGCTCTAGGCTCCAAGCTGTCAGCACAGAGCCTGATGCGGGGCTCGAACTCATGAACCATGAGATCATGACCTGAGCCGAAGTTGGACACCTAACCAACTGAGCCACCCAGGTGCCCCTAGATTTTTGTACTTCTTAACTCCCTTATCTAATTTGCCAATACCCCCCATCCCTCCCCTCTGGCAACCACCAGCTTATTCTCTGTATCTATGAGTCTGTTTCTATTTTGTTTGTTTTCTCATTTGCCTGTTTTTAGATTCTACATATAAGTGAAATGATAAAACATTTGTCTTTCTCTGACTTATTTCATGTAGTATAATGCCCTCAAGATCCATGTTGTTGCAAAATAGACTTCATTCTTTTTTATGGCTGAGTAATATTCCATCACACACACACACACACACACACACACACACACACTCACACGCACACACACACACACACACACACACCCCACATCTTCTTTAACTATTCATCTATCAGTGGACACTTAGTTTGGTTCCATATCTTGGCTATGGTAAATAATGTTTCAATGAAAATAGGGGTGTATATATCTTTTCAAGTTAGTGTTTTTGTTTTCTTTGGATAAATTCCCAGCAATGGAATTGCTAGGTCATAGGGCATTTTTATTTTTAATTTTTTGAGGAACCCCCATACTATTTTCCATACTGGCTACACCAATTTACATGCCCACCAACAGTGCACAAGAGTTCCCTTTTCTCCCAAGAACACTTGTTATTTCTCACCTTTTTGATAATAGCTACTCTGACAGGTGTGAGATGGCATCTCACTGTGGTTCTAATTTGCATTTTCATGATAATTTAGTGACGTTGACTATCTTTTCATGTACCTGTTGGCTGTCTGTATGCTTTCTTTTGAAAGATATCTATTCAGGTCCTATGCCCATTTCTTAATTGAGTTTTTAATTGAGTGGTATGAGTTCTTTATATATTGTAAATATCAACCCCTTATTGGATATATCATTTGCAAGAATCTTCTCCCATTTAGTAGGCTGCCTTTTTATTTTGTTGCTGTTTTTTTTCCCCACTGTGCAAAAGCTCTTTAGTTTTGTGTAGTCCCATTTGTTTACTTTTGCTTTTGTTACCCTTGCCTAAGGAGACATATCAAAAATATATATATATTACTAAGAATAATGTCAAAGGTAACTTTATTGTTTTAAAATAAAACATTAATTGCTTGAGGATTGAGACTAGTTGCACTGATTTTTGTTATATTTCTATTATACAAGTATGTACATTTGCTGGAGCTGCTGTAACAAAGTACCATAGACTGAGTGGTTTAAGAAACAAATTTTAATCTCTCTTAAATCTGGAGGCTAGAAGTCCAATATTAAGGTGTTGACAGAGTTGATTTCTTCTTCTGAGGCCTCTCTCCTTTGTCTTCTCCCTGGGTCTTCACATGGTTTTCCCTCAGTGTATGTCTGTGTCTTAATTTCTTGTAATTAGAACGTCAGTCATATTGGATTATGCCCCACACTAATGACCTCAATTTAATTTAATTACCTCATTAATGACCCTATCTTCAAATAGAGTTACATTTTGAGGTACTAGGGGTTAGGAATTAAACATATGAGGTTTGGAAGGACATATTCAGTTGATAACATCTATATATATATGATATTCATATTATATTTACACATTTATCATGTATGATAAATAATACATATATAATATATATTGTACATTGCTGTATATATATATATGTGTGTGTATATATGTGTGTGTGTAAATATATATTAATGTGTGTGTATATACATTAAAATGCTTCTTCAGGGGGCCACATTGTTTTGTTCTGTTTTCTGTTTATTTCATTAAACACTTAGAGTATTAGGTAAATGTAGAATCTTTAAGCAGTATGACGAAGTAAAGCAGACATATGTATGGGTATTTAAAACGATTTTTATGCCATTAGGTTAGGTGAATCTGTCTTTCCTCCTGTATATAATAGGAACAATAACATCGAGCTCATTGGATTTTATAAAATTTAGGTGTGATAATATATTTAAAACAGCAATTATAGTAGAGAGTATCAGAGATATTAGTACCCTTCTCCCTTCCCCCAATCAAGCCTACTAACTTTTAACCCACTGTGGGTAAAATTTCCTTAAAGAACTTTCTTATAATGTTGATAATCAAGAATAGCCTAACTGTAGTATTCTACATCTGGGACAGATTTACAACAACCAGTGATGCTCAGTGTCCAATTTATTAACCTCAGAGAGCTGTGGTTAGCACTATAATATTCTGCATAAAAAAAGTACACTGTGATAAAGTCAGCAATGAAGACATGTATATACTAAAATTGCCTTGGGGGGACTGGGTGGCTTAGGTTAAGTGTCCGACTTTGGCTCAGGTCATGATCTCATGGTTCGTGGGTTCAAGCCTCACGTCGGGCTCTGTGCTGACAGCTAGCTCAGAGTGTGGAGCCTGCTTCAGATTCTGTATCTTCCTCTCTCTCTGACCCTCCACTGCTCACACGGTTTCTCTCTCTCAGAAAAAAAAAAAAATTAAACAAATTAAAAATAAAATTGCCCTAATGGAAATAATGAGGTGTGTATATAATACAGGTGTAAAGTTAGAATCTACTTGAAGATTATACCTATATCTATATGATCTTATGCCAAAAGGGAAAAAAATCAGCTCATTTATTCACAAGAGGAAAAAAAACACACATTCGGTTGCCTTTGATAGTTTCAATTTTGGCAACATTCTGTTCTTTTAATTCCAGCAACTCTATCACTGGGCTATTTCTGCAATGCAACTGGGGTAATTCAAATGTAGGCCAAGTACATTTTAATGTAGTTTCATGGCAGTTTTTTGGCCTGTCATTTATTTCCTTTTTGTGATACCTCAAATTTCATTTCATTAAGTACTAAGTTACTTCCTGGTATATTACAAGAGAAGCCCAGCCAGCTATATTTTTGAAGTATGAGGGGAAACCTAAAAGTGGTGAGTTCTTTCTCAGTATGGCTTAAACATACAAAGTATTTTCTCTGACATATAGTCTTTGTTCCCTTCCCTACCCCAAATTTACTGCTCCATGAAAAGACACATGAAAACACTATACTCACAAAAAACAGCAAGTAGTGATTCTACCTCACCAAAGTTCAAGTATGAATAAATCACACATATCTTGGAGCACTGAGCTCAGCATTCCCATCTTTATAAATATAGGAGAGATTGTAAGCTTGGTACTGTAGGTGGCTGCTCTACCTCAAGCTTCCAAAAGATAGCTCTGGGGGAGGAAATGTGATAAGGGAGAGCTGAGAAATACCGAAATAAAGTGGGCCTGGGGAGAACAAAGCTATAGTGATTTTTTGAAATTCTCTATTTACCATATAATGAGAGCTGCACTCATTGATTTGTCATAGCAAATTGCATTGCTTCTGGTGTGGTTTGGTTACTAAAAGAATATTCAGAGGCTGAGGACCTGGGTGGCTCAGTCAATTAACTGTCTGACTCTTGATTTTGGCTCAGGTCATGATCTCACGGTTCATGTGCTTGAGACTTGCATTGGGCTCTATGGTGACAGCACGGAGTCTGCCTGGGATTCTCTCTTTCTCTCTCTCTCTCTCTCATTCTCTCTGTCTGTCTTTCTCTCTCAGAAATAAGTAATTTTTTAAAAATAAGTAAATAAAAGAATATTCAAAGGCAAGACTAGCTTCACAGACAAAAGAACTGGGGATCACAATTATTTGGTAGAGTTTCATAGGCAAAGATTTTAAAAACTTTTGTTCAAGCGCCCAATAGCTTCCCATGCCAAATCCTACTTCCCATACTTTCAGATACAAAAAAAAATTTTGCCGAAGATAATTTCCTTTTAGATTAAGACTGCCAAACAATATATAGTTAGCTATAGCTGCCATCCTGCATCCTCATGAGTGTGCACCTGATCTTAGTGGAGTCCACCCGAGACCCTCTGAAGACCAACCCTAGTCCCCCATCTGTCCCATTTCCACTCCCACAAGATGAAAGAAACTATCATGAACCAGGAGAAACTCACCAAACTGCCAAGCACAAGTGCACGTTTGCGGGAAAGGAACTGCCCACCGAAAGAAGAAGGTGGTTCACAAAACGGCTACAGCAGACGATAAACGACATCAGTTCTCCTTAAAAGGTGAGATGTAAACAATATCTCTAGTATTAAAGAAGTTCACAAACTTCACAGCCAAGGAACAGCAATCCACTTCTACAACCCTAAAGTGCACACTTTGGCCATCACAGGCCATGTTGGGACAGAGCAGCTGGCAGAAATGCTACACAGTATGTGAAACCAACTTGAACCAGAGAATCGGATGAGTTTAAGAAGACGGGCTGAAGTTCTGCCCACACAGTCTGTGGATGGAAAAGCACAACTTGTTACCAGAGAGGAGCAGGATGGTGAAGTTTCAGATCTTGCGGATAGCTTTGATGAGGCAATGAAGCAAACTGAATGTGGCCAACTTTTGAACTTAAAGAAGTTACTGGCACTGCTATTTTATCTGAAGACTACTTTCTAAAATTTTGTTCATGGATCTGATAAAATCTAGTTCTCTTAATAATTTGAAGCCTGAGCCCATTGGGCTCTGAAGCTCTTTGCAGTTTTTGCTTATACACAACTCATTCTTTGCAGCTAATTAAGCTGAAGAAGCGTAGGAATAAAGTTTGGAACCAGGCTAATAAAGTTCTTTGCCTAGTAAACACACACACACACAACAACAACAACAACAACAACAACACCAAAAAAAATCATTACTCATTCCTGGCTCCCCTTTGTACTGGACTTAGTGCAGATGAGGGGGATAGAAAAGGGGTATCAACAATTATGTAGATTTGAAGTAGATGGAACATAAGAGACTAATTTAAAATATATGCACTTTGTAGATTCTCAGGCAAATTGACAATGACCGAAATTGATAAAGTCTAAGACTGACATAGAGGTGTATACATAAAAGATGATTTTACAATCCATTCAATATATGTTTGTATGTGTATGCATTTGTGAGTATGTGTGTGCTTTTGAGCATGCACACATGTGTGTAAACATACACGGGTATTGTGTGTGTGTGTGTGTGTGTAAGGAAGTCAAGGCAGATGCAGGTAAACAAGGAATAATAATGAAGTTAAAGGTCTTTTCTTTGAGTAGGAAGGGAAACTATAAAGGTTAGATATGGGGGAAGGAACGTTTACCAAAAAAAGATGAGTAAGCACTGAGACTTATACATAACACAAAGTAAGATTTGGGAGGGCTGTACTGACAGCCAGAGGGATAGCATCACCTTTCAGGAAGTCCTCATCTTCTGGAAGGGCCCAGCCCACTGGCAGGACGAAGACAAACAATCACCCTTTTTGGGAGCTTATCAGCATATTTTGTACTTCTGCTTATCATTGACCTAAATTTGCTTTTTCATTGCTTTGCTATAGGACCTCACAAGTCAGTCTGCATAATCCATAGTTTACTGAGCTATGGTGGAATTCTAGTGTAGATGGTAGGAGGCAGGACCCTAAAATTTGTAGAAAACTCATGGTTTATGAAGGAAGTGCTTCAGATTAAAAAAATGAGTGACTTTTTGTTAGCAGCAATGGAAGTGCTAATTTGGGGGAAATCGAATATTTTTAATAGCCTTTAGTTTGAAACCATGCAGAAAAAATAAATAGGAGAGCATCTGGGTGGCTCATTCAGTTAAGCATCTGGCTCTTGATTACAGCTCAGGTCATTATCTCATGGTTCCTGGAATGGAGACCCTGTGCTTGGGCTTCTGTCTCTTTGCATCTCTCACCCTTTCTCTATGCTCCTCCCCACCCATGTGCATTCTCTCTCTCTCAAAATAAATAAACATTTAAAAATATATAGTTAAATTAAAAAAATAAAAATAATAAGGGTGCCTGGATGGCTCAGTTGGCTGAGAATCCAACTCTTGATATGGGTTCAGGTCAAGATCCCAGAGTCGTGGGATGGAGCCCCACATTGGGCTCTGTGCTAAGCATGGAGCCTCTTAAGATTCTCTATCTCCCTGTGCACTACTCATGCTCACACACACATTCTCTCTCTCTCAAATAAAAATATAATAAATAAATAAATAAATAAATAAATTTTAACTTTGGCAGTAAGAAAGAGGCTTCATCAAACATGCACTGAAACTGAAGAATCTAGTTCCAAATGATGATCAAGATAGAGGCCACCATTAGTAGAAAAGATCTGGGGTGGAGGTTAAAGGGACTTTGACACAAGTATCAATAGAAATACTGGTGTTATAATGCTGTATAAAGGAGATGTTAGTATAAAGAATTTCGTATGGAGTGGCCTAGGGGCTAAGGACTGAAAGAAAATTAAAGATTTTGATATTCTTGGTTTACGATTTTTTACTAAAGTGCACCCTTCATAATTTCATACCTCTGGGTCTACAACCACCAAAATACATAATTTACAGAACACAATATTCTGAAAGGATTTCTATTCCCAGAAATCTTAGTATGTATCATTATAGTACTATTTACATGCCAGATCAGAGCAGAGATGAAATGGGGGTTAAATTTTGGAAATACTAAGCCAATATATCTTAATTCTTGTTGATTCCTGGTTTCTAATATCTCAGGGATCCTCTGTCAAGAGACCTGGCTGACTTGAACACAGGAGTGGAGAGAATACAGAACGGGCACAATAAAAGAAAGAACTGCCCATGGAAATGGGAGAAATCTGCCCCTCTAGCCATAGAGTGTTGAGAGTAAAAGAGGGACAGATGAAGGATGATGAGATCAAACAGCAAGTATCTTATCCCCTACATCATCAGGATCCACTTTATTTTTTTTTTAATGTTTTATTTATTTTTAGGAGAGAGAGAGAGAGACAGCGTGAGCAGGGGAGGGTCAGAGAGAGAGGGAGTCACAGACTGAAACAGGCTCCAGGCTCTGAGCTGACAGCACAGAGCCCGAGGCAGGTCTCGAACCCACGAACGGTGAGATCATGACCCAAGCGAAAGTTGGACGCTTAACCGACTAAGCCACCCAGGCGCCCCATCAGGATCCACTTTAAAGGGACAGTGGTAATACGCAGAAATTACCAGATAAATATGAAAGCACTCAAGCACATCGGGGCTTCTGTGGCTGTAGCCCATGGGAGGTGGCAGGTCTTTTTACAAAAGAATGATAAAACAGCTTTAGGGTATTTGTAGAAGATTGTGGCTATATTCAAGAGATGAAACCATCTTCAGATACCTCTCTGGGAGGACTGCAGAGATCTGAAATCAACACAAAGGAGCTGTTGAGGTTCAAGTGGGCGGGGGTGGGAGAGGCGAATGAATCCCATAGCCAGAATAGCACTTAAAAGGTCAGACAGGATCAACTGCACTTCAGTCATCACTGTCTACAGATAAGGCTGAACCAACAACTCCAAGCATCTAAAACAAATGTTTTATATTTTATAGAGGTAAGGGTTGTTAATCTACATGCTATCAAGGTGACTCATCACTGTTGATGTTAAGCTTGAATACCTGGCTGTGATGATGTTTGTCAGATATCTCCACAATAAGGCTACTTTTTCTTTTTTTTACCCCCTTTCCATACTATTGTATTACCTCCTATTCTTTGGAAACAAGTTACAAAATTTAGCCCATATTTAAGGAGTGAGGAATTAAGCTTTACTATCTTGAAGAGAGGAGCATCTATATAAATTATTTATAATTCTTTTATACAGAAGATTTCTCTCCTCTCTATTCAGTCATTTACTCATATTAGTATGGACTCATGGATATTTCTTTGATACTATGGATTATAATCTAGTACTATTTCATTTATTTTGTTGAACAAACTGTTTTTGTTTTTAAATTTTTTTTAATGTTTCTTATTTTTATTTTTTTGAGAGAGAGATAGAGACAGTGTGAGCAGAGTAGGGTCAGAGAGAGAGGGAGACACAGAATTAGAAGCAGGCTCCAGGCTCTGAGCTGTCAGCACAGAGCCCGATGTGGGGCTTGAACCCACGAACCGCGAGATCATGACCTGAGCCAAAGTGGGATGCTCAACCAACTGAGCCACCCAGGTGCCCCTGCAAATTGTTATTGTTATGATCACTGGGAGCTCTCTTTCAAGTTGATTCTTCAGTGACATGCTGCCATTATTTTGTTTTTGACTGCTTCTTTACTTTCTGGTACAACAACAATTACCAGGAAAATTTTATCTAGTCTCTGCCTCAGGCTTAGAATCAGTTAGTTGTTCCACGTGCCCTGGTTCCTTTTATTGAAGAACAACATTAGAAACCGAGATTTGGGCACCTATTACCATGCTGTCATTCTGTCTAAGCCTTCTCAGCACACAAACCTAGGAAATATGTATATGCATTTTAACCTATATATGCAATATTTAACCTTTCTTCTTTCCATTAGTATCCATTTATCTCTATATTAGGCTAAACATGAGCTTATATTGATGCTTCTGACTCTAATATATATATTCATATTATTCACTGTAGCTAGTTCCAATCCCCTAGTTAATCTGTAGCCTCCCATTTTTACAGTGAGAAATTTGGCTTTCACCACGCACCATTCATTTATTCATTGATCAACCCTAGTATGTATGTAAAGCAAGCTCAGAATGGTTACTCATATCTTCACGAGAAATAACTTTACCAACTAGAATACGGTTGTTTATGTCTTGTTCCCTTTGTCTTTAGTCTTTCAGTTCCCAGTTAAAACACTGTTTACTAAAATTACTTAGATCAGCATATTGTTCCTCCATCTTTCATGTTATTAAATGTTCTGCCAAAACACAGCTCCTAATGTCCGGACAGTGCTCCATAAAATCAGCATGTTAAAACTCACATTTCCTTAGGATGTTAATTCGAGTTGCTTTAATCATTATTCTGAGCAATTCATGACTTGTCCAAACACATAGATAACCTTAGACAAGAAAATACTCTATGCAGAATTACAGAATTTTAGAATGCAAAAAAAAATTTAGTTATCACCTAGTCTATTCTTACAATCAATGGTGGAATATTCTCTCACTGGCAGATATTTTCAGCAGAAATGTTGAACTTTTCCCCCAAGAATAGAGTCCTTGACTAGCTCTAATACTTTATAGTGCCCCCAGGTAAAATTCTGGGGGTTTGTGGTGGTTGTTACTGCTAGCATTTAGGACATCAACTGTAATTTTTCTTTTCAACCTTGCAAATTATGTTTTGAAGAAATCAGGACTTGAAACTTCTGAAGATAAAACAAGAAAAATAGCAATTGGCTTTTCATATGAGAACTTAAGTGAAGGTTCTCTTAATACCTCATGCTTTATTGGCACAGTATATATTGTACACCTTTTTCTTGCCTAATTCCAGTAATTGAGAGAAAATGATATACAATTACACTGATTTAAACTATACAGAATGTTCTGATTATTATTATTGGCTTACACGAGCTGTTATCTCAACATATCCAATCATCGGCAAATTCTTTCAGTTTGAATTATATCGATTTTTTAAAAAGAATATAGGTAGGCAATGCAATACAATAAATATATATATATATATATTAAACCAGGAGCCAAAAGCCCTGAGTTCTCATTGTCATAGAGACATTAATTAATTCTGTGGCTTCCAGTAGGTCGCTGAATTGATTTTTGTTTCAATTTCTTTGTCAATAATAGGAGGATATTAGAACATAAGTAGATATATTCAAAGGATTGGTGGAATCTGTGTCTTTCTTTAGTCAACCCGAATCCATTTACAAGGAGAAAAAAGGATTATAGCAAATACATATGTGAAAAATAAAGCTAATCATTGTTAAATGTAGCAAATGTCTTAAAATCTTGGAGTAAGTGAGGCCAATCTGCACAGTAGCGTGCAGGCTCTGAAATCAGCCTTCCTGCCCTCGAATTAATTCCAGCTTTGCTGTTCACCAGCTATGCAACTTCTTTTAGTTATAGGATTTCATCTTTAAAATACAGATAATAATGATTAACATGGTGCTGTGGATTAACTAAAACAAGACAGTGAAGGGCCCAATCCTAGGCACACAAAAAATATTCAATAAATTGTAGTCATTTTGGAATATAATTGTAAGGCTATTTCAACAGTGAGGCAATGATGGAAAATATAATATGGCTGAGAATCACACAGAAACGATTTGAAGCTAGTGCCTAACTCTTACATGTAGGTTTGGGCTCCCGTATTGTTCGTTTGTAATAGTTGGAGAGTAGGATTCATCACCACAGTGTGTCAGTAACTCAGACCTATCCTGAAAAGGTAATTGTAGCATTGTACCAGACTTATTCAGAAAGGATTCCATTATAACCAGAAATGAGATGGCCTGAACCACAAAAAGTCAGGCAGAGCAGCAAACAGAAAAAGGTTAAAAGTCCCTGAAATTGTTCAGATCCCTGATATGATAAGATAGTAGAGGATTACAGGACAGTATATAGAATATCAGCCTGTGCTTATGACAGCTACACATCATAAAATATGTTTTTGCTCTTTAATGGTTAGTGCTGGTTTTCTAGAAAAGTTTATACTCTATTAATGATGATAAAAAGAAACAAAGAACAGGTTTCCTATTATGCCTGGCCCAGGTCGTGGTGATGGTAAAAGTAATGACAGTAAGACACCCCAACGGGAGAGTGAACCTTGAAAGGACAAAGATGGGTTACTTGTACAGAAAACCCTCCCCATTAGGATGTCCTCATTCCAGAGCAACTTCCCACTAAAAAAATAAATAAATAAAAATAGAAGGTTCTAGTTTTGTTTATCAAGAAAGATTCTGCTCATTTATTCTGGCATCAGCAATTGAACAAGTATTTATTAAATACCTAGTACACTCTGGGAATACTAAGCAAAACAAAACACAGTCTCTTCCCTCAACTCATGGTAGAAAACATGATAAGAAAACCATGAAAATGCAGACATTTGTGGCACAGCTGGAAAGAGAAGCCTAACCTGTAAATCTTTGTCTCTTACTGGAGATGAGAGGACAAAGTATCTTTGACTCGGTTCTAGGTGAATCCCATTGTGCCAACACTATTGTTTGTTTAGTTCTAAGTTTGGAGCCTCGTTATGATCATCAACAGGCTTTTGACAGTTCCCAAAAAGCAATACCTTTTCAGGTAAGTCACTGTGTATAATCTACCTGCTCAGAACCCCAGTGCCTCTAAGAACTGTGGGAAGTTCCTACTCTGAACCCCAGCCCTGTGACAAAGTTCTTAAGGGAAGAAGAGGTTTTCTTGTTGCCAGGTACCCATTTGGGCCTGAGATACAAACTGCTTGTTACTTCTTGCTGGACCTTCTGTCATGTGACGTTTCTGTTTTTCTGTGCTTCTTCTTGACCCCTGCTTTCTCCAATGGCCTAATTAAATACACCTTCCTACATGATTACTTCCATGACTATCCTAATCCCTTTTGGTAATATTCTATTTCCAAATGGAACTCATGGCCAATTCTAGTCCAGTGGAGTCTACTTTTGGAGCTTACTGAATGCTTGTTTAAAGTATTGCTGATTCTGAACTACATAAAACAAATAGAAGGACAGGCTTAAAGAAGATTGGCATAGAGCAACATTTACTTTTCAAAAGTTCACTGAGTCAAAATGAAAATGTGTTATGCTAAGAATATCTTCAATTCATAAATGCCTCTCTCTATATAAAATATTCATCCTATATTATATGTTGTCTAAGGCTCATCAAATCTTGGAAGAGTTTTAATAGTTTTTCATCATTGAATGAAAACAGTTTATTTCACCATCTGCCAAAGAGTACACATCTAAAAACTACCTTCATGAAATATAGGTGTTCTGTTCTAGATTTAAAAAGATTGACAACTAAATATACGCATGTTTCTGTCCTGAAGTGATGATCATTTTAAAATAAAAAGGTCTTTTTGTTTTTTATTATTTATCTTTTTTCCTATTTGTCCTATGAAGAACAGGTTTGAGACAACTGACAAGCTTTGAATAAGGTCCATAAATTCAAGTAATATAGCAATATTAACCTCTTGATTATGACAATTAGACTGTGGTTATGTGAGAAAATATCCTTCTTTTAGAAAATATCATAAGGTATTTATGTTTTCCTAAAAGAAAAGAGTTTTAGGAAATACAATGAAGTATTTATTCTTTCTTAAAAGAAGGGCATTGTGTCACATGACTGCAGTTCAATTATCAACATCAGGAAATTAATAACTATATAGTGAATGAGAAAGAAAGAATGATAAAGCAAATGTCATTAAAAATTTGTCAGTGGGTGAATAAACATAAAAGAAAAATATACAGGAATTCTTTGTATTATTCTTTCAATAAGCTGGAAACATTTCAAAATAAAACATTAGATTTGTAACTCAAACCAGTAAAATTTGCTGGATGTGCTGTCTTAGGTTGTTTAGGCTGTGATAATGAAATACCACAGACTGGATGACTTATAAACAAAGGAAGTTTATTTCTCACAGTTCTGGAGTCTGGGAAATCCAAGATCAAGGCACCTGCAGATTCAGTATCTGGTGAGAGCCTGTTTTCTGATCCATTGCTAGCCATCTTCTCTCACTATGTCCTACATGGTGGAAGGGGTGAGGGAGTTCTCTGGGACTTTTTTTCTAAATGATCATTTATTTTTTTGGGGTGGGGGGGGAGAGGGAGTTACTCATGACCTGAGTAACTGACTTAGCCACCTAGGCATCCCTCTGGGGCTTCTTTTATAAGAGCACTAATCCCATTTATGAGGGTTCTACTCTCATGACCTAATCACCTCTCAAATGCACCCCCTCCAAATAGCATCACAATGGAGATTAGGTTTTAACATGTGAATTTTGGAAAGACACACATTCAGTCACTAGTATATATTTTATATAACACATCTCTCCTACTTATAAATTCCTATTTTACCTCTTAAGGCCTGTGTTCCATATTTTTGTGATGCCTTAGGAAAGACAAGAGTCATTCTGACTCTAAATAAACCATCTGTATGCTAGGATTAATTGAAAATTTTGTCAAAAAATATGTAATTTTTAAAATCATGCAATGTCTAACACACATATGAATAAGCTCCCCCTCACTGTCTGACTTAAGGGCATCATGAAAAGGGCAAGATATTACTTTTCAAATATGTTCTTCATAACTTCTCACCTTAAATAAAGATAGTCTGCCAAAGTCAACAATGCATGATTAACTTCCAAAAACAGTGCTGGTTTTTGCAGCAGAAATCCGACAAAAGATGAAATTCAGAAGAAATGATGGCAAGAAACTACCTTGGAATTGAATAGGAGTAGAGATGACACTGTAATTGGCAAATAAAGTGGAGAGAGAGTGTGGACAACCCTTTTAAGAAATGTGACCTGATGAGGAAGAGAACTAGAAAGGGACACAGTTGTTGATACTTGTTTCCTTTGTAGAACTTACTATTTGTAATTTTAAAAATTTGCTTATTTCTTTATTTCTGTCTTACCAACAGTCTAGTTGGTAAGAAAGGAAGTCTTACAGGAAAGCAATAACTATACATGTTTTCTGTCCAATGTTGCCTTCCCAACAGAATGCCTAACATAGTCAACAAATATAATCTGGAAGTCTGCATTTTTTTTCTGACTCAGTAGAAAAACTTTGTCCAGCTTATGCATGGAGACACTGGTCCTTGTGGGCCACTCATATGCCCAGCTATTATAATCAGATTTCATTTAACCTTTAGGTTAATAACTAAATATGTAGGAACAAACTAAGAGTACCTCATTGGATCTGTGACATCTGCTGATACATTCTACCTCTAGTTCATCAAAAAGCTTCCTAGGTGCTACTGTTGATACTGCTGCTATGAACATCAGGGTGCCTGTTTCCCTTACAATTAGTATTTTTGTATTCTTTGGGTAAATATCTCGTAGTACAATTGCTGGGTCATAGGGTAGTTCTATTTTTAACTCTCTGAGGAACCTCCATACTGTTTTCCAGGGTGGCTTTGCCAGTTTGCATTCCCACCCACAGTGTAAGAGGGTTCCCCTTTCTCCACATCCTCACCAACATCTGTTGTTTTCTGTGTTAATTTTAGCCATTCTGACTGCTGTGGGGTGATATCTCATTGTAGTTTTGATTTCTATTTCCCTGATGATGAGTGACATTAAGCACCTTTTCATATGTCTGTTGGCCATCTGTATGTCTTCTCTGAAAAATGTATATTCATGTTTTCTGCCCATTATTAAACAGGATGATTTGCTTTTTAGGTGCTGTTTTATAAGTTCCTTATATATTTTGGGTGCAACAGTAAACATCAAAGCATTTCAACCATCAATACAGTTTGTACATCCATCCCTTCTTGTAGAGAGGGAAAGCACAAGGGAGCTCTGGCCAATGAGGGGAATGTAGGAATAGAATATTCTGAAAAAAAGAGCTGGCATTACAGAGTCAGCACTGCTGGCAGAATTTACAGTGGATTAGGGTACCGACAGCGGTAGCAGTCTGGTCCCTGACAGAAACCACAAATGGATGCAAACTGTCACAAGTCTCAACCTGTCTTGGATGAATCCTCCCCTGTATTCTTCACCTCCCTTAATTTTGATCAATCGCTCACAAAATAAATGATTCATTTCTCCTCCATAATGGTGAAAGGGTTGCCCTGCAGAGAACATCGGAGTATTAGTTACCAGCAATTCTGGTTTGAAAACTGATCAGTTGTGAGTTTCCAACAGTGACTAATGTGCCACAAAATTAAGTTTGTGGGTCACCAATCTCTAAAATCACAGTGAATCATGGGCACTAAACAACCAGTTGTACCTTGGTGACACTGTGATTTGTTGTTCCTCATTCATTCCACAACAAGCTGATAGACAATATGACTGGAATGATTTAAGTAAATAACCTCTATTCTGATAAAATTGTCACCTGAATAGAAAATCTTAATTCTAATAGGCAGGTTTTGACCAAAGTACACAAAATCAAACACTCTTTTTAAAGAGGACTTCTGTGCACCAAAAACACATTATTGTAGCATTCCATTATGAGTCATTTGCATTGTGGCCACTTTGTAAACATTTGCAGGATGAAGAGAAATACTTCAAAGTATGCCACCAATGGTCCCTACAAGTTTTGGGGAAACAGTAAGAAAGAAAATATCTGGGCTTTCTAACAGGTCAAGTTGTAGGTTGTTTGGAGTTTTGTTACTATGAAAGACTTGAATTTTTAGTATTCTAGAGACGGTGGAGGGCAGCATGCGTCATGAGAAAAAATGAAGATCGGCAGAGATTCTCACATTGCTGAAATGGATCAAGTCACTATACTTGGTTAAAAGCTGCCTTCTTTCTTCTGGAATTTATTATTTCTAGTTTAAATTTGTGCACTTATACTATTAGATGCAAACTCAAGGGAGTTCTTTGAAATCATGACCTATACTTTAAAAACTTAATACGTATGACTTAGGCCTATGGCTCAGGGGAAGACTCCATTCAACCAGCATATCTAAGACTACAAGAGGAATAACTGTTCTACCAATTATTGTTATACAGTAAAAACTAATGTGGTATTTCTAAGCCTTTATTGAAAGGCATTTTTCTTTCAAAAATTCATAAATCCAAGGATTACTCTTGGGCTCAATGTTTCTATTTCAGGTTTTAGCAACTAGAATAAAGGTCTATAATAGAGAGGCACTATTAAGCAATTTAAGACCAGCTTATTTAATTCTTTTTTCCTTAAACCTCACTTACCTTTAAGAAATGAGGGAAAGATCTGAAGATAAAAATGTTCAGGGTCAGAAGGGGCTGAAATTGCATCACTGTGATTACACATCTCACAGTATTTTAATGGACTTTCTAGCTGTAGGTAAAGTATGTGATTTGGAACCAAAATGACTTTTTATTTTCTTTTTTATATGACTTTTTAAAGTACTGAAATTAAATATTTCTAAACATTTTTTCAGAAAAAAATAACTCACAAACATTACACATTTTCTTGTAAAGCATCAACTCATCACAAAGTGAAAATGTGTTTAATTATTATTTAATCATTTTAATGAAGTCTAGATAATTTTTCATAAATATTACAGAGAATACTAAATTTGAAGCTCCTCACCAAAGTAATTAATTTCAAAAAAATGTACTTAATGCTTATTGTGTGTCAGGCACTGTGCTAAGTCCTTAGGAAATAGTAAGAGGTCATTCCTGCTCTCAAGTACTGTGATATAAGCAGAGATATGTAGAGAATTTGATCACCATTTCCACTTTAGTACATTTCTTTTAAAATTTTAAAGGCATTTTAATTTAAAACCTTATGAACTATTTACTCTCTACCTTCCTCCTGAAGAATGAGAATTACACACCTAATAAATTTTTAGCACAGAATTTAATTTAAGAGGCTTTAGTTCAATATCTTTTCAGCAAATAATTTGAAATGAGCTCTCTTTTAAAAATGAATATGCTCTGAACAAGACAAATCAATAAATAGCAAACTGGTAAATATTTCATTTTTTCATAGAGAATATTCATTTCTAAATATATAGACACCCCTCCAATGTTCTTTCTCACCTCCTGACTATACTCCCTGGTCCTACTTCCTCCTCTCCTAATCACAGCCTGACCCAGTGCAGGTCTGGCTTCTAGTACAATATTCCAGAAAAGCATTCCTGCTGAGGTCCCCAGCAAAATCACAGAGATAACTTTGCATTTTGATCTTATTTGCTAGATGTCCAGCATTTGACTGTTGATGTTGCTATATCTCTTGATATTCTTTCTTCTCTTGGCCCTTTTTCATATTTTTCATTCTGTCTTCTCTTTCTCTGACTTCTTTATAGATGCTTCTTCTACCTGTTACTAGATAAAAGACTATAGGTTTTATTATTGATCTTTTATTCTCACTCAGCATCCACTCACATTCCTTAAAAACCCATATGCATGTAGATAACAACATCTAGATGAAGGTAAAAATATAAACTGAAATATGAATTTTATTAATATTTTTGTCTTGGACCTCATTCCCTCATTCTGCAGCTTCATATTTATATAAAGAATTGTTTATTAAGTATATCTCTTTTTCTTTCCCCTTCTCTAATTGAAGTATAGTTGACATTCAATGTTAAATTAATTTCAGGTATACGACATAGTAATTTGGCAAGTGCATAGCATTAGTCTATGTTCACCACAAGTGTAGCTACTATCTGTTACCATAAGATGCTGTTGCAATACCATTTACTATATTCCGTAAGCTACTATCTCAAACTGAACGTCTGGGCTTAATAATTACGCACTTCCCACCCTCCACAAGACCTATCCCTCCACCACAATGTCCTAATCTCAGTGAATAGTATCACCATCTGTTCAGTTGTTCAAACCTAAACACTCAATGCTACCCTTGAACTTGCTTTTTGCCTCACTCCCATAACCAGTCACCATGTTTCCTCCCATCTGATCCCTGCTTATCCTGAGATGGCACCAAAGTTCTAGTTCCTTTACAAAACAATCCCTGGAAACTCTCTTAGCACCACATCACGACACCCACACCCAAGGCTGGAATTGCCTGACCCTCACAGCCTGTATTTCTCATCAGACAAAAAATTATGTTATCAAGAGTCATCATCTCTTTCAAATTTGTGTTCTCAGCACCATGGAGAGCACCTGATGCCAAGTAACAACAATCGTTAAGAGCAATCATAATACCCGTTAAAACAAAATAATAACTAATACATAATAGTAAGTATCAAAGCCAGGGCTGAAAGCCACACAGCAAGCTCCAGAGTATATGATTCTAGCCACTATTTTACCTTGCATTCAGCACTTAATAAGTAGTTACTTGAATAGTTAATAAAAACAGGCTTGCTCTTAATTCAGCAAAATTAAGTCTGGGAGGTCATGGGATTGTGTTAATGCGCAGGTATAAATATATGCCTGGGAGTTACAGCTATTGTGCATAAACTCATAATTTACTTTTTACGTGAAAATCTCCAAATAATATGACACTAATGTAACAAGACAGTAATGTAGCATCAATCATCTTTTTATCCAGAAGTAGAAAATTTACACCTAGGGTCACCTGATGACTCGGTGGTTAAGCCTCCAACTTTAGCTCAGGTCATGATCTCATTGTCCTTGAGTTCGAGCGCCACATCAGGCTCTGTGCTGTCAGCTCAGAGCCTGGAGCCTGCTTCAGATACTGTGTCTCCCTCTCTCTCTGCCCCTTCCCTGTGCATGCTTGTGTTCTCTCTCTCTCTCTCTCTCTCTCTCTCTCTCTCTCTCTCTCTCTCTTTCTCTCTCTCTCTCAAATAAAGATTAAAAAAAGAAAAGAAAAGAAAATTTACACCTAGCAAGATAACCAGTTGACGTATATCCTTGGATTTCTCTGTTTAGAAGCAGCCAGACTTAAATGGAGCCTTTGTGCAATGTTTAAAATTAAGGTGACTGATTCAATAGGTAGAGTTACCCAATTTGGGCTAGAAATGTTCTGCTTTTCCTCAGCTCTAGAGGCAGTTTGTAATTAAAGACAGGTGATTGCTTAACAAGATATGTTGAGACGGAAGGAAAGCTGAAGGCCAGAAGACAAAATTCATCCAGAAAAAAAGTTACAGATGAATTTATTTGAAAACTGAGGCAAAGAGTTTTGCATACTATAGGTGCCCCAGAACTCTTCATGAATTTTTGTCCCATGTAAAATTTTCCTGATAATTATGATGGTATTATATATATAACATATTAAATTATAATTAGTATCCTCTCTATTATAAACTGATAAAGTGTAATACTTTTCTAGTTAAACATGTAGCGTCATAAGATCTTTAAGTTTGATGAAAATTTAGAAGTGATTTCCTTTTTGTCTCAAGGAATGTGAAAATCCTTCTATTGCATCCCTGATAGATTAGCCTTTCCCAGAATATTTCTACTGACTGGAAACCCAGCATTTCATCAGGCAAGCTCGCTCAGCATTGAGAGGCTCACATTATTAGGAACATGAATCTAAATCTGCTTCCATGTGACTTACATTCATTAGCCTGTATGTCAGTCTGCTCGGCCTACTGTAACAGAATGCCACAGCCTGGCTGGCTTGTAAACAACAAAAATACACTTCTCACAATTTCAAAGGCTGGGAAGTTTAAGATCAAGGCACCAGCATTTGGTGAAGGTCCATTCCTGGTTCACAGCTGGTGCCTTCTCACTGGAGGAGAAGGTTAGGGATCTTGCTGGAACCTTTTTTAAATTTAATTAATTAATTTTAGAGAGAAAGAAGTGTGTGTGTGTGTGTGTGTGTGTGTGTGTGTGTGTGTGTGTGTGTGTATGAAGGTGGGAGGGGGAAAGGGAGAGAGAGAGGGAAGGAGGAAGGGAGAGAGAGAGAATCTTAAGCAGGCTCCATGCTCAGCATAGAGCCCTACAGGAGGTCTCAATCCCATGACCCTGGGATCATGACCTGAGCAGAAACAAAGAGTTGGACACTCAATCAACTGAGCCACCCAGGTGCCCCTGGGGAGTCTTTTTTATAAAGGCACTAATCCCATTCCTAAGGATTCTAAGCTCATTACCCACATGCCTTATGAAGCCTCACTTTCTAACACCATCTCATAGGACATTAAGATTTCAAAATACGAATTTTGGAGGGACACAAACATTCACACTATAGTAGTCCCTATTCTGCCCTCTGGAGCAAAGCAAACAGAATTACTCACTCTTCAATATTTTAATCTTACAATAGAAAATAGCATTATAGAGCTGAAAACACAGAATAATAAAGCACATCCCCTTAAAGAAAAGAAACTCAAAGTCATACGGGGCATACATATAATCACGTTATTAGGGAGCTATTACCAAACCGCATGGACTGACATTTCCCCTGATTCTTAGGTCTTTTCATTATTTTATTATATTTTATTGTTATTTATTGTTATGTTACTCTCTCAGAGCATGTATATTAAGATAATGATAATTTCTTGGTTAGTGATTGTCTGGTGAAAGTTAAGCAATTTTCTTAGACTTTACTAATGACCATGATATTCAAAAGAGGAAAAATAGCAGGAGCTACATTTGTTTCCCAGTTAAGAATTAAGATAATAATGATCAAGAGATATCTACCCAAACCATTATAGCACCGGGTAAAGTAGTTTTTCAAATATAAAGATACTAGTCACCCAAAAAATAAAAATAAAAGATAATCTTCTCTACGCATCAGAATGGAATGGAAGTGAACAGTTGTACACCAGTGCACACAGCAACACATTACTAACATTCTGGTTTCCAAGTTCTCCTGGAGCATCTAAGTAATCGCAGACCAGTTTTTGCCAAATGCATTGCCACTATAACACCTGTATTACCATTTTTCCAGCCTCAAACAGCAGGGTTGTTTTTTTTTTTTTTCTTTTTTTCCATTTGGAGTCTAGTCCTTAAGACCAAAATTTCAGCCTTCCGTTACAGCAACACTTTGCTTCTTGGATCAGTTTCTGTATTCAGCAAGATGCAGTTTCAATCTCTACAACTCATGGGCTTAACATCTGCAAAGGATTATTTCCGTCTCACACCACATGACCACTGTGTTAAGAATGCTTGGTTTACGCTGGTCATTCAGGGAAGCTGAATGACGAAGGCTCCAGCCAGATGTAAACTTTCAGTTGCTACTGAGAAATGAACTTCCTTCAGTGCTTCTCATTGGCAATTAAATGCTTCTACCTAGATGCGACATGTGCCACTTTCACTCAAATTTTAATTAGCCAAAGCAAGTCATGTGGTCAGAGGCGGCAGAAAAGTGCAACCCTCTCCTGTGTCTGTTAGTCAAAGAAGTGGAATATTTGTAAAGCCCTAATGAACACCAGATCCCCCAATGCCCCCTTTCACCAATTCCTCTGCTAATTGCAGAAGACTGTCTCCCTTATATTTTTAAATACAGCTAAGCTTTTAGAAAATATTGTGTCAAGATGTTTCTCATCAAAAGCATACAAATTGTGTCACTAGAGAAAAAAATAAAATGGGTAAATAGGAGCTAACATAAATATCATATTACTTGATTCTCACATTCTTAAAATTTATTTTTATTAAGGTACAGCTCACACACAATGTTACATTAGTTTCAGGTGTATATATTTTTTTAAATGTCTGTTTATGTATACGTTTGCTTCAGATACAAGTGAGTGGAAATGATTTTTTCTTATTTCATCTGGAAAATACAACAGTGTATGGAATTAACCTAGGATTTAAATTCTTAGATCTTGTTCTTTTTAATTATCAAAAGGGATGGGAAAGCGATTTTGGAAAGGAAGTTCTATAAACATTCTTTCCTTTACCCTTTAGTATTTTCAAATACAACGACAATTTAGTCTCGCCCCCAGCATAAAAGCCCGTGGGCTCTAGCAACTCTTGTCTTTGCACAATTACAGAAAGAGACAGGAACCATTTTCCTCAATGTAGAGACTCCATCACTGGAAATCAAGGAAGAACTCAGCCCCACAGTTGCGAAGGAAATAGTGTCTGACAGACATTTGTGAGTTAAATCAGCTACATGTAGGTAAAAGGTGAGTTTACTAGAACAACATCACATGTTGTACTGTTGAAACTGCTGCACATAATCACACTGCAACTTAGGAAGGTTTTCCTTTGCAAAATTTCTCCTCCAGCACAGGTTTTCCACACTAATCTCTCTTCCCTTAACTGAGGCAAAAAGCAAAGGAAAATATCTCTTTTTGAGTGAATAACACATAGTGTGTAAATACCATCTTTTGTTTCATTTGAAACCTTGCCAATGATATTTGTGTTATCTCCTAGCGCTAAATAAAGAAAAAAAAAAAAAAACAAATGCCCTTTATGCTTGCTAAATCCCTTTTATCCAAAAAGTGTGAGCAAAATGGAAGACTTCATTGCTTCCCACGTAATTTCCATATTCAACTTTTTGCATCAGATTTTCCAGTTTTAAAACCACAAAAACTGTTGACAAGATAATTAACTGTATGGAAAGGGATAAAATAGGAAAAAATATTTTTAGAGTGGCATTTAAAGTTCCTCCAATTATTTTATGTTCTCCATGATTTGAAATACTACTTTTGAAATACAACGGTAAAAAATCATCTCTCAAATATATTACCTAATAATCAATAAGTTTACAATTTATTGAATTGAACTGAATTGTTCCCTATTTAAGAATAGTATCTATTTGTCAGTGACTAATTATTTTTATAGCATTTAAAATATGCTTTGGGTTATCCATTGGGGCTATGTTATCACATTTGCGAAAAATAAACCCATTAGTATAAAAAGGATTGGTAATATATAGACCTGAGTAATAATGTTCAACGAAACATACTATGATGCTTAAGGAAAAATCCAGTATGGATTCCTCTCTTCTGAAACAGCAAGTGCAATTAGGAGTAGCTAATGACAATCAGAGGGGCCTTGAGCCCTCTGAGTATGCATAGCTCACTTTTGCAAATAATATGCATGTGACCCAAGTAACTGGCCATAGTGAACAATAACCAGCAGCCTGCCTTTGAAGATGCATTAGATAATGGAAAATTTATGTAACCATAGTAAACTAATATTGTCTTAAGATAGTCCATAAAATCTTTTAATATTAGCATCTATCTTCTTTTAAATTATGATTCTTAAAACCTCTGTAGAGAATTCTATAGGGTAGAACGACTCCCCAGAATATCACATTCTTATAGAGAACCATTACCTAAAAAAGGATTAAGGATAATCATTTGGAAATTTACACAGTGAGGTATCCTCTATTCTCCTAGAGGTAGTCTACTGTAATGATTAATAACCTGGTCTCTGGAGTCAGAAACCTATGCTTATGATAATAGTGCCTCCTTTATAGGGTTGAATGAGTAAATACATAGAATGTTAAATATTTAGAGCATAGAGCTTGGAGCAAAACATATATTAATAAATATTTTCTATAATTATTATAGTATATATTATTCAGACAAACTACATGAGGAGCTTTCACACAGGAAAAAAAAACATGAAGGTTAAATGCACCATAAAAACAGTCCACACTGACTCAAAGAGAGAGACAAGATATAAACATCTACAAAATAATACTCATTTTTACAACACTATTCGAAATCTACCTTTGTTTACCTCTAAGAATTGAGTTCAGAATGCCATATACCTCTACCAGCATTTAATTCTAGTGTTAAAGCACAAAGATGGCTTAGAGTGTTTATTTTGTCCTACAATTTTTATAGCTTGTACATGAAAAGAGGAAATCAACCCGCAGAATTTAATCCAAGAACAAATAACTTTTTTCTTTTCTATCATTTCAAAAGCCAGGTGTGAAGGGTAGAATTTATTAGATACCAGTGATCATCCATTCCAACTTGTCTCTGTGTTACTGCATACCTTTTCATGTATTAGGTTGAATCTGTAGTTGGCCACTGCCCTTCTTACTGTCTATTCTTATATCTCCTGTTTAAATTTCTTTAAATACATATCAATAGTGTTGACTCTACAAACCACAAACCTCTGTAAGACATGGATGGTTTTTTAATTGCAGCAATTGGTCTGGAAAGCTAAAGGAAATTACATAAACAAGGAATGCCAATGAGCCAGATGTGATTTGTAAAGAGATTCCCTCTCTGTACAACTTCTTCAAAGCAAAATTATATCCTGTCAAACATACTGGAAATTTAGAATTTACTGGAGACATTTTTATGGTAGATTTCATTGATGAAAATTATAGCTTGTTTTTGCTGAATCAAAAACCTACTTACCTCTGGTAAAATATGTATTACTATATTAGCAAATGTATCTCTTGCAAATGTGCACATGCAACAATATGTAAGCAGAAAGTAATTCATAAAATAATTGGGACAATGGTTTTAATCATCTTAATAGAGTACAGTATCCCCTGGAAATGCCTCTCTAAGTAGAATTACATATATCTAAAAAACTAGATCCAGCTCAATCCTTTATGAATGATGGAAGGCTAAAAATCAATAAATGAAACACTCTTACCAGAATAAAATGATCCTAACCTTTCCTTTCTTCCAGAAAGCTCTTGCAGATTTTCCCCAATCAGGATAGGGTTTGTCCTGAAGCATCATATCAGTGACCTGAAGGCACAAAAGAAACTTATTAAGCACTTTCAGAAATCTTACATTCAGATTTAAATATGTATATAATTTACACTTTATTGAAGATAAAATATGTGTTTTAACACTAGAATATATACAGAGATATATAGAAAATATACAGAGATTTTGCAGTTCATTTGACTTTACAACATGAATGAGCAGACTGAAGGTCGTCTGACATGTCAAGTACTGAGACTATTTTTAAAGACATCAATCAAGATTACCCTACATAAGAAAGCATCTTTAAGATACTACTAGCCTCTTCACAGAAACAAAGCATATATAATAAATAAAATACCATACTTTTTGTTTGTCTAAATCAGAAACTCCAAAACCCAGGGGCATCTGGGTGGCTTAGTCGGTTAAGCGTCCGACTTTTGTTTAGGTCATGATCTCACGGTTCCTGGGTTCGAGCCCCGCGTTGGGCTCTGTGCTGACTGCCAGCTCAGAGCCTGGAGCCTGTTTCAGTCTGTGACTCCCTCTCTCTCTGACCCTCCCCTGCTCATGCTGTCTCTCTCTCTCCTAGAAATACATAAAACATTAAAAAAAATAAAAAAAAAAGAAACTCCAAAACCCAAATATTTCTTTGTATGTATAGATTAACTACATCACTAGTCAAAATATTACTTCTCTTGTTTCTGTTTTTTTTTTTTTTCCAATAATATGTGAGGAATGGGACTTGACCCAGTTTTATAGAATATTTTAATAGCCTAGCATTCTCTCAACTTCATGCCATCCACCTGCAGTCCTACATTTTCTTCCAAAAATGTTCTACCTCTTCTACTCACCTGCAAATTCTGCACATCTTCTTAGGCCCAGGCAAGTCACATCACCACTGTGAGGCCCTGACCGCCCCCTGCAACTGTAGTTCTGGATCCATCTTTACCATGTCCCCTATTGCTTTCTACTTTCTATTTGAGTTACTGAATAAACAATTGTTCTCCTTCCACTAGGTTTCAAAATCCTTAAAGGAGAAGATTTGTCACTATATCCCTTTGAACAGCTAACGTTCTTTGATTTAAAGATTTCATATATTTGCCTAAAGAAAAAATAGCAAAATGATTTGCTATAAATGCTTGGTTTTAAAAATGCATTAACAAAATAAATTGCTCATTGGCCACATCCCACATTAATGGTTTTGGGAAATGTGCAAAGTATCATAAATACACAACCTATTATAAAAGCATTTTAAAAAATCTGATGGGATAGGTAATGAATTTCTTTCTTCTAATAAAGGAAAACGTATTTGGTGTATGTGTACACACACACTTTTTCCTTTTTCCACGAAATCTACCTTCCCTTTAAGAGAAGAGGATATTGTTTCATTAACTGGATTCTTAAAAACTTATTTATTTTGAGAGAGAGAAAGAGAACATGAACAGAGGAGGGGCAGAGAGAAAGGGAAAGAGAAACTCCCAGGCAGGCTCCGCGCTATCAGCGTGGAGCCCAGCACAGGGCTTGAACCCACAAATAGTGAAATCACGATCTGAGCTGAAACCAACAGTCAGACACAGCCACTGAGCCACCCAGGCGCCCTCATGAACTGGATTTTTATTCAATGACATTCAAGATGAAACAGGGCCAATTAAAAATTAGGAAAAGTTATACAAAATAAGATATACCGAACTGAGTAAGGAAGAATTTTCAGCATCCATTAAAAAATAGTTCCTTCTTGCTCTTAAGGTGTAAATATAATATTGCACTCCATGTAACTTCCAACAATGGCCTGACCTGGAATGGGTGAGATTTAACCATTTATGGTGAAAGATTTTGATTTAGTAGGGAGTCCTTCTGGATCAAGGACCCCTTCAATAGTACTAAACTTTCTGTGGAAGGCACACCAATTCTCAAGTCTTGTGTCCATTTTTATTTATTTACACAAAACCTCAAGGTTAAATAAATGAATGCTTAAATAAATATTTCATGTTATACCAGCTTCTTAATAGATTTAATTAATTCTGTTCAGCAATATTTACCCTGTTCCAGAAAAAGTCTACATGGTAATAAATATTTCCAAGGAACAGAATGATTACTGGGTAGATTTTATTCAATTTTCAATGTTTTCTCCAGGGCACTTTCTGGGAAATACTTATTATATTTTCTACAAGAAGGCAATCTGCTGCTATATGACCAATAATTACAGTAGCATGTTTCATAAAAATGACATTGAAGGATAAAGGATTTTCTCAGGAAAATGGCAAGACAAGGCAAAAAAAAAAAAAAAAAGAACCATACACACACACACACACACACCAATTTTTTTTTTTTTTTCTGATGCCAGACAGCTGGTCTTTTTCACCCCCAGCTCCAACTCTTTATTTTAAGTCATATCATCAGATCAATGTCAGGTCACTTGCAGCTAAATTGGCACGAGCAGAGACAGTCATTAAAGGGATGCATTCAATAAAGAAAAAATCCAATTACCTTCCGCATTAGAGAAATCAAATTCATTTCTGGTGTTGGTCAAGGACAGTCATTGTGGGGAAAGATGCAGGAGAGACAGGACTAAAGACCACGCACAAAGACTGCTGTGTAGCATAAATACAAGGCAAAACTTGATGCTTCTCCCAGAGGAAGATTATTAGAATTGAAACTGCAGATCCTTCTTCCTAAGCTGAGAGAAATTTAACTCTCTCAGTCTCATAGCCTTTGTCTTCATCTCTTTCCTCCCTGTGAGGTCTTGGCACAAAATGCAGAACTTCATTACAGCCTATCATATTATGCCTTGTCGGGTAGTTTGTCTCAGTAAAATACCTACTGTAGGGCATGGGTACTGGTCAACCTGAGCATGAACATGAATGTTGAGATTTCAAAGTCAGTAAGTGATTGTAAAACCAATTTATCTCCACAGGAATCTAAGTCAAAACGTTGCTCCCCTAAGTGGAAGCTGAGCCTATATGACACGGGGGTAAAGATGGCAGCAGAAAGACAGCAGTGACAACAGCAATACCTTATGTTTGCTAGTACTTTTATTAATAACTGTCATAGCAGCCTTATAACATAAGTTGTTATTTTTTGCCTTCCACCAATGGAGAAAGAGGAGTCAGCAAGATGAAATAACCCATCAGGATCCACATGGATTGCACTGTTATGTCTGCCAGGTGTGGAGACAGTCTGCCTGGCTGACTTCTGAGTTTTGTCTCTTACTAGCTTTTAATTTGTAACAAAGTAATAAATCTCTCTAAGCCTCAGCTTCCTATTTGTCATGTATGGACACACAATAGATATTAGCAGGTGTTATAAACTAATACCCAATCATTTTGCTTCACATGACCGTGTTAAATAACTGGATTTAGAGTCAAAGGGCTTGACAGTCTCATTTCTTCCATAAAGACGAGACTATATGATATTGAAGTACTGGAAAATGATAAAGATGGAACATAATGTTAAAATGTTACAGTATAAAATTTCTGTAAAAAAAAAAAACATCGCCAACGGTTGCAAAGAATCTAAGGTTTCACAGAAGATTTATATAATAAAACGGAGCACTGATGTGCATCCTGTATCATTCTCCAATTTTGCCAGTTTTCCCTTAGCCTGACTATAAGTTACACACATGCAGGTACTACATACTATATCTCTAGTCTTACCTGATATAGTTTTATGTTAAGCACGTGATATTCATGAAAAATACTGATTAGAGATAAAAGATCATAATATAATAATAATAACTGTGGCTACATAGTGCCCCTGTGGAGGTAGCTCTATATAGCAGAGTGTCATTTAAGAGAAATATGTGTTATTCTCTTAATATACAAGCATATACATTAAGGATATTAACGAACAAGCATATACATATAATTTTGCACGCTATTTTGCAAGTTCTTTGTTTTTAACAATATAACTTCAACATCATCATATATCAGTACATATGCAGCTATTTAAATAGTTTCTTCTTAGGTAAGGTTTCAATTGTATAGAGCCCAAGTTAGTCTCTGGAAAATTCTTCTAAACCTTTCAGGTTATATATGCAAGAAACGTGATAGAAGTGTTCTTAAATTTTAAGACAACTCTGAAAATTTTCATATAATTGTAAGTAAGTTGTAAAAATTAAAGAAACCGGGGCCCTGAGTGGCTCAGTTGGTTGAGTTTCTAAGTTAGGCCCAGGTCATGATCTCACAGTTCATGAGTTCAAGCCCCACGTCAGCATCTGTGTTGATAGTTCAGAGTCTGGGACAGCTCAGAGCCTGGAGCCTGCTTCAGACTCTGTGTCTCCCTCTCTCTCTCTCTCTGCCTCTTTCTCTCTCTCAAAAACAAATAAACATTAAAAAAAATAAAAAATAAAAATAAAAATGAAAGAAATCTTTCTAGACATCATTTGTAAAAAATAAATTTAATTTAAAATAAATAATTCATATTTTTTTCTTCCACCATGCATTTACAATGTGCTCTCCACTGAAATAAAATGTTTTGATTTGGTTCTAATTATTACCTTTATAATCAAAGTTCATTTAACATATGTATTATTTAGATTTTTATTTTCTCCCTAGTATGAGCATTGACAAAGTTATTTAATTTCTGCTTCTTCTCCCTCTGCCTTCTCTCCCTCCATTACCCTATTATACTTACATTATTCTCCCCTATTAACTTTTTGACTCCGAATATCTTATGTCCCTTTTTTATTTATCATTTTAAATGGTATCTCCTTCTCTCATCTATAAAAGATGAGAACATCAGAACACTATTGTTTCTTACATTCTACATCATTTCTATGGTGTGAGCGTTTGGGAGTACTCCCATATTCTAATTTATAATCAGAAACTATGCATTTCTCTTAACCTTGTTCCTACAATTAAATTGACTCAATGATCTTTTCCAGTACTTCTGCTGGAGTTTTTCCACTAATTCCAAAGCTTGTACTTTGTTCTAAAACACATTCTTCAGGAGCCTAAGTGTCCATCAACGGACGAATGGACCAAGAAGCTGAGGTTTATCTATACCATGGAATACTACATGGCAATGAGAAACAATGAAATCTGGCCATGTGTAGCAACATGGATGGACCTTGAGGGTGTTATGCTGAGCGAAATAAGTCAGGCAGAGAAGGACAAATATCATATGTGTGCACGTATAGGAGGATTAGGAGGAACTTAACAGAGGACCAAGGGGGAGAAGAAGGGCGGAAATGGTGGGGGAAAGGGAGAGAGGCAAACCATGAGAGACTCTTGAATGCTGACAAAAACTGAGGACTGATGGATGTGGGGGGGAGGGGGGATGGGCATGGAGGAGGGCACTTGTGGGGATGAGCACTGTTATGTGGAAACTAATTTGACAATAAACTATTTGTAAAAAAAAAACAAAAAACCCACATTCTTCAGGAAAGGCATGAGAACAATGTAACTTACAAACAACTGTTTCTTTATACTTGACTAATAATTAGGCTGAGTGTAAAATTATTGAATCATTGTGTTGTTGTTGTTTTAGCTTCGCATCAAAGGTATGGCTTCACTTTCTTAATACTGCTGAGTGATGCCATGGAGAAGTCTAAGAAAACCCAAACCAGGATTTCTTCCCTATCTTTACAGGTGAATTGGTTTTTATTGCTTAGATGCCTAAAGTATTCATTTTCCTATCTTGAGTGTAATAATTTTCTACGTTTATTGATTGTTGTCTGTCACTTTTCCAGGCACAATTGGCACTTTCAACCTAAGGAGTCAAGTTTTTCTTTACTCTGTTAAGTCTTTTGAGAACCTTAGGTATTATTTTTCTTTTCCATTATTTTAGTTCTGTTGTTTAGTTCTTTCGTTAAAAAAAACAATTCTGCAGACACTGGTGGTCTCTGTCATCTATGTGTATCTTTTCTAACTTTTCATTCCACTCACTCAGTTGTGTCCCTTACCTTGATTTTGGGTAGGTCAATTCATGTTTGTGGAGAGTCCAATTTGACCTTTATTTCTCTAATTTTCTCCCTTTTTCATTTCTTTCCTGACACTACCATTTCATTTCATCTTCTTTTGCCTCACAGTATCTTCTCTGAATTCTTATATCTTTGCTTTGGAAACTTATAAAGACAATGAATTCACTAATTTTTTTTAATCCACTGTTTTTTTTTTAATATTTTAATCACGCTTTTCCTCTGCTTCTTGGTATTTTTCTGGTGAAGCGTTCTTCACCTGCTAGTGGATTTACTTGTTATTTTCTTCCTCCGTTATTCTTAGAGACAAAATTCTCATGCTGGTCCATTGGAAATGATTCCCATCTGAATGACATGATATTTCCTGGCCTAGTATTCTGAAAGAAGTTCATATTGGTTGGGGAGGAGGGAGGGTGGGCCCACTCTCAGTCATCATTTCCCCATCCCTATCACTCCAGACCTCTCAGGGAATGCCACCTACCTTGGAGAACCATCCAAGAGATAAGCCATCACTATCACCTCTTAGCATGGTCTTGAAATTTAGTTGAGAGTCACTACATCTGGCAATCCTCCATCACAGACTGTGCTTCAGAGTTAAAGATACGATTTAGTCTTATTTAAGATAGTTAGCATCTCTGATTCTTATATTCCATGTGCTTTTGGTTGGTTGCCAAAATCTTCCTACTTTCAAATGGAAATTCTATATTGCTATTTAAAGCAGTTATTAAAAGCATATTTATGTGACATATACTTTTGGCAATTTTGAGGTCATTTCATCCAAAATGATTACTACGTCTGTGATATTCTTGTCTCTCTTTTTAAATGGTACCTATCAGATGACCTAAATAACATTTAAAATCAGCTTTTAACTAACCTTGTTTTAGACTGTCTTCCCCAAATACTATTTTGTTAAAAATAAAATAATTAAACATAATACAAGATTTTGTAGGGGTTTGAACATAAGGCAGTTTCAGATTTTCTGGGAGAGGAGTTTGAAGTTTTGCTTTATATTCAGCATATGTCATAATATAAAATTTTAATTAGGTTATCTGGCTACCCATATGTATTATATAAGTGAAATGTGGAAAGTAATTAGTCAATGGAAGGCTAAGTATTCTATAAGAGCATTTTGTACGGAGCATCTCTTAAAGATAATAGTGATAATGGTCTTCCAATTTGATAATGCCAGACATCTCATGAAAATTACAGCAAAATATGCCCTCAGCAACTGATGATTTTCATGGATGTCTGTAACTACTTTTTAAACACTTGGATAAAGGTCCTTGTATAATTGCTTTCATTACCAAGATATCTTTGCTTTTTAGTTGCTTGTCCACTTAAGAAAGTTAATTGAGAGTATCAGTGACACAATACCACCATCACTGCAGTATTCTTTTCCTGACTTTGTTAATACCACTTTTATTTTAATTTCATTGAGGTATATGCCAGAAAAATTACTTAGATAGAATTATAAATCAGTATTATTACTAACCATGAACAGGCAATTAATGTCAAGTTTTCAATATCAAGCAAACCGTATTTTGGCATATGCTTTGAAATTCCCTGGGGTGGTTCTTTCAGGGACAGGGTAGAAAGTTACAAAGTTCTTTGAAGTTGTAAAAGCAGGCTTTATATTTGAGGACTTTTGCTTCCCCAAAATTATGGTTACAAATATATTCATTTACCAATAGCCAAAGCCAATATCAAAGTGATTGCATCTTGGAGCATCTGGGTGGCTCAGGTGGTTAAGTGTCTGATTCTTGATTTCAGCTCAGGTCATGATCTCACAGTTGGTGGGTTTGAACCCTGCAATGGTCTGTGTGTTGACAGCACACAGCTTGCTTGGGATTCTCTCTGTCCTCTCTCTCTGCCTCTCCTCTGCTTGTGCTCTCTCTCTCTCTCAAAATAAATAAACACTGTTTAAAAAATGAGTGCATCCTTACATACTCAGTCCAAGAGGATAGACTGCTTATTACAAAGAACATGAGCACTGACAGAGAGTTATGAGCCACTGGTCACACACCACTGACACAAGGAAATGTCAACACTTAAATTGGAAAGGAGAAAATGGTGAGCAGGGCTCCAATATGTCTTTCAGTTGTTCATTTTACTTCTTTGCTTCTAAACAGATTAATAAAAAGCCCGTACCTACACTGCATATATATCCCAAATTCCTCCCAAATTATCATAACCATACTGAGGACTCTTAACTTCATTTTTTGTTTTTTTTTAATTTTTTTAAATTTTCATTGAAGAATGGTTGACATATAATATTATATTAGTTTTGGGTGTACAACATAGTAATTCGACATTATATACGTTATAAAATGCTCTCAACAAAAAGTATAGTTACCTTGTGGCACTACACAAAGTTATTACAATACTAACTATATTCCCTGTGCTGGACTTTTCATCCCTATGCCCTTTTTATAACTAGAAGTTTGTGCTTCTTAATCTCTTCACTTATTTTGCCCACCCCTCCCCCACTTCCTTCCCCTCTGACACCCTCTAGTTTGTTCTCTATTTATGAAACTCCATTTTTAAAAAAATTAACTGTTGACAACTTTTGAGCCTCATTGCCCCCTCTTCCTCTTCCCCACACCTGGGAAAGCTGAGAAGAAAATCCTGGTGCTGGTTACCTTGCACCAGCAGGAAGCTCAAACCATGTGCAAGAACCCTCACCCTGGCTCTACCTCTTATCACCATAAAAACCCCAAGCCAGTCTCTTTACCTGACTCCTTGCAAGCATTTTTGGACCACTTTGAGAGCCACCATGCTCTCCCCAGTAAGTTCACTATATGAGAAGTAAATCTTTCCATATCTTCTTGGTGCAAATATGACATCTTCATTCTTCATATCTGAACAAATTTGGGATGGAAGTGCCATCCTACTTTTTCAGAGCGGTCATACAGTAACAAACCCAACATATAATCATAAATGAAGTTCCTGGTGGTTATCTTTTCCTCATATCTTATTTGGGAGGCTACCTTTCTCTTATGGAATCTTGGCATCTTATAATGCAGATATATTCTATTACCAAACAGCAGTGCAAAAGGCCTGCTGGAAATGAGGAATTGAGAGATTCCTAAAAGACTATGTCAAGGAAACTTCACTGCATTCCTGAAACTGTAGCTCTATGCATAAAAGTCTGATATTATATAAAAACAAAGCCTGATACTATATAAATCCTTCATAGAAAATAGGAAGAAAGTACAAGTTCCCAATTTTAGCAGCTATATCCTGAACATAAAGTGGGATTCTATAAAATGCAAAGATCTAAAGTAGCTGAATTAACACTGCTAATATACTTACCCCCAGAGTACAAGCTCCATGATCACAGGCACTTGTCCATTTTGTTCACACAGTGTCCCTATGATCTAGCATTGTATGTAGTAGACTATAAGCTCTCAGTCAACATTTACTGAATGGGTGGATGAATAAAGGATAAATGGATGAGTGAAAGAACAAAAGGGAATCAAGAGGAGCATGGAATACAGAAGAGACCAGTGGGGAAGGCTAGGAAAAATATCATACTCCAGTAGCTCTTTCCTTATTCTGCTTCTAAAGCCTCTCTAGCAATTAGTGGTGATGGTGGCGCTAAGAGAGATGGTGATGGTAGTAGTGATAGGAGGAGGAGGAGGGGGACGAGGGGTGCATGAATGGTAGAGTATTCCTTTTCCTCCCCATCCCATCCCTTCACTGCCTGAAAAGGTAGGAAACCACAGGGCATGTACAGTTAAAATTCTAAAAAGAAGAAGAGGTGATCTTTGTCAATTTCTAGAAAAATAAAGAGATCAGAGATAATTTCAAGCAAGAGGGATATTAAGCCTAAGATGCATACTTACTCCCATTATGCATGGGCACAATATATCCACATTATCGTAAATATAGATTAACTAAAGAAGGACACATATGAATCACCAATTTTAAACACCGGAAAGTAGTACACTTCCATCTGCCTTATTTTAAGTGTTAATATATTGAACAGCTCTGGGGTAGGATGGTGTATGGTGGCCTCTGGAGTCGGGACAGTGCCCCGCCTCTGAATCCTTATGTGTTGGTACCCTGCGTCCCTTGGAGTATAGCATTATTTTCTTATACTCTGCCTTAAGTCACTCTATGTAAAAATGAATCTGAAAATGCATTTCTTTCACACTAGGGAAATACCGCATTGCATAAGACAATACATGTTGTTTGTCCCCTTTTGCTGACTCTTAATCCCCAACAGACACACCATACCATATACACAGGCATGCATATACAATCAGTCTTACACACCAGCACTTTCTACTGAGGCAAAGAAAGACCCAAGGTCCAACCAGAAAGGATTATGCATCCTCAGTGAGGAACATTAGCTGAGTATACAATTAAGAAAATGGAAACCATGGAGGAACAAATGTTTCCTAAATTACCTAGATACGCCTTGAATGAACTGCTACAAGAAGTATCTGAAAATCACTGCCAAACATCTACCGGTGAACATTAAACCTGGAATGTATTCTACAGCTTTTTGGAAGTACAACCAGGGCTTCATAAAGCATGAATATTAATGTACCTGCTTATTATCTCCAATGATAGCCTGTACTGCTTTTGTGATATATTGCACATTATTGCTGAGTCCCTACTGATTTACAATGAGTCATGGACTGTTTTATTATTAAGTAAGGAAATTGGGCATGTCTCAGAATATAGAGGCATTTGGAAAAAGATACCTGAATCACCTGAATACAGAAATATACTCAATCAAAAAGTACCTTCCCAGGCAAAGTCTGCAGAGTTCCAAATAGTGTGCTAACAAATGCAAAATACCTACAACATATCCCAGTACAATTTGCTTTCTACCACTTTGAATTCTAATTTAGAATACATAGAAAGAATGAGATTACTGATTTTGCTGAACAAAAAGCCAGCAGAAAAATATTTACACCACCTTCTGACACACTGGTCTACATGGGTGGCCAAATTACCAAATGACATTAGCCCCATATTACATGGCAGAGCCCTCATTTTTGGTTTGTGGCTTGAAAGAATGAGGAGTTTTCAGCATGCATACGTTCTCCATCGTGTTAACATAAAAATAAGTGACTGTTACTAGAAAAATGAATTCTAAAAATATACCATAAGATGATGGCTTTGTGACAGTATGTATGAATGGAGAACCAATAGGGAAATCTATAAAGGATGTTTTTAGGAATGTGATTAAAAGAACCATTATCCATCAATGAGCCCTTGAAACCCAGGACATCTCAAAAGGACACTCAATCTCATTTTAAGGATCCTAGCATTCCAGTTTTCTGAATGAAATGCCTAATACAGTTTGCCTTAGTGATAAAGTCAAAAGATTTGGCTCAGTCTCCCAGTCCCAGCATCACTATTAGCCTCCCCTACTGCTTGTATAATACCACTTCTCAAAATGTTTCAGATGATTCTACAACTAACAAATTCAAAGCTATATAGGTCAGTAGAATGAAAAGAAGTTCAACTGGCTTGCCATTCCTACTCTAAGTCCAAGAAAAGGCTGATAGCCATCCATCTAACAGATCACCTTTGTTCCATTTTCAGAATTTGAGAGATTATAAAGTAAGGCGACCAACAAAGTGACATGGGTTATAAGTTTAAGCAAGTGTTATTCTATGTTCTACTCTTGCCTGAAGACAGATATAATTGTAATGTTATGCACTGGATGTTTAGGGGACATAATAACAAGCTTAGAAATTTGAAAGCAATAACCTGAATGTGTATCTGTGCAATGAGAAATCCGACTTACAGCATTTGGTGTCTAAAAATAAAACTTCATATTTTCATTTCAAATACAAGTAAAATAATGGTTTTTGGGCATGCATGGGTCTTAAAAATTAAACTGTGTTTTAATCGAACTTTTCTGTAGTTTTTGTTAATATATCAGATGTAGCTACATATTCAAGATGTTTTCATTAAAATTAATAAAAATGTTATATACATCAAAGAGTACAGAATGTACATGTAGGGAATAAAGAATAAACATGAATTTTGTTTTTGAATGTTTATGTATTTTGAGAGAGAGTGGGGGGGGCACAGAGAAAGAAGGAGACAGAGGATCTCCAACAGGCTCTGCACTGTCAGCACAGAGCCCGAGGAGGGGCTTGATCTCACAAACAGTGAGATCATGACCTAAGCCAAAATCAAGAGTTGAACGCTTAACAGGGTGAGCCACCCAGGTGCCCTAAGAATAAAAATAAATTATAGAGAATGTTCCCATTACCTACTTTGGAAAAAAAAAAGTAGAACAAAAGCAAAGGCCTTTAAGGCCTCTGTTATTTGTCCCCAGTCAAATTACCCTGTCTATCTCTACAAGAGGTAAACACAATTCTAAATCCTGTATTTAAAATTTTCATTTCCTTGCTTTTCTTTGTGGTTACATCTTGATGTAGCCATAAGTACAATAAAATATTGATAAGTTTTATATGTATTTATATATGTATATATGTATATATGTATTTATATATATAAATACAAGTTTGTATATATATATACATATGTATATATATATATATATACAAACAATCTTGTATTTATAGTGAAGCAGAATAATATGCTTTTTGCACATTATTTTTCTGAGCTTCATCTAGAGTGAAACTAATAGTTATATCTTTGATCTCCATTGCATCTGTATTGATGGTTTCTTTTTCATTTTTCTTATGATTGATTTGTCACTTTTATCTTTTACTCTTGATTGACCTTATAAACTTTTATCAGTTTTTTAGGCTTTCCAAATTTTTAAAATATTTTGATCCTCACTATAACAACTTTATTTTTATTATATTAATTTCTATCTTTACTTTCTTCCTTCTGCCTTTTGACTGATTATCCTAGATTTTTCTCCCCCTAAGTACTTAATGCTGAAGGCTTACCACAATCATTTTTACTATTTCTTCTTTTTTTTTAATGTTTATTTGAGAGAGAGTACATGGCAGGGAGGGGCAGAGAGAGAGAGAGAGAGAGAGAGAGAGAAAGAGAGAGAGAGAGAATTCCAAGCAGTTCCCACACTGTCAGTGCAGAGCCTGATGCAGGGACAAACACATAAACCATGAGATCACATCCGAAGCCAAAATCAAGAGTCTGACACTCAACTGACTGAGCCACTCAGATGCCCCTTCCTTCTTTCTTTAATATAAACACGATTTATCAAATATCAAATTCTGTCAATTCATCCTTTATAAAGTTTGAAAGTTTATTACAGGGTATATATAAGTTTAAAATTGTTATACACCTTCCTGGTTAACTAATTCTTCTCATCATAATATATTGATTCTCTTTAACCCTAAAAATGCTTTGCTTTCCCCACCCCATCCATTTTGCTTCATAACAATGTAACTACATCAGTTATATTTTGGATAGTGTTTCCCTGGGGTACGTTTTCATTCTTTTATTTTTAAAATTTCTCTCTTTATGTTTCGGGCATGAGTCCTGAAAACAACATGTAGCAGGCAGAACCAGAGAATAATCCTCATTGTTCCTTGCCCTCATGTGATTCTTTCCCTTTTAGATCTGGGTGGAAGCTGCAACTATGACGAGCTATAGTCCCATGACTATGTTTTATGGCAAAACATAATATTATTGAGTAGCCCAGATTTGATCATATGAGCTGTTTAAAAGTAACAGGAGAAATTAGATATATCTGAAGCTTGAGGAAGATTCATTGCAAGGGGTCTCCTCTTCTGAGATGGAAGGAGCCATGTCAGAGGATGTAAGAGTGGCCAGGGCAAGGGAACAGGGATCTCAGTCCTACAAACAAAAGGAACTGAATTCTGCCAATAAGCTGAATGAGCTCAAGATGTGTTTTTCTCCAAACCTTCCACATAAGAAGCAGTAAAGGCCAATACCTTGATTTCAGACTTATGAGATACTTTTTTAAAAAATGCTTACTTATGTATTTTGAGAGGGGTGAGGGGCAGAGAGAGAAAGAGGAGAGAGAGCATCCTAAGCAGCCTCTCTGCTGTCAGTGCATAGCCCAATGCAGGGCTTGATCCCATGAACTGCAAGATCATGACCTGAGCCAAATCAATCAACTGAGCCACCCAGGCTTTATGTTTACTACTTATGACTTGACCACATATCAGATCTGGGGCCTCAATTTTGCCCCTTTCCTCTCTCACAAGTATATAACAAGAGTTGTAGGTGACTGACTGATGCCCAGATGCCCTCAGGCCTGTCAATGCCCCACTCCCTACTATGGGTTTGAGTCACATTTTATTTTTGGTCTCAGGATATTCTTTACTTTCCTAAAAAAAGATCATGGTTTTAAAATGATTGCTGTTAATGAGAAAGAATCAAATCTGGCCATGTGTAGCAACGTGGATGGACCTTGAGGGTGTTATGCTGAGCGAAATAAGTAGGCAGAGAAAGACAGATACCATATGTTTGCATGTATAGGTGGATTAGGAGGAACTTAACGGAGGACCACGGGGGAGAAGAAGGGGAAAAATAGTTGGGGAGAGGGAGGGAGGCAAACCATGAGAGACTCTTGAATGCTGAGAACAAAATGAAGGCTGATCAGATGGGGGGAGGGGAAGGGGGATGATGGGCATGGAGGAGCGCACTTGTTGGGATGAGTACTGGGTGTTATATGGAAACCAACTTGACAATAAAGTATTTTTAAAAAAATTTTAAAAATAAAAATAAAAAATAAAATGATTGCTGTTTTTATTATCTTTCTGGTTGTTTTTGTTTTTGTTTTTTATTATTTAGCCCCAATGCTTTGTGGTAGGAGGTAGTGTGCTGGTCCTGTTGCTTTTTTGTGATTATCCAGTTTACCATATTCTCAGTAACAGACCAATGTTTTTACACCCTTTCTATCACCCCCATTTTAGCCCTGAATACAACATGATGTGTCAACAAACAATTCAAGTTTCCATCATTATCTCTAGGGAAGCATGATTAATGTCTAAAATAATTAATTCTAGAAGAATAAAGATACTCAATAATTTTCAAACTGTACAGCCAAAAATAAACCCCATAGATTCTCTAGTTTGTTTTTAAATCTGCGCATACAAAAGCTGGTTGCACTTGAGAAATGCTTCCCCTCCCCACACATACCTCATGTCTACTTTTAATCAATGAGAAGCAGAGAGGAGGCTAATAAAAAATTTTACTTCATGGGATGCCTGGGTGGCTCAGTTGGCTAAGTGTCCAACTTCAGCTCCGGTCATGATCTCATGGTCCATGAGTTCAAGCCCTTCATTGAACTCTGTGCTGTCAGAAAGGTACCTTGTTGTTGAACCTGGATGCAGTTAAATGCAGGCTTGCTCAACTCCAAAGTCCACACTATTGGCCAATGTTCTACTATGTGCTTACTTCATTAGTATTAACAATGTTTTATTCCAACTTATAATTTATTATCTGTTTTCCGATTTTGGGGAGAAACACATTTCATTCACTCGGTGCATTCAGCCAATATATCACCACATGAAAATACAATAATTTTGAAGGCACTCCTAGAAACATCAGTTCCTGTGTAGTCATTCTGTGTTAGACAGGTTTGACCATGTTTTTTTAACAAATGGTAAAGGAAGCAGACATAGAGAAGTTTCATGACTTGTACAGAGCGATGTAGTGCTACAGCCAAACTAGGTCATGGTATTCTTCATCCTCTTCCTTAATTATACTTGCATTTGGAAAATGACATTTCAATGATAAAAAAAAAAAAAGACTGAAAACACTGGGTATTCAATATGTCCTAAAAGACAACTCACTCAGGACAGTAAACAAGAGGCCAAGCTTTGGGTGCAGAGGACCTTGGGTGTTGTGTGTGGTCCCCTAGGTCTGCTACCAAAGACCCCACAGCTGGGGAGGAAATGAAGTTGACATGTGAGAACCCTGCATCCTTTTCTCCCAAATCTACTCCCATCGCTGGTCTCCTCTTCTAAAATAATTTGCTTTTTGAGGAAAGTTTAAAAAAATGAGGGTGAGTACTGTGTTTAGGTAGAAACACTTTAGAATCACAATTTAGTGTCAGTCTTACCTCATATATTTATCTTTATGCTTAAAGCTGACTCTAGTTATAAATAAAATTTACATTCTTTGACTCTTATGTTTAGTCATGGGATTTCAAAATGTTTATATATTTTATATGTATTTATCAAATATTTTCCTTTGTAAAGCTTTTTGGCCATGACACACTGATACATTCCTTCACTTATAGAAAAAAATAAAGTTGCTTGTTTAACTCACTTTAAAGCAATGTTCAGGTTACTAAATTACTAAATATTAAGAACTAACTCTGCAGCCTTCCACTAGACTCTGTAATAGTTCATTGACTTGCTTCAGGTTGTTCACCTTATACTTGGGATTGTGAGTCCTGCATTCCTCACAAGACTGTTGTGGGGCCTTGTGATGGTCAATTTTACTGTTTGGCTCCCCTAAGGGATGCCCAAATAGCTGATGAAACATTATTCATGAATATGTCTGTAGGGTGTTTTCAGAAGAGACTATCATTAAAATTGCCCTTGGATTGTTGGGTATCATGCAATCTGTTGGAGGCCCTGAAAAGAACAAAATGGGAGAGGAAGGGCACTTTGGGTTTTTTGCTTGATCTGGAGTCTCTTGTCCTTGGATATTTGCTTCTGGTCTCAGGTATTTAGACTTGGACTAGACTTACACCACTGATCACTCCCCTCCATTCTCAGCTTTTGCACTTGAACTGAACACCCCTTCTAGTTCTCAGGCTTTCAGATTTGGATTGAAGTATACAGCTTTCCTGACTCTGGCTTGCAGACAGCAGATCATGGGACATCTCAGCTTCCATAATGGTACAAGCTAATTCCAATAGTAAGTCTCCTCGTATATCTATCTATATCTATACATCCTATTTGTTCCGTTTCTCTGGCTACAGAGGACCATGGGTGCTATGTGTAGTTCCCTAGCTCTGCTACTGAAGGTCCCACAGCTGGAGAGGAAATGAAATTGACATGTGATTATCCTGCATGCCAGGGGATGCTAACACAGATCTGGGGAAGATACTATTTTAAATAATCCAATATGTAAGGTTATTATTGTATAAAATGAGCATATCAGAGGTCTTGGCTTCATGGAGTTTAGCAACAGGCAGTAGAATATACTCCAATCAATTTTACGTGGAACAGAGCAGAAATGTCATTTGAAGCCATTGCTACATGTATACCATCTCTTTTCTAAAATTTGTTGGGGCTAGATTTGAGATTTAGAATTCTTCATATTCTATGCTTAATGGATAGAATGGATACAATGTTCCCTTAGATGGGGAACATAATAGTACATTATGCAGTGTATCAGGTAACACCTCCCTGGTAAAACATATCCATGCTTCTGTAACTAACACCTGAGTTGTCACACTTTTTGGGATAACTAAAGAGCACAAAGAGCTTTGTGTAAGTTCAGATATGGTTTTGCCAAAAACTGAATGAGGGTAAGGGCATATCTTGCTATTAAATGCATTATAAAATCTTGTGCTTCTGCTGCTGCTTTGGCTTTTTTTTTTTTTTTTTTTTTCAGTTGGGTGGGTGGGGGGGTCTTTCAAAGCTTTTGAGATTTTAGAATTGTGGATATGTGGATAAAGAGTTGTAAATCTCAGGAGTGTTTTCTTTTATTTTTTTAACGTTTATTCATTTTTGAGAGAGAGAGACAGAGTGAGAGTGGGGGCAGTGAAAGAGAGGGAACAGAGTCTGAAGCAAGCTCCAGGCTCCGAGCTGTCAGCACAGACCCCAACATGGGGATCAAACTCATGAAACATGAGATCATGATGTGAGCCAAAGTCAGACACTCAACCCACTGAGCCATCCAGGCATCCCTAAATGAAACAATTATGCCACCTGTTTCCTACTGTATACATTCCTTTCCATAGTAATTAGAAGCTAGCAACAAGCATCAGAATCACCTGAGTAACAGTCCTTTCACACAGGTGCTGAGCCTCACCACAGAGCACTGGGATCCACACTGGCATTGTCTGAGGTAAACCCAAGACTTGGTCTTTTTTTCAAAGTCCTATGAATGATTTACTATACACTCCTCACTAATAATCATGATTTGAAGACAGAATATTTTTGTTTGATAGTCGTGTGGCTTAAAAGCAAAAGAAAATCAACAAGAACATTTCATGTAAAATTAACTGATTCCCAAATCCAAAGTTGTTTTTTCCAGAATCTGTAAGTTTTCAATGTTACATTTTTAAAGCATTAGGATATCATGAAAGTGGACTGCACATTTTATTAAATTTTTTATTTTCACTAGCCATATTACTTTCCCTAGATGGACACTTCTACAGGTCACACTCTGTGCACAGCTGATGTGGACCACTTCTCAGTCTACAGCTGGTCCTGTTTGTCATCTCTCATTTAATTGAGCGATTTAATCAGCTTTTGGAACCGGCCTATGAACCTTCTGTCGAAAAATCATGCTTGGTTGCTATTCTCTTAAAAACAGGCAACTCCAGAATTTCACACATTTGGAGCCATCTCATCTCTCACATAGTTTCCAAGAATTTACTAGGAGTAATTTAAACTCTGGATCTTTACTTATAAAATAAATCTAATTTTTCTAAAATAACTTTCTACATTCCCATATAGTGATGCAGACGAGTTAATTTTGACAGAACATCTAGGTTCTTAAGTGTTAAAGAATAGCAGTACATCACTGCTTCTCTTTGCCTATTTAAGGTTTCTGAATCTTCCTCTCACTTGGCACGAAAGACCTTTAAACATTATAAGTTACTGAGAATTCTGTTGTACTGAAAGAACAGCAAGACCATGTTTTTTTTTCTTTCAGTTACAGCATGCTGTCACATCCTTTTGTACATTACAAAGAGGTTAATAAAATTCATGCTCATGATAACATGAGCCTGAGATAAATACTTTTATTTCCCAGACTATACCATTATACAGAAGCAAATCTAACAATCTCTTAGCATCTCCAGTTTATCAAAGCCATTCACACAAATCTTTATTTTTTCACGGTGATAACTAATCCTTTCATAGGGTACAGAGAAATACCATTTTTTGCAATAACATCTGATTGAAAGAAATATTCACGGCAAATAGATATTTGAAATAAATACTAAGAATAAAATAAGTCCTTTCCTAATTACGGCAACGAAGTGAACATGAGAGTCATTCACTTGTGTATTCGACAAACACTTATTAAGAATTACCTATGTGCTAAAGCACCATTCTAGATTCTCAGGCTGCATCAGTGAAAACAAATGAAAATTATGGAATCCACATTCTAGTGGAAGAAGCAAAATTTAAATAGTAAACATAATAAATAAGTTACACATTACGTTCTAAGATAATAAATGACATGGAAAAAGAGAAAAAATGAGCATGGTAAGACAGATGGAATGCCAGAGGAAGGTAGCAGCAAAACACAGAGATGGTTGCAATTGTACCAGGGATGGTGACGATGGGCTTCACTGAGAACGTGGCACTTGAGCAAAATGGACAGCAGGTGGGAGATCCCATGTACAAAACAGAGAGCAGCAGGAGGAAGGAGGCCTGTCACTAAAGTCTACTAGTCCCTTCTCTTTATCCACTGACCCCTGAAGCAAAGAGTCAAGAAGTAAATGGCTGAGCCTGAGCAGGAGTTCCTTGGACGTCTGGCCTCCAGGAATGGCACAGTTAGGGCTGAGCTGCTCTAGAAACCACGATTATCTACCAATACGCAGATTATCTTTACCGAGTTAAGGGGCCTTTGAATCAGTTAAGCAAGAAGATGAAGTAAGACCAAAACAGTACCAGAAACATAATAAGGGAAAATGAATCAGGATGGGCAGCAAAAGGTAAGCAGAAAAGCAAAGGCAAAGTCATTCACTGGATGTTCAAATGAAAGGTGATCAAAGTCACTCAAAGAGGAACCAGAACTGCAGGCCTGTAAGAAACCCAAGTTAGGAATAAGTAAAATCGGATATGAAGATGTAAGTAGCTCACATTGGTCAAGTAATTTAACATAGACTTTCAAGCCTGGTTATATGCCTTCGTGCCTCATAAGGTTTCCGAAACTGTTCTACTGGATTTACAACCCCCTTTCAAACATCTCCTGGAAAAGGCTCTATGTACAGCTTCTCCCCCTCCAGATACCAGGCTGGATTCTTCCACTGCATCTCTTAAACCATCCTCAGATCCACCTAAAAAAAGGATTTAATTTAATCAGCTGCCTCTTGAAATACAAAGTTAGCTATATTGATTCTTCCCTAGACCTTGTGGATAGACAGATCAATGCTAAGTAAATCACTGGTTAGAACTCCATATGAGTCAGTTAGGATCTTACAATGGGTACCTCTGCTTAATATTTGTATATTATACCCCTTACATGAAGAAGCTATCTCAAAAAACAAATGCTAATGCTCAAATGGGGTTATTTAAAGGCAGCAGAAGACTGATACTCCAATATCAGTACATAGTATTTTGCTTGAGAAGCTACCCACTTCTTTGCTTGATTTAATTCCATTTATGGCTCAGGACCCAGCAAAATGCAACATATCCTTTCCCCCTGTTAGACTCTGAATTCTTCCAGGTTACAGATTCCATTGTATCCAACCTGAACTCCACCCCTCAGACACCTTCTTTGGCAATATAGTATTAATTCAAAAAACTAAGTGCCAAGGATTAAAAATTCATTGCCCTTGGAGCATCTGGGTGGCTCAGTTGGTTAAATGTCTAACTTCAGCTCAGGTCATGATCTTTTGGTTCATGAGTTCAGGCCCTGCATTGGGCTCTGTGCTGACAGCTAGCTCAGAACCTGGAGCCTGCTTCAGATTGTGTCTCCCTCTATCTTTGCCCCTCCCCTGCTCATATTCTTCTTCTCAAAAGTAAATATTAAAATATATTTTAAATTAAAATATATATATTAACATATATGTATATATTGCCCTTGTTCTCCAGAAATTTTCAAATATTTTATAATTGACTAAACAAACAAGTGAGTCTCAAGCTAACAGAATTAGTTATAAAGGGCAAAATATAAAAACTACACATAGTCAAAATTAGTCTTACAGAAATAACATAAAATACTACACTTTAAAAAAATAGTAAACTAAGATTCTGTGTCTCCCTCTCTTTCTGCCCCTCCCTTGCTCATATTCTTCTTCTCAAAAGTAAACATTAAAATATATTTTTAAATATTAAAATATATATTAAAATACATATGTATATATTGCCTTTGTTCTCCAGAAATTTTCAAATATTTTATAATTGACTAAATAAACAAAAGAATATCAAGCAAACAGCATTAGTTATAAAGGGCATAATATAAAAACAACACATAGTCAAAATTAGTCTTACAGAAATAGCATAAAATACTATACTTTTTTACAAAAAAACAGGAAACTAAGAATTCTGCTTTGAAAACACATAGATCAGAGATACAGAAGAAAACATTAATGTTTATAACGACCTTGATCTTTTCCCTATTTACTTCTGTCCATTTGGAATAGACCGATCTATGGGAAATAAATACGCAAACATAGAAGTCTGGATACAATTAAAAAGCATATATACATTAAATAATTTTAGGAAGCCTTCTTAGTGAGAGCCCATCTGTGCGAGAAATGAATATGTACTAGAAAATTTGAGTGCCTTGAGAATTAAATAAAATGATGCCTAAATATAAAGCTACTGCTGGTTTAGTATAAGATTATTTTATATACCCTCCCAGGTTCTCTCACTGTTCAAATCACTCCTGAGGAGTAAATTAGGCATGTTTCAAAATTGGGTGACTCCTTCAGTTCACAGGAGAACCACTACCAACTACACTCTCATGAACTGAAATTTAATGTGCTTCTGAAACACTGAGCACATATGCACAGAGTAACAATGCTTTGGAAGATTTGAGATGAAATGAATTTTGCATTTCTAGGGCCATTATTATCTACTTTTTAAGCAAATTTATGACTTTCATTCCTTTTGGTTTTCTTCCACAAAATGATTATACAGTGAAGAATGCTGAGGTAGCCCTTCTACTAGAAATTAAGACTTCTTAGATACACAACGTGGCTACTCGAAATTATGTTAAACCGAGCAGAACACTGAATATCGTTGGATTTTTTTAAAGCATATGTTCCTTACTAAAATAGGCTATTATGATAGTAAATCATTCTCATTTTTACCTACCCCAATCCAGAGGAAAATGACACAACATATGGGATGTTTGGCAGTGAGCAATTCACACATGCATGCCTTCCTCTCTACGTCTTTCCACGTGCGTCTAATGCCTCAGAAAGAATTTGAAAAGTTGGCTATTAATGAGACAGACAAGTAGAAGAGTGAAGGATACCATTTTCTCTAGAACTAACCTTTTTTGGTTTGCCAACTCTAAGTATCTGGAGGATAAAATGCTCTGATTACTTTCATCAAGGTATAAGATTCAGTGGGAAGGCAACAGGGGTTCCTTGACTCAGCTGTCAGTGTTGGTACTGGAAGGTCTAGAGCTTCCCATGATTATCTGCAAAAGCAGATGTCAAAATTCTAATCGCACCTCATTATCGTGACTCCCAAAGGCCCTTTTCACAAAAGTGGAGATTTTGGCAGAGTTTCTAGTCAAATCATCTGCTGATCATTCTGCATTCCGCCTGCTGAAATGCCCTTAGGAGTTCCTATGGGATATGTATCACTTTTTGTCTCAAAGCTGTGCAGAAGACTGGTGAACTGTTTCAAAAGGGCTGCTTTGTCTTAGAACAAGTGGTAGGTGGCATGTGAGAAAAGACGCTAATAATAACGCTGTTAGAAAGTAGGAGCTCATATGCATATATTAGGTAGGTCTGGGAATGAATGAGATCTAATGAGCCTCTTTATCTTAAACATGAGCCAGCTTCTTTTGTGCTATGCATCACATTAAACAGAAATGGGCAAACCATTAAGCAAATGACGCCCAATTCATGAATTCATAGAACACAGACCCTTCACCTGATTCAGAAAATACAGTGCAAAGGAGTCAGTGTGCTACTTACAGCACATGATGAAATCTAATATAAAATCTAATGTACTATTTGTATCATGTGAAGCAGAAATGATTCTACCAACTAGCAATACAGGCCTAAGGTATATGTATATAACATAAATTCACAAGTATAAACATGAGTTCATGAAAAAAAATACTTTTTTAAAAGCAATATTGCCTTCTCGTAAGTTTTTGAATTGCTGATAATTTACTTTTCTCCTGTGGTTGTTATGGATTAGCTCTTCCTCAAAAGCAAGCCAAAGCAAGTGGTAAAAGTCTAGAAAATAGTTTATGGGATCAAACTTCAAATCAGAACTTTTTAATCACTGCATCTTTTCTATAAATTGGCAAAAAGAATACAGTTATCCAGAATTTGTGACTAAATGTTTTGGTCCAGCTAATTGTCTTAGCCTGAGAATCACTGTCCTTTCATTGTGTCAGCAATCACGTTTTGCATAACTACAGGTGTCAGGCACCGTAACAGTCACTGAAGATACAAAGTTAGGCAAGACATGAACCATTATCAAAAGGCTTATGTAAGGCTTTTAAGAGGAACACAGACAAGCCAATCAATGACTAACCGTGTAAAGTTCAATGTTAGAGCTATTCACAGGTTGCTATGGCAGCACAGAACAAGAGCATCTAAATCATACTGAATTAAATCAAGGAAAGCATCCTGATGGAGTTGACACTGTCGTTTTGAAGGATGAGTACGGGCTACCTACAGAAATAGGGAGAAGAGAGTTTTAGACAGAAAGGGGAGTATAGGCAAAGGTATGGGTACCTGACATAGGAACTTACACTGAAATCTGATTGGAACTGTGTTGGTTTTCTAGTTATGCCATAAAAACAACAACAATACAAATGTAGTGGCTTAAAACAACATTGAGTTACTAGCTCACAGTTGTTTAACTGGAAATGAAGCACAGTCTAGCTCTACTGGTTTTCTATTCCAGGTTTCACAATGTCAAAAGCAAGGCATCTGCAGAGCTCTGTTCCTTCTTGGAGGTTCTAGAGGAGAACCTGTTTCCAAGCTCATTCTGGTTGCTGACAGAAGTTAGTTCCCTAGAGTTGTAGGACTGAAGTCTCTGTTTCCATGTAAGGTATAGTCGAGGGGTTATTTTCTTCTAGGTGCTACCTACTTTCCTTGACTCTCTTCCTCCATCTTCAAAGCAAGCAATTGATGGGTCAAGTCCTTCTCAAGCTTTAAATTTCCCTGAGCTCCCCTTCTGCTTCATCTCTCCTGCTGCATCTACCTGACTGACTCTTCTGCCTTCTTTATGTTGCTTTTAAAAACTTGAGTGATTATACTGAGGCCACCCATATAACCCAACATAAATTTGTATTTTAAGGTCAGATGATAGCAGCTTTAATTCCACTGGAAAAGTTCTTTTAAGCAATACTTCTCTTACTGTGTGACTAAATAACCAGAGGGAAGAAATTGTGGGGGAACACTTTCAGAATTCCACCCATCTATTACAGGGATGTGTATTTTAGGTCTTGGGCTCAAGAGGATCTTACTGAGTGTGAAAGAAGTAGCTAGGCAGTGAATACACCGAGAAGAATGGGATTCTGTCAAATGAGATTCACCTCCTATGTGCCAACGCCAAGGCCAAATATATGGGCTACCACCACCACCCCCTCCCTGCCTTTCCTTCTCTCTCCTCTGAGCATACTACTCAATTACATGTTAATACTTTGTGACTTTATTCCTTATCTGGCTTGCCTTTGATCCTGATCCTTTCTTTTTTTTATTTTTTTATTTTTATTTTTTTTACTTTATTATTTCTAGGAGAGAGAGAGCGAGACAGCATGAGCAGGGGAGGGTCAGAGAGAGAGGGAGTCACAGACTGAAACAGGCTCCAGGCTCTGAGCTGGCAGGCAGCACAGAGCCCGACGCGGGGCTCGAACCCACCAACGCAAGATCATGACCTAAGCGAAAGTCGGACGCTCAACCGACTAAGCCACCCAGGCGCCCCAATCCTGATCCTATTTTTAACCCTTAGTAATGTTTACAACACTGGACTCTCTAGGACTGTTCACATTTACATCAAAACAACATACAGACAATGTTTGGGGCAGTAGGAACCAGGCAAAAACATATTGAGATGCCTTTAGCATAGCTCAGTGCTTTACAGTTAATCATGCCCAATTTCGTGTCACCTAATTCTACGTGTACACTCAATTAACAACTCTGCAAAGTAAGTATGTATGCAAAATTGAAAGATCGGTTAGCTCACTAAGATTGCAGCAAATGTACTGGGGCACATGCAACAAGAGTCATATGGACATGTGTCCAATAACAGGAATGCCTGACTGAACACAGGTATATTTACATGTTTACCAAATAATAGAGTGTAGCCATTAATAATATTTATTCTGTAAGAATGGGAAAAATAATAGCAATACACCAAAATGTAAACTATTATCTCTAGCTGAGGATTATTGGCAATGATTTTCTGTCTTCTATATACATTTCTGAGTATTCTAAATCCTAAATATATATGAAAAAATGTGAGAAAACAATTGATGGTAATGATTATAATGATGCATGTAGGAGTATTTTAATATGCTAAAATATGAAAAAAATAAAGGTGCATACTAAGATAGGGAAGGTAACTAAGAGATCTACAAGGTTGTTGTAAAATAACAATTTGGATTAAAATGATTTTGGTTTTGGGATGCCTGGTGGCTCAGTCAGTTAAGCATCCAAATTTGGCGCAGGTCATGATCTTACAGTTAGTGAGTTTGAAGCCGGCATCCGGCTCTGTGCTGACAGCTCCAAGCCTGGAGCTGCTTCAGATTCTGTGTCTCCCTCTCTCTCTCTCTGTCCCTCCCCTGGACACACTGTTTCTCTCTCTGTCTCTCAAAAATAAACAAACATTAGAAAAAGGATTTGGGGTTTTTGTTTAACTATAGATCAAATGAAGTTCTCTTTGTGCATAAGACTGAGGTGCCACTGGCTGACTTGTCATACTTCTGCCTATCAGTACAACCAGACTATGAGATACTTACAGCCAGTTGCTGAAATTCAGGGCAACTCCAAAAATGTCAGAGAATATATGCCTGAATTATCTATCAGGTTCTTTTATGGGGTTTTTTTGTGTATTATCTTTTATGGGTTTTTATAATTTTAGCATGCTTGAAAACCTTTTAGTATGTATAAATGATATGGTGAAATGTCATGTAGTTCTTCTGTTATTGTTGAAAAATATTGCTCAATGAGAAGGGCATGAGCCACATGTGCTTTAATGAGGGAATATTGATAACAGTTACTGTGGCAATTGTGGCAGAGGCGGTGAGCTGTTCACTAGAATTGTGTGCCCTCATTTCCCAAGTACTGAGTTAACACTGGGGAGTGGCCACCCAGCTAGGAACCACATTTCCTGAGCCCTCCTTGCAGCTAGGTGAGGCTATGTTATTAGTTCTCAATAGAAAGTGAGTTGAAGTGATTCACTTCATTTCTAGGAGATGGTAGTTATGAAGTGGGTATGCCTTCTCCACCCTTCTTACATAGTCTTCTATATAAATGAAATCTTAGGACATGGCCAAACTCACAGATGAAAAGAATCTGGGTCCTGAACCACAACCTGGAAGAAAGCTACATGCCAACCAGAACAGCCCACATATTATACAACATGTTATACAGCATGAAAAATCTTGGGATTTGCATCTAGTGTTTCCCTAAATGAAAGAAGCTAGCCAGTATTAACTGAGTACTTACTATGTGCCAGGCATTATGCTAAGCAACTCCCATACTCCATTCCATCTAAAATGTTTTCCAGACTCTGTGAAGCAGATGTTATATCCTTTAAAGTAAACAGATCACAACTGCATGATGCACCAAGGGTAATTACAATATTAAATCATTTATTTGATTGGTTTGGGAACCATGTCTACTATCTCTGAACTTTTCAATCCCTGCTCCTTGCTCTTCTACAATGTGATATTTACAGGTATGAAATTCGTTGAGTGGCCTTATCCAAAGAGTTTGATTAATGAAATGATGACCACCTAGACGGAATGCTGAGGTTTAATATATCATTCAATGAATTGGACGATATAGAGTTCTATGCTTCAAATCAGCAGGTGGGAGGAAACTGGCAGAGATAAGTAGACTAGATGAAAGAAAAAGATCAAAGCATTCATTAAAAGATTGAAGAAACAGCCCAGATCTTAGAAGTTAAAATTAAATAAGGTTAAATGTAATTTCTATCATCAAAGCCAATAAATAAATTAGATACAAAATGGGAGAGGCATGGCTTAGCTTATGTGAAAAAGAATAATTGTCAGTACATTCAACATGGATCAATAAATTGATGTGATTTTCAAAAACAAATGAAATGTCAGGCTAAATTAGTACTGTATCTAAAACATGAGAAATAATAGCATAGCTCTTTTCTGTGTTGATCCGGCCATAGACAGAGTAATGAATTCTTGTGTGGCATCTACATTTTAAGAGAAATACTGATAAAATAGTGACTGGGATACTGAGGCATCTTGAAGTCAAATCAACTGAGAAATGACATAAGTTGTAGAGGTGTGCCCCAAGAAGAAAATACTTAGATGAATTATGTATCTTTACAGTTATATAATGGCTTATTATATGACTACAATTGGAATAGTCACAAAATGTAAGCTCAAGAGAAGTGATTTTGGGCCACTACCAGAAAAAACTTCAAATGGACTTCTCAAGAGCTAGAGTGGCCTTTTCAGTGAGGCAATGAGATCTCCATCACTGAAGCCATCTAAGCCTATTCTAGGCAATTCACTGGCAAAGCTGGTATAAAGACCAATTCAGTGATCACTGAAATAAATAAAATAACCATTACATTACTTTTCAAAACTGAGAAACTAATTAAATGGATGGTTTGTAGCTATAAATTTTAATCAATTCATACCCTAATCAATCTCCACTTTATAAGTTGTGAAGACTGAATTATTAAAAACTTTCCTGAGGCATGGTGAATCAGGTGAGGCAGAGATCTAAGAAAAAGATGAAATGTGAGTTATTGCATCTTGATTACACCCACCTCACCACCATAATTAAATCCACAAGAATATGCTTCATTCTGCCTGCAGAGTCATAGCCACAAGCAGATGCAGAACACAAATACACTATAAATAAATAAATATCTCAATTACAGTCCAGGTTTGTGATTATGTGTGTAGAAAGAGGAGACTGTTCTTAAAATTTTAGGTGATGGGACTGCAAAGAGATTTTTCACTTTGCATTGAGGCTTAAATAAGCTATAATGGTTAAGTCTTTTGTGTAAGAAGAACAGGAAGGTGGATATTCAATAATATTTTGCCAAGCATATTTTTTTTCTTCTAGCAAAGTTTTCAGATTTAGATACTTGACCATTTAGCCCCCATTAGTTGTGCATCTTCCTGTTATAAAACAGTATTTCTCTCCTAAAATGGTCCATACTTCACTGTAAATAGAATGCCCCTACAAGATACTAGTAAGAATGGTCCTAGGCTTTCTGCTGGAAATGCCATTTAATAACGGTTTGTAGCCCAATGTTGTTAATCTGAGATAATCTGAAGCTGGGGTAGCAGTTTCTGGGCTATCCCAGTACCTTTTTACAAGTTACACATGACCTTGCTCCTTTTCTTCTGAGAACCCTCTATTCCACTGCACTAGTCATCATTTGTGATTTTATTATATTCTTAACATCATCATTCACTTCCTCTGTTGTTTTATAAAATTCCGAGACTGGCACTTGAGACTATTATATAGCATTCTCTCTCTCAGCAGCTGGAATTCCAGTACTGGGGTAACTTCATCATGCAGAAAATGAAACAGTCATAGTGAAGTAAAGACCACCAGATTCCAATCTCCACACAGGATTATTTTAAAAAGGAAAAACACTTCCTTATGGTTTAGAAAATCCAAATTTAAAGAGCTGACAACAAGCTCTCTGCCCAATGTTCATAGGACTCTAATTTAAGTTACTTGAGTTCTCTTCCTTCACCCCTGATATGTAAGGCAGAAAATTCTGCACAAACCCATTAGCAAGCCTGTGAAATGCTAAACTGTACAAGATCCATGGATTAAGAAACCATAGCTCTCCTACACTGTTGGTGGGAATGTAAACTGGTACAGCCCCTCTGGAAAACAGTGTGGAGGTTCCTCAGGAAACTAGCAACAGAACTCCCCTATGGCCCAGCAATAGCACTGCTAGGAATTTACCCAAGGGATACAGAAATGCTGATGCATAGGAGCACATGTACCCCAATGTTCATAGCAGCACTCTCCACAATAGCTAAAACATGGAAAGAGCCTAAGTGTCCATCAACAGATGAATGGATCAAGAAGATGTGGTCTATCTATACCATGGAATACTACATGGCAATGAGAAACAATGAAATCTGGCCATGTGTAGCAACATGGATGGACCTTGCGGGTGTTATGCTGAGCGAAATAAGTCAGGCAGAGAAGGACAAATATCATATGTGTGCACGTATAGGAGGATTAGGAGGAACTTAACGGAGGACCAAGGGGGAGAAGAAGGGCGGAAATGGTGGGGGAAAGGGAGAGAGGCAAACCGTGAGAGACTCTTGAATGCTGAGAAACAAACTGAGGACTGATGGATGTTGGGGTGAGGAGGGAGATGGGCATGGAGGAGGGCACTTCTGGGGATGAGCACTGGGTATTATATGGAAACCAAATTGACAATAAACTATTTGTAAAAAATAAAAAGAAAAGAAAAGAAAAGAAAAGAAAAGAAAAGAAAAGAAAAGAAAAGAAAAGAAAAGAAAAGAAAACGAAACCATAGCTCTTCCCACTGAGGAGTTCATAGCTAAGAGGGATCTGTATGCATGAGATTATTAGTTAACAAAGACCACCACACTTAAGCAATAATGAGATGCCATTTATATATTTCAATTTAACAAAGATGTGTCATTCATTCATTCATTTGTTCATTCATTCATTCATTCCACAGATATACTGACCAACTGCTATGTGCCAAGCACTGTTTGCTGGGTATACAGCAAAAAACAAGAAATTTGAAAAAAAAAATCCCTGACCTAGGATGGCCTAAATTCTACTACAAATGATAGTGTGTTATTCTAGTGAGCCCTAAGTGAGGCAAACACTTTCATATGCCAATGTTAGAAGCATACATTAGTAACAATGTTTGAACACAAAATTTGAAATATGTATAAGACTAAGCCTTTTCTTTCTTAAATATCAAACAGTCAAAAAACAGAAAACAAAAACAAAAACTTCCTTAGCCACCTCTCTCCCTTGAGCTCCTACATCTCTACCGTATCATTCAAACCTCTTAAATCATCTACACTGGCTATTCTTTATCTTCGACTTCTAATTCAACCCAGCTATCTCCGATTCATTTCTACATCATAACTCTACTGAACTGACTTTGTATACGTAACTTAATACCATCCATTTCAATGAAACCAATAATCACATTTCCAATATTTTGCTTGCATGATCCTCAGCAGCATCTGTCACTGTGGGCCACTCCTTCCTTTTTAAAATTCTCTGTCCTTCCATGTATGATACCATTCTTCTGATTTACACCCGCTTGTATTGTCAGTCTTCATGAATCTACCTTTTATAGCTCTCCTCCCTCTGTCTGACCAAAAGTGGTGGCATCCCTTGGGCCTTTATCCCAGGCCATCATTTTCACTTCACGCCACATTCTATGCTCAGGTGAACTCATTAACTCCCACGATGTCTATGATCGCTTGTCAGCCACGGATGTCAAGTTGGAGAATTTGTGTCTCCAACATTGCACTCTTGGCTGAGTTATGAGCCCACAGGCCCGGGTTAGTATATCTCGCTTCTCATCTGACATTTACTTGTGCGCACATTTCAGCCATCTCAAATTCAGTACTGTAATGCCCACTACACTCCAAAGAAATCCCTCCTCCTTCCATGCTTCTTGTCTCAGCGAATGACACTGAAGCCCATCCAGTTTCACAAGCCCACCACTAGTTAGAACAAAACCTTCCCAATCCCATCTCCAAAATATCTGTCATGTTATGTTCCTTGCTTTCTGTCTCCATCGTAACCCCCACAACCAAGCTTAGGACAAGCTTCATCTTCTCTGGCCTGAACTCCTAACAGGAAGGGTAGTGTGCATCAACTTTGCATCTCTCCCAACATTCTCCATTTTCCAAGGAGTGAGCATATGTGCTTCGGTAGTTTCTTATACTCTCAGAACTCAAAACAGTGACCATGGTTTTAAAAAAAAAATCTTTAAAGCCCAATCCTTCACTCTCTCCAGCTCTGTCTCCCCCTTCACTTCCCCAATTCTGCTGCTACAGCCAGAATTGTGTGACTTCACAGTCCCTGTATTTCTGAGTCTTTTCCTTTTTGGGATCGTCAAACATTTGTTCCTTCTCCCGAGACTCTACATTGCTGCTGCTAATGTCACGCCTCAACTTACTGACTGATTTTCATTCTTCATTCATTCTTTATTTAATAGGATACTCTTATTAAATACAATGCTTATCCAAATGCCTACCAAGTGTTTATCAAAATACTCACATTTTAATATATTGGTTTTTCATATTAAATCCTAAACTCCAAGAAGGTAAGAACCTCAGGTACCTTGTTTATAAGTATATTCCAAGAAACTAACACAGCACCAGTTATAAAATACATGCTCAATATTTTTGCTGAAGAAGGAAGGAATAAATAAATGAATGAATATCTACCTTAAGAATATTCAAAATTGTGGTCTAAGAAAGTTCAAGATAAAGATAAACTATAATCAACAAAATTTCATTGCTTTGTTACATATTAAAACAAAAGAAGTAAACTACCTAAAGCATAAACTCAAGGAATAGTAAAGTGTATTAGAGCAGAGGTTGGCAAACATTTTCTGTAAAGGGTTGGGTAGCAAATATTTTAGGAATTTTCGTCTATACAGTCTATATCAACATCTCAACTCTGCTAATGTAGCATAAAAGCAGTCACACACCATATGCAAACAAATGAGTGTGGTTGTGTTCCAATAAAACTTTATGTACGAAAACCAATAGTGGGCTGGATTTAGTCTGTAGGCCATAGTCCTCTGACTACTTTATTAAAAAATATCTTATCTACACGATGATACATTTGGCAATCTTCAAACATACTTACAAAGTTTGTTCAATAATATATTGAGATCATAATGTCCATAAGATAAAACTCTGTAAATTGTACACAGAGATCCAATTAATATGGTTAAAATATATGTATAGAAAAAAGCCTGAAAACAAATAAATCAAATGTTAGAAGCAGTTACCGTGAGTCATAGATGTATGAAAAAAGAGATGTATTTTCTCTTTGAGCCCTTCCTTATTCTCTCAAACATTAAATAGTTCTTTTACATTTATAAGCAAATGCTGATTTGCAAATGTTGAACCACTCTTGCACCCTAATGTTTATAGCAGCATTATCTACAATAGCCAAATTATGGAAACCATCCAAGTGTCCACAGACTGATGAATGAATAAATGGATAAATGGATAAAGATGTGTTATTGATTTTACATACATATATATATATATAATGGAATACTATTCAGCCATCAAAAATAATGAAATCTTGCCATTTGCAACAACATGGATGGAACTAGAGTATATTATGCTAAGCAAAATAAGCCAGTCAGAGAAAGACAAATACCACATGATTTCATTCATATGTGAAATTTAAGAAAAAAAACAAAGGGGAAAGAGAGAGAGAGAGTGGCGGGGGCAACAGACCCTTAAGAAGGGGTCTTAAGAGACAGGCCCTTATCTCTATAGATAGTTTGTTCTCATATCTATGGAGAACAAACTGATGGTTACCAGAGGGGAGGTGGGTGGGGGATGGGTGAAATAGGTGATGCGGATTAAGAAATACCCTTGTGACAAGCAATAGGTATTCTATGGAAATGCTGAATCACTATACTGTACACCTGAAACTAGTCTTACACTGTATGTTAACTAACTGGAATTTAAACAAAAACTTTTAAAAATAAAATACAATGAATAGATAAATAAATAACAATTCATAGATAATAAGAAAAATTCTAGTGTTCTGCATGATCAAAGAATAAATGCCAAATAGACAATCAAGAAATTATATACACCTTAGAGATGTAGGAAAAAATGCATATTCTAACTCAAAAGAAGGCAAGAAAACTAGACATAGTCCCTATTATAAAATGGTACCTACTATAAAAATCCATTATAAAAACAATTTTAATTTATACCTAAGCAAAATATATGAAGCTATTACACTGATAAAACAAAAACAAGCTACTTAAAAAGGGGACATTTAAGAACAAGAAAGATTGTGAAAATTACCCAAAAATCTACCATATATGTAGGTGTGCAAAAGTAAAATAATATATACAGGAAAGACAGTGTTATGGGTTAAAATATGTCCTCCCAAAAGATATACTGAAATCCTATCCCCTAGTATCTCAGTATGTGACCTTATTTGAAAACGAATCTTTGCAGATATAATTGGTTAAGATATCCTAGTAGAATAGAGTGGGCCCTTAACCCAATATGATGGGTGTCCTTATAAGAAGAGGAAAGAGATACCGGGAAACATAGGAGGAGGATCGTTAAATAAAGATACAGAAACACAAAGAGAGAAGTCAACCATATGAAGATGGAGACAGAGATGGGGATTATGTTGCCATAAACCGAAGAACTCCTGGAGCCACCAGAAGTAGGAAGAAGCAGCAAGGAAGGGTCTTTCCCTAGAAGCTTTCAAGGGAGGATACTGCTGTCAACACCTTGGTTTTGGACTTCTTGCCTCCGGGACCTGTAGGAGAATAAGTATCTGCTCTGTCAAGCCTCTGATTTTGAGTACTTCATTATGGCAGCCCTAAGAAACTAATACTTGGAGTAAAGAACAGAATGGACAATGCCAAAACAATACTGTCCGTGGCAATTGTCCTCCAGTAGCTTTCTAGCATCCTTAGCATGAAATCCATCCTTCTTAACAAAGTATTCCAGATTCTGCCTGATGTGGCCACCGCTTACCCACCAACTTTATCTCTCAAGCATCTCTGCCTCACCCACTATGCACCAGCGACACTGGCCTTCCTTGAGTTTCCTGAATATACCAAGCGCCTAGCTGTCTCAGGGCTGTAAATAGACTACTCCCTCTGCCTGGAACTCTCTTACTTTCTCTCTGTCTGGCTCCTTCTCATACTCCTCGTCTCAGCAAAAGTGCTACTTGTCTCAAAGACTGTCTGTGACTGTCCCCTGTAAGTTATCATCCCCTGGTAATCTCTACTGTAGTTCTTAGTTTGTAAACCAGAGAAGAGTTGGAGGGAGTCTAACTTTGATAGGGTAGACAGAGACAATCTCCTGAGAAGATGACATGTCATTGGCCCACTAAATGAGCAAAACATTTTTTTTATAACATTAAATACTAAGAAACATAACTTGGGAGAAAAAAATAGGAATCAACTTGGCTAACTATATTAAGAAGAATAAAAAATATGTCTAAATAAATAAATGGAAGATAAATGATAGTTCTTCCTTTCAAAGGAAGTTTAATCAATAAATTTGGAAGGAATGAGAGAAATGTAAAACTCATCAATGGGCAAAAACCACAGTAACAATTATTTCAGACAAGATCCACTAATGAACACTAAAATTAGTGGGCAAAAGTTTGAAGACAAATAGTATGTTTGTGTGGTCTCAAAGCCATCTCCCCCACCAGAATTTTTACCAATTACAAAGAGAAGGTAAGGAATCTCAGATCAGATCTCGAGACAGAGAAATACATCGGCAGAGAAGCTGATGAAATTTGAATAAGGTCTATATTTAGCTAATAGTGTTATGCCAATGGCAATTATCTGGTTCATGTAGTTGAATTATGGTTATATAAGACATTAACGTTAGAAGAATCAGGTTGAAGGGTACAAAAAACTGTGTATTATTTCTGTAACTATTTTATCAGACTAAAATTATTTTAAGAAAAAGTTGAAAATTAAAAAAGATTAAGTCACAGTGGAAAGAGATCATTGATCTATCAGCACGGAAAATTCACTTTTTCTTTCTCTGTAAAGTAGGAAAAAATTCTATTTGGTTCTTTAGACCTAGATGGCCTAAAACTAATGTGCATATATCTATGTAGAAAATTAAGGTTTAAAAAAGTAAATCTTAGGGGCGTCTGGTTGGCTTAGTCGGTTAAGTGTCCGACTTTTGCTTAGGTCATGATTTCGTGGTTCGTGGGTTCGAGCCCCGTGTCAGGCTCTGTGCTGACTGCCGGCTCAGAGCCTGGAGCCTGTTTCAGTTTGTTACTCCCTCTCTCGCTGACCCTTCCATGCTCACGCTGTCTCTCTCTCTCAGAAATAAATAAAACATTAAAAAAAAAAAAGTAAATCTTAAAAAGAAAAATAAAGTTGGAGGTTTCACATTTCCTGATTTCAAATATTACTACAACTGTAATCATTAAAACAGTGTGTACTGGCATAGAGAAACCTATAGACTGATGGAATAGAATAAATAGTCTAGAAATAAATCCTCACCTATACAGTCAAATGATTTTCATTCAGCAAAGGTGCCAAGACCACTCAACAGAGAAAATAGAGTCTTTTCAAAAAATAGTATTGATAAAACTTTTTATCCATACACAAAAGAACGAAGTTGGACCCTTTAGCTTATACCATATATAGAAGTTGACTCATGATGTATCAAAGGCTCAACACAGAAGAGCTAAAATTATAATATGTTTAAAAGAAAATATAGGAAAAGCTTCATAACATTGGATTTGGCAATGGTTTCTTAGATAGCATATAGAACAGATAAATTAGGCTTCATCAAAATGAAAACTTGTGTATCAAAGGATACTGTCAACAGTGAAAAGGCAATTCATGAATGGGAGAAAATATTTTCAAATACTATATTTGGTAAGAGGTTAATATCCAGAATATATAAAGAATTCCTACAACTCAACAACAAAAAACAAACAATTGTCAAAGGACTTAAAGAGATAATTCTCCAAATAGGATCTACAGATGGCCAATAAACACATGAAAAGATGCTCTACATCCATACTTATTAGGAAAAAGAAAATAAAAACAACAAGAAATATTGTTTTATGTGTAATAGGATGACATTTGCTAACAACAACAAGAACAACAAATGAAAATAACAGCTGTTGGTGAGAATGGAACCTTTGTGAATTGCTGGCAGGAAGTAAAACAGCACTGCCATTGCCAAAAACAGTATGGCTACTACTAAAATGACATAACGGGATGATCATATGATCCAGTAATTCCACTTCTGGGGAAAGAATGGAAAGTAGGAACATGAAGAAAGATTTGTATGCCAATATTTGCAGTTGCATATTCATAATAGCCAAAAGGAAATAATCCAAATACCCATTGGTGGATCAATGACTACATGATACGTGGTTCAGACATACAATGGAATATTATTCCTCTGTGAAAAGGAAGGGAATCCTGGCACATGCTATCACATGAATGAACCTTGAGGATGTTGTACTAAGTGAAATAAGCTAATTATAAGAAGGCAATATATGAAGTACCTAGAGTAACCAAATTTATAGACAGAGAAAGCAGAATGATGCCTGGCAGGGGCTGGGTGGAGAAGAGAATGGGAAATTATTATTTAATGGATATAGAGTTTTAGTTTGGAAACATGAGAAAACTGTGGTAGTTCCACAAGATTGTGACTAATTAAAGTCACTGAAATGTACACTTAAAAAGAACAAAATGTAAATTTATGTTAAATGTATCTTAACACCATAAAAAAGTAAGTTCACATTTTTTGGTTCAAAACTTCTAATTTGAGGAATCTTTACCAAGAAAATAACATGAAATAGGCAAAAAAGCTTCTTGCACAATAGGCATTATTATTTAGAATAGAAGAGTACTAGGGGTGCCTGGGTGGCTCAGTCAGCTAAGTGTCTGACTTCGACTCCGGACATGATCTCGAGGTTTGCGAGTTTGAGCCCCACATCAGGCTCTGTGCTGACAGCTTAGAGCCTGGAGCCTGCTTCGGATTCTGTGCCTCCTCCTCTGTGGTTTTCTCAGGGTGGTGGCAACATGAGTGAATTTTCTGTTTTCTTTTCCATTGCTTCAATAACTCCCACATATCTTTTGTGCAAATAAAATATTTGGGGGCAAAAATAGTCGTAAGAAGTAAGAGTTCCAAAGCAGCTCACCAACCCTGCAGGTCCAAGATTTTTTTTAAACGTGAGCTAACTTAATATAGGAACATAGGAAATAAAATAACTGTTTGGAGCTTTCAAGAGTAAATAACTTTTATTATAGTTCTGACTGTGTGAGGTTGTGAGCAACATACCTGTATTATACAGACTATGACTTATATTATGTAATGCAACCTCAGAAATGTGTACCTGCACATATCAGTTTCTTTACTCTTCTAAGAAACTAAGACTCAACAAGATTGTTTAACTTACTCAGTGCCCCACATTACAGAAATGGCAGAGCTGAAAACCAGAAATACTCAATTCCTCAGTTTATATTTTTTCCACACTTCAAATCTCAAATACGACTGAGGAAAGAGGAGTGTGAGTGTGCCTAGGCATCTGAAAAATTGAATTTGTCTCTGGCAGTAAGGGCATTTAATATAAGACAAATTCTATACATCCCAAAGAGCTACAGTACTTTCAGTATTGTTATGCTCGAGAATTTGACAGGTGAACCACCTATGGAGATATTCACTATGGTATGCAACAAACTCATGTCTAGCACAATAAAGTACATTTCACTGCATATAATTTTAGACAAAAATACATTTGAAAAAAAAATACTACAGGAGCTACCCTACTGTATGGATTGCAAACTTCTGGGAAACGAAAATGGAAAAAAGATGGCCAATATCCTTGATGTATACGGATGCAAAAATCCTCAACATCCAACAGCACATAAAAAGAATTATCCACCATGATCAAGTGGGATTCATTCCTGGGTTACAGCGCTGGTTTCATATTTGCAAATCAATCAACGTGATACATCACATTAACAAAAGAAAAGATAAAAACCATACAAAACATGCAGAAAAGGCATTTGATAAGATACAGCATCCCTTCTTAATAAAAACCCTCGAGAAAGTTGGGATAGAAGGAACTCACTTAAACATCATAAAAGCCATGTATGAGAAGCCCTCAATAACATCATCCTCAATGAGGAAAAACTGAGAGCTTTCCTGAGATTGGGAACAGGACAGGGATGTCCACTCTCACTGCTGTTCTTTAACACAGTGCTGGAAGTCCTAGCATCAGCAATCAAACAACAAAAGGAAATAAAAGGCATCAAAATTGGCAAAGAAGAAGTCAAACTCTCATTTTTCGCAGACAGCATGATATTCTACATAGAAAACCCAAGAGACTCCACCAGAAGCCTACTAGAACTGATCCATGAATTAAGCAAAGTTGCAGAATACAAAATCAACATACAGATATCAGTTGCATTTTTTTAAATATTTTTATTTATTTCTAGGAGGGAGAGAGAGAGAGCGTGAGCAGGGGAGGGTCAGAGAGAGAGGGAGACACAGACTCTGAAATAGGCTCCAGGCTCTGAGCCGGCAGTCAGCACAGAGCCCGATGCGGGGCTCGAACCCACAAACCACAAGATCATGACCTAAGCGAAAGTCGGACGCTTAACCGACTAAGCCACCCAGGCGCCCCTCGGTTGCATTTTTATACACCAACAATGAAGCAACAGAAAGAGAAATCAAGAAACTGATCCCATTCTCAACTGCACAAAAAAACATAAAATACCTAGGAATAAACCTAACCAAAGATATATGAGATCTGTATGATGAAAACTATAGAAAACTTATGAAGGAAATTGAAGACACAAAGAAATGGAAAAACATTCCATGCTCATGGATTGGAAGAATAAATATTGTTAAAATGTCATACTACCTAAAGCTACATATTCAATGCAATTCCAATCAAAATTGCACCAGCATTCTTCTCAAAACTAGAACTATCCTAAAATTTGTATGGAACCACAAAGGACTCTGAATAGCCAAAGCAATATTGAAGAAGAAAACCAAAATGGGAGGCCATCACCATCCCAGACTTCAGCCTCTACTACAAAGCTGTAACCATCAAGACAGTATGGTATTGGCACAAAAACAGACACATAGACCAATGGAATAGAATAGAGAATTCAGATTTGGACCTACAAATGTATGGCCAACTAATCATTGACAAAGTGGGAAAGAGTATCCAGTAGAAAAAAGGCAGTCTCTTTAACAGATAGTGCCAGGAGAACTGGATGTAACATGCAGAAGAATGAAACTAGATCATTTTCTCACACCATACACAGAAATAAACTCAAAATGGATAAAGGACCTGAATGTGAGACAGGAAACCATCAAAACCCTAGAGGAGAAAGCTGGAAAAAACCTCCTTGACCTCAACTGCGGCAATTTCCTACTTGACACATCCCTAAATGCAAGGGAATCAAGAGCAAAAATGAATTACTGGGAACTCATCAAGATAAAAAGCTTCTGCACAGCAGGGGAAACAATCAATAAAACTAATAGGCAATCAACAGAATGGGAAAAGATAGTTGCCAATGACATTTCAGATAAAGATATAGTAACCAAAATCTATAAGGAATTCACCAAACTCCACACTGAAAAAACAAATAATCCAGTGAAGAAATGGGCAGAAGATATGAACAGACACTTCTCCAAAGAGGACATCCAGATGGCCAACAGACACATGAAACGAAGCTCAGCATCCCTCCTCATCAGGGAAATACAAATCAAAACCACACTGAGATACCACCTCACACCTGTCAGAGTGGCTAAAATGAACAAATCAGGAGACTCTAGATGCTGGTGAGGATGTGGAGAAACGGGCACCCTCGTACACTGTTGGTGGGAATGTAAGCTGGTGCTACCCCTCTGGAAAACAGTGTGGAGGTTCCTCAAAAAAGTAACAACAGAACTCCTCTAGGACCCAGCAGTAGCACTGCTAGGAATTCACCCAAGGGATACTGGAGTGCTGATGCATAGGGGCACATGGGCCCCAATGTTCATAGCAGCACTCTCAACAATAGCCAAAACATGGAAAGAACCTAAGTGTCCATCAACTGATGAGTGGATCAGGAAGATGTGGTATTTTTATACAATGCAATACTACATGGCAACGAGAAAGAATGAAATCTGGCCATGTGTAGCAACATGGATGGAACTAGTAGGTATTATGCTGAGCGAAGTAAGTCAGGCATAGAAGGACAGATACCATATGTTTGCACATATAGCTGGATTAGGAGGAAGTTAACGGAGGACCATGAGTGAGAAGAAGGGGTAAAATAGTTGGGGAGAGGGAGGGAGGCAAACCATGAGAGACTCTTGAATGCTGAGAACAAACTGAGAGCTAATGGGTTGGGGGAGGGGAAGGGGGGTGATGGGCATGGAGGAAGGCACTTGTTGGGATGAGCACTGGTTGTTATATGGAAACCAAGTTGATAATAAACTATTTAAGAAAATAAAATAAAATAAAATAAAATAAAATAAAATAAAATGGAAAAAAGATGTAAAAATCCTACTAGCTTTATGGCAATCTATATAAAGATAGCATTCATTCAACAAACATTTAATAGGCAACGACAGTGACTACGTACAACACTTCCATGGAACAAAAAATTACAGGCTTTAAATTTTGACAGGCTTTTGTCATATTTTAAGCTATTTTCCTATTTGATAAGAAGCTTTGGGGAGGCTAATTTCAAAGACAACTTAGAGAATTCTTTGGTGAGATTTTTCAAATCCATCCAATAAGAAAGAAGATTTTGCAGGATGTTTAAATTTGTATTAATATAATTAATACAATTATAATAATACAATTATTAATAAGAGTGTGACTAGAGGGCTAATAAATATAATCCTTTACTGCAAGGCTTGAGGCAGCATGACCACTTAAGTAGTAAAACATGTTTATTTTAGAAAATTTGATTTGTCCATTTAGAACCAGAGCAGTCGTCTGTAATTCACCCCATAAAAACTGAAATTGCAGAACTGCAAGTGTTTTAACACTGAGGCTGGCTCTCTCCCAGAGACCGTTTCGGATTCAAGTTGATTTTGTCATATCTGGTTCAAGCACAATGTGAAACTTCATTTCTTCCACAAAAATACTTCCCAGACATGTTTATTCTTCTGAAAATGTTTATTTTTATAGATTCACTGCTCTCTTTTCTTTCAAATAAAAGTGTTAGTGCTCAAAGTGTTAGTGCTAACCATGAATGTGGGTTAAAGCATAACATCCAGACCAGAGTTTAAGCAATTCTTAGAATACTGACAGGATGATTGTGTTCCTATCATCCGCTTCAACTGCCCATCCCAGCAAGGCTAAGATTGCTAGCCCCCTAATTCATAAATCCCCTCATTATGCTCTACAGATTAAGTAATGTTCCTAGGTCATGTTCTCCACTTAAAAACTCTTGTTTTATATTTCTATCCTGTTCTCTTTGACCAAGGTTTTTGTACAGGCCCTCAGAGTGGTGTAGCTCTGTGGCTTTGGCTTGTGTTTTGACCACTCGGTGCTACCTTCAGGTCTCTCTCATTCCATCATGACTATTCCTTCATTGCAGGATGGCTGGGAACAGAGAGGGTATTATGCCCCCATCCTATCCTAGCTCCTGCCCCATGCTCTCAGGATTACCAGGAGCCAATTCAATTAACCTGGGATCCCTCTCATCTGAGAAGTGAGAAAACAAGAGGCTATTCCAATCTAGGGCTCAATGCCAAATGACAAGAAAATACACACGAAACATCCAGTTGACTTGGCAGATTATTATGAGTGGTTTCTAACAACTCTAAATGTGATTAGAAGATTAGATATATTTGTCTTCAAATATAAAGGTAATCGGATTGCCACTTAGAATGTTACATTTTAGAGCTCCCATTTCTCAGTATTAGCTAATCAATGGCAATCCAACAATGTTTGAAATTAATACATTTAATGATGCTCACCACTTCCTATTTCATTCTGGGAAGGGTCCTTGAAATAGATAATTTTTCCAATTATCATTCTAGCTTAAGTAAAATAAAGCCAGTTTTTCACTTTTCATTTTCAATGCTATAAATTCTCACAAATAAAACTGATGAATATCAAGAATCTTTAATGATTTCAAAGTGTCACACATTTACCTATTGCTTCTAAGGCAAAACATACAAAGATTAGAATTTATTTACTGACTGATTCTATTATCTTTTTGTAACTTCAGTAAAAGATCATTTCAGAAATGCAGACTTAGCTAAAGATAGAAATTCTATACTATTGCTAGATAAATGTAGACCTCGTCTGGAAAAAAGTGGATTTTAGACATTTTTAAAGCTATGTTCCTAAATGTTATGTTATGAAATCATCTTGTGGACAGAAAGTAGTAAGAGGATATTAGAAGATTTTGTGGGCAATCACAAATGAGCACTCACTGCTGAAGAATTTTAATCTTATTTCTTAAATGTGGCTGGTACCTAGACTTCTGTTAAAATCCAAACATTAACAATTCACTAAATTTTTCTCTTTCTTCTAAAGAATAAATAAGTAAGCTTTGCAGCAAGCCCTTTCCAAGGTTTTCCAGTGGACTTCTTCAAATGGAAAATGGCTTATTCAACAGATGTTCAAGTGAACCAAAAAAGAGGGATGAGGCATGTTTGGTTCCTGGGCTGGTGCTGCAGGATTTATCCATATGCATTGACCTAATGCTGTTGACCACCCAGAATACACTGATCAGCGTAGATTCTTCAACGAAGATTTTTCTAGGGTACAAACTCAAGTGGAAGAGGCTGTCTGGATTCTTTGATTCGATAATTAATTTTGAGAAAGGCAAGTCTACCCATGCAGAAGACCACAAAACTCAATGCACATTAGTCTACCTTTATTAAAGGGAGACAATGTGATATGAGAAATATTTTCAAAGAAACAAGGGCAAGAGTCACTGCATGATTGGTACTTACTCAGTCTGAGAACTACCATAACCTCACTCATGTATGCCTTCACTGAATCTTAATGCTATAGTAAACAGATACATCTGGAAGGAGGAAGGAAAAAAGGAGAAGATATAGTAGCAAGTTGTGAAGGCAGTAAGGTTTGAGTAACACTGTCTTTTGGAACAAGGCAGCCCAAGCAGCCAGTTCATGGATATGCATTTGGTCAGATCGTGAAGAGCTAAGAGACAGGTAGCATGACAGATGAGGGAGCAGTTCTAATAGAAAAGATGAGAGTTGAGTTCTTTTGTCAAACACCATTCAGTTCTGGGGAGGGAGAAAATATATACCCTGAGGTCAGGATGCCAACTACCACTTCTGGGAAAGAACTCAGATTGCTTCATTCAGAGGAATCGTAGGAAGTAGGGAAAGGAGAACCAGGAAGCAGCACCCACCCCAAAGTTTGTATGAAGGCATAAAGAAGAAACACTATGTCAACTGGTCGAGAAGTCAATGGGCATTTAAAGGCCAGGGTGACCCAGGAATGCTCTGTCCACATTGCCAAAGTTGCTGTGTCCCCCTTCTTAGGATTCTGATTATTCATCCTCAATTTTATTTTTTAGTTATTTTTATATGTCATTCTCTAGAATGTCTATGTTTTGTGTAACTCCAGTACAGCATACTACTTTTCTTATTCTAAACTCTCTTTAGTAGTTTCAAATAATGAATAAATTGTGATGATTCCCAAATCACTGTACAGAGCCTAATTTAATTTCTATATGCACATGCTGACTGTATTCTCCCACCCTGATGTTACATAAATGCTTCAGACCAATGCCTCACCATTTGCCTCACCACATAATTCTTACCTTCCTGAATTATGGATCTTGGTGACCAGTATCTAATACATTACCCGGCACAATGAAGCATTAAGTAAAATTAATAAAGGAATAAATCTATCATAATGAAAAATTAATAAGAATAGGAAATAAATATAGCAGGACAACAAAGTAAAGAATGAAAACCAAATGATACTTAGTAATAGCAATAGCTGTATAATGTAATAAGTGCTTCTTATATGCCAGGCATTTTTCTAAGTGTTCTGCCTGTATTAACTCATTTAATCTATATGCTTATTGAATGTTAACTACTTAGCATTGTATAGGATGTGTCACACACACATACACATTTAGAATGACAGCATACACAACTCTATTGTTTAACTGACAAAGTCTCCATAAAGTAGACATCATCTGTACTTTTCTTTTAAGGAAATAAAAATAATGATAGCCAACATTTATGATAGCCTACCATGATTCATGCTTCATGCAAAGTAATTTACAGGGATGAAGATATGAATTCACTTTACTAATACAGACACTAAGGCTCAGATCATGTAATCCTTTAGTAACAGGATTAAGATTTGAATCCAGCTCTAGGCAACTCCATATCACTTTCATAATACATTTTAAAAGGTTAACTTAGTGTTTTTAGTTTACTCAGACAGGGACAAACAACAGCATGCAACAAATGTCAGAACATTTTTATTGAAACACAATTATGTGTTCAATCCCCCTTAAGGAATTAAGGTGTAATTATGTTAAATATTAAGTGGAGAAAAAACTCTTTTTGGTGTCGAATAAATGAGATGTTACCCAATATCTATAATAATCCCATTACCCAAGGCTACCAAAATCTAGTGGTTACAATCACTTAACATCTCAATAACCCTTTGCACAGAGTGCCTCTGTTTCTTCAATTGTAAAATGGGAATAATAATAAATACATGTCACGGCATTGGGTCTAAATAAATGCATAGATTTAAACCATTTAGAAGAAGTTCTAGCACATGAGCTCAATAAACTTAAATGTGATCATTATTAATATGGAAGCCACAATAGTTTCTTTAGATTACCAGGATTACTTAATTTTTACAACAGTATAATGAAATCCAACATTATTCAATAACTGTATTCCGGGAAAGCTATGTATAAATAGCATTCTTTCCTAGAATAAGATTTGTAGATGGATTATTTTGCACTGTAACCAATCATTTTCTTTTTTAAAATAAAATTTTTTGGGGTGACTGGGTGGCTCAGTCGGTTAAGCATCCGACTTCAGCTCAGGTCATGATCTCGTGGTCTGTGGATTCAAGACCCACATTGGGCTCTGCTTCGAATTCTGTGTCTCCTTTTCTCTCTCCCTCTCCCCTGCTCTCTTTCTCTCTCTCTCTCTCTCTCCCTCTCTCTCGCTCTCACAAAAGGAAGAAAAATTTAAAAAACAAATAAATAAAATTTTTGAATGGAAAAGGAAAAGTGGGGTTTTTAAATATTCACTTTACTGTATATGAATTATATAAATATGTATGTATTTATGTGTATACATGTATATATCTATTTATAAATAAACCTATGTAATTTACTTAATACATAAGCAAAGTAATTTAGATGCTAAGGAAAGTGATAACTGATGTGAGGATTTAAAAGAGTTCATACTGCTTACAACTCATGAGCCTTACTCTGGCGAGTGGCCTGGACATCTATATATTCCCAGCATTTATTTTTATCCTTGGAACACCTTCAGGAAATGTCATGTTGTTTCCAGGTTAGCGGCAGGGTCCTGATAACTTACAATCTGCCACTTCTCTCTGTCTTCCTTTGGCCAGGGTTTCAGTGTCTTTCATCCACTCTCTGGTTGGAAACTAGGAACCCTGGTAGAGATGAACATTATGCTAAATTGCCTACATTTGTTTCTGTGCCTTCTCTGTCATTTCCACAACAGCACTTTGGTGGTTTTTTTTTTTTTTAACTTTTAAAAAATTTTTTTAATGTTTTTTATTTATTTCTAGGAGAGAGAGAGACAGCGTGAGGAGGGGAGGGTCAGAGAGAGAGGGAGTCACAGACCGAAACAGGCTCCAGGCTCTGAGCTGGCAGTCAGCACAGACCCCGATGCGGGGCTCGAACCCATGAACCGCAAGATCATGACCTAAACGAAAGTCGGACGCTTAACCGACTAAGCCACCCAGGCGCCCCCACAACAGCACTTTGTTTCTCCCCAGGCATCTGGGAACTCAAAATCCTTTTTAAAGTTACTTTTAGTACTTCAAGAACTGTCCCTGTTAAGTTCATTACGTTGATGATTTCAAAGAAGTTACAAAGCAATTAGTAACAATTTTGTCAGCCTTTTTTCCTTTCACCAGTATGTTTAGGGAGAACAGGAGATATATTTTAGGGTATCAAGTGCTAATTCCTAGGCATGCCGAAATTATATGCCTCACAGTTTGACACCAAATCTTGTTATTATCTGGCTGCACATTATACTCATGAATTTCAAGCATGAATGGGCAAAGCCTTCATTAAAAATTATGGACCCACTCTTTAGGAAAAAAAAAACCTGCTAACATCAAAAGTAAGGCTGGCATTTGATAAGCTTTCAAAAGCACAGCACTGTGATTGTTTCAGCCTGATTAACCATTCACACCTTTGCATTTGTTTCAGAAAACTAAACCATCTGCAGTTGGTTTTTTTTGTTTTGTTTTTTTCTTTTAAAGGTTTGAAAGAGTAAATAGTGTGATAGGACATTGCAGTCTTTGGTTCCTGCAAGTAAACAGAGCAAGAGCTAGAGTCCAACAAGTTGGCAGATTATGTTTCTTCAAGGGAAGGAAAAGTGACGAAGGCAGGGACATTAAGGCAGTCAACACCCTGATAATAACATATCGGATAAAGGGTTAATATCCAAAATCTATAAGGAACTCACCCATTGCATCTGAAGAGAAGCACCTAATATTGTGAAGGTCTACAGGTACCAGCCTTCCATTACCATAGCTACAACAGTTGGTGATTTACAGTGATTGCCACTCACTGCCCTCATGGTGAAGTGCCATTCCAGGACCTACACGACTCTGTCCAATTCTGTCCCCGTTCAGTGTTTTCCATTTACCTCCCCTCTAATTCCAATCATCCCCATGACCACAGGATTTTTCTGCAGATCTCCTCCTCTGATCAGCGCCAGCCACGACACGTGCATCACTCCAGTTGGCTGCTGGCATCTTCTATTATGCGACCCTTGGTCCTCCTCACCACCTTTCTCCTCCACTTGCACATTAGCTACAATCTGTCAGCCAGCTGCACCATAGCGAGGATGCCAGAGAGCAGGGCAGACACTGACAGCTATTGACAACATGGTCAATAATCACTTTTTCTATTGTGCACAATCTCTGACTGTTTTTAGGCCTTGTTAATTTTTTCTTAAAGTTCCTGCACGCAATTTAATTTTTACGAGAACATTTCTGAAGTTTATTATTTTCCATCTGTACTAAAACATCCTCTACCCAACATTTAAAACTCAACAATATATGATTAATTTTTTCAAGATGCCATGGCAACCAAAGATTAAATTTGAATTTGAATAAAGAACTCAGCCTCCCTTAAAAATCTTCTCGTAGCTGGAAAGAACACTAATATAATTTTATGTGGAGTCTTGTCAAGTGCATTCAAGAAATGTCAAACTATATTTTTAGCCATGGAGTTTGCTTAATCCCATAAGACTCTATCTTGCCTTTATGTTGACAAATGAACAGGACTGAAATATCAGGGATCTGAGCCTCTGTCAAGATCCACTTCACATCAAAAGCTATTGTTCTTGCACGGCTGTTTTCTCAAACTTTCAAATTAAAATCTACACTTACCTTATCTTATGATTACCCAGGGTTTGCTATTGAATTCCTTTGTTGTCACACCTTAATTGACTCCAAGCTTTACTTTTTATGGACAAGTCAATGAACTGTTGTGAAAACGCAGCAAGAAAATCAGATGAGAGACTCCTGATAATTGTCATTGACCTGGAAAATGTCACCTTAACTCATCTGCCTCCTATGTTTGCTTCTTGAATGCCATATTTGGCCCCAACTCCACTCCCTCTTCATGGTCTTCTGCATATTGTCTTTTTTAGAGAATACAAAATTAGTATTTTAACAACATCTGCAACTTGGTCTTCACTAAAATAAACAGGACTAAAAGTGGATGGGAAGAAAACTGTTCAAATTCGCATCTTATTTTTGCCTCTAATACTCCTGGGAAACTTTAATAAATATTTGGAACTCAGGGCCCATCAGAAGGGAAAAATTATGAGACAAAGTTTAATGGCATTTAAAAATTGAAATTGACCTACTTTGGGTCAACACTGTATTTTAAGATTCAGCATTTTTCAACACTACTTTTTAGACTTATTTTAGTAAATAGAGACTATGATTTATACACTCAAGATGGTCTAGTCATCTTTAGGAAAGCACTTGACATATAAGTTTTCCTTAAATAATATAGTATTTCATTGTGAATTTTCATCACTTAACATAAGTCATGTCTCAATTTCTATAAGCAGTGAAAATTCTGGCAAATAGCATAACATTAACATCAGGTGTATTTATAATTTAGAGTGACCTACTTAAAACTGGCCTCATAAAAAAAACTCTCACTTAGTTTGCTATGAAAAATGGTGAATATACAATTTTGGTATTACTTCATATTCATGTGAGAATGACAGCACAGTGAATATAAAAAGATGTTAAGATTAGTAGAAAGTCTTCATTCAGAAAATGCAAATTGTGAATTATATTTTAAGATGTTCTCATTTATGAAACACTGTAATTTTTTAAATTAAGTAACACTAACGATATTAACAGTCATAATTCCACAAGCTTTATCTTTTATCTCACAGCAGTTCACAACCATATTGTAAGTAATAATTATGAAAAGTAAGCCACCCCCTGGGCAAATGGCAATAATACTTCCTAACATTTAATGAGAGGTAAGAATTAAATTAAAGCACATGGAGAACTGGGGGAAAGGGTCATTTGCTGGTAGGAGGGAAGGTGCATTGGAAAGAAGTTTATGTAAATGGAACTGTATTCAAATAGGCAAAATTATAAGCTGTTCTCTGTATTATGAGCTGTAAAGAGGGGAAGACATACCCATCCTAATAGCTGGAGAGGTAAACTCGTTGAATAATTTGAGCTCAAGACCAGGTATAGGGTTACTGATCAGCTTTATAGCAAAGCTGTCATTCTTCTAGGGGAATCCTTTTTGAGTATCAGAAGGAACCCACAGTTCAAAGTTGCTCTGTTAGGAACCCAAATCAAGTTCTAGAGTTAGCACTGGAGGCAAGGGAAAATTTATTGAACACCTGCAATGCCTTGTGGCAATGTCTGGGCCCTGGGGAAGCCAGACCTCATCCTTCCTGGCCTTCATTCCTGCTTCTTTTTTGTGGAGTCTGCCAACACCAAAAGATTCCTTCTCTGGATTTCCCTTCAGCATTGATACTGGATGGTTAAGATCCCACAACACATGTCAAAAAATTCCCATGCTAAACTTCCTAAATTCACCTTAAAGAAATGGTCTCCAACTTGTCTGTGCATTAGAATCTCACCTTTTAAAAATTCCAATGCCCAGGCTACAATCCAGACAAATTAAACCACCATCTTTCGAAGTGGGACCCAGGCATCAGTTGTTTTTGCACCTCCCCAGGGAATTCCAATGTAAAGACAAATTTGGGGTAAACTGCCTTATGGAATTCAGGTTAAAAAAAAAAAGAGTGGTGGCTGTGGAGAAACGGGCACCCTCCTACACTGTTGGTGGGAATGTAAACTGGTACAGCCCCTCTGGAAAACCGTGTGGAGGTTCCTCAGGAAACTAACAATAGAACTCCCCTATGACCCAGCAATAGCACTGCTAGGAATTTACCCAAGGGATACAGAAATGCTGATGCATAAGAGCACATGTACCCCAATGTTCATAGCAGCACTCTCCACAATAGCTAAAACCTGGAAAGAGCCTAAGTGTCCATCAACAGATGAATGGATCAAGAAGATGTGGTTTATCTATACCATGGAATACTACATGGCAATGAGAAACAATGAAATCTGGCCATGTGTAGCAACATGGATGGACCTTGAGGGTGTTATGCTGAGCGAAATAAGTCAGGCAGAGAAGGACAAATATCATATGTTTGCACGTATAGGAGGATTAGGAGGAACTTGATGGAGGAACAAGGGGAGAAGAAGGGCGGAAATGGTGGGGAAAGGGAGAGAGGCAAACCATGAGAGACTCTTGAATGCTGACAAAAACTGAGGACTGATGGATGTGGGGGGGGAGGGGGATGGGCATGGAGGAGGACACTTGTGGGGATGAGCACTGGGTGTTATGTGGAAACTAATTTGACAATAAACTATTTGTTAAAAAAAAAAAAGAGTGGGGCAACCAACTAAAAACTAAGCTGAGTTCACTGTGCCTATAAAGAAACTGCCTAAGAGCTTGATAAATGCTGACACCTTAATGATATTTATATTCGTTTCAGATTTCCACAATGCATATTCATTAAGAACCCATCTGCACATCGTTTCCCTGTGATAAACCAAAGCTAGTCGGTCAGTCAACAAATACAGCATGAGCTTTAGGTCTCTCTGCACGCGTGCTGGTAGTGGCTAACCTGACCGCAATAACAAGCATTTCATTAACACTTCAGAAAGTGTTATTACAAAAAAAATTTTTGTTTTTTGTCCACTTGAGCCTGAACTGTTGGGTGGAAAGAGTGCTAAGTGGAACAAGGACTCTGGTTGTTTTTAGCAGCTGTGATTAGAGAGAAGGGAGTTCTAGTCCCCCCCTTTGCCCTCCCCCCGCCACCTTTTAGAGCTTAGAACAAAACAGGGAGGACCAACCCTGTGGGGGACACACTAGTTTATGAGGTGTGACAGAGATGTTCTAGAATGGCACTTGCCCCAGATTCACTCCTCACACCGATGTGACGGGTCAACTTCCAGCTTAACGTTCTCTGTTTATAAAGCATAAAACAGATGACCGGGGGCAGAATTAGTGCTGAAGTTACATCCTACTTCACATTCCTGGTTTGATTGTTTGTTTGTTTGTTTGTTTTACTAAATAAATCATGATACCTCTTCACAGGGAATATGCTCTCTGGTTCAACATAGCTCCTCCCTCCACCCCATACACCCCTTTTATCTCATACCAGATGTTTCACACTTGTACTAGATGGGTCTGGCCCTCGGGGCCTTTGAATTTGCAACGCCAGTATTTATTATTTATGCAAGTTTAACAGAGAAAGCTACTGCCACTCATTAAAACCTCACCCACAGATGGATGACTTGGGATGCTGAAAAAAGGTTGGGGAGATCTGAAGAGACCAAAAAATGTGGGACAACACTCCACACAACACGAGCACCTGCCAGTCCAGAGAGTCTTGTGAGAGGCTGGCTGAGGAAAGGCACTGAAAGAGGCTCCTTCAGTAAGAGGAAGTTAACTTCAAATGCAATGATATTAAACTCCACTTTTTCACTACTTAAGATGTCTTGATGTTTACTCTCTCACACATATTTTTTTCTCATTCTCTAGATGCTTGCTGAATATTTATTATGTGAATAGGTTCATGAGTATGTGAGTGAGACCCACAGGAGGGTCTGGGACTACTAAAGTTCTGTAACTTTGTAGCCTCAAAATTTAGTAAAGTATTCAAAAAGGACACATAGAGATAGCTTAGTTAATGAGTTTTATTACAGAGAAAACAAGTTTGGGGGGGGGGAAGAGTAGTTTAAATGGAGGCAAAAAGATGACGTCTGAGGGAATATTGGTGCTAAAACAGAACTAAAATGAAGTGCACTATCTTTTACTTAATAGAACATGATATGAGCATCATCACAAGTCCTTTGACACTAAAGAAAGTATTTTCTCAAAAATATTGTGATCTACAGACATAGTCAGTTGGAAGCGTCAACAATTTCAGACAGATACCAAAGATACTACCTTATAGGGCTAAGAAAATATTGTAAACATGTACCAAGAATAATTATTCTGCTTGTTTTTTAAGTGGTCATATAATCAAAATTAAAATTAAAAAAATATTTGTCTTAATACACATGGATATATGTTATTTTTATACTTTAGAAAAAATGAGTTTTAAGTGGTCTTTAAAAAGACATTCTATATCTATACCAATATAGTAAAATCAATAATTAATTAATAATTTAATTAATAAATATTTCAAGAATTACACAATTTTAATTATATTTAATCCCGTTAATATTCAAAAGAATTGTGTAATAAGCTTATATAATAAACTAGAAGGTCACCATATAAATATTCATTCAACGAATGAATGAATGAGTTTAGATACCTAGCACCTAGTTAGGCACAAAATTGACTCATTTTGTCCATTTTTAACTGAAGCAAAATAAAATGCATTTTTTAAAATCTAGACTTAGATTTCCCAAAATCTTCCACTGATTCTATTATCTCTTATTGAAACTGAAAATGCCAAATAGAAATTAGGATAATTATAACATAAGTCAAAGAAAAAAGTAGTTAGATCTTGAAAATTATTCGGTTTCATTTTTTTTCAGTTGCTACACGTTCACAGCATCTTTTATGATGCATTTTAAAACCTTTACGACAGGTGCTATTCTTTCAGTGAAAACAGATGGCTTCTCTCCAGGTTTCCTGTTTCATCTCAAGTGCCTGACTCTAATTTAGGCATTATTTCTCATATAGCCTCTGCTTAGAGGTCAAGAACAATTTGGAATTTTTAATTTGGCTCATGTGTTGTTCTAACTTTCTTTCTGTGAGCCTTGGTCTATAGTATTAAAGAAACTACTGATATGGACCTAGTGTCTGTTGTATTTGATATCTTCGGAAATGTCAAAGGTATTTATTTGACACTGATATTATACTTAACTTGTGAGTTCCATTACTGTTCTATGCTTAAGTGACTCCTTACCTTGTGCAACATCATGTTCACAAAGCAACTCAAGATGCTCAGTGAACAACGAGACAGACTAGGAAAGCTACTGGAGTCAGGCCCAGGTCTGGGATAAACCTTAAAATATTTTGCCAGTCAGGGCAAAAGGAAGTTTTCTATTTCCCAATCAGCCTTCAGATATGTAAAAAGAGAGAAGATATGTCAAACATGATTTTACTTAACCATTGATTATCAAAATATTCCACTGCTCACTTAAATACTTCAATTTCTTGAAACATGATATAATAGCTTTAATAAAGCAACAACAATACGTAAGTACTAGACATCTCATTGCCATAAATTTCTTTTTGATGTTTACAGAGCATTTAACTACAAGTGCAACATACACTGTGAATATAACAATCTTTACTGCTCTAAAAATCCTTAGGGCAAATGACTGCTAAAGGATAGCAATTTCATATAAACAAAACACTTAGTGCTTAAATAACCAGGACTTTCAGTAGCTCTCTTAACGGTAGTATAAGAGAAAGCTATGCTTTACTTTCTTCCAGTCCCAGAAGTAACATGCTTTCAACCACCTGTATTTGCCAAAAGGAAACAAGAAAAAGTAGCTGAGTTTCATAAAATTTAAAAGTAACACTTTGGCTGGGATGTGACGTACTATCACTCAGCACCTAAAAAGATGTGCAATCCCCATTGTCCCAAATAATGATAAAATTCAACAAATTTTATTAACATGCTGGCAAAAAAAGGTATTAAACCAACTTCTATGTCTATATTCTAATTATTAAGATCTGTGATTAAATATTCTCAAAAAAATTATTCAGCTTGGCAAGACAGTAGAGTACTTAAAAGCATTGAAGACTTTGGAAACTAACTGAAAATTTACACACACACACACACACATACACGTGTGCGCATACACACACACATGTAGTACTGGGCCCATAGGAAGAGGTACTACATAAAAGTTAAAAAATATATAAGGGGAATAATCCAACTACTTATGAAATTTCACTTTTACCAAAAAAAACCCCACCAAAACAAAAACAAACAAAAAATCCACATAGCTTCTTTCTGAAGTTCTAATTACACTGGTATTAGCAACCAGTACTCACTGTATTACTGACTTTCAAAGGAAAAATAAACAAATATCAGTGCTTCCTAGCTTTTATTTAAACTTCTTCAGGAAAATGATTGATAAATGGTAATTTAAAGGTATGAAACATTATGTTAGGAAAATGATAAAGAATGTGTGGGCAATACTTTCCTCACCTGCCTTGGGGAAGTATAAACCTAGTAATAGAAATACAGTATAATGGAACTAAAAGGTGATGAAATTGGAAATGGGAAAGATGAAAAGTGAACACTTCCTGCCTCTAGTGGGAATATCTCTCTCTAAACGATGGTCTTAGTGTCTTTCCCATCTTACTGTAGTTCAATTCAGTATACTTCCATAGATGCCTTTCGTATTTAGGATCATAGAGTCCATCAACTTTTAATAAATGAATATAAATTACCTACAGTATGGCCACAACTATGGAATTCCGATAGACATTGAACTTAGAAGAGTCATAGCGGAGCCAGAATTTGAGCTTCTATTCTTAAACATCTATATGCTATCTACTACAACCTATATTACTCAGAAATTCTTTTTTTTATTTCATGCCATATTGTTAATACTTTAAAAATCCAGCAGTCCTGAAAATTGAAAGATTCTTGATCATTTGTGATGCTCTCTAAAAATAGGTTAGACTCTCCTGTCTTATTAATTTTTTAGTGAGAACTTATTATTTTGAAGGAACATGAAACACAATGCTAAAATATTTATAGAGACGTTAAAATATTTATACGTGCAAAAGCAAAATGACCATGTTTGGTTCTAAATTTTCTAATAAATAGAAAGGTAATGTAAAAAAGAATTCTTCTATTATGCTCTTGTCTCAATCAAGTGACCAGACGAACTGGCAACAATTTTCTTCAATTACGGGTACTACTAAATCTAGCATCCTTAGGTTCTGTCTGTGTCCATGTCTAGCATCCTTAGGTTCTGTCTGTGTCCATGTTGGTGTCCCGCGCACATCCTCTTCACCTACTGATACACTCCACTGCCCAAGAACATAACACACACCCAGGGTATCAGGCCAAGCGGACATTTTACCTGTTTGCCTCCTTTCCCCCCCTCACCCCCGTCCTGCGTCTCTCATCTCCTTACAGGATTCCCTGAAGGGCACTTCCTCAGCAAATCACACGCTCTCAAATCCATGACGCAAGCACTTTTTTAGGGAATCTCACTTAACATAGAATCGTTATAGAAACAATACGTTATTACCTAATTAAATTCTTGATCCAGTTTCCACTTGCATTGTATAAAATGATGAAATGAAACCAACACACTTGTCAAATATGGGGCTAACCAATCATGGAGGTAAGTGAAGTCATAAACTGCTCCAAGGAACAGAGAAAAGAGATCAATAGATAAAAACTCAGAGTAATGCCAAGCTCTTGGGTTCAGCTCCAGTCGCTAAATATTTCATTTGTGTCCTTGCATTTGTCATACACACTTGCTCGATGAGTTCGCTAACTCTCTGGTCCTTCGATTCCATTTCTCACAGCATATAAATTCTTCTTTATCATTAAGTTCAGTAAAGCTATTATTGCTATCTTATTTCAGATACTAAATCAATTCAATTATACTTTTTATTCTGCCATTTTGTTATCAGTGGAAGAGAAATAATTAGAAAAATGGCATTGATCATAATATGAATTGTCAAGCTCAATTCCAGATGGAATAACAAGCTAGATGTGATGCTGGTTTTATTATAAGCTATTGTTCATTGACAAACTTCGCATTTGCAGAACAGTCCACAACATAATGACAGGTGTATAATAGAAAATTTTGAGCTAAATAAGCTATTATTAACTAGGTGAAATGAAAATAACATAATCACAACCCTCCCTTAGAAAAGCATGAGGCAATAAAAGAAAATAAGCAGCAAGCATGGATCACAATAAAAACACGTGACAAATCTTTAGTGTGTATATATATGTATGTACACATACATACACATATAATTATAAATTATATTTCATATTTTCTACATTTAAGCTAGAAGGAATATTTTTCTCTCAAAGCTGCAGAAAGATTCCCTCACTCTATTCTATTCCAGATTTGTAAACAGAGACTGACTCAGGAGTATTAATTATTCTCAAGCATACACCATTCTTTAATTCTCTCTGCCTTTGTCCACTGAAATTTAACCAGGTTTCTGTCTTATGCGGGAATAGCTCTGTGCTTCAGTAGCTGAAGGGATATATATTGACCTGGCTTCCTTCCATCCCCAGGCAGAACTATGCCAGTGACAGCAATAATGGCCATTCAAGGAACCCTCTGGCAAGATCTCTGAAGCTCAATCTCTGTTTTACCTAAGAATGCCTTTTAGAGGAGCCTGGGTGGCTCAGTCGGATAAGAATCCGACTTCAGCTCAGATCACAATCCCACAGTTCATGGGTTTCAGCCCTGCATCGGGCTCTGTGCTGACAGCTGGAGACTGGAGCCTGCTTCAGATTCTGCATCTCCCTCTTCCTCTCTGCCTCCCCTACTCATGCTCTGTTTCTCTCCCTCTCTCTCAAAAATAAGTAAACATTAAAAAAAAATTTTAAATGCCTTTTATCCTCAAAGGATACATCACAATGCTGGAAGAATTACATCAACAATCTATTACTTCCATCCAAGGGTGTTTACAAGCATGTGTACTCCTGGTATGGAAACACCATCAGAGGGACAAGCGCCTCGGCTCATGGGGGTGGGGAGATAGGAAGACTCTGAACAATATACTTCTCCTTCCACCTTTTCAGCATTCTAGAAGGCCCATTTTATGACACTAAGTCACAAAATGGAGCAATGCAAAAAGAACTGGAAGTTAATGCTTATGTGCTCTTATAATCTATTTATTCCTCAACAAATATTTCTTAAGCATCTATCCCATGCCTGGTACTGTGCTGAGTGCCACAGGTGATACTGGAACTACCCCCCACCCCCGACAGAAAAGTTTATAATCAAGTGAAGAAGAAAGAGTTTTCAACTTTACCTCTTAATTAAACACAGCCTTTTGAAACAGAGATGATAGCAATATAAATGTGAATTACACCATCTCTCTGAAGGAACAGAACACATGTGAAAAATAAGGCAAAATTTGTCACCCAAATATTTAGAGGTAATGCAATACTTATGAAATATGCACACTTAAAAAAGAAGGGTGAAATATATTTTTAAACATACTTTCTTTTTCTACAGTCGTATTCTTGTTAGAGATTCAATAGAGAAAATTAAGCAAATTTTAAAATTCTATTTCTTGTTACAATGCAACTACAAAGGCTATGTTTTAGCAATCTAAAGATATTTCTACATGACATATTGACTAGGATTTTCTAGCTCTAATGGAACTCCGAATTTCAAGAAGAAAAATATATTCTCTTCAAATCACACAAATGGTCATCATAAAAATGTGAAGTAAAGGTAAAACCAACTGGCAAACAATTACATTGTTTTCTGTACGTATGACCTCTCTTTATGGTGGAAGCTTTGCTAGCAATAGCACATATATACCCAGAAGTCCACAGACAAGTCTGGGGAAAATATGCCAAGGCCAACCAAGTTCCCATGAGTATTAAGATGTGATCCACACCATATATGGTTTTATGATTTTAAAAAAAAATGCTTCATGACCTCAGTCCTTACTATGTGGATTTTCTTCTTTAGGTCATGGCTCAGCTTTGCCATTTGTGCCTTCCCTTGCCCTCTCCTGCAACCACGAACCTCAAACTTGGACTCTGATGTCCCCATCACTGTCCTAAGCCATTTACTATTGACTGCTATAACAGAAAAGCCACTAGAGCAGGAAGAAGCAAGGGTGCAGAAAAGGGATGGTTAGGTACAGACAGGCAGGAAGGGATTTTTCCCTCTGGTATTAAATAAAGGGCAGGAGCAAATGCCATCTTGACGTCCTCAGAATCCTCTGCCACCCTAAACCTGAGCAGACCCTGCGACTTTTTAAGAAAAAATTTTTAAATGTTTTATTTATTTTTGGGAGAGAGATAGAGGCAGTGTAAGTGGGGGAGGGTCAGATAGACAGGGAGTTACAGAATCCGAAGACAGAATCTGGTTGCCAGCACAGACCCTGATGTGAGGCTCGAACCCACGAACCGCGAGATCGTGACCTGAGCCGAAGTCGGACGCTTAACTGACTGAACCACCCAGGCTCCCCTTTGTCTTTTGGAAGAGGGGATAGTAAAACTGGAGATATGTGCTGTGGGATGGGCCAACACCCCTCCGCCCCTTGCTCAATGGCAGAGGGTGGGCAAATTTGTGGATATATGGCAATGGTGTCGCGTGAGACACCCAAAGCTTTTATTTCACGTATGTTTTCATGACAGAGCTCTTCTCTGCTCATATCAATATAAAGGGCCAGCTCAGGGCTCAATGACACCACTGTCACTTTATGTATTTCTTTTATGTTGTTTTTTTTTTAATCTGTTTAACCAAAAGAAAATGGTAACTTTAACCCTGACTTAATGTATTATTCTGTCTTCTGCATGAGGCATCCCACAGGGCTAGGAAAAGTCAGGAGTGCCTAGGAAGCTGAACCTAGTAGAGCCCGATGCTCAGCAGTGTGAGGGGTCAGAGAGATTTGTCAGGCTGGTTGACATTAGCCTTGCCTGGGGAACTCCTCAGTCCTGGTGTGCCTTTTAAAACCATGGGGAAGTTTTGAATTATTTCCATAAAAGAAAAATTCTCCATTTCAGAACCATATTAAAAGGCACACTTTTATTGGAAATGGAAATAGTCACTTAGTTTTCCATGACAGTCACCTTCATCATTGATATTCACTTCATGATGAGAATTCTATAGACAAATGAAGGTCAAAGCTCCTTAGACTCCTCTCATGAGGAAAACTATTATTTTTTTAAATGTTATCAATGCACACATATGTAGACATATAAATATTTATATGGAAACTTACCACCTAGTCGGTGAATAAAAATGGGAATAGAAATGAGGTACTCTGGGAATCCTGTGTGACCGTACTTTCAAATCAGGAGAGCACTGTGTTTCTTTTGCCATCACTATCCCTGTGTCTAACTGGGAAAGGTCAATATTTAATATAACATAAGAAGCAAAGGACTTTGGATTCTCTCTCAGTTTACAGAAAGGAAAACACGTGAGGCCTCAGAAGGTTAAGTGACTTAAGATCACATTGCTGGATTAAACCTAAAACACATTTTTCTTGATTCTCAGCCCAGTCCCACTTCTGTGGTATTGGAAGTATTGATCAGAGTAGTAATCTATGGTATTTAAAAAGTTATCAGGTTAGCTAGTGAAAATAGAAGGCATTCCAGTAGTTAATTTAGGAGAGACTATGAAGAACTCCAACCAGGAAAGGTAAAGGTCTTTGGTCAAGGCTGTACCATGCATCTGCCTCTCAGGGCTGCCCTAGGAATTGGCCCCCACCCACTTTACAATTCAAAAGAAAAAGATCCTGGGGCACCTGGGTGGCTCAGTCGGTTAAGCTTCTGACTTTGGTTTAGGTCACGATCTCATGGTTAGTGGGTTTGAGTCCCACATCTGGCTCTGTGCTGACAGCTCAGAACCTGGAGCCTGCTTTGAATTCTGAGTCTCCATCTCTCTCTGCCCGTCCCTCATTCACTCTCTGTCTGTCTATCTCTCTCTTTTTCAAAAATAAATAAACATTTAAAAACCTTTAAAAAAGAAAAAGAAAAAGATCCTAATTAAAAAATAAAGTACATAGATATGGCCTAGGAAATACTATCTTGAGGAAAAGTCTGGGGAGAAGTTCGATGGAATTGATCACAAACAAAAAATGGTGTCATCATGGGAAAGAAACTGATTTCTAGGGGCGCTTGGGTGGCTCAGTCAGTTAAGCGTCTAACTCTTGATTTTGGCTCAGATCATGACCTCATGGTTTGTAAGTTTGAACCCTGCACTGGGCTCCACACTGATGGAGCAAAGCCTGCTTAGGATTCTTTCTCTCTCCCTCTCTCTCTCTCTGCCCGTTCAATGCGCGCTCTCTCTCTCTCGCTCTCTCTCTCTCTCTCTCTCTCTCAGTCTCTATCACTCTCTAAATAAATAAATAAATAAATAAATAAACTAAAAAAAGAAAGAAAGACAATGATTTCTGTATCAAATTGTGGAGCCTAAACACGGCAGAGTAAGGTCACAGGGTTTGTTGTTCTGTGCTCCTCCCCTGACTTTGCTCCGGGGCAGCGTTACATAGAAGTCTGGAAGTAATGTGCTCTATTGCCTTAGTGTGTTCTAGCACTGGCGAATGGAAGGGAACTCCAGACACTCTCCCCCCCAGCCTGGGATAAGCTGGGAAAAGCATGAACGTCTACAATAAAGCATTTATGTCTACCTCATATGCAGTATTTTAAGACCTGTTACAGGACCACACACTTAACAGAAAACCTGTAACACCGGCAGCAACTACTAGCCCCTTTAGAGAAATGCACAGGCAGGCTCAGAGGATTGTATGTTTTTTGTTTTTTGGTTTTTTTTTTTTTAATATTTTTATTTATTTCTAGGAGAGAGAGAGAGAGACAGCGTGAGCAGGGGTCAGAGAGAGAGGGAGTCACAGACTCTGAAACAGGCTCCAGGCTCTGAGCTGGCAGTCAGCACAGAGCCCGACACGGGGCTCGAACCCACGAACCGCGAGATCATGACCTAAGTGAAAGTCGGACGCTTAACGGACTAAGCCATCCAGGCACCCCACAGAGGATTGTATGTTATTTGTGGAAGATCAAACCACATGTGGCAATGTCACAGAATCCAAATTTCTGAATTTCTTTTTTCCATTTTATTAAGCAAATTCACCATAAAAATGGAATTAAAAAATCACAATCCACAGTTAATTGCAGATATTTTTCAAAAGGCATCAGCTCCTATTTCAATCCTGTTTATAACATGTTTAAAGTTTCCCTTCTAAACAGATTCCCTTCTAAATGGGAAACTATTTTCTATTTAGCTTCCCTTCTAAATAGTTTTTCCCAATGGAAATAGAAATTTTTGACATGGTCCTAATGTCTGGCTTATTCTCTCTCTTTTAATTTTTGTATATTTTTTTTAAGTAGGCTCTATGCCCAACATGGGGCTTGTACTCACAATTCTGAGATCAAGAGTCACATGCTCTATCAACTGAGCCAGCCAGGCACCCTGATGTCTGATTTATTCTAATTGTCACATTTAGAGACTACAAATAAAATAGATCACTTTTCAAAGTTGATTTTAAAGTTAATGAAAATAGAATACACTTGGTAATTTGTTCTGTTAACATTCTAAAATTGAACAAGGGTGGTAGGAGGCGCAAAACCTAACCTGTACAGACCCTTTGATAGTTACTTACTACTCTTGCAGGATGAACACAGGAGTAGCAGTTAAGATACAACCACTTCCTATCCCCTGAAAACACCTGTTCAAGGTAAGACAAAAAGCTTTCCATAGAAAGGGCAGTAACTGTTGTGACGATCTTTGGAACACATTTGTGGGGGCATGTCCCTACATGGGACACGGTAGGCATCCTTTCCTTTGGTAGGTCTTCTCATTTTCAAGTGAATGGATGAAGAAAGCTAATTATGATTAACTGCACTATGAAAGGCGTCAAGAAAGGTTAATATGTTCCATTTTTATGAGAGTTATGCTCTTTGTACTCTGAGATTGTCTTATAAACTTATAGGACATAGAGTCCTTGAGCTACATACTATATTTAATTAATCCAATGGTTAAAAATATAAGTTACTCATCTATCAATGGACACTTGGGTTACTTGTATATCTTGGCTATTGTCAATAATGCTGCAATAAACAAAGAGGTGCATATGTCTTTTCCAACTAGTGTTTTTGCTTTTTGGGGTGAAGACGATGTAATACACAGACACACATGCGCGCGCACACACACACACATGCACTCGAATATTACTCAGCTATTAAAAAAAGAATGAAATCTTGTCATTTGCAAAAACAAATGGATGGACCTAGAGGGGATAATGCCACGCAAAGTCAGACAGAGAAATAGCACATGATTTCACTCATATGTGGAATTTAAGAAACAAAACAAACAAATAAAAAGAGACAATCAGACTCTTAAATACAGAGAACAAACTGAGGATTGCTGGAGGGCAAGTGGGCAGGGAGATGGGTGCCACTAAATGGGTGATGGATATTTGTGGAGAGCATCTGTGATGAGCACTGGATGTTACATGTATGTGATGAATCACTGAATTCTACTCTTAAACTAATATTACACTCACTATATGTTAAATAACTAGAATTTAAATAAAAACTTGAAACAAAACAAACGAAGAAAAGAGGCAAAAAAAAAAGAAAAAATGACTCTTTAACATAGAGAACAAACTGGTGTTTGCTAAAGGGGAGGTCAGTGAGGAATGAGTGAAAAAGACAAGGGAAATTAAGAGTACACTTATCTTTTTTTTAAGCATTTTTAAAATGTATATTTATTTTGAGAGAGAGAGAATGAACAAGCAGGTGAGGGGAGGGACAGTGAGACAGAGGGAGACACAGAATTGGAAGCAGGCTCCAGGCTCTGAGCTGTCAGCACAGAACCTGTTGCAAGGCTCAAACTCATGAACCATGAGATCATGACCTGAGCCGAAGTCAGACACTTAACCGACTGAGCCACCCAGGCTCCCCAAGAGTGCACTTATCTTGATGAGCACTAAGAAATGTATAAATTATAGAATCACAATATCAGACACCTGAAATTAATATAATACTATATGTAAATTATTCTTGAAAAAAACATTTTTAATGAAAACAAAAGCAAAAAAAAGTTGCTCTCTTGACAGATGAATTCAGCATGAAATATGGTTTATCTATTTGTTGCAGGTTTATAATAATAATAAATACTAATAATGCACCATTAAGTCAGTATGTTCAAAGAAGAAAACAAATGCAGAAAACTATTTTTTAAAATATTTTTATTTATTTCTAGGGGAGAGAGAGAGAGACAGCATGAGCAGGGGAGGGTCAGAGAGAGAGGGAGATACAGACTCTGAAATAGGCTCCAGGCTCTGAGCTGGCAGTCAGCACAGAGCCCGACGCAAGGCTCGAACCCACGAACCGTAAGATCATGACCTAAGCGAAAGTCGGATGCTTAACCAACTAAGCCACCCAGGCACCCCCCAGAAAACTATTTTAAAACCCTCAGCTATACTCGTGGTAAGCATAGCATAATATACAGAGATGTTGATTCACTACACTGTACAACTGAAATTAATGTAAACTAGGTGTCAACTATATTCAAATAAAAACATTAAATAAGAATAAAATAATATTAATAAAATTATAAATATGTGTGATGAAGAAACTTTTAAATAAAATCAGTCATTAAGAATATTTCTTCTGAGACAGGCCAGACAACATTCCTTACCTGAAAACTGCACATGTCAAAAAAAAAAAAGGAATAATCCTTTTTGACATGTACAATTTTGACATGTGCAATAGAAAACTTAGAAAAATTTCTATTAATTTTATGAATGTGTATATGTTTGTATGCCCATACTTATAGACAGATAAATAGATATATATATATGTTAGAAACAAATATTTCCTGGTGGACAGCTATCATTAATATTATAGTTAAATTAATTTTACCCCTGAGATAAACAAATACTACACATAACCTCTAAATTTTCTGTATTCGTGAACTTGTTTTACTCAAAAGAGAAGTAACTCTTGCTTTAAACCCATCAAAAGTGCTGCTTATCGAACATTATGAACATGCCTCGCATCTAATGTTTGAAATGGGTGAAGTTAAAATTTCTTACCATCCAAGCTGTGACAAAGTCCCCCATCCAGGTCCCTACTGCAGCTAATTTCATGAAACTTTCATTTCGGATGCCCATATAGTCTGTAATGATATATGCTCTGTGGAAACAAACACACAAGACATTGTCCAGACTGAGAGAGCCATACTGTCAAAGAATTCTGGTTCAGCAACACGCAAAAGGACTTCCCTCCCTTTCAACAAGATCGCCCGCTTTGGTCTCATCACATATGCTTACAGATCTGAAAAGCTCGGAAGAGCTCTGAGGGTGTCTGGGTCAGTTCCAATTAGAGTTGAAGACTGGCTGTGGCTATACCAATTACCACGTGCATTTCATTTTCGAGCTGTAAGACTAACAACAGCTTTTGGAAAATCAAACAGAAATACTCAGCAAAGGCATCATTTCATGCTCACTCAGGTAAGAAGAGAGGGGAAACCATTCCTGAATTCCAGTAACTTGAAAGGGAAGAGAAAAGCTCCCTTCTCCTTCAGTTCTGTCAAGTCAGAACTATTGAAGACATACTGGGACTAGGCTTTAGATAGAATACCATACCTGAGTTATAATCAAAAAAAAAAAAGGTCCATTTGAGAAAAGTTCCATGCAATGAAGTAACGTAAAATTTGATTCAAATATATGTGGTTTAAATTATTACTTAAATAAATAACAATCACCAGAAGATTTTATTTCACCTCTTTTTGTGTCAATTTCTTGTCTGTTTCCTATAACATTAATTCATGTTCTTTACAGCCCAAAGAAATTCAAAGGCACAACTGATCATTAAATACAAATAGCAAGACTAGACTTATTGCATGTAATTTCATTTTTTTTCTCATTTGATTTCAAGAAAATCTAAGTATTATTCTCCTATTGTACAATTTCTCCAGGAAAACTGGGACACAGGAAGATCATTTAACTCATCCAATCAATACCACAGAACTAATGAATGGTAATTAGGAAAGAAATATTCTTCTCTCCCTCTCTTTTTAAGTCTATGGCTTCTTTTGTTCAGAATTTTTTCACATTAAATTTTGTTCCTTTTCTTAAACACAGAGTATTAGTTAACCTTGATTCTTCTTAGATGAACTTCAGAATAAGATACAGTAGAAAATAATATGTTTGTTATTTATTGAGTGAAAGAAACAATGAAGAAATACATTTTTTAAGTCACTGAGAGGTTAAGTCACCTCCAACTTAGCTACTTTTTTCTGGAGTTATTTCAGATAGTTTTGTTAACCATAAAATAAACAAATATTTAAATGATTTTACTTAACAACAAAAATAAACTTATGAACTATTAAGACAACTTTTTCCTACATGCTTCATTCACTGACCTTAGAAGATCTTTATAAAAATTTTAAGATCTCACCTCAAAATTCTGGGTTTCTACTCCAAGAATTTCCATAATGGCTGAAGAAATCATAGCTATCATACAATGCTTGCTTACAATATTCCAGAGATCACTATTAGCACATTAAATATAGTGTCCCCAACACCTTCCATGTCAGCGCAATGAAATATATTACTTTGCCTGTTTCACAGATATGGAATTGAAGATTCAAAGAGTTTTTGTATCTTTCTCAAAGTCAAGCATCTAGTAAACAGACAAGGTTTGAGTCTAACTGATTGACTCCCAAATGCAGGCACTTAACCACTATGCTACATCTTCTTCCCATAAGGGTTAGGGAGATATAAAAAACACAAAGAATATCTATTCTGTTCCCCAATATTTTAGTAGACAATGAAGATAAAAACATACCCTTCGAGGACAGTTCATAACAGACGTCAAGAAGAGCATGCAGAGGCTATGGCCCCCCAGAGCTACGATGAGCCTTGGGTTCCCACCTAATTCACCAAACTAAGCAGCCTATGCGTGAAAGCTCCCAAATTAACTTGGACACCTTGGTCTTACTCCCTTCAGCATCACTATTACTGAACAGTTCTTGGGCAGTGACTTCAGTGTACTTTACAGTATTCGCTCTGGTAACTGTCCAGCTCCTTCAAAGACATTTATTTCCAAGGATGTGTTGAATGACACATCCCTACCTGTCTACTTTGCCAGTGAATTCTAGAATATATTGAGCTAGGGTGGAACTTTCATGGTACTTTCTTTGTGGTAATAAAGGTATGTATAAGAGAAGACATTCTCCAATTTTAACATCTAAAAATAGGGATGAGACAAGGGCGCCTGGGTGGCTCAGTCAGTTAAGCATCCAACTTCTGCTCAGGTCATGATCTCACAGTTCATGAGTTGGAGCCCCTCACTGGCCTGTGTCAGAGTCTGTTTTGGAAACTCTGTCTCCCTCTCTCTCTGCCCCACCCTTGCTCACACTTTCTCTCTCAAAACTAAATATTTAAAAAATAAATAAATAAGTAAAATTAGGGATGAGATTTATAAGCTTGCAAGTGATCAATGATCCAGCCAAGAACAAGAAAAATCTAAATAAAATATAACAATGGCCCCCAAAATCTGTTTTACATAATCTGAGAGCTGCTTAAGCAATGGGGACTAGATAAACCAAGATATTAGATTGGAGAGAATGATGGAAAGGTTAATTAAGTTTTCTCCAGGGACATTTGCTGATTCTGCATGCAAGAAAAGAGGATGAAATTCTGGGCTTTGGCTGGCTAGGGGGCAGTCTCAGCTGAAGTGGAGAGACAACATTAGAAACTTAAGGAGCCACGATCTTTATCTTGAAGGGGTCCAGAAGGAAGCAAGATACACAGCTGGTTTTACCTTCAAGACATCTGCCAAATTATGAATTATATTCAAGGGGGAAGCAAAGAGAGGAAGTAGAAAGTCTCTGAGAAGTATAGCCAAGCTTTGCCAATTTCACCATGTTAAGGAGACTATTGTATTTCAGAACCTGTCAGAAGGAAAGGGCCAAGAGAACACACAGAGCAATGGAAGACCAGAGAAAACCAGAGATGGATGGTCCCTGATGAAACTAAATCAGCTCTTACTCACTCCATTTCATGACTGGATTAAGGTGACAGCTTCCACTCTACCCATCTAACAGAGGAAAAGTGAACGTTTTCTAGAAGAACAAAATATCATCTAGATCCTCTGCATGTTTTTATACATAACATCCATCATGCATTGAAAAATTACTAAGATGTCAAGAAACAAGGCCATACCGCTGAAAATCAAGAAAGAAACCATGTCTTAAACTAGATAACAACAGGGAGTTACTTTGGCTATTCCTTTCACCTTTGATCCCTCAGCACTTAGAACACTGCCTGCATATAGTAAATGATCAGAGAACATTTGTTTAATGTATGAATTAATGAAGTGAACCAAGTTATTCATATTTATTTCTGCATGTCATGGGTAGATCTATGTATATCAAACCCTAGAAACAGCAGTAAAGTGAGATTTGAACTGTGGGCATGTGGTGAGTACTGAATACAATGGTAACAATGAAGATGAGACAGTATAATTTATGAAATAACTACTATAAGTATTTATAAGAATGCTACATAAAATGTAGTAGGTATTATAACTTTTGATGCTTTATTTTTTTTTCTAAAATAGTTTATTGCCAAGTTGGTTTCCATATAACACCCAGTGCTCATCCCAACAAGTGCCCTCCTCCATGCCCATCATCCCCTTTCCCCTCCCCCACCCCCACCAGCCCTCAGTTTGTTCTCAACATTCAAGAGTCTCTCATGGTTTGCCTCTCTCCCTTTCCCCAACCATTTCTCCCTTTCTTCTCCCCCATGGTCCTCCCTTAAGTTCCTCCTAATCCACCTATACATGCAAACATACAGTATCTGTCTTCTGCCTGACTTATTTCGCTCAGCATAACACCCTCTAGTTCCATCCACGATGCTACACATGGCCAGATTTCATTCTTTCTCATTGCTGTGTAGTACTCCATTGTATAAATATACCACATCTTCTTGATCCATGCATCAGTTGATGGACACTTAGGCTCTTTCCATGTTTCGGCTATTGTTGAGAGTGCTGCTGTGAACATTGGGGTACATGTGCCCCCATGCATCAGCACTCCTGTATCCCTCAGGTAAATTCCTAGCAGTGCTACTGCTGGGTCCTAGGGGAGTTCTATTGTTAATTTTTTGAGGAACCTCCACACTGTTTTCCAGAGGGACTGCACCAGCTTACATGTCCACCAACAGTATGAGAGTGCCCGTTTCTCCAAATCCTCGCCAGCATCTAGAGTCTCCTGATTTGTTCATTTTAGCCACTCTGACGAGCATGAGTTGGTATCTCAGCTTTAGAGAATTATACATAAGAATTACAACTATGTGTCTGTCATAAAACTTTGCAACTACCAGCTCATCAATTTGTATATCCTTTAACAGTAATAATATGTTCCCTGTACTGGTTGCAAAGGACAGAGTGTGCTTATATGAATATAAGCAATGTTAGCCAGTTTGAATATCACATTGAACTCTAAAAAAGTGAAGTTGTGAAGCTTCATACCTAATGTTTTAGGGAGTGATTCAGAATGAAATTCTATTTGCTAGGAGGCACCATTAACGTTTTTAGTTTTGCTTGGAGTTTTAGCTAATTATTTCAACTATTCCTACATCTTGTTTGTTTTGTTTTATACTTCAGCTAATTATTTCCACTGTGCATAGATCTAGAAAATCTTACAGTTTTACCAGCCTTCCAGGTAAGTATCAATCATATCTTTAAAATATCATTTCTTTAAAAATTCTAAATGAATTTCTTTATAGGCTATAACTTCAGTTTTTATTTTTTCTTGTGATCTCAAGCCTAACTGTCAAATCCATAACAGATGTGTGGAAACTTCAATATACAGGACCCTTGGAAATGTTCATAATTATCATAACAGCCTGAAAAGCTATAAGACTATTGTATCTAGTGAAAACTATGGGCTAAATGAGCATAAACTAATCAATCTCTAAAGAGCCAATAAAAGTACAATCTAGTAAACTAATCTCACAGGGGAGAGTTTTGATACTAGCAACAAAAGTTCCAGGTCACTTCAGTCTATTACTTACATGTACACGGATATAGTCAATGCCAGGTGATTTAGGAGTCGAGTCTCTGAAAGTTTAACAGTAGGCACCAAACATAGATCACCAAACTAATATGGATTCATGCTTCACTGAAAATCCATCTGTGGCCAGCTGGATTCATAATGTCACAGCTGTCTCTCCCAGCCATGTTTGGGAAACATAAACAAGATTGGGGGCTTCATACACAAGTAAATCATGGATAAGGACTTGAGTTACCTAAGTACAGTCCTGCATTAAACATAATGAAACTAAAGCGAAAATTCTAAGTGTTCTTACAACACTAGGGAGAAAATTTGTCACTATAAAGCACCGGGAATTCAACCTAGATTTATTACATTAACCCTCCGTCAATCTTTTTTTTATGTTTGTAAAGAAATGAGTAACAGTCTTCAATCCAGTTTATTATCCAAATAACCACATTTTAGAATTTTTGCTTAAAATTCTTCATTCTTGTTTACTGAAAGGCTTTGATTGGGCTCAATACATGTGTAATTAGACAAGAACCTTCATAGGGTATGAACCTACGAAGCAAGGTCCATTGGAAAGTCAAAAATCTGCAGATAACTGTTCGGAGTAACCTGGAATGATTAAATGTGCCTCTAGAAATAACAGTGCTTACAAATAAAATACCCCCTCAAATTTCCCAACTTCAGCCATATATCCCCTCTAATTTTTATAAGGAAGACAGATATAAAAAGACTGCAGATGGAGTTTTCATTGACCAAACTCACCCTGAATGTGAATACATTCACTATACATTAACTATTCCTTTCATTCTTTGCTTTGCTTCAGCCTATTGAGTGAAATTCATCTGTATTAGATACAGAAACCTTAGTATGTCAGCAATTTCTTCCCCTCTTTTGCTCCTAATGTTTAATTAATCACTAAGGATACCTCTGAAAGGCTTACAAATTTATGCTCTTTTTCTGTATCACTACTACCAATGCCTTAATCCTGTTCATAAACCCCCCTAATCTGAATTAAAGCAATAGCTTCCTAATTCCCTGTGACTGTCTTCCTCTTATATTAGACTCTCTGTCACCTCTATAATGACTTCTAGGGAAGTAATACATAATACCAAAGGAGCAGGAGTCTTAGAACCAGAAAGTCCTGGGTTTGCAAACTACCTCCCACTCTATAATCTGGGACAAATGATCAACTCACTCTTTATCTGTAGAGTAGGGATAAAAATAACTATTCCTCACAAGGGTTTCTTGAGGATTAAGATTATTTCACTTCTGAAATAAGAAGGTAAAGCTTCTAGCACAACAATTTCATAATAGGCATGTGAAACAGAGCAGACCTCTAGCCTACTGGCTCCCACTTTCTCAAACAATATAGTGGTTCCCACTGTCACAGAGTAAAGCATGGATAAGAAGACTCTGCCAAGCCATCCTCTCATTTGGACTCCTCTCCTCTCATCTTACAATCTCCTTTTTTTTTTCTAATAATTTTTTTAATGTTTTATTTATTTCTTTTAAATAATTTTTTTAAATGTTTTATTTATTTCTGAGAGAGAGCGAGAGACAGCATGAGCAGGGGAAGGTCAGAGAGAGAGGGAGACACAGAATCTGAAGCAGGTTCCAGGCTCTGAGCTAGATGTCAGCACAGAGCCCAACGTGAGGCCCGAACCCACGAACCGCAAGATCATGACCTGAACCAAAGTTGGACGCTTAGCCGATTGAGCTACCCAGGGGCCCCTTACAATCTCCTTTTATTAGGCCCTCAACCTCACCATAAAATAAACCTCACCAAAAATCCCACTATTCTATAATGCACCTAGTATCTTTGTATGCAATGCTCTTTCTCTGGAATGCCATCCCCTTTCTTCTGGTCTGAGATTACAAACTCAACCTGGCTACTGAGAAGTCTCCCACCATTACCCCTGAAAGCTGTCCCTTTCCTGGTGTTAAACATAACACTGAGAATATACTTCCATTAAATAAGTCTCCTAAAGGGGCGCCTGGGTGGCTTAGTCGGTTAAGCATCCGACTTTCGCTTAGGTCATGATCTCGCCGTTCGTGGGTTCGAGCCCCGCATCGGGCTCTGTGCTGACAGCCAGCTCAGAGCCTGGACCCTGTTTTGGTCTGTGACTCCCTCTCTCTCTGACCCTCCCCTGCTCACGCTGTCTCTCTCTCTCTCCTAGAAATAAAAAAATAATAATAATAATAAGTCTCCTAAAGTATTTTATTGGTTTTCTCACATTACCCCTCTTTCCCACAAAACTTAGCTCATCAAGCATAAAGAACATTTTTCATTTGCCCAAGCAAGTGAATTTTTTTGCACAGTTCATAGTATGATTTAGAGATGCAATAAGTATTTAAATGAATTAAGTGTCAATTGATTAATGTAAAATTATTTAGATCATCTGACTCCAGGGTCAAACTAGGAAGAGGATAAACAGATAAAAGATTTTTAAAAAAATCTGCAATAATACATAAAGTAAAAAGGCACATCAAAGATGAGTAGGCCACATAATTATGATATTCTAACAAAGAACAGAATATCACTGTACCATTTTTATTTCTCTTATAGAATAAAAGGTTAGAAGTAAAAATATAATCAAATCAAAATGAATAACATATCATTGACTTTCTGCAATTACATATTTAAAATTATGTAATTTGAATGTAATTTAGTTAGCTAATGAAAAAAATAAAATATATAATAAAATCTCTGTATGATAGCTATAAAATCTTATTGTTTAAAAGAATCCTTTTAAATTAAAAATAGAGCTACCATACAATTCAGTAATGCCACTACTGGGTATTTACCCAAAGAATATGAAACCACTAATTCAAAAAATATATTTACTTCTATGTTTACTGCAATATTATTTACAGCAGCCAGATTATGGAAGAAGCCCAAGTGTCTATCAATAGATGAATGGATAAAGAAGATCTGGAATATTACTCAGCCATAAAAAAAATGAGATCTTGCCATTTGCAAAATCGATGGATCTAGAGAGTATACTGCCAAGTGAAATAAATCACAGAAAGACAAATAACATATGATTTCACTCCTGTGTAGAATTTTAAAAAAGAAATGAAAAAAGAAACAAAGAGAGAAACCAAAAAAACAGACTTTTAAGTATAGAGAACAGAGGCACCTGGGTGGCTCAGTCACGTCCGACTGCAGATAATATCATGATCTCACAGTTCATGGGTTCGAGCCCCGCATCGGGCTCTGTGCTGACATCTCAGAACCTGAAGCCTGCTTCAGATTCTGTATCCCCCTCTCTCTCTGCCCCTACCCCGTTCACAATCTCTCTCTCTCTCCCTCCCTCCCACTCTGTCTCTCTCTCAAAATTAAACATTAAAAAAACCTTTTAATAAATAAATAAATAAACATAAAGAACAAACTGATGGTTACCAGAAAGGAAGTAGTGAGAAGACATGAAATAGGTGAAGGAGACTAAGAATACACTTATCTGCATTCAGCAAAGTCAGAGGATATAATATCAATGTACAGAAATCTGTTGCATTTCTATGTAACAAAAATGAAGCAGAAGAGAAATCAAGGAATTAATTCCATTAACAATTGCACCAAAAACCATTAGATACCTAGGAATAAACCTAACCAAAAGGCAAAAGATTTGTGTTTTGAAAACTATAGAACACTTATGAAAGAAAGTGAAGAGGACACAAAGAAATGGAAAAACATTTCATGCTCGTGAATTGTTAGAATATTGTTAAAATGTTCACCCCTAACAATCTACACATTTATTGTAAACCCTATCAAAGTCCCAAGAGCAGTTTTCATAGAGCTCGAACAAACCATCATAAAATTTATATGGAACCACAAAAGATCCCAAATAGCCAAAGCAATGCTGAAAAAGAAAAAACAAAGCTAGAAGCATTACAATTCCAGACTTCAAGCTGCATTACAAAACTATAATAATCAAGACAGTATGGTACTGACACAAAGACAGATGCATAGATCAATGGAACAGAATAGAAAACCCAGAAATGGACCCACAGCTATATGGTCAACTCATCTTTGACCAAACAGGAAAAAATATCCAATGGGAAAAAGTCTCCTCCACAAATGGTGTTGGGAAAACTGGATGGTGACATGAAGAAGAATGAAACTCGACCACTTTCTTATACCATACACAAAAATAAATTCAAAATATATGAAAGACCTAAATGTGAAACAGGGAACTATCAAAATCCTAGAGCAAAACATAGGCAGCAAACTCTGTAGCAACTTGGCTACAGCAACTTTTAACTAGACACGTCTCTGGAAGCAAGAGAAACAAAAGCAAGAATAAATTATTGAGACTTAATCAAAATAAAAAAAAAAACTTCTGCACAGAGAAGGAAACAATCAGCAAAACTAAAAGGTGGCCTACAGAATGGGAGAAGATATCTGCAAATGACATATCTGATAAAGGGTTAGTATGTAAAATCTATAAGCAGTTTAACAAACTCAACACCCAAAAAAACAAATAATCCAGTTAAGAAATTGGCAGAAGACATGACTAGACATTTTTCCAGAGAAGACAACCAGATGGCTAACAGACATATGAAAAGATGTTCAACAACACTCATCATCAGGAAAATACAAATCAAAACCACAAGACACTACCTCACATCAATCAGAATGGCTAACATCAACACTACAGGAAAAAACAGATGTTGGTGAGGATGTGGAGAAGGAGGAACCCTCTTGCACCGTTGGTAGGAATACAAACTGATGCAGCCACTCTGGAAAACAGTATGGAGATTCCTCAGAAAGTTAAAAACAGAGCTATCCTATGACCCAGCAATTGCACTACTAGGTATCTATCCAAGGGATACAAAAATACTGATCTAAAGGGGCACATGCATCCCAATGCTTATGGCAGTATTATCAACAATAGCCAAATGATGGAGAGTTCAAATGTCCATCAACTAACAAATAGATAAACAAGAGGTGGTATGTGCATACAACAGAATGTCACTCAGCCATCAAAGAGAATGCAATCTTGCCATTTATAATGACATGGATGGAGCTACAGTGTATTATGCTAAGTGAAACAAGTCCGTGAGAGAAAGACAAATACCATATGATTTCACTGACATGTGGAATTTAAGAAACAAAACATAAACATATAGGAAAGGGAAAAAAGAGAAGAAAACCAAAAGAGACTATTAACTACAGAGAACAAACTGAGGGTTGCTGGAGGAGGATGGCAGAAGATATGCTAAATGGATGATGAATATTGAGGAGGGCATTTATGTTGCGGACGGGGTGCTATATGGAAGTGATAAATCACTAAATTCTATTCCTGAAACCAATATTACACACTATATGTTACCTAACTAGAATTTAAATAAAATTTTGAAAAAACAAAAAGTACACTTATCATGGTGAGCACTGAGTAATGTATAGAATTCTTGAATCACTATATTGTATACCTGAAACTAATACAACATTGTATGTTAAGTATACTAGAATTAAATTTTTTAAATAATAATAAAAAATTAAAAAGCCACAGGGATATATTGTATATATGCTAACTATAGTTAATAATACAGTATTGGATATTTGAAAGTTGCTAAGAGTGTAGATCTTAAAAATCCTCATCACCAAGAAAAAAAAAAACCTGCAACTATGTATGGTAATAGATGTTAACAAAGCTTATTGGAGTGATCATTTCACAATATGTATAAGTATCAAATCATTATTTTATACACCTGAAACTAATATCATGTTGTATATCATTTATAGCTCAATAAAAAATAAAGAGTAATATGGCAAAAATGACAAGTAAATAAATAAAATAAAAGGCTCCTTTTAAATGAGACTAGGTATCAAAATGAAACTTTGTGCATTGATTTGCTGGCACAAAGAATACAAGAGCTATATAGTAAAATACATTTCTATTATTCCCGTGGAAAAAGAAAGCACATTTATTCCACTTCCCTTCAAATGGATACTGCCAAACTATGTCATTTGTTCTCTGAAGTTGAAATTTACAAGTTTGCAAGGCTATTAAAATTTAAAATTAAAATTAAATTTAAATTTAAACTAATTTTAAAGTTATAAAATTGTGGTTATACCCCAAATTTCTGTCTTAGTTCACTTTTTTCCTCCCATTCACAAACACTCCAGAAATGGGCAATATAATTGGAGCCCCAAAATGGGACTATCTTCTACTTCTAATGAACTAAACACAGTCAAGTCACTTCATTTATCTTTTCTAAAGTTATTGGAAAAAAAATAGAAAGAATAAAATTTTTAAATCCTGAACATTTTGCTAAGAGAGCCCCAATAAATCCTCAAAGGAATCCAAGGAGCTACAAATTACTTAAAATTAATTTCATATTTAACTTGATCATGTTTTAATGTTAAGTAACATTTCAGAGTGTTTATAACTATTTAGATAAAATATATCGAATCGTAGAGTGAATTGTGGGCTGAGCCAGGGCGGCATTAATTGATTTATCCTACATAATGATGCTTCCTTCCAAAATTAATTAGAGAGGCATAAAATAACTTATAAATTCTGCTAAGACTCTAATGCTACTCAAAGTAGAACAAAAAGCAAGTTCAATTTTAATGGGTGTTTTTCAGTGAACGTAAGTGTTCAGGGCTGTTTAAAGGTCAAAATAGATAAGAAATACTGGAATGGAAACGTTGGGACATAAATACAACAATTAACTTTTGGCAGAAACTATAATTTTTCCACTGTGTATTATAAAATAAAGAAACAGGGAAAATGAGACTGTCCTTCCCCTGCCCACAAAATTTTCAAATTCAAAGCATAATTGCTTTCTGATAGTATGATAATTATTCCTTTCCCTCTCTTCTCCTTCCCCACCCTCCCTTCTCCTGTTTCTCCTCCTCTATCTATGAATTCCTTCACCTCTCATCCTCTTCTCCCTGGGTACCCACTCCCTGACTTTCCAAATCATTTATTCCTGTTCTTGTTGAAGATACTTTATGCTCTGGTTATGGGAGGGGGAACGGGGACCATTTTCTCAACCAGGAGCCCTTCTTACAGCATGTGAACTTCTGTGAGATCAGTATCTACCTTATCTCTTTTCATTTACTCATTAAACATATAGTTACTGATATCTCACTATATGCTAGGCCATGGGCCTGATACTTACAAACTCACAGTTTTCCAAGGGAAAGGAAATAGCATCCCAGACCTAAGTGGTCGCTTCCTACATTATCATCCAGTACTTCTTGTCTAGTAATTTCATGTGTCCTACAACCAGCCTTCCCCAATCAGTGTCCCAAGGGTAAGCTTTATGGACACATGTATACAATAATGTCCAACCTGCCACTAGCCTACTTTTTCCTTTTTTGGTAATTAAGACCCAAGATTCAAAGAGAAGAAGAAAGACATCTTTATTCACGAGGTCAGATGAAAAAAAATGGTGTGATTACTGGTGTCCACATTCTCTTACTTGCACTGTAGAACTTGAGTCTGCAGCAAGAGAGAAGGGGGGACTGAAAGAGACAGAGAATAGAGGCAGGAGGCTGACTAGTGCAAATGAGGAAAGAAGAAAGTGAGAAGAACACAGGTAGGGGTCTCATTCCACGGTCTTCTAGAGTCCTGCTTCCTGTACTTTAGATTCCATGAAACACCCCCTGTTAATTTCTAATAATTACTGCCTCCCATCTTTGTTCCTAAGCTAGCTTGACAGACCCTCCCCTCATTGCAATGATAAAAGCTGTAACCATTTGCAAAGAAAAAAAATGTTAGAGCCTAAAAAAATGTGCTTTGGAATATTTAGTTGGATTTTAACAATATGAGAATCTTATCAATCCTTTCAGAAAGGGATGCCATTTAAACTGTATGAAAGAAAAAAGTCACCAGTGTGGTTGATACCTGATGTTCATTTTCAAATGACGCCTAATAAGAACAAGGATAAATGCATTATACCCACTCTTTACCTCACTGTCTAAGACAATAGGGGGACTTTTGTTTAAATCGTAATGTACTATTTACATGTATAAAATTCTCAACAGCCCTCCCTACCCAGTGAAAAAAATGGACATACATGCTCTAGATACAACCAATCTGTTAGAATGTGTCTCCATTTTATGAGATGTAGGGCACACTACAAGAGTGTCAAAAAACTGACAATAAACAGGGGAGTATCTGTGCGTTTAACAGATAAAGAGCTAAATAAAAAAGTTACATGTCTTAGCTCACTGGCCTAAAAGGAACCTGATTTTGAAATAAAACGTGTTGACAAAAGACAAAATAAAGACAGATTAAGTGCAGCTTAGAGAGAGTGGACGCAAGGCCGCACTTCTGACATATCAAAGATTTTTATAGGCTTGCTACAAAGTGTTGGGAGAAGGTAACAAACAGATCAGATGAAGCTGACATCAGTGTAGAATAGAAAGCTGGAGACAGTTTCACAGGAGCTTGGGAGGGGAGCTCTAGAACTGAGTTTGCCAATAATATGGGTGACTTGGGGTAGCAGATTCAGGACTTCCAAAATTTTTCAGGTGTGCAAGCCTATAAGGATGCTAAGGAGAGCACATATGTTTCACCCACAGCCATCTGTGCACTTAGACCCTCTGTGTAAGAGCCACGCCCACGGGCACCTCTCTAGCCTAACAATGCCTAAGTATTATCCAATGCCCGTCAAATTAGAAATGACATGATTCTGGGGCGCCTGGGTGGCTTAGTCAGTTAAGTGTCCGACTTTCACTTAGGTCATGATCTCGCGGTGCGTGGGTTCGAGCCCCGCGTCGGGCTCTGTGCTGACGGCCAGCTCAGAGCCTGGAGCCTGTTTCAGTCTGTGACTCCCTCTCTCTCTCTGACCCTCCCCTGCTCACGCTGTCTCTCTCTCTCTCTCCTAGAAATAAAATAAAACATTGAAAAAAATTTAAAAATAAAGAAATGACATGATTCTTACTGCTCCATAAATTTGTTCTGTGATTTTACTAATTATATAGCCTCATTTGATTTAACAATAAAGAATTTCATGCTCTGCTTTGCAATGTGTGCTTCACAAGCTATATCATTCCAGCCAATGGCATGGAAAAAAAAAAAAAAGGAAATAAAGCCAAATTTCTACCCACCTCGTGAGCATTTCAAGCCCATCGAGCTCCTCCCAAAGAATTCAGTGAGTTTTCGGAAAGTTTTATTAGTGCTGTTGAAGCAATAACTTTAGCTTCCACAGTGCTAGTTTCCAGTTAATACTGTCAAAGATGGTGCCAAACATAGCCTTTCTTCCACTAACGTCCACCGAAGTCTTTGCTACAGCTACTCGTGTTGTCAGTGTGGGCGCCAAGGCCCCAAAATACTGATGTTTGTGCCAACAACAAGGAAGATATCACTGCAAATTCTATTATTGCAACCTATGTTCCTTTCACCAATTCTGAGATCAAGCACCAAAATACTCACATTACTATTCTACACCTGTGCCACCAGTCACCAATGTCAACCATGCTGCTGATTTCTGACCACCTCAAATACCCACAGAGCTTATGGAGAAATACCTCTTTCAATTTTTACTTGCTCATATATAATAACTTTATACCTTTGGATTCAGATGGTGCCAGGACTAAAATACATTGTGCTTTATCCACAGCAATTCCTTCCATGTCAATATCTGCCCCTTGACACAGATGTCCCTGCTTCAACTGACTCTTAGATGCTATCTCCCAGGAGCCTTTTCTGGTGCCATATATAACAGCACTCCAAGGCAGGGTCACACATTAAGTTGGCGAAGTGAGAAGACAGGCTTTTCCTCTTCCAAATTTACAGGAATAAAAGAATAAATCTGCTGAGTAGAAGAGCTGAAAGAAAATGAGAAATTTTAATGAAATTTTGGGAAGATTAAGGAATGGCAATGAACATGGTTTTAACTTATTCTGTGGATTACATCCTTCTGGAATGTGTATTAAAAAGGAAGCAAAATTCTGCCTCTGACCCTCAGCAATACTCAAGAGAAGGAGGTTCAGCATTTCTGCTGAGGAGAGGGGCAGTATAGAACTGAAAACAGAAGTTGGCAATCCTGAATGATGAGTAGTTAGACTACCAAGCACCCTCCCTCAGTCAGTAAAAACAAGACATGACTTTTACTCCACCTGTGAAGATGGGCATAAGCTATATGGAGAAATCCAAGCAAAAAGTTAGACACTTGAGTTAAAATAGGAACTATAATGGGGTGCCTGGGTGGCTCAGTTGGTTAAGCTTCTGACTTCGGCTCAGGTCATGATCTCAAAGTTCATGGATTCAAGCCCCACGTCAGGCTGTGTGTTGAGAGTTAGCTCAGAGCCTGGAGACTGCTTCAGATTCTGCATCTTGCTCTCTCTCTGACCCTCCCCTGCTCAAGCTGTCTCTCTCTCTCTTTCTCAGAAATAAGTAAAACATTAAAAAAGGAGCTATAAAAATACAAGTTTGGATTATATTATAATAAGATAAGATGAAATGAGACGAGATGAGATAAATGTCTGTGAGTTCTATTACCCACAATGCTGTTTATGTGGGTGGAGGACATCTCAAAGACCAGCCCTGCCTTCACCAAAAAGTTTATTAACAATTGAGGCCTACCAATGAAATAGCCAAATGCCCATTAGCCACAGCCCGCTACCTCAAAAATGTCCTGTCATAAGCCTGTCTGTGCACAGAGACTTTCTAATCATCTTTTTAATGCCCACTTTTAAAAATAAATCAGATTTGAGACATTACCATATATCCGAGAAGAATCATTAAGAAGAAAAAAAAAAAAAACAAAGATCAAAACTGAACAAAAACAAGGCACTCAGAGGAAATAGACAATGCAGAAAGCAGAGGAAAAAACATGAGGACAGAGTAAAGATATTTTTCACACCTGCAAAGTTAAAATTCAATTATATGCTGTCTGTAAAAAAAAAAAAAAAATACATCTAACACTAAAGCAACTTAAAGGTTGAAAATAACAGTAAAGTGGTGCCTGAGTAGCTTAACCGGTGAAGTATCTGACTTGATCTCAGCTCCGGTCATGATCTCATAGGTTCCTGAGACAGAGCTCCATGCTGCTTGCCTGGGATTCTGCTCTCCTCTCTCTCTGCCCCTCCCCCTGCTCTCTCCCCCTCTCTCTCTTTCTCAAAATAAATAAATACATTTTTTAAAAAGGAAAGTAAAATAGAAAAAAAATTAAGTTGAAAAAGAAGCATGCAAACTAAAATACAAGAGAAAAACAAAATACAAAACGAATTTTGGTATAGCTATGACTAAACCCAATTTTAAAGGCAAATTATACTATTATAGATTGAGAGGGAATCTTATTAATGCAAAAGGTTCTGCTCATCAGGAAGGTATAATGTGCCCTTACAATACAGAAGTTACAGTAAACTGACAAAGAGGTAGGAAAAATAGACAAATTCATACAGGAAATAGGAGATATCAACATATTTATCTCAATAACCAATGAAACAAGCCAAGAAAAACAATAGTAAGGACAGAGAGGATTTGAATGAATCAGCCAACTCTTTCTAATGGAAATACATAGAATGACTAACACCACTACAGAATATACATTCTTTTAATGCCACAAACCAAGTCACAAAATATTGTTAAACAACTGAATCACCCAGAGGATATTCTTTGACCATAATGTAACTACATTATAAGTCAATAATAAAAAGATAACTTGACAATCCCCAGGTCATTGAAAACTGAGAGACACAAGTCCAAAAATCACATGTGAGTGAAAATAGAAATTTCAGTTGGAGAGAGAAAATATTTGGAAGTGGACAGTAATGGAAATATTGTGAAAGACTACTAATACCATGCTTAAACTTTTTTGGGGGGCGAGGAGTGGAAGTGATTTATTTTATTTTACTTTATTTTTACAAATAGTTTATTGTCAAGTTGGTTTCCATATAACATCCAGTGCTCATCCCCACAAGTGCCCTCCTCCATGCTCATCTCCCCCCTACCTCCCACACCCATCAGTCCTCAGTTTGTTCTTAGCATTCAAGAGTCTTCATGGTTTGCCTCTCTTCCTCTCCCCCATTATTCCCCCCTTCTTCTCCCCATGGTCCTCTGTTAAGTTCCTCCTAATCCTCCTATACGTGCACACATATGATATTTGTCCTTCTCTGCCTGACTTATTTCGCTCAGCATAACACCCTCAAGGTCCATCCATGTTGCTACACATGGCCAGATTTCATTGTTTCTCATTGCCATGTAGTATTCCATGGTATAGATAAACCCCATCTTCTTGATCCATTCGCCCGTTGATGGACACTTAGGCTCTTTCCATGTTTTGGCTATTGTTTAAACTTTTAATTTTAACATATGGGAAAAGAACAATGCTGAAAACTAAAGACTTAAGAATCTTCCTCAAGAAATTAGAGAAAAAACAACGTAAGTCAAAAAGATACAAAGAATTTAATTTTTTAATGTTTATTTATATTTGAGAGACAGAGTGTGAGCGAGAGTGGGACAGGGAGAGGGAGACACAGAATCTGAAACAGGCTCTAGGCTCTGAGCTGTCAGCATAGAGCCCAATGTGGGGCTCAAACTCCGTAACTGGGAGATCATGACTTTAGCTGAAGTCGGCTGCTTAACGAACTGAGCCACCCAGGTGCCTCAAAGACATAATTTTTAAAAATTAAGTAGAATCTAATTAAAAAGTAGCAAAAAAAGAAAATGGAGTGCTGATGCATAGGAGCACATGTACCCCAATGTTCATAGCAGCTCTCTCAACAATAGCCAAAACATGGAAAAAGCCTAAGTGTCCATCAACGGACGAATGAATCAAGAAGATGGGTTTTATCTATACCATGGAATACTACATGCCAATGAGAAACAATGAAATCTGGCCATGTGTAGCAACACGGATGGGCCTTGAGGGTGTTATGCTGAGCGAAATAAGTCAGGCAGAGAAGGACAAATACCATATGTTTGCACGTATAGGAGGATTAGGAGGAACTTAACAGAGGACCGTGGGGGAGAAGAAGGAGGGAATAGTGAGGGAAGAGGAAGAGACGCAAACCATGAGAGACTCTTGAATACTGAGAACAAACTGAGGACTGATGGGTGTCAGCGGGGAGAGGGGGTGATGGGCATGGAGGAGGGCACTTGTTGGGATGAGCACTGGGTGTTATATGGAAACCAACTTGACAATAAACTATTTGTTTAAAAAAATGGAAACATACAATACAGAGAGGATAAACAAAGTTGATCCTGTGAAAAGCCCTAAAATTGATTGCTCTCTAGCAAGATGGATGGAAATACAAAGACTGAAGGCACACCCAGTGTCAGAAATGTAACAGGAGCACTGCTACAGATGCTGCAGAGATTAAACAGATGAGAGAGCATTTAAAGTAATTTAGGTGAAAACAAAACATTTAAAAATGACCAAAATGTCCATAGGAATAAAAAGCACCAAAAAACAGATCTCTAACTATTCACAAGATTGAATTTATAATTAGAAACTTTCCCACAAGAAAATTCCAGGCCCAGATATAAACATGGGGACCAAGAGAAATGTGCAAGAATGGTTATAGTGTCGTTATTTATAAAGCTTCAACCTGGAAACAGCCTGAATATCTATTAACAGGAGAAAAGATAAATACATCATGGCTTGGTCATACAATGGAGACGGTTCAACAATGAAAACAAACCACTCTGATACAAAGCCTGGATGGATCTCAAAAACCATGACATAAAAGAAGCCAGACAAGAAAAGAGCATAATGTACGATCACAAGTATGTAAAGCTCAGAAACAGCAAAACTAAGCTATGGTAATTAGAGAGGTATTATAAGTAAGAAAGTGAAGAGCATAAAAGCGACATTAACGGTTACTTCGGAGGGAGGGAGGGACAGAGAGGTTTATTATCAGGAAATATAGCCACAGAGCTTTGGCTGGCATCGTTCTTTTGTTTAACAGGAATGGTCACATGGGTGTTCACTTAAAAATATTTTATAACAATTCACTGGGCAATAATTAAGCTGAACATATGTGTTCTATGTACTTTTGTGTAGGTTTATTTTTTCATATTTTTAAAAGGACAAAAAATAATATTATAGAGGAGGCTTAAGAAATGGTACTATTTCTGTTATTTTACAGGAGAAACACTGGGATAGCAAAAAAAATCTACATAGCTTTTGGGAGAAAATGATTTCTACCGTGGATTAGAGGGTGCCACAGAGAAGAACAACAGAAGACCCTCAGAGTGTGATCAAGCCTGCGTGTGTTACAGCAGTATATTTAGTGATGCATCCTGACTAGAAAAAGAACAATGTAAAGGAATAATAAAACAGGAAGCTGAAAATTAATGATGTTATGAAGGGCACTGAGCATCTATAATGTAATTTAGCCCTGTTTTAAAGCTTGTGGACAATTCATATTTGGAATTTAGATTGCTTGAGTTTCTTCCATAAGGTACTAGATCCTTCACATCTTTACGTATCTTTCTGCTTCTTAACTAATCATGCTTCTTGGTATCTCTTAGTGGAAAAGCGATGACACAGCTTTACCAAATTCAAGGACTACCATTTTTTTTACATACATAATGCCTGATAAGGTAGAGACTAAATCAAGCGCCATGTGAAAGACCCATAAAAATTTATATCTGCTTCATTTATTTCAAGGAGTGAAGCAGAAAGTCACCCCAAGGCAGCTGTTCCCCTCGTTGTATGAAATCACTTGGATGGGTACCTGGGTATCTCAGTCAGCTGAGTTATCTGATTTCAGCTCGGGTCATGATCTCATGATTTGTGGGTTTGAGCCCCACATCAGGCTCTGTGCTGACAGCTCAGAGCCTGGAGCCTGCTTGGGATTCTGTGTGTCTCTCTCTCCCTCTCCCTCCCTCACTTGCATGCTCTGTCTCTCTCTCTTTCTCAAAAATAAACATTAAACAAATATTTTTTTAAAGAATCATTTGGGTAATTTCCCAGGGACTCCTTGGGTTAAGATAAGAACACTACTGGGGAAGGGGAGCAGGAAACGTATAATAAACTTCTGTGACTCTAGCAAAGCTCTCCAAGACCCCTGATGTGCAGAGCTGGTTCTCAGGGAGGGGGAGTGTGGAGGCTGGTCTGGAAGACCAGATGTACTGCCCAGGGGTACTGAAGAATTATGAGGCCCCTCCAAACAAAACCATGAGGAGAGTGGGTGGCCAAGCAGCCAATTTAGGTCTATCCACTCAGCAGCATGGGTTAAAGGAGCTGTTTCCAGCACTCAGCATGACTGACGGGAGTTCTTCTGAACCCAGCCATTCTAGAGAAAGGACACCTAAGGGCTATGCAGGGGCTGGGCCAGGAGGGTACCAGTGCTGGGTGGACACGTACCTTTGCAGGTGCAAGCTCCAACAGTGACGCTGTGGCAGCAAGATACAAATGAGGTAGAACTAGATGCCACAGCTTTCCCTATGGCTGCTACTTAAAATGAACCCCAGTGACCCCACATGCGACTAGTCACCAAATTTAAGACCAGTTGGGTGGGGGAGCCCGAGTGACTCAGTTAAGCGTCAACTCTTGATTTTTCAGTTCAGGTCATGATCTCACAGTTTGTGAGTTTGATCCCCATGTCAGGTTCTGCACCGATCTGCAGAGCCTGCTTAGTATTCTCTCTTCCTTTCTGCCCCTCCCCCACTTGTGCAAACACCTGCATGCACTCTCTCTCTCTCTCTTTTTTTCTCTCCCTCTCTCTCAAAATAAGTAAATAAACATTTTCATAAAAGACTACCTGGGTGGAGAAAACTTCAAAAGGAAGACCAGACTCTTTGCTAATGAATATAGGTAAAGCCTCAAGCCATTCATTAGAAAGGTTAAAATAAATCAGCCCAAAGGTGAACTCCCGAGTTTGTGAGGCATTCATGCCCCCAACATATTATGCCAGAGATTTCTGCAGAAACAGCTTAAATCTGCTTGGTGTATACATCATCTCCTCCACCAACTCCACCACCACCACCACCACCACCACCACCACCACCACCAAATACTGAGAGCATAAGCCCTGGGCATGAATTAAAGGTCTGTTTGTCTGGGGCTTTCTCTTTAAGAGCTTCAGGTACAAGGCACATACTTAACCCTGAAAGAATAGCCCTTTAAGATACCTCCCAGTCATCTGCCCCTTAATGCAAAGGAGAAGGTGAGCTATTTATTCAATCTTTCAGCAATATTGATTGAACACCTCCTCCATGCTAGGAACCCTGCTAGGTGCCGGGAATACAAAGATGAATAAGATGTGGTGATTACCATTTAGCAAACGAAAAAAGACACACAAACAAATCAACAGAGCCATGGTGGAAAATGCTCTCAGGGAGAGGACAGGCAGAGATGAGAGGCGTCTGGGTCTAATGGTGTGAAGAGGGGGCCAGGGAGCACAGCAGGCTTCACAAAGGAGGGCCAGAGGAGTAGAAGTAGAAAGAAACAGATGCACACAGGCAAAGAGGGCTGAAGGCAGCAAGCACCCTAAAGGGAGAAACAAGGGCGGTGAGACAGGAAAGGAGCCTGGAATAAAGTGGTGGCTGCATCAAAGAAGGCTTTGCACAGCTTTAAGGAGCAATGCTTTTTAAAACATCAGTGTCCCAACAGCTTCCTGGATATTATCCATGCAGTACCTTTTCCTAAGTTCCTAAATGCTTTCCATTTAGGAGACTATATCACTCAGGGTTCTCCAAAGAAACAGAACCAGTAGAAGACGATAGATAGATAGATAGATAGATCGATCGATCGATCGATAATAGACAATAGATAAATGACAGATAGATAACAGATAACAGATAAATGACTGATAGATAAATAATAGAGGACAGATAAATAGGTAGATAGATAATAGATAAATGGCAGATAGATGCACATACAGACACATACTCACTTACATATACATGTAAATAAAGAAATTTCTTTTGAGAAAGTGGTTTCTGTGATTGTGGGGCTAGTGTGCAGTCTACAGGGCAGGCTGGCAGGCTGGAATTTCTTGGGCAGGAGCTGATGTTGCAGTCTTCAGGAAGAATGTTTTTGTCTTTTCAGGAAACCTGTTTTCACTCTTAAGGCTTTTCAACTGGTTGGATGGGGTCCATGCACATTATCAACAGCAAGTTCCTTTTCTTAAAGGCACCCGATTTTAGATATTAACCGCATCTCAGAAGACCTTCACAGTGGCATCTAGACTGGCATTTGATTAAACAGCTACCTACGATAGCCTAGACACATAAAACAAATCATCACAGATGCCGTACTCCTGACTTATGTTTAAAGCTATACTTGTTTCTACATCAAAAATTACAACTCTCATAAAAATCTAATATATTTAAAAATCCATATGATTCTGATTTTAGAATTTAACACAGAATTCCTGTAACACTGCTCCATTTTCCCAAATGCACAGATACACACGGACACACACACATACAACACAAAATAGTGCCTCATCAAATAGAGACGATGCTTCTCATCACTATATTAATATTGTCTAATTCAAACTGGAATTTCACAGTATTTCTGAAATTTTAGTTCGATTTCCATGAATCCCTACCTGTACTTTAATCTGTAATGAGATTTGTTTTGTTGATTCAACACAAGACTCTGTAAGCTCTCTTTTTGTTCTGGCTCCTTTGTGGAGTTCTTACTTATACTAGAATTATTTTGCTGTCAAACACCAATTTCCTGCTATTATTTTAACAGCCAAGTGTTAACAGGTATATTATTCACATCCATGTCCAACTGAAAATGCATTCCTTTGAAACCCAAAGGTATCCACTTTTAACTTCTATTGAATGCAGAGGTTATGGATAGATTGGGCATTTTTATCAAATGACCTATTTTTCCATTAAAAATAGACTATCCCTTGAAAAGACCCCTTGTATATACAGAAACTAGCACACTGTGTTAAGGAATGATTAGCTTGTGGGAAACACTGTAGAATGTTTGATAACATACGAAATCACCAGCAGCCAAAACCTTGAAAATCAGAAACCACTTTTGGAATCCTGATAGCTTCAGGGAATTACATAAACACAGGTAGAAGGATTTAAAATAGTACTTGATGCTGTAGGTGTTCAGCAAATACTTGCTAAACCTGAAGAGAAAGAGAGAGAAATGTGTGAGAAAGAACTGCAAGGAGATACCAAACTAAACGGAGTATTGTGCATACTTATGCTCAGTTAATTGATAGAAAAGCATATACTCATTACAAAGTTTAGGTTCACTCATACTCAAAAATATACTTTTAGACATCCATAGCATCCTTAATTGAAGTGACCCATTACTTGGGAACAGGTGGTTTACAGGGCAGGAGCAAAGGATGCAGACACATCCCTGGACCTCTTAACAATGGTTGCCTGTATGTGTTCCAACAACCGGAAGCCAGGAGAGGGGCCTGAGCAATTGGAGTGTGAACTGGGATCCCAAATCTGAGGTTTAGCAAATAACTGAGATCTATTTAGAGCTGCTCAGCCAATTGAAAAAAAAATCAAATCACCAAATCCAGGGAAGGGATTTAATGGAAACGTGGGCACCAGGGTACGAAATCAGACAATGTCCATAGGCAGACACAGGGGAAGCTGGTGGCAACTCCGAGCTGAAAAGCAGACTCTCTGGTTACATGCAAAGTTAGCCTGTTATCCAGGTCCCAGAGCTGGAACAAGGGAGTGCTCATAGTGTTTAAAATGGACGGAAGAGCAGGCCTAAGGGGTGCCTCTGGATACAGTTGGGTGTCTGAGCCTAGTGAAATGTAGCTGATTGTTAGAGTCAAGGCATGAATGCACAGGACAAGGAAAATGAGGCAGACAGGTTTTACCTAACATTGCTTTCACGAGGTTTTCAGTGGCCTTACTTTGTCTAACAACCCACAAGCAAATCTGCAGCACTCAAAATGCGAACAGAAAAGAGCAAACAGGAAAATGAAAAATCTACTAATTTGGAGGTTTTATTGTCTACTTAAGCAAGTTGCCCCCTTTTTCCCCATCCTAATCTCTTCACAGCGTGGCTCTACCGGCTCCTTAAAGGGCACACACCTTTAAGGGTACCAGGTAATGGCTCTACCTGCTCTGGGCACACACCTTCAAGGGCATCAGGTAATGACACAGCAGCCATCCTGTGTCATACCCAGGCCCTGTGTCCTACCCTCCACGCTCTGAATTTTCTCTCCTCAAGCTCTCCAGTCACCATTTTATTGACTTTATGCCTGACTCTACCTCTCTGTCTAGACTGCCACTTCCTTAAAAGAGTCTGTGAGGATGTCCCTCTCCTCCTTCCCCAAGACACCACTTCCCAGACTCCTCAGCCCCCTTCACCACTGCTCACAGGTGAGCACACCCTGCCCCTCCATCCTGATCCACACTCTGCTCATTCTCAGTCCTAGTTACACAGTAGATTCACCTGGGGAACTTTTAAGATACTCCAATGCCTGGGCCCCTTTCCAACAGATGCTGACTTATTTAAGCTCGTGTGGGGCACCGGCATTAGTATTCCATTTTCGTTTTTTTTTTTTTTTTAATATTTTTAACTGTTTTTCACAGAGAGAGACAGAGTGTTAGCAGGGGAGTGGCAGAGAGAGAGGGAGTCATAGAATCTGAAGCAGGCTCCAGGCCCGGAGCTGTCAGCACAGAGTCCAACGTGGGGCTCAAACTCACAAGCCATGAGATAATGACCTGAGCCAAAGTTGGACGCTCAACTGACTGAGCCTCCCAGGGTCCATCCATCAGTATTCTTTTAAACTCCCTGGTGATGCTAACACACAGCCAGACTTCGAAACTACTTCTGTAGCTAAAGCTTCTGCCCATTGCCTCTGGTGTCTGGAAGGCAATTTGGGGCAAGAGTCCCCACAATGAGCCACAAAGGGTCTCGGAAGTCACCACAAAGGACCACCAAAAAGCAGAACATGGTATAAGAAGCAGAATATACTCTAAGAATCATAAGCAGTCCGAGAATCATACACATCAAAATGACACAAATAAGTACATTTGAATAGATGAGGATTAATCAAAGCTGGGGCTCCTGAAAAAGAAACATTTACAGCCTTCTGACTTCCAACAGAGGGACCTCATTTATTCAGTAGATTGGGTGTTCTCCAAATTTATTCAGAAAAACCATAAACATCCTGCCATTAGGAGGCATCAAAAGTCTGCCCAGGGTGCTCACTTTTTAACTACTCAAATTCCCTATGTAAGTGCATGAAAAAGTGATAGAGATATCAAAAAACAATCTGCTTCAGAATCACTGATTTAAAGCCATACAGAATATTGTGACATAACTGTACCTTTGCTGGTTCACAAAACCAGAATTTATTTAGAGACCATCTGGTTGAAAGAGCTGTATCCATAAGGTGATGTGCTCAGCACACACTTCATTCAAAGTAGAGCCTAAGTCAACACAGCCCTACCCCAAACTGCTGGTGTTCACTCTGGAGTCAGATTTCTCCAAATACTCAACCATAGAACATGAATTATGAGTAACAATGAGCCGTTTAATATTTATTTAGGTTATTTAAAAAATTCTCTTTGCTAATGGCGGTATCATATTTCCAAATGGTGCCTGAGAACAAGAAAGCTAAAATGCCAGAATTGTGTTTTAAAACCAGAGCTGGAGATAAACTTACTTACAACCACCCAAAAATATAACAAGATGTTTTATTTGTCCATTTATTTCTATAACATAACATCCATTGTTCAAAGTTCCATTGTTCAAATAAACTGTAACAAGTTTAGACAAATGAAGAAATACTGGTATCTGGGAAATAGAGACAAGAAAAACTACAATTTGTATTAATTTCAATAAAGTCAAATATTGCTCAGTATTTGAAGAGCTAAGTAAGAAAAAAATGATTTATTTCCTTTCACCAATCCCTTCTAAAATTTATAGATCAACAAAATAACATGCCATACAATCTTTCTCCTCTACTCCATCTCACACATAGCAACTGCCTACCATCCTGAGCCATCCCCCACCCCCACAACCTTTTTTTTTAATATTTATTTTTTTAAATACTTTATTGTCAAGTTGGTTTCTATATAATACACAGTGCCCATCCCAACAAGTGCCCTCCCCCATGCCCATCACCCCCTCTTCCCTGTTTCCCCCACCCCCATTAGCCTCAGTTTGTTCTCAGCATTCAAAGAGTCTCTCATGGTTTGCCTCCCTTCCTCTCTCCAACTATTTTCCCCCTTCTTCTCCCTCATGGTCCTCCATTAGCTTCCTCCTAATCCACCTATATATGCAAACATATGGTATCTGTCCTTCTTTGCCTGACTTATTTCGCTCAGCATAACACCCTCTACATCCATCCATGTGGCTACACATGGCCAGATTTCATTCTTTCTCGTTGCCATGTAGTATTCAATTGTATAAATATACCACATCTTCTTGATACATTCATCAGTTGATGGACACTTAAGCTCTTTCCATGTTTTGACCATTGTTGAGAGTGCTGCTATGAACATTGGGGCCCATGTGCCCCTATGCATCAGCACTCCTGTATCCCTTGGGTGAATTCCTAGCAGTGCTACTGCTGGGTCATAGGGGAGTTCTATTGTTACTTTTTTGAGGAACCTACACACTGTTTTCCAGAGGGGCTGCACCAGTTTACATTCTCACCAACAGGATAGGAGGGTGCCGGTTTCTCCACATCCTCACCAGCATCTAGAGTCTCCTGATTTGTTCATTTTAGCCACTCTGACTGGGGCGCCTGGGTGGCTTAGTTGGTTAAGCGTCCAACTTTCGCTTAGGTCATGATCTCGTGGTTCGTGGGTTCGAGCCCCGCGTCGGGCTCTGTGCTGACTGCCAGCTCAGAGCCTGCAGCCTGTTTCAGTCTGTGACTCCCTCTCTCTCTGACCCTCCCCTGCTCAAGCTGTCTGTCTCTCTCTCCTAGAAATAAATAAAACATTAAAAAAAAAATTAGCCACTCTGACTGGCGTGAGGTGGTATCTCAGTGTGGTTTTGATGTGTATTTCCCTGATGAGGAGAAACACTGAGCATTGTTTCATGTGTCTGTTGGCCATCTGGATGTCAACTTTGGAGAAGTGTCTGTTCATGTCTCCTGCCCATTTCTTCACTGGATTGTTTGTTTTTCGGGTGTGAAGTTTGATGAGTTCCTTATAGATTTTGGATACTAGCCCTTTATGTGACATGTCATTTGCAATTATCTTTTCACATTCCGTCAGTTGCCTATTAGTTTTATTGATTGTTTCCTTTGCCGTGCAGGTTTTTATCTTGATGAGGTCCTAGCAGTTCATTTTTGCTCGATTCCCTTGCCTTTTGGGTTGTGTCAAGTAAGAAATTGCTGCGGCAACCGTTTCTTGATATCTGTGAAGTTCTCTTCAATAGTGTTTCTTATGCCTGAGATACCATGTAATTAATGCTTGCTTATCTTTTGAAATAAAGCTCCACTATCAACTCCTTTTCTTCTTCCTCTCCCTTCTAAAGCTGAGTTGGGTTTTTCTGTCTTGTAAATCATAGTACCTTTTCTCCTAGTTAACTTGGGCACTTCGTAAACTTTTCTTAGTTAAATAAATGAATAGCATTCCCTTAAATAGAAATTTGGGTCATTAGTCAATGAAAAAAGGACTGGCCTAAATATAAAACCTTATTGTTTTCAATGAATGTGTGTGTGTTCCCCTTATTGCACTGCTTTTACTTAAAAAGATTTTAAACCATGAAGGTGTAAAAAAAAAAAAAAAGTTCACCAGTAAAATATGAAAAGCATTAAAAATTGGAGGAAAAATGTCATCTGACATTCCATCATTCAGAACAAGTGCTACAATCTCCTCCCCATATATTTTCTATACATATTTTCTAAATAAAGCAATTAAGATGTATGTAAGAAGAAAATACAGCAAAAGATTACAGAGATGAAGATAAGTAGATAGGTCATGGTTTATAAAAATAAATTTTAAAACTATTTACAAATTAGAGAGCTGATCATTGGTACATCCTAATAAATCTGTAACACAAAGATACAGAAAGGAGGTTTAGTAATAAGACCTCTTGACTTAAAGAAGCAGGAGATACCTGAAGAGTCAAATAGTATCATTCTGACATATATAATGATAAAGTGAACAGTAATGGCTGACCACAGAGATAAAAATGCAGATAATTTACATGCCTAGCATAGATGATATTAAAATAATGCTCAAGGGGCACCTGAGTGGCTCAGTCGGTCAACCGTCTGACTTCAGCCCAGGTCATTATCCTGTACTTGGTGGGTTTGAGCCCCACATAGGGCTCAGTGCTAATGGCTTGGAGCCTGGTGCGTGCTTCAGATTCTGTGTCTCCCTATCTTTCTGCCCTTCCCCTGCTTGTACTCTGTCTCCCAACAATAAACATTTAAAAAATTAAAATAATGCTCTAAATTAAGTATGAAGTCATTCCATAATTCTCGTTTCTCTATCCTTCACTAGGCAAAAGCAAGACATAGCCTAGTTTTGTCCCAAAATCCCTGATGATTTCAGGATCAAGGTATATTATGCACTACTGGCAATCACTGACAAACTCTGGCAGAGGAACTATAACAAGGGTATGTACAGAAACTCCAGGACAGAATGGGTAGACTTTGGGGTCAGGGTCAATCATGATTTCATTGATTCAACCAATCTGTGCTATGAATAGTGAAAATGATAGACAGCTAATGATAAAAGAGGACAACTGTAATGTCATGTAGAAAATGTTATAATTTTTTTTTTAAGTATAGTACGAAGCAAGGAAGGCTTCATTGTGAAAATGGCATCAGAATTGAAATTTAGTGGATGAGTTCTTTTAGCGAAGGCAAGGGGAGGAGTGGTAATTACAGGCAGAAGAAACCATATATACAAGAATAATGAGACAAGAGAGACCATGATGCATTTAAGGAGCTCAAAAGACTCTGAAACGGAAGCCCAAACTAAGGAGTTAATGGATGGCCAGGGTCAGACTGATGAGGGACAAGGCTGGAAATGCAGGCAGAAACCAGATCCTGAAGGGTGAAAGGGTTCATGTGTAATCCTGAACGTAAAGGGGGGCTTTCAGTGATCCCAGGCTCGTAGGTCAGATGTGCAGTTTGCACTTTGTTAAAACTAAGCTGACAGCAGCATGGAGGCTTGATTGATAGGGCCACAGGAGATGAAATTAGACCAGTTAGGACGCTATTGTGCAGTCAGGTGAAAGACAAGGTCCTGAATACCAACCAGCTGCAGAGAGGAGGAGGTGGGGACATAGTCAAAGTTATTAAAAGAGTAAAACTGACAGGATTTTCTCATTCATAACATGAGGGTAGGAAGAAAAAGGAGGGAAGTAAGAGAAACTCCTGTATTTCTGCTTCAGCAACAGAGTGGGCAGTGGCACAAGTCACCAAACGAGGAAAACCTGAAGAGGAGCTGATATAAAGAAGCACATTCAGCGTCAGAAAAGTTGAGATTTATGTGCCTGTGGAAACCAGAGAACATTCAGCAAGCAGCTGAATATACTAGTCTGTGCCAGAGTTCAGAGGAAGGTGCAAGAACCCTTAGCTTCAAGGTGAAGTTTGCAGTTTGCGGTTATGAAAGTGGGTGAAATTCCACAAAGAGAATAAAAGGGAACTGAGGTCAGAATCCCAAGAACACTGACCTCAAAGGAATGGGAAGAGGAAAAAGGAAAAATCACACTATTTAAAGAGACGGCAGGTCCAGAGAGAGGAGAAAAACTCAGGAGAGTATCATCATGATATATAACAAGAAAGTAAAAAAAAAAAAAATAAAATGAAATAGAATAAGAAATACAAGAAAGAGGAAATGATTGATAGTATGAAGTGGTTAAGTGAAGTGAAAAATTAAGAAGTGAAATAGTGCTGTTAAATTTAACATTTTGATCACTGTTGACCTCAGCCAGAACACTCAGCAGTTGAGTAGTAGAGGCAAATGGTAGAATGCATGGCTATTTTTGTACATGACTTGCTTTTTCTATTTAACTCTAAGTTGCTTGACTGCAGAGACATTAACTCAAGCATAGTAGGTGCTCAGTAAACATTATTTAATCAATGACTAAATGAATGAGACTTTCCATTAGAAATATAAAAACTATAAACAATATGATGAATGCAGCCAGACTTGAAAATTATAGGGACAGCATGGTGTCACAATAAAACTGGAATGGGGGGAGTGCCTGGGTGGCTCAGTCGGTTAAGCATCTGACTTCAGCTTGTCATGATCTACTGGTTCATGGGTTTGAGCCCCGCATCGGACTCTGTACTGACAGCTAGCTCAGATCCTCCTGTTTCAGATCCTCCATCTCCTTCTCTCTCTGACCCTCCCCTGCTCACACTGTCTCTCTATCTCAGAAATAAATAAAACATTTAAATTTAAAAAACTGAAATGGGAACATGTAGATCTTGGTTTTAGTTCACATAACACCAAAAATCACAAGTGACATGACTTAAGTTAAAAATACATAGATTTTGGATACTAGCCCTTAATCTGATATGTCATTTGCAACTATCTTTCCACATTCTGTGGGTTGCCTATTAGTTTTATTAATTGTTTCCTTTGCCGTGCAGAAGCTTTTTATCTTGATGAGGTCCCAGTGGTTCATTTTTGCTCTGATCCCTTGCCTTTGAAGATGTGTCCAGTGAAGAAATTGGCAGAAGATATGAACAGACACCTCTCCAAAGAGGACATCCAGATGGCCAACAGACACATGAAACAATGCTCAGCATCCCTCCTCATCAGGGAAATACAAATCAAAACCACACTGAGATACCACCTCACGCCAGTCAGAGTGGCTAAAATGAGCCAATCAGAGAACTCTAGATGCTGACGAGGATGTGGAGAAACGGGCACCCTCCTACACTGTTGGTGGGAATGTAAACTGGTACAGCCCCTCTGGAAAACAGTGTGGAGGTTCCTCAGGAAACTAACAATAGAACTCCCCTATGACCCAGCAATAGCACTGCTAGGAATTTACCCAAGGGATACAGAAATGCTGATGCAGAGGAGCATGTGTACCCCAATGGTCATAGCAGCACTCTCAACAATAGCTAAAACATGGAAAGAGCCTAAGTGTCCATCAACGGACGAATGGATCCAGAAGATGTGGTTTATCTATACCATGGAATACTACATGGCAACGAGAAAGAATGAAATCTGGCCATGTGTAGCAACATGGATGGATGTAGAGGGTGTTATGCTGAGCGAAATAAGTCAGGCAGAGAAGGACAGATACCATATGTTTGCCCATATAGGTGGATTAGGAGGAACTTAACGGAGGACCATCGGGGAGAAGAAGGGGAAAAACAGTTGGGGAGGGGAAGGTAGGCAAACCATGAGAGACTCTTGAATGATGAGACCTGAGGGCTAATTAATGGGGGTGGGGAAGAGGCAAAGGGGGTGATGGGCATGGAGGAAGGCACCTGTTGGGATGAGCACTGGGTGTTATATGGAAACCAACTTGACAATAAATTATTAAAAATATAAAACAAAATATTACCACAAAAATATATATATATATAATATTTCAGGCACCTGGGTGGCTCAGTCGTTTGAGAGTAGGACTTTGGCTCAGGTCATGATCTCACAGTACATGAGCTCAAGCCCCGCTATCGAACTTGCTGCTGTCAGCCTGTCAGCACAGAGCCTGCTTCAGATCCTCTCTCCTCTCTCTCTGCCCCTCCCCGACTTCCACTTTCCCCCAAATAAATATATATTAAAATATATATATAATATTTGCACTCTTAAAAAAATTTTAGAGATCGAGCAGGAGCAGGGGAGAGGGGCAAGGGAGAGAGAATCTCAAGAAGTTTCCTCCCTCAGCATGGAGCAGACATGGGACTCAATCCCAAGACTTTGGGATCATGACCTAAGTTGAAATAGAGTCAGATGCTCAACTGACTAAGCCACCCAGATGCTCCAACATTTTGACTTTAGATTCTTTACTGGTAAATTCAAATGTCAGTGTTGATCAGTAATGACTTTATTTTTCTTTAAGTTTACTTATTTATTTTGAGAGAGACAGAGAGAGTGCACACACAGAAAAGCAGGGTAGAGGAAGAGGGAGAGAGAGAACACACACATACAGGAGCAGGGGAGAGGAAGAAGAGGGAGAGAAAGAATCCCAAGCAGGCTCTGCTATCAGTGTAGAGCCAGACACAGGGCTCGAACTGACAAACTGTGGCATCATGACCTGAGCCAAAATCAAGAACTGGATGTTTAACCGACCAGTCCGTCCAGGTGCACCAGGAATGACAGTGGCTTTAATTCATCCCCACCTCTGATTCACTGGTCATAGCTGTTTGGGACACCATGTTGTAGAGAAGTCTGAGGTTCTGTCTTTACTCAAGAGAGTATAGGATTTTAACGAATCAGCAATGTCTGCTTTGTGTGCAGAAGGAAGAGCGGGTAACACATCTGCTACATATTTACCAACCCTGAAACGGTTTATATATACAGCTCTTTAAGGCAAGAAACATGTGATTTATGGTCTTTTTCTGAAAATTAATTCAGAATAAAGTTTTTAAAGGAAAACTCTACAGTGAATTACAGACTAGATACACATTTTATTCATGGCTAGTTTCAGATTCGTATTTATAAAACCTAAACTAGCATGTCCAGAATATAGCATCCACATGTAGGAAATCTGGGAGTAGAAGCATTTTTACAGGAAATACAATTGTTAATTACAGAAGTACACAGAAGAATAATGTGCTCCCCACCTCTACCCCTTCTACTAAAACTTAGGCAGTGAGTTTTCAACATCCATGATGCTCAATGAATAGAACCTTATTCATCTCAGAAGCCTGCTGTGACAGGGGTTAGTGCTAAGTACGATTAGCCTTAGGGACCAGATGAGGAAAACAAAGCACAGAGAGAATAAATTACTTCTCAGAAGCTATGGAGCAAAGCAGAAGAGGATGTGGGAATGGTTCTTTGGTCAAGCAGATGCAAGGCCTGACTCAGGGACCAGTGAGTGCAACCACCCCAGAGCTGTACAGAGAACGTTTCCCTTGAGGTCTGGGTTTGGTATCTCTGAGTTTTGCCACTCACCCAGTACCAGGCTAAATACAGTTCTAAATGCAAAGGTGAGCCACTTAATTTTAGTTTGTATTTTGCTACAAAGCAGTATAATTTCACATCATATCATAGTTCAACATATCATTGAAAGAAGATTTAGTTTATTTTAAACTGTTGAGAAGATTTTATATATTTTACTTAAAGCATCAGAATGAAAAATAAACAGACAACCAAAGTTACAAATCCAAATAAACAAATATCAAAAGGGACTATTTGACCCCGAGAAGCCAAGTCTCACATTTAGTCATTCTTTGTCACATTATTAAACTGGTCCAGGGTAGAACGTGGGCTCTAGACTACAACAATTGTATATGACTTCTCCAAAACATGGGGCAAAAACATTTCATAGACAGCCATCTGTCTGCAAAGGAAAGAAGACTGGCAGTTGTCTGAAGACTTTACAAATTTCCTGTGTTTCTTCTTGAAAACTAAACATTTATATTTATTTCTTGAATTTATTTTATTAATTTTGGTGGAGCAGTTAACCATCTGAGCTCTGAATCATGCAAACTCAGGTTCAAATCCTTGCCCTATAGTTTATCACCCAGCCCTGGGGAATAGGGAAAAGCTTACTCAACTTTTCTTGCCTGACCCCTAATAAATACTCAGTAGATATCCATTGTTGTTGTTATTCTTGCTGTTTTATTATATCATCATTAACTTTACTGACAGGCAGCCAAGCAATCATTCATCCTGAATGCCATCTGAAGGAAGAGCTCCCTTAGATTATGAATTCAATGTTAGCAGTAAAACAGCATAAAAAGGAAAGAGACATTTAAGAATAAGAAATACTACATAAACTCTGTTTGACATAGGAAAATCTACATTTCTATGAAAGAGACTAAGCAGTCTCAAAAACTGAGACAATAAATATTCAAAGTACACTACAATTAGAATTCATCTTTTTTTCCACATGAAAAATACTCAATATATATTCATTCCTCAATTATTAATATGGTGTCAATTATTCAAATTACATAACCTATAGGAGAAATTTTCCATGCTTCAAATGTATTTTCCCAGATATATATAACTGTTATTCAAAGTAATAATAATATGTAATTGTCATTCAAAGGAGAAAAACTGGCACAGAGAAGGTATAACAGAAGGGAAACTGGCGTTCAACTGAAAGAAATCTTAGGGTCTGTCACTTAGTCATGTTTGACCTCAGGCAAGTCACTCTTTGAAATCCACTTTGAAACGTGGATCTCCTTTCTTACATTTAAAATGGAGCCAATACCAATCGCAGGGACTTTGTGGGTCTTAAATGAATTAATAAATCAGGTAATGAAGTAATGCCTAGCAAAAGGCATGGGCTTAATAAATATTTGAAACAGAACAACAATAGAAATGCTAAGTGCTACTTAATTAAAAACATTTGAACAATATAATTGTGATTGAATTGATTACACTCAAAATAATAAAGAAAATAATAATAAAGGAAGAAAATGAGAGAGGGAGGGAACTTAAAGGTATGATTTAAGTGACTTTATTTTGCTGTCACAGGTAATATACTAAGTAATGATTCTACGTGTGGCAACATTACTTCTATTTGGTTCCAAATAAGCTTTCCAAGGCAGCTTCCATTCCATAGCATCTGTTGGAATGGTAGTGAAGAGTGTTCATTTATACATTGGCAACTCCATACCTCACTTCACCATGGCTCCTTTCTCTTGTCTTGATTCCTTCTTGTGTCCTCCAAGAGAAGCGCCAATGTCACACTTCTTACGAGAACTTATATGGTAAAGGTTTAGTTCTGGGGTTTGGTGGGTCACAATAAACTCATGATAATGGACACTAGATTGTTCTCTTCAACCAGGATGTGTGAGTTAGTGGGAAAAAAATTAAATTAACTGTTACCTTCTAAAATGCTTAACGGAAAAAGCGAGTAAACAACAGATGTAAACTTCAGGATGAGATATTACACCTGCTCAGGAAGGGGAGGAAATGGTTGTATCAATTCAGCCATATGACTCTCTTACATAACACAAAGTCTAACATCTGTCACCCATTGCTGTGTTGATTCCTGTAGCAGGTGATGGGATCCATCCACACACCAAGTGACAGGATGCTAGAGTTGGCTGCAGTCGTGAAGACCCCAATCCCCGTAAAAGAGAAGACAAAATCTGCCGAAAAGGCTGAAAATTAAAAAGGAATGAAAAGAACAAAAAAAATCATAAAGGAGAAATTTGAAGTAAGGTTAATGAAAGACAAACATGACTGCCACCAGCAATAACAGAAAGATAACTACAAGAAACAACTATCATCTACTAAACTCAGTGGTTAGAAATGACACCTGCAATGACATCGCCCAGGCGCCTCTTCCTCCTCAGAGCAGTGCTACTGAGCAATGACCCTACTCATGCACTTCCAGTATCGGGTAATGAAGGAAATTCACATTTCGTGGGGAAAACATGTTGGCTACAAGTTATAGAAAAAAACCTCCTCCAAAGAGAAAGATATGGGGTTGTGCTGAGGAAAGTACTGCAAGAGGAACATGACCTCACACAGTAATACTATTAAAGGAAGTGACTGCAAAAACGTCTCTGTCCTCAACTCATTACAGAAACAGAAACGTCCTTCTAATCCAAACTAGGTGTAATGCCACCCAACTTGAGAGAAGAAAAGTGGAATAGCAGTGTGGGAACTGTTTCTGCAAAGCTTTTGTTTCTACCACATATGGGGGCTGGCCGGATGGGGCAGAAGTGTGGAAGGATAGTGGGAGAAAGAGAAGAGAGCAAGGAGAAAGACAAACCGAGAGAAAAACAGGGATAGAGAGACAAAGAGACAGAAAGCCAGAGACAGACATTCAGAGAGATGAATAAAAGCAAAAAGAGCCACTGAAAGATGGACCAACACACTAAGAAAAAAAGGCCAGCAAGAAATCCCCTAATTCACTTCTCTGCATTCAGGCCCCTTCATACCTAAATTGGATAGACAGAAGAAAATATATCTTTTTAGATCTGTAGATAAATTTTGAGAGATTTGTGAATAAACTATTCTAGATAGCCAATCCCTTATCTGGGAAATGTTCCTTATGGCAAATATAAATCCTACATGCTTTGCTGTGTTTTCTTCCCAATATTAATGGGGGATGGTCTGAGTCTATCCTCTAGGAAATCATTTTTCTTTCTTATATCTCCCCTCAGGCTTTTTCTTCTCTTGGCTGAATAATCGTTTCTTTACCTGTTTTTCACGTTTCTAATTTTCTAAACTTTTAATTATCTTTATTGGTTTCCTGAGTGTCTTCTGCAAATTCCCCCGAGCCCACCTCAGGGTGATCTAATAACAAGAACCACAATGAACGTGTATAGATCATCTTATGCTTGTAGGAAGTTCAGCATCGACACAGGCTTTATTTGCTTCAAACATCACAATCTCCCCTTAATACAGACACTGCAGTTACCCTTGTTGTAGTGCAGTGGGGGTGGAGACAGAAAGAGATTAAACACATGTGGATTGCTAGATGACGGGAGAAGACGACAGGTGGATGGCACCAGTTCAGAGGCGGCTAGTCCCTGCTTGGTGCTGGGAGAAGACAGGAGGGACGTGAGGAAGGAATAGAAGATGGAAGCCAGGCTCAGAGGGTTCTCAGGCACCATGACAAAAATTTTAAGTTGTGTCTATTGGGCAATGGATGTTTTAAGCAATAAGCAGAGAATCAGGTTTGTTTTACTGCGTGACTACTCTACTCTGGCCACAGCACATACTGTGATCTGTAGTGACTGGTGAGCATACTGCAGTTCCTTTGAAGGGACCACGTAAGAGGTGATGAGTTCTAAACTAATGCAGAGGCTCTAGAAATGGAAGATGTGGTTCCACAGTCAAGGGCCATTGAAGAACAGAGAGGAAGGGGAGCCTGTGAAAGAGATGGAAAGGAAGAAGCTATGAGTGGATGGGAAGAGTGGTACCCACGGCAAACAGCACCACACCCTCTAGAGCACGTAAGCGAGCACAGGGCTGCAAAAAGGTTCCAGAATCGGTGCATGGTAGGGGACGGCCCTAAGGAAGTTGCTGCTATAGCAGTGTGAGCAGAAGACAAAGTGCGGTGCACTGAGAAGCAAATTACTCTCTCTAGAAGTTTTATGATGATGGTGAAGAATGGGATAAACTCAAAGGAAACTGAAGAGGCAGGGGAGTTTTGCTTTGGAAAGGTTTTACACAGAAGAGACTAAGGAGAATATGAGCAAAGTATCATCTAGGATTATACTTCTCTGGGTGAAAACCCATCGGCACTTGGCAATGAGTGAGACTTAGCTAAAAACAGAGTGAATCTGGCACTAAATATTCCAGGGATATGAAGTCTCTAAACATTAATATGTGCAGTCTCTAAGACACAACTAGAATTTTTAAATGGAATTTGTTGGCTCTGCATGCATATATGTGCATATACATTCCTAGCTCTCTATTAGTACTGACGGAAAAGAAAATAATCAGCACTCCCAACAGAAAGAATAAATCCCAAATCTAACAATATCGGTCACTATGTATCATTGTCTCACATATCATTAGGCAATAGAATGGCGGTGCTTCCTATCTGGCATGTTTATGGGGCATGAAATAACCCATAGTTTTTGTTCTGAGCTTCAGCACTATTTTCAGAACACCACCTATCATAAAAATACCTGGCACTGTTCTTGGCTCACTGTAGAGAATAAATGAATTGAATTAAACTTTGTCACCATCTCTAAAGTCCTGAAAAGACTGATTCCTTCACCCAAGAAGAATCATTCAAATTTTAAACACCCATGAAAGCTCTTTTAGGCTGATTTTGATGTTCTGCAGTCTGTAACTAGTGTTCCCATTAATGCAGTGTGAGGGTTCTGAATGTCCCCACTGCTACATGGCAAGCCCAACTCCCAATTTCCTATGGCTTTTAGGCCCAGTTAGCCTTTTTACTAATATCCAGTTTCTCTTGGCGGACTTTTTCCATACACATAAAGTTTTCTTCCATATGCATATTGCAAAATATTCATTGTTTCTTTCTCATTGTGCTGGAATCCTAACCTCACGATTTCAAAACCGTGTTTTACGAAGTTCTCTGAGCTAGGACTCTCCCCAGCTCACCTGTCCATCCAAACTAGCTTATCTCTAATTTTATCAGATTCACCATATTTTATCTGGAAGCAGGGTTATTCTGGTAATGAAAACTAAACAAAAACACAGTTTTAAAATTTTAGACCTCTTAGTTTGTCCCTGTTTTGTTGTTTGGTTGGTTTTTATAAACCTAAGCAATAGCAAAATAATGAAACAACCATATACCCAAGCACTTACAGCATCCTAAGGAAAACATTCACTCCTTGACTTTGCCACTTCTACTCTGGATGAAAAAAAGTGCACTGCTAATACTAATCTCTTCAATGAAGTCCAATGTGGACTATAATTCCATTTGGATCATGACAAGCAAAATCTTACTGAGATCTGCATAGGACAATGGTAAAAACAGATTACTAATCATCAGCCAGAAACCTATTAAAGTATTTTGTGCTAAAGGGTTTTAAAAAATAAGAAAAGAAACACTCTGATCCCAAGAGAAGACTGAATTTATTAGAGAATAATTAGCTGCTGCTCTACTTATGGTCTCTTTTCATCTTAGAAAAGTAGAAGTCACTTTAGGTTGACTTTGTGTTGTTGTTTTAAGGCTCGAAAAAGGCCTTGCCAGTAACTAAATATTAACAGCAGACTTCTGAACAGATGGACTAGAACCAGATGTCAAAAGCAAATTAACACGTCATGAGACCATTCCTTCCCCTCTACAGTAGCAAGGCATCCCTTAAGATGACGGTCTGGCCCTTTGCCAGCCATGCCTCAGGCAGGTGTCTGGGATAGTTTGAAATCAAGAAATGACTCAGGGAATGATGACAGAGAAACAAGAAAGATCGCTTGTCTATTCCACCACCACGTTAAAAGTAGTTATCTCTCAGATCCATGCTCAATATTCTTTGAAGGAACTGAATAAGATCCATTCCTTCCAGAAATGTGAAGACAGAACAAGGGCTAACCAGAGACACTGTGTGTCATCAACAGACTGAGCCAGCTGCTTCTCAAGAGACTCAGAGAGTGACGACAGTATAGGATCTGGCCTCCATCCTCCAAGACTCAAAACCCTGATTTTGACAGCATTCTGAGAAGGAATCCATCCCTCAGAGGTGAGCTCAGAGTAGACTGATGTAAAACACAGAATGCTAATGAACACATTTAAAAAGAGAAATATAAACATCATGAGGACCAAAGTCTTCATATTTGCTTGACTAGAGTATTCTTCCCCAATAGGCACACACATCCGGGAATACAAGTTATGATCAGAAACTTATATGGTTAGCACAGACTCAGAGAAAGATGTATTAGCTAGATGATTCAATCCTTTAATGCCTGCTGCCTCTGTCTTCAAAGGAGAGGTGATGTGTGCAAAGAAAAATGATACCAGTGATACTCTCTCCTGGGCAACGCTCAGCCACATCATGCCAACGTCTACCTCTATGATTGTAAGTCGTCTGAGAGGGTTACTCTATCCCATGTTTGGTTCCTGGTAGATATTCAATATATATCTGTTGGCTGAATGAATTCAACTCATCTTTTTCTATGTTTTGCAAGACTGACCAATGCATATTCTATTTTCAAATGCATGAATATTCAATCAGGTTATTATAGAACCTGCTGGCCCAGGGGCCATTTTATACTAAAACTGACTTTACCCATCTCTGCTCTAATATAGTAACATGAAATCTCAGGAGGGACATCTTGTATTCTTTATTTCAAAATTGATTGTGGATGCACACTTGAACTGTCAGCAACCACCAGCAACAATCATTTTGACCTATTCCAGATTATTTTATTTCTAGTTGGAATAATTCCTATTTAGCCACAGTGAGGATCTAGAAGCAATTTTTGAGTCATGGAAATTCATACCTAAACTGAAAGTAAGTGACAACTGTTAACTGAGCCTTTTATTCTTTCTTCATCTCCAAGGCCTTTTCTGCTCAACTCTCTTTTGAATCTAAAGTCCCACTTTCACTTCTCCTCTCCACTTCTGTGGGGACATATTCACTGCCCAACCTCCATTCCATTCTACTTGTAGGAAACAATTTCTATTTCTCCTTTCGCTTTCCAATTTACTTCCACATAGTCCCAACACATGTGTACCCACAAACTACCTACCCCCGCACTGAAAACAATCTTCATCATGATGTTCATGCAAGATAATTTCCCAGTCCTCAACACTGAATAAATTTGCTCGTTTTTCTCAATGTTATTGCAAAGGAATTGTCTGTTTTGAAGATTTCACGCACAAAAGGCCAGAAAAGGGTAAGAATATCAAACCAAATAAAGCAAATAAAAATGTTAATGCTTCAGGATCAGATTCTTATTATAATTCTTCTGAAAAATTTGTTGTATAGGGGACATGTCTGTATATAACACACAAAAATGTTCTTTTCTTTATACTACCAATCACACTGAAAAGGCAGAAAGAATAAGCTGTGGTAATGGAGTGAATTGCTAATGCCAGAACAATATATTTTTTGCCTTGACCCCAGCCTCCACAAAAAGTTGATCTGCACAATATTGTAACTAATTAATTAACTGGCTTGTAAGATCTCAAGACTGATGTAAAAAAGCAGTGGTATCTGGATATAGAACAATGTCACATACTTTGAAGCAAACAATATTTATTGGTTGCTTATCATTTAGGTAAAGAGTCTAATAGAGTCCCTAGCATACAGTAGGAACTTCTCAAATTTTAACTCCTTTTCTCCCTTTTCTCTCATGCACTTACACACAGGTGCATGTTATTTCCCTAATTTGCTCTGTTCATTAATTGATAATGAGTCGATTTTGAGAAAGATTGACCTGGACACCCACAGAGATTTTCTTAGTAGTCGTGGGATTCTTGATGTAACAGGAATGGGAGAACTTAAACATCGAACACGAGAAAAAAAACTAAAATGGATGTTCCTATCGATTGATTTATGCTCTTTTATCAACCATCTGGACTTGCTCCTTGTGCTAGAAATGTCAATGGTAATTTTTTAATACTTTTCACTAATGCATTTCCTTCATCACTCCTTCTAGGGCCTTCTATATATTCAGCAATCCAGCCAAAATAAAAATTTAGGAAACATTACTATTAATAAATGCAGGCTCCTGGGTAAACTGTCAAAACATTTCCAAAGGTCCATATTACAACCTCCAATCCACTCTACTCACTTCTGCCCAATTACAAAATGTATGCCATTCTAACTGAAGCATACATTTTTAAAGTTTGACATTGACATGCACCACACAGAGATCAGAACTGGACAGAGGTTTACGACTTACTATGATTTATATTCTGTCACTGAAGCTAATGCATAGTGAATGGTTCAAAAGCCTCTTCCCTTTCTCTAGCACTTTCAATGGAGTCGAGCTTAGGCACGATATTAATTTTAAAGTTAACTTACTCTAATTGAATGGCAATGCTTTATTATAATCATGTATCAAACAAGGACCATAATATATCATAAGTGATGCAGCTGAAGCAGATCCTTTTATGCTTTGCTCTCCATTCTCCTTGATTTTTTTAATCCACAAGCTTTTTAAATACTACTGTTAGTATTTTAAGATACTCTGTTCGTAAATTAACGTTACTAAATCATCCCTATACTACCAACAGCATTCCTAAATAATGCACAATGATATGCAAACCAGTTCATCTTTCTTCAGGGAGAGCTATAATTATATCAAAGAAACCCAGGGCTAGAGGAATCTTAAGTGGTCATCCAGTCTCTATGCCTTCTTTCAAGAAGAATCCATTTTCTCACATGTGTTCCACCTTTTTGTCCCTCAGATGGTTAGGTCTCAAGATAAGTAATGAGTGACATTTTTTTTTTTTGCTATTATCGTGGTTTAAAAAAACATAACATAAGCTCTCCCCGCTTAATGCATTTTGCAGTGTACAGTACATTATCATTAACTGGAGGTACATGTTATACGGCAGATCTCTTTTTCTTCCTGCACAACTGAAACTTTGTACCTACTGAACACCAGCTCCCATTTTTCCCTACCCCAGCCTCTGGCAATCACTGTTCTATTTTCTTCTTCTTAGGGTTTGATTTTTCACCTCATATAATTGGAATCATGCAGTATTTATCTCTCTGTAGCTAGCTTATTTCACTTAGCATAAGGCTCTCAATGTCCATCAATGCTGTGCCTATGACAAGATTTCCTTTGTATTAAGGCTGAATGATCTGCCACTGCATGTATATACTGCATTTTCTCTATCCAATTCATCCATCAGTGGCCATTTATTTTACTTCCACATCTTGGCTATTGTGGATAATACTGCAATGAATGTAAGAGTACAAATAATACCTTTGAAATACTGAATCCAAACTTTTCAGATATGTATCCAGACGTGGGATTGTTGGATCATATGGTAATTCCATTTTTAATCTTTTGAGAAACCTCCATACTGTTTTCCACAGTAGCTGCACCATTTTACATTCCCATCAGCAGGGCACAAGTACAATTTTCTCCCCCATCCTGATGAACACTTAGTGATTTTTTGTTTTTTGATAATGTCCATCCTAACTGGTGGAGGTGATACCTCACTGTGGTTTTATAGTATGGAACTGGCATAAAGCAGATACACAGACAAATGGAACAGAATAGAGAACCCAGAAATAAATCCACATATACAGTCAACTGACCTTCAACAAGAATACCAAGAATAAAACAATAGGCAAAGGACAGTAGTTTCTTCAACAAATGGCGTTAGGAAATATCCACATACAGGAAAGGAAGGAAGGAAGGGAAAGAGAAAGAAAAAAAAAAAAAGGATGGAAGAAAGAGAACATGAAATTGGCCCCTTATGTACACCAAACACAAACATCAACTTAAAACAGATTAACTCTTAAATAAAAGACCTGAAATTATAAAATAATAGAAGGAAACATAGGGGGAAAATCTTCGTAACACTGGTTTTGGCAATGATTTCTTGAATATGACATTTAAAAGCGCAAGCAACAAAATCAAAAACAGACAAGAGAGACTACACCAAACTAAAAAAGTTTCTACACAGCAAATAGTCAATAAACTGAGAAGGCAACTGACAGAATTGGAAAAAATATTCACAAACCATATAACTCATAAGGGGTTAAAACTCAAAATATATACAGAACTCTTACAATTCAATACAAAAAAAAAATAGTCTGACAAAAAATGGACTGAGTCTAATGCTATAGGTGTAATCATTTTTCAACATGTAAGTATATCAAATCAATACATTGTATGCCTTAAACTTACACGATGTTACGTATCTTTTACATCTCAATAAAACTTGGGAAAAATGGTCAAGGGCCCTTAATATACCTTTCTCCAAAGAAGATATACAAATAATCAACAGGTATAATCATCAGAGAAATGGCATTTCTTAAAAGATCACACTCAATGATAAAAGATGATTCTCATGGCTGATTTATAACTTCCCAGAAACAAGAAACAGGAACCTCCCATGGTTGGATTGGAAATCAAAAATGATTTCTGTTAACGTCTGTCTGATTTTCACTGTAAACATTAGAATTGGCCCAAAACAAAACTGAGATTCATGCTGATACCTTCCATCCTCCTTGAGAAGTATCCTGGATTCTGTGGTGCTTATTCATATTGTGAGAACTGAATGAGATATTATATGTCAAAATACAAAAAAAAAAAAAAAAAAATTTTATAAACTTAAAAGTGCTATACAATTATGGTATTAATTTTAAAAATGGGATTGAAGAAAGTGATAATAATTAGAAATAGCAAAGTGACAAACAAAAGGGTCTTTGGCTTTATACTATAGGGACCTAGGGATATATAATTTAACTTGAATAATCTGATAAATTCTGTTGTGTCACTCTTTCTGCTGAAAAAAGAAATTCAATTTAGCCTAATTTACCTGAAAGCCTCATCGTTCTCTTGTAGATCCAGAGTTCAGTTACACTCATCTTGAATGTCCACAGACCTGTCACCCTCTTACCCTTACCCTTACCTCCCTTCTCACCCCCAAATCAGTCTAATCTCTCACTGCCCCTCAGTTTGCCACTTAAATATCACTGCCTCAAGGGGACTTTCCAGCCCAAAACCCCATTCCTATTCCACTGGCAATGTCACGCTCCTGTGTGTGGGACCAGAGGCGATCCCATTCCAATGCCCCTTGGCGTTCCCTAGATAATGATAAAGTAATAGTATCGACACGAGCCAGCATTAAAGCACATCACCCTCCACCTCCTGGGCAAGTGGCTCTCATCACCCAACACCCAGGAAAACCTCTAGTTCCAGGGTTTTATTCCCTGCTGGGTACCTGGTCCATGGTGCTGTGCTCGGCTGCTCACCACTTGCTTTGAGTCACCAACATCTTGACAGAGGGTGACAATGAGAAATATACTTTCAGAAATCCCGTGACTTTATCAACATGTGAAGAAGCTAGAATGTAATAAATGCCCACACAAAGCAGAGCATTTAATCCCACACACTCGTATGAGAATGACTTATTTCTATACTTAGCTCTGTGTTATGTTATTATAAAGAGAAGTAGCTGACACATACCAGAGTCTTCACTGTGATCAGCATACCTGTGACTCATACTAATTCATGTTCCAAGACGAGGCATCTGAGCTGGGTATCTCACCCCCCATCACCCGGGACTGCTGTCTTCCCCTTGTCAGTTCTACAGATCTCATGGCCGACAAGTAATCTTCTCGGATCCCATCTATGTCACCAGAAAATGTGGGTGTAGTACTTGCAAGGTACTGCTAACATATCCAAGTAGATAGTTACAACACAGCATGAATAAAATCTGATGACAGGACTAACATTTATCAGAATTTCTTCCAGGCTAACAGAGAGACAGAGAGAACTAGAAACATGGAATTTTCAGTTGTTTCTGTTTTTACACTTCAGCTTCTCTTGAGTAAATACATCTTAGACTGCTGTCCTCTCCAAAGCTTTGAATTGTGAGAAGAATGCAAAGATGACTGTATTCTGCCCTCTATTGTGCCGGCTGACTCTGCAATGCTGAGAACACAAATGTTTCCCCTTCTGACCTTAATATCAATCAGTGGATATTGTCAAACTTGACATTTTATTGTCCCTTCCTTAATGGCATGCCGTAAATAGAAGCATTATTGTTATGAATTGTTCTCTGAAGTTTGACATTGTACAAATTACACTGTGTACTCTATTTTATTAAATGGTAAAACTCAGCAGGCTTTCTATCAGGAAGCCGAACTACAGTACTTTGTTCTCCTAAGGAATGAGCGCTACATTGGCAGGCTAAGCAAAAGGTCTCATCATAACCGTTCGGTCAACAAATAACTCATAAAATCTTTTCTTAGGATACACATTAAAGCATTTATCCTGATTTTAACATACCTTAACATGGAGAGGTAATCCACTACCTCTCAGCATGGGCTGATGCCTGTGCTCAGCAAAGAACCAAGACATGAACGCTGCATCAATTAGCACATAAACAAAACAGCAACAGAACAGAAATCAAGAGAGGTCAGTGTTTCTCTTGTCCTTAAAGAACATTAAGGCAATAACAAACAACTGAATGCCTGAATAAATACTGTTTAAAGTACCAGGACAGATACACAAATACAAAGAATGATAAGGTTATCTTCATGGAGCTTACAGTCTAGTTGAGAATGTACTGGATAAAGACATGAAGCAGTAAGAAGAGAGTACATGACAAGTGACTGCTAATCAGAATGATGCTCAAGAATAAGAATTGGCAAACCACAGCTCCTTTATTAACAATGGCAAATCATTTGTAGGAAACTTAACTAAGACACAGCCGCACTCATTTGCTTCGGTATCATCCAGGACTGTTTCTGTGTTGCAAAGGCGGAATTTAGCGGTCGCAATAAAGACCTTATGGCCCACCAAGTCTAAAATATTTACTGTCTTTACTGAAAAGCTTCACCAACCCCCACTCTAGAAAGCTGAAAGAAGAGACTGCCATGCACTGAGCTGGTAAAGATTCAAAGAATGGGTAAAAATCAGCAAAGGAAGGAAATGAGGGAAGAGAGCTCTAAGCTGAGAGGACCATCTGAGCAAAAAGTACAGAGGTGGGAATCTGGGGGAAGGGCAGGCCAACTTGGCTTAAGATGGTGGGAGTGATAGTCTGGAGAAGAGGTGACCACATGGAAATGGAAGTTTTGATTCGGGAACAGAATGAAAAATCACCTAAATGCCAAGTAAAGAAATAAAGATTTTCTCTTCAGGGTCAACAGAAGAGAGCTCCCATTGCGATGGTTATTATTTCGTTTTGCTTTGTTTTTAGCAAATAAGTAAAACAATGAAAGATACAGTTTCAAAATTTTATGACTTTTTTATTTTCATAAAGCAGTCATTCTATTGCATCTAACTAGATCAGTTTACTGCAGGGCAAAGAAAACAGTCAAAGAGCTTTTTATACATCTCTATAAATTCATTCTCCCTTTTCATTCATTTCAAAGAAAATTTAACATTGTTATTTATAGTTTCTTAACACAGCACATACTTCTGTCCCTTTACACCTGTGCTCCACATTTTCTTCATGTTTAATACTTGAAGAATCAAAGCCCTGAGCAGCAACAGAGATGAAGAATGGTCTTTGACCCTGTCCTTTTTGATTTACAGGGTATAGAGTGCTGTCATTTTGATTTGCCCAAAGGTTAAAGCTTAAAGACAGTATAGAAAGTGCAGTCCTCCAAAGAGATAAATACTCTAAGGCCAGCTCCCAGGCAAATGGCATTTGATATTTTGCTACTGGCTGTTGGTCACTTTCGTCCAGTGCTGGGGGCTACAACTCAGCCTAGGAGAGGCTTGGTGAGTCTGTCCAGGTACCCAGCGACCTGAGTGGCCCACCCCAGCTGCAAACTTTGTGTCCACCACGCTTCTCTAAAGAATACAGCTACGTCCTGAGACAGTTTTATAGGTTCACTGATAGCTGTAACCCCAGAACTACCAAGGACCCAGCTAAGAGTGACCCCCAAATCTGCAGGTTACCTTGGAACCACATTCAACCCCTTCAGGACCATATGGGACCTCACAGGACCACTCAAATGTTAAATGGAGACCTCAGTTCTCATTCAAACCAATCTCGTGCTTTGGAGGCTGATGTGAAGCTAGAATTAAACTCGATAAACCTGGTTTCATGGAGAACTCTAAGGATGGGCAGATTTGGGAAGAATATGTTACAACAGAAAAATCACAGGCTTTGCCATCAGAAGGTCTGCATTTAATTTTGCTAGTGGAGTTCCCTTGAGCCAATCACTTAATTTCCCTGAACATAATTTTTTTGTACCTATAAAATGACATAATCATAAACTCACAGCATTATCAGGGGAGTCAAACAGAAAGCATATGTGACACCATATTGCAAACTTCAAGCTACTCTACAAATATTTCTCTTTATTACTTCATGTTTCATACAGCAGTTCCTAAAGTGTTGTCTGGGTGCCCTGGAGGCACTGAGACCCTCTTAGTTCTGCAACAACAAAACTATTCTTAAAACAAAAACCACCTGTTATCTGACTTTTCACTCTAATGAACTCAAGTGTACCAGGGAGGTTTTTTCAGAAGCTAAGTGACGTATGATGACATCATCGCTGTATCCACTGGCAGCACGGCATGCTAGTGCTTATTCATGTTTTCCTGAATGTTCTAGAGTAGATCTGCGTGGTTCTCAATAACTGTTAAGAGTGTAAAGGGGTCCTACGGTGCCTGAGTGGCTCAGTCGGTTAAGCTCTTCGTTTCAGCTCAGGTCGGGATCTCACAGTTTCATGGGTTTGAGCCCTGTATCAGGCTCTGTGCTAGCACCATGAAGACTGCTTGGAATTCTCTATCTCCTCCTCTCCCCTCCCAGCTCTCCTGTCCTCTCCCTCTCTTTCTTTCTCTCTCTCTCACTCTGCCCCTCCCTCACCTGCTCTGTCTCTCTCAAAATAAATAAATAAACTTGAAAAAAAAAAGAGTGTAAAGGGGCCCTGATATCAAAACATTCAAGAACTACTGTTTTATGTTGTAAGTATAGATTTCCTTAAATGCAGTTTATAAGCAAATAGGACACAAATTATTTGCTCCTTTGGTAAGTATATGTATAGATTAAAGAAGCAGAGAGAAATATTTCTAAAAGGTATACACTTGGGAGCTTATCTTTTAATGTTACACAGTTCTTAGTTTAAAAATAATACAAATGGAAAAGAAAAACATTTCAACTTCTGTTATATTAGCTAAGGTGCTTACTGAGTACTTAGGTTGAGCATATTGCTCTAAGGCACACATGAGAAATGTCCAACACATTTCTTGCTCAAAAAACCTTGAAACAATTACTGAACACAAGATTAAAATTCTCACTGAGATTTTTTTTTGCAAAATTACTAATATAATTAGACATAATTTGAGACTAAATGTTCTGTGTGGCACAGACAAAAAGTAAAAAGAACTAGGATAGGAATATATCTACGTCAGCAATTATTTATAAAGTCATAATAATTATGAATACTAATGTAATAAAAATGGGATAAAAGTTGTTGGCCTTGGGAAACAAGATTCAGGAGCTGCCCCTTGTTGATGTAATAATAACCCGTAAGTATTTTTTGGCCTCATATATTACGTTCATACATTATAGTGACAAAAGTGAAAACTATTTTTAAAAACTGGGCTTCACTGTTTTGTTTGACTTTTCAAGACCTTCCTAAAATCTCAAATAATGCAGTACAACTGCTTACAAATGGCCCTCAACCATCTGAATCTCTGATCTACCTGGACAGATTTTTGTTTGGGACATGAGCCAGAAGCAGAGAAAATCCAGCAGGTCTGGGTTTGAATGCTGAGTGTGAAGCCAGCCTGGAGAATGAACATAGCTCTGGAATGGAACACAGGACAAAGTAGGATGTCGGCAGGAATCAAAAGCTAGAAGCAATATCTAGGACTTCCAAGCCAAAGCATTTTAAACATTCAATATCTTACTGAAATAAAAGCTGTGGCAGAGAATAGCTCCATTTTCCATTGTTAGCTTTCCAGGTCATGCTTTGTTAAAACTGATAGCTGGAAAGAAATTGTTCTTATATGACTTATAGTAGAAAACCTTGGTAAAGGTGAATAATTTATACAACTTAAAACTCCATATACTACAGAATAACTTGAGAGATCATTTTAGGATCCACGGAAAAGACTGGAATAAAGGCTCTTTTAGGAAAATTAGTCCTGACAAAGACTGGATCAAGAAAAAGACACGCTAGAATTAAAGCATGCTGTAATGGTTTTTGGGGAAGTTTGATCTCTCTCTCTCTCTCCCCCCCCCTCCTATTTTCTCTCTATCTCTCTCTATCTCTGTCCATCTCTCCAGAAACTGTGCCTCCAGAAGAAGTTACAATTTTAAAAGGAGCTCTACTTTATTTCTTCTTTCTCCTCTCTGGACAAAACGGCCATAAGAAGGGGACAAATAGGACAGTATTTTTATAAATTTTATAATTATTATATTCAGGAATAGCTAGGCATGGGAATAAAGATCATTTCTCTCTTCCAGGAAGAAGGAAATGATATAATTTCAAAGTAATACAGATTTAATGAGGTAACATACAAAGGCTAAGATTTTCTATTAGTAACTATCTTTCATAGGTAAGAAAGCACCATTTCGCTCTCCCCTAAATATATTTTTCTCTATCTATTTTCTGCATTATTGAGAATGGACTCCTGAGCCCTGTAGAAGAGAGCTGAAGGTGATCAACTCCTGAATGTACTCACAACAAGCTCTCCACTGATAACTTGGTGACACTGGCCCACAACCACTAGCCAGCCACCTTGAAATGACAATCACTTCCTGAGATTTGATTGACTGATTGATTGATTATAATTTTTCTTTTATTTTAGAGAGAGAGTGCGAGCAGGGGAGGGGGCAGAGGGAGAGAAGGAGAGAATTTTAAGCAGACTCCAGGCTGAGCATGCTGAACATGGAGCCTGATGCGGGGCTTGATCCCATGATCCTGGGATAATGACCTGAACCAAAATCAAAAATCAGATTCTCAGCCAACTGAGCTAACCAGGCAACCCTTTACGAGTTTTATTTAAAAGTCCCAATGAGGGGCGCCTGGGTGGCTTAGTCGGTTAAGTGTCCGACTTTCGCTTAGGTCATGATCTCGCGGTTCGTGGGTTCGAGCCCCGCGTCGGGCTCTGTGCTGACTGCCAGCTCAGAGCCTGGAGCCTGTTTCAAGTCTGTCCCTCTCTCTCTGACCCTCCCCTGCTCACACTGTCTCTCTCTCTCTCCTAGAAATAAATAAAACATAAAAAAATAAAATAAAATAAAAGTCCCAATGAATACAGATGATGCCTTACTGGCCAACTCCATTTCTTAAATCTGTGGTTTCAACATAAATATACCCTGGATCATTTACTAATTCAACCAAAACAACATTTAGTGAGCATTTATTATATATTAAGCATTCTCCTAGGTACTATGTAGATAAATGAGACAAAGTCCATGACAAATTAGTTTTCAGCTAATTGTGGAAAATAAAACAAGTACAACAGTAGTCACCAAAAGACTGTAAAATGAGAGCTTCCCTTACATTTAAAATAAAAGTGTAGTAAGGCAGCCTTATGACTGAATAGCAAAACATGATACATGCCCAAATTGAACAAAACAGAGGCAAAATCATTTTTTTCATTTATAACATTTAATGAACACTTACTCCATGTCAAACTGATGCGATTTAATCCTCACAGCATCCTAGCTGAATGTAATTTCCAGGAATTCTGCTAATACTCGATGGTACAGAGAACCAAAGGGCTCAGAGAAGTTCTCCCATATAAAGTTTCCTTACTGGATTTCAGATGAACTTTCACCCTGCCTAGGGAGTGCTCGTTTAAATGTCTGATGAAACCTCCAGTGCGGAGTGCTCCCTTACACAGGAAGAAACAGCACGAGAATATATTCAGCACAGAATCCAGCAAAGTCATTGTTATGTCGTTGTAAACATATGAAGTCAATGTGTAAATTAGGCTTAGCATGGGGGCCTGAAATCCAGTGAGGAGCACTGAAAAGGACAGGTCTTGGGAATTCAGGCTGCCTCACCAGGTAGAAAAGGTGAAGTGAATAATTATCCCCAGATAGTGACCTTTTCAGTACAGAGGAAGGAAAGAATGAAAGACACCTAACAGGGAAAGCTAATGCTTCCAATAATATACTCTCTTCTTAATAGTTGAAATATCACTTCAGGGCACAATTGGATTTTCAAGTTATATTTTAAATAATTACAATAATTAGTATAATGATGTTTAAGTAGCTTTTATATTGATATTATGTTACTACTGACAATGGCATAATTTTATGCTACTGGCAAGGGCTCTGGAAAAAAAAAAACAAACGCTGCAGATATGGTAGCAAAATGGCTTAAGTAGTTATCATGCCAAAATTTTAAACTCCATAGATATTGGAAGATTTGTAAAAGTATAGTATAAATGATCATTAGTATTAAATAAGAGTGTTGGAGGAGGGCACTTGTGGGGATGAGCACTGGGTGTTATATGGAAACCAACTTGACAATAAACTGTAAAAAATAAAATAAAATAAAATATTAAATAAGAGTGACAGGGACAAGTTTAGTACTCATATTTATCCCAATAGTAGATATATTAGAATTAAAAAGCTTTAGGATGAAAGACCACTCTTAGTTCTAGGTTTAAAAACAAACATATTTCTAGCTACTATATGTGTGTGTGAGTATAATATGTGTGTATATACATATATATATATGTATATACACACATATATTATAATATATGTCTGTCATCTACCTTTGAAGTAAATATTTAACCAGAAATGGACATTCTCTTGTTAGCACTAGTTTAATAAATAAAAAAAGATCATTGCTATACAGAATCCACATAATTTTTTGAAACCATAGTGGATTCCAAAATATTTTGCTGGTGTTTTTTCTTGTATTTAAGGGCAATTTTACTTAAGAAAATGAATTTTAATACAAATCAAAACAAATAAGGCAAACAACCCAAAGGGAGGGAGAAAATGGATCAAAGATGAAAAGATTAAAGGTGTTTCACAAAAGAAGAAATATGTTCTGCTGCTTTAAGATTAAATGTTCTGAATATATCTATTAAGTCCACCTAGTCTAGTATGTCATTCAAAGCCACTGTTTCCTTAATTTTATTTATTTACAATTCTTCATAAAGAAATTCTACAACTTAACATCAAAAATCAAATAATCAGACTGAAAAATGGGCAGAGTACCTGATAGGCACTTTTCTAAAGAAGACATACAGATGGACACTAGGCACATGAAAAGATATTCAATATCAGCAATCATCAGGGACATGTATACCAAAATCACAATCAGGTGCTACTTTACCCTTGTCAGAATGGCCCAGTATCAAAAAGACCCCCAAAAAAAAAAAAAAAAAAAGAGAGAGAGAGAGAAAAAAGAAAAGAGGACAAAACATAACAAGTTGATGAGGACGTAAAGAAAAAGGAATCCTTGTGCTTCCACTGTTGTGGGCAATTGTTGTGGTTAGTACAACCACTGTGGAAAACAGTATGGAGGTACCTCAAGAAGTTAAATAGAAATACTGTACCATATGGCCCAGTAATTCCACTACTGGAAGACAAAACTAATACAGCTTGCATTCTCACCAACAGTGCAGAAGGGTTCCCGTCTCCACATCTTTGCCAAAACCTGCTGTTTCTTGTGTTGTTGATTTTAGCCATACTGGTAGGTGGTAGGCGTATGCCATTGTGTTTCTGATTTACATTTCCCTGATGACCAGTGATGATGGAAATCTTTTCATGTGTCCACTGGCCATCTGTATGTCTTCTCTGGAAAAATGTCTATTCGTGTCTTCTGACCATCTTTTAATTGGATGGTTTTTTTTGGGGTGTTGAGTTTTAGAAGTTCTTTATATATTTTGGATACTAATCCTTTATCAAATATGTCACTTGCAAATATCTTCTCCCATTCTATAGGTTTTCTTTTAGTTCTGTTGATTGTTTCCTTCACTGTAGAAGGAAAGAGAAAGAGATTACGTCCCAATAGTTTATTTTTGCTTTTGTTTCCCTTGCTTCAGGAGACATATCTAGAAAGAAGCTGCTATGGTTGATGCCAAAGAGGTTACTGCCTATGTTCTCTATGATTTTTCTGGTTTAAGGTCTCACATTTAGGTTTTCAATCCATTTTGACTTTATTTTGTGTATGGTGTAAGAAAGTTTCACTTCTTTTGTATGTTGCTGTCCAGTCTGTCAACCTCATTTGTCGAAGACATTGTCTTTTTTCCCATCAGATATTCTTTCCTGCTTTGTTGAAGAATAACTGACCATATAGTTGTGGGCTCACTTCTGGGTTTTTATATTCTTTTGTATTGATCTATGTTTCTATTTTTGTGCCAGTACCATACTCTTTTGATCACTACAGTTTTGTAATATAACTTGAAGTCTGAAATTGTGATGCCTCCAACTTTGATCTTCTTTCTCAAGATTGCTTTGGCTATTCAGGGTCTTTTGTGGTTCCTGGGTGGCTCAGTCAGTTAAGCGTCTGACTTCAGCTCAGGTCATGATTTCAAGGTTTGTGAATTTGAGCTTCACATTGGGCCCTGTGCTGACAGCTCAGAGCCTAGAGCCTTCTTCAGATTCTGTGTCTCCCTCTCTCTCTGCCTCTCCCCCATTCATGCTCTGCCTCCCTCCCTCCCTCTCTCTCTCTCTCTCTCTCAAAAGTAAATAAACATTAAAAATGTTTTAATTCTTTTTTTAAGTTTATTTATTTACTTACAGAGAGAGATAGAGACAGAGAGAAAGCACAAGTGGGGTAAGGGCAGAGAGAGAGAGAGAGAGAGAGAGAGAGAGAGAGAGAGAGAGAGAGAGAATCCCAAGCAGGCTGTGTACTGACAGTGCAGGGCTCAAACTCACAAAATATGAGATAATGACCTGAACTGAAGTCAGGCAATTAACCGACCGGGCCACCCAATAGTCCCTAAATCCTTTTCCAACTTCTACTCAAAATTTTTTATACTACCATAGAACCCATGCTTGTAAACAGTATGGATACAACTTTTATTTTATATCAAACTGTAAATAAAAGCTAATATGGTATCAATGTAACATTTATTCAAATGCTATTACACTTCAAATACACAGCCTAAAATTTCATAAGAGGAAATTAAATGACATTTTAATATTCTTTACCTAGAAAAGTTTTTCAGGTATCTCTATTCATTCTAAAAATTTTTCACATTAAGAGTTATATAGCTAACTTCCTCTCACAGTAATACTGGCCCTGGCTCTAAAACCTTAAATGTGTACATGTGACTTATTAAATTATGCTGATGTGATTTTATTAATGGAATTGTGAGACACTGTGTTTCTAATTTGCACAGCTTCCAGTAAAGAACTTGTTTGATGAGATTAGAGATTTATTTGTTTACTAACTCAGTCAGAAGTTTTGTATTTTGGACTTACTCCAGTCCTTAAAAAAGTCCCAGGGGAGTCATTAACTTTAAAAACAATTATAATCAATAATCATGGAAGCCTCAGACTCAGAACTTACAGAAGAGTCAATGAGAAGAAAGCCATTCTACAGCAGAAATTTCAGATTTATATTCCAAGGCCATCTAATTATTGATTCTCTACAAATCAATTTCTTTATGTATAAATGGATGATTACCAATCACAGAAGCTTCTGCCTCTCAGGGTGAATAATCATAGAGATTTGCATATATTTTTAATACTGCATGGCACAGAGGAACTATAAAAAATGAATTGGGAACATGAAATACTAGAACACCACACATCTAATTAGGATTGCATTTAGCTGAGTTAAATCAGACACAAATTTGTGATTCCACAAATGTATTGTTTTCACATTTATGGCAATGAATTGCTTCAGGGATTTGAAAAATATTACCAAATTAAACACGTCTTCAAAACTATAGCTCAAACTAAATCAGAAGAAAAAGTACACGACTAAAATGGATTAATCTTCTGATAGTGATATTTTTAGGCTTCCTGTTTCAATTTATTCATCTATTTCTTCAAAAAATATTCACTGGGAATCTACTATGTGCCATCCAAGTTCAAAATAATACCACACCTGATACACTGTGTTCATTACGTTAGTGCATAAATAACCATGACATAAGTCTATTTTACCGACAAAGATATATTTTTTCATTACACAACTGTAGATCAAAATCAGAAATTAAGTAATTTAGAACAAAAATTGACAACCATTTTCTGTAAAGGGCCAGGTAGTAAATACTGTAAGCTGTGCAGGTTAGACGGTCTGTTGCAACAATGCTAGCCTGCCACAGCGGTCTAAAGGCAGCCATACATCATAGATAATACACAGCAGACAATACATCAATGAAGGAATATCGCAATGTTCCAATAAGACTTCATTTATGCACACTGAAATCTACATGGCACATAATCTTCACGTATCATGAAATGCTTTTGTTTCTTTCAACCATTTAAAAATGTATTCAAGTGTATTTATCCACTCATTCAGCTTTTCTCCTATGATTCTGTAAAATCTTCTTCATTTAGTTGGTAGAAGTATTGGTGTTGTTATGATTCGCACCTTATCTTCCGGTTAGTTATTACTAGTAAAGACTAGTTCTTGAAGAGTGGACAGGAGTTGGGAAGGGAGACATGGGAGTAAAGCAGTCTTGTCAGTGGGACAAACCTAATGACAACCTACAGCCTGCAAAGATTAAAACAATAGAAAAGAGTTTCCTTTGTTTGGAGCCAAAGATATATCTGGAGAGAGCTGCTGGGAATTAAAGATAAAGCAAGGGGTACAATGATATAAATGGCCCACTAGGGCTTGGGGACTTAGGTTTCAGAGGTAGTATAGTGTGCTGGTTGAAAGCATGGATTATGCGGGCGCCTGGGTGGCTCAGTCGGTTAAGCAGCCGACTTCGGCTCAGGCCATGCTCTGAGTTTGTGGGTTCGAGCCCTGCGTCAGGCTCTGTGATGACAGCTCGGAGCCTGGAGCCTGCTTCAGATTCTGTGTCTCCCTCTCTCTCTGCACCTCACCCGCTGACACTCTATCTCTCTCAAAAAATAAATGAATGCTAAAAAAAATTTAAAAAAAAAGAAAGAAAGAAAGCATGGATTATGGAGTCAAACCTGCCCATATCCTGGCTCTACTTTAGCTTAGTGACCCTGAATCTCTCTGTTCCCATCTCCTCACTGATAAATGGGGATGATAATACTGCCAACCTCATTAGAATAGAGTGAAGATTAAATGATGGAAGACATGTAGCACCTGTTCAGGAATAAGTATTCAATAAACATTAGCCTTAAGAAAAATGTGAAAATCATTCTTCGTTCATGGACCATACGAAATAAACAGGATCTGGCCCATGAGGCACAGTTTACTGAACCTGGCTAAGAATACATTCTCTTTTAGAAAAGTCTCTTTCTAAAAAGTATCATTTTTATGCATGACATTAAAAAGTAGTGTGTGTTTCTCATACAGTTTTAAAGGTTCTAAGATGGTATTTTGGACAGAATTACCAAACCTCAATATACTTACAGAAAAGAATTCCTTTACTACGTTTAATTTGAAGTCATTATAAAACGAACCTCTCTGAGGATGAAGAATTTTGTAGTATGTTTCCCCTTACTCTCCTAAAACCTTACATTGAGTTCATTGGATCTTCCTTATCCAAAATAGCTTGATATATCTTTAAGCATTGGAATTTAAGCAAGTAAAAGCAAATATATTGCAAGTTAAGTCCAAAGTGCCTTCCCAGTGGTTCATCCAATCATGCATATGCCCTTGAGCTACCCACAGAGTACATCCTACTGCTGCAAATGACCCACCATGGGGATCCTGCTGTGTGGCATAAGCGTTATTGAAATGGAATATCCAGCCGAGGAGAATGGCTTCTCCTAAAATGTTAAAGAGCTATCTCATGTGTGCTGTATGGCATCTACTCTCAGCTAGCTCATACATTTAAGTTATTTGATATGGTTTTATTAACTCATACAAGAAATCAGATAGTTCTGTGAGATCTTAAATAGTTATGGAGAGTCGGCATACTCTCTGCTCCAGAAATGTGTTCTTGTAAAACACTGGTTGAAAAAAAAGTTCCAATAATACAAAAATGTCTTTTATTTTTTTAAGCTTATTTATTCGGGGATGGTGGAGAAAGAGAGAGAGAGATGGAGAGAAAGAGAGAGAGAGGGAGGGAGGGAGGGAGGGAGAGAGAGAGAGAGAGAGAGAGAGAGAGAGAGAGACTTCCAAGCAGCCTCTACATGGACTACATGAAGCCCAACATGGGGCTCAAACTCACAAACCGTGAGATCATGACCTGAGTAGAAATCAAGAGTTGGACACTTAACCAGCTGAGCCACCCAGATGCCCCAAAACATCTTTTAAATAAATGATGTTCTGCTTATTAAAATTAAATATTTTGGATAATTTCCTTCTTATGAGTTTTTATCATCAACACAGAAGTTATGATTATTTAATTCCTGTAATTTTCCTTTCTGAATTCTGTCTCTTGGTTTTACATTTCTTTGGAGTCACAAGTATGTAGGAAATGTCAAGGAAATATTGAGTGTTTTCTCCCTCAAGTTTCTCTTTGAGTTTGAGTAATATAAGTACAACAAAACATTTCAGTATCAGAGAATTTCTAAAGCTATGTCTTTGAAAAGCAAAAATGTTCTATGAATAAGAAAATATAGGGTATGTACCAGGAACCTGGAACTGTCAGCAAAATGGAATAATAAAATTATGCTGTTGAAATTATTTTCGTTTGAAGGACTCCGCCAAAATCATGAAGCAGGAACATTCTGTATCTTTCTCAAGGTCACAAGTGCAGGAGAAATTATCTTAATGCTCCTAGGTTGTTCTTAGAAAGTACACCTTCATTTAAAAAAGAAAAAGCTTAAAACATAATTTAGCAATTTAGCAGATGGTATTTCAAAATGAAATCTATGAGGCCTTGTTTTCAGATCGACATAAAGATGTGGTGAATTAACCACACTCAGGGTTGAAGTATGCCATTATATCTGTCTGGTCACTTAAAGGACTAGAAAATGTACAGTTCAAGCCATTGTTTATGTTTTTAAGAAGTAAATTTAGCTCAGATCATTCAAAAGGAAGCAAAAAACAAAACAAAACACCCCATGGTCTTTTGGTAAATATTCTCACATAGACTATAAACTAAAATGCCTCAAACATTAGATGAAAAACAAAGCTCTCAAAATTCTGCAAAACTGCAGAGTTCTTGACCTGTTTGCAGCAAGTCGCACCTGTGGAAATGCCAGCTTCAGCACAGCACTCAGCAAAGACACACAGGTTAGAAAGGCAATATAAATGTGACTCATTTGAGCAACTGTTCTAATGAACACTTTCCACTGCCTTCAGCAGGTTAAGAATATTAAAGCTTCGTTCCTGCTGAGCAGGCCTGGATATTTTCTATTTGTTAACTCCCCAGGAACTGGTTGTAATGTCTCCTGGTGAGTATAAGACAGTACTACATTCTGTAGTTGCCAGCTGGTAGGAATGAAAACACCTGGGCAAAGTACTTGTTAAATAGCATATTTCTTCTCTGTGGCAGGCACGACAGACTGGGAAATCTGCTGCTTAGTTTCAGTTTTTTTAATACATTGCCCAAAGTGTCAAACGGATGGTTTAAGTCCTATCCTTACCTTCACTGCTCCCCAGAATGGGTGGTGGGTTGGAGTTCACTTTCATTGTTTTGGTCTCTCCTACTGGGCTCTCTTCCTACTTGCTACACTAAATCTCCCATCAGCTCTTTATCCATCCTGCTCTCCGAGGACTTTATGTATGACACCAAAGTTCAACTAGTAAAAGGAAACTACTTCTAGCCATGCATAATCAGAAATTAACATATTTTTGTGGACACTGATTACTCAAATATATAACAGCATTGGCTAATTAGAGATATGTCCTGATTCGCTGTCCATATTTAAAATCTATGGTATAAATGTAGGATAATGAACAGGATACCGCGCTTGCATCCTAAGAGGCTTCAACTTCATGGGTTGAGAGGTGTGAGCAAGAAATAAAAAATTCTGTTAACATCACAGCAACAATCCATTATTGTTTCTTATAAAGAAGAGATGAGGGGCACCTGGGTGGCTTAGTCGGTTAAGCGTCCGACTTTCGCTTAGGTCATGATCTCACGGTTCGTGGGTTCGAGCCCCGCGTCCGGCTCTGTGCTGACTGCCAGCTCAGAGCCTGGAGCCTGTTTCAGTCTGTGACTCCCTCTCTCTCTGACCCTCCCCTGCTCATGCTGTGTGTGTCTCTCTCTCTCTCTCTCTCCTAGAAATAAATTTTAAAAAAAAATTTAAAAAAAAATAAAATAAAATAAAGAAGAGATGAGTTAGTTAACATTTTTATTAAGTATTGTTTTTCCCTTGCATTTGGTGTTCAAGGTAGGATTTGCTTGAATGTTATGTTGCTTCATATGTTATTGAAATCCATTTCTTCTCTTCATTAATTAATAGAAGCAAAACAAGCTAACATGTTGAGGTAACCTATATTTGGCAAACTACAGTAACTCCGAAAACGAGACAGGTCTTAATTTTACCAACAATCTACCGTTCTCTGATATCATTCCCTCACTGGCTTTTAAAGCACATCCAGCCCCTTGCAAATTCCAATTCAACTACTTCTCAGAGACTGCAGGAAACGTCTCACATTTATTTATTATTTGAGGGGGTGTGGGCAGACAGAAAGGGGGAGAGAGAATCTCAAGCAGGCTCTGTGCTAACAGTGACACAGGGGGTTCGATCTCATGAACCGTGAGATAATGATCTGAGATGAAATCAAGAGTGGGATGCTTAACTGACTGAGCCACCTGGGCGCCTCCTCAAGCGTTTTTAATACAGTGCCTGAGGAACCACCTGACATTCATCAATTTCCTCCTTTTCCGCCCACAATGATGTGAATTCACTTTCGTGGCTATAGTGGTGGTGGCTGTATCTGCTACTTGGTTCTCTGGGTCCTTCATAACCTAAAAGGGAACTTGACCACCAATTCTGGCACTGTCTCTTGCGCTTGACCAATGGAAATCTACCAAGCTATGGTGCCAATGTCAGCTCAACACTGTGGTAGCAAAGCTCAGCTTTGCTCTAGTAAAAGAGAAACCTCTCCCTAATCTTCATATCACACTGAGTGACCACAGTTCCATACAAGGTCGCCTTATTCTTCTAACGTCTCCTAGATATTTTCATTTAGAAGAGCACTTTGATTTTCCCTCTTCCCACCCCATGGTCTTCCCAGCACAGGTCCCCAGCTAGTTAGGCCAACAAACAGTGTGAGAGGTAGACACCATATGACAGCTGAGTTCAACCTTTCTTTTTCATGAATGAGTCAGTCTGGATTAAGCTCACTGGCTGACCCTACATTCCCATTGGTAGGTATATCCTTCCCGAGGAGAATCCTGTGTACCCTAAGAAGAAGAAAATATTACTATCCCTATTTTACAAATGAGTAAGGCTTAGATATAAGACATGCTACATAATCTGCTAGATATAGTACAAAATGAAAATGTAGGGCTCCTTGTTAAAAAAAAATTACAAATTTCAAGGTAGGGCCAGCAAAGCATTAATCCAAGAGGAGGGTTCTCCTTCTAAGCCTTGTGTGCTGAACAGTCCACACGTCCATGAAGCCAAACCTGCCCAGAAAAGCGAAGTAGCCAAAGCCTCACACCTACCGCACGCCTGAATCAAGATTTGAAAACAGAGGTCTGATTCCAGCCAGCACTGTGCTCCTATATTCAAGTCCACCAGATCTATTCCCCATGCAACAGTTTCACTGTCCTTCAGATGTGCCCGGTCTTGGCCAAAACATAAGGGGAGAGCATAGCTCAGGTTCAAGATGGGAATCACAAGTGTCCCTGCTCTAGTCTCTAGGTTACTACTGAACAAGTTTAAGAAGTCAGCATTTATCACCATGGAAAAGCACAAGACAAGAGTAAGTCGAAAACCCTCAACTGACAAAATGGAATGAATCTTTGGAGTGAAGAAGAGACAGACTAGGAAAAATAATGCATTAGTATACACGAGTAACTGTTCTTACCACTTTCTAATTTTCTTCTAAATTACCTCAAGTAAGGAACACTCCCATTTTCTCAAGGATTCCAGGAAGAGAGACTTTGACCTTCACAGAAAGGCCCAGTCTCACCTCTTCCTCTGAAATTCTCTTGCTGTTTCTGAGACACTGAATTTTTCTAAGAATAACAATTTTTACAACATGGTTATGAAACATCTTTCTGCTTTAGACCAGAACTGTCAATATATGTTCTAATAAAGTCCTAAATCAGACAGATCAGGAACTAAAGCTTCATTTATTTATATCTTTTACTTACCAGTAATGAAAATGATGAATTTACACATCTCTCTGAGCTTTATATCTAATTGAGAGAGATAAGGCCTAGCAAAAAGCATTCAATGAATATTAATTTTCATTTCTTCCTTTTATTTTAAACACCTTTCTCACATATATGACTGAGGCTTTATAAGCTTATTTTTTATAGGAGCCGTGAATTTATTTTTGATACTAAGAAATGACTAGTGATAGGTATGTGACATATAAAAACTATAACCAGGCTTCCCAGAGATTCCTATTTACCCAGCACAACCCAGGTAGACATATGTTGTCTCAGCCTATTAATGAAAAATCCCTGTTTATTCTCCAAAGTGTCCCATTCTGACTAATCACCATGACTATAATGCAGCTGGTATAACTTCAAAAGTTACAAGTCTTCCCATTCCAGAGAAGTTTGTTTTGTTTTTTTTTTTACGAAAATTTCTTTTGTTTGTAACTTTGCAAAACCAATTAGAAAATAGGGAAATGGCCTTCGTTCATCAACATGTTTAATCAGTACTTACTTCCTCTAACCCCCGTGAGGCATATAAGGATAGTAAAAATTAAAAACACAAAATGCCTATCATTAGTTTTATTATCTTATATATGTGTCTGTCTGTCTGTCTGTGTATATATATATATTTTATCCTTTCCAAAATAGCTCACGGACTTGAAACATGAAGAACCATGTTCCTAGATTAAACAAGCACACATCCTTTAATTTTACCATACAATATTTCTTGATTTGTGCAGCTCAAAATAGAATACTGAGCACTCAGGTGAGTCTGTAAACACAGAGGGTGAATTTATACACTAGTTACACCATATCATGAGGCCTGGACCATCTAAGAGGTTCACCTCCCCTGGTCTTGACCTCCAACAACAATTCTGTTGCTCTGACTGATCTTGTGCCTGCCTGCTCCCTTTCAGTAAGCCTCTAAACACGGATGTATTTGTGCCCCCAGATGTGCTACAGGCCCCTGAAGGGCAGCTGAGAAACCTCAATAATAATATTCATTAAAATGTATTAAATACTAAATACGTGCCAAATGCTTTACATTCTTTAGTTATTTAACGTTTCAAAAGATCCTTTAAATTATACTTTATAGACTTGTTTAAAAAATTAGGCTCAGAGGAGGGAAGGAACTTGCCTGAGTTTATCTAGCTGATAGGAAGCAGAAGCAAGATAAGAGTGTGGTTGGTTTGACTCCAGTCCATGCTCCTGGACTCTGTCACTTTATAATTCTCCAGGCACCAGGCACAGTAAATGCTCAAAAGGATTTATTTACTAGGATGTTTAAGGAGTGTCTGGGTGATTCAGTCAGTTAAGGGTTTGTCTTCGGCTCATGATCACAGCTCGTGAGTTCAAGTCCCACATCAGGCTCTGTGCTGACAGCTCAGAGCCTGGAGCCTGCTTCGGATTCTGTCTCTCTCTCTCTCTCTCTCTGTCCCTCCTCTGTTCACACTCTGTCTCTCTCTCTCTCTCTGTCTCAAAAATAAATAAACATCAAAAAAAAAAAAAAAGATTTTTAAATAAGCTTATAATATAGAAAAGGTAAGCAGATTTTAAAGGTTTTCAACAAGAAACTAAAACAATGTAATTTTCTAAATCAATTCTTTTAATTACAAATTATTTTGTCACCTCATCACCTACCCCATATCTGACAAACAACAGCACTCAAACATTTGTTGCATGCACAAGGGAACAAACTTTTATTTGGGACTCTAGCCTTGGGTCCTTTGCTTTATTCTTCTCACTGATAGGTTGAGCTCCCTCTTTAAAATAAAACCACTCAGCCTGAGCCCGACACCAGATCTGAGTGACATCCAGGAGACCTGAACGCCTGGCCTGAATGTGGATTTGGTGATTTGACCAGAGAGGCAAAGACCCATAACAAAAGTAACTCAGAACCTAATTCTTGCCAGAAAGAGACGAGGCAAAAGACACAAGACATTCTCTCTACTAAAAATTCAGAAAGCAAGCAAGCAAAGGGGATGTGAGCCTGTAGTGACAAGAGCAATATTTTTAGCATCCTCTGAGAATCTCTTCTAGCATGGCTGGCTGTGTGAGGGAAATAAAAGATTATACAATCAAAGTAAAGGGAAAAAGTAAAGCATGCTCTACATTTTTCTCTTTGTAATTTTTTTTTTAAATTTCTATATTCTTATCTAGAAAAGGGACTGCTCCTCCTCTATGTCATCTTTAAGTTCTAACTGCCAAATTGGAATAAATGTCAAGATCTTTGCTGGAGAAGACCTTCTTATCTTCATTCATGAACAGTGCATCAATCCATTTTCTACCAACACTTGCATGAGAAGCTGGAAGCCTCCTGAATGTCTGGGGAGGTACTGACTATTGAATTTCAATTTTGAGCAATATTTCCCAAAATGTCACTTGCAGAAAACATGCATCAAAGTCATCTAGATACTTACTAAAATGTGGATTCCCAGAGTCTGCCGCAACCTTGCCTAACCACAAACTCTGAATTGGGAGCCCAGAAACATAAATTAAAAAAAAAAACAAAAAACTCCTTACGTGATTTTTGTAAGCACACACAAATTTGAGAACCAACCACATGGACTGGGCCCTAACAAATTACATTTCTAGAATACATTTGGTATATATTTTTTTAATTCAGTCCCTGAGACCCCACAGTGTATCATCACCTTTCCTATTTTCCCCTAGTTTTGCTACCATGGACATGGTACTACAGGAAGCTGTCAGTATCTGGATCACTAGAACATGCTTGGATCCAAATCCCAGACTTTGTTGTTTAGTGGTTGTAACGTGAAGTCATTTAATTATCTCTAAATTTCCGGTTTTTTATCTGCAAAACAGAAACAGTAATCAAGGCATAACATCTCACATTGTTGTAAGGATTAAATGCAGTGTATGCTCCCAGCAGCCTAAACAAATTAAAATTCCCATTCCTCATAATTGTTTTACATTGTTATTCCTTTTTACCTAAACTTAGGGCCTCGAATAGCCAAGTTGGAGCCTTTGGTCATTAATTATTTTGGTCCCAAGTTCTCCTGGATAAAACATCAGTCTTGTGAAAGGGAAGGATGAACGAGCACCTGGACAGAAGATGGATCTGGAGAGCACCACGAGCCTCCCCCAGCTGCCTCAACTCCAAGACAGGAGGAAAAAATGCCTGTCTGGCACGCTGCGCAGCTGCTCTGCTTCTCAGAGCTACTTGGAAACACAGCTTTAAGCGAATCTTACACAGAAAACCACGGATTTAGTCAAAAGGAAAGGGCAACTGTTATCTTCATAAAATAATTACGCAATTCACAAAACTAAGGAAAATATACTTTCATGACACAGAGAGCTTTTCAGGTGCATTTCAAATGTGTCTGCAAACGACACTCTCTCCCCCACCTGCAGGAACACTCTCCAGTATGTCACAGAGCCCGAAGGATGACTCTCCCTCTTCCCTCCCTAGAATCATGCTTTTCTTTACTCCTCAGTCTTCCTGCATTGCCTCCAGTGGCTCTGAACCTAAGGTAACCAGAAAAAAAGTCACAGTGTTATTATCACAGTCTCCAAGCTCATGGAGACAGCAGGGACCCTCTAGTAGCCTCTCATCTGCTAAAGGAGGCTGCATGCAAATGGCAATGAATCCACTGGGAAGAGAATTCAGACTTTTCATATGATTCTCAAGGTAGGAGCCAGGAAATAATGAATAAATGCGAGTCAGTGACATCTGTTCTAGTCCCTGCCCTGTCATGAAAATACCTGGGAATCGGGCGCTTCTCTGGGCTTTGTCTTATCTCTAAAATGGAGGTTACTATCCTTCCTTGATTTCTCCCAAAGGATCATTAAGGACCCAGATGAGCAAATGTCCATGCAAGGGCCTAGTAAATGGATAAAGCAGCAAGAAATAATGAATCAGAACTGCCAAACAGAGTTTGACCAACCCAGCACCCATCCCCAACTCCTTTCCCCACCTCTTCAGTAAAAGCTAAAAGAGCAAGTATTTTAATTCCTCATTCCTCTCTCTGACAACAACTGGCCTGTTACATGGAGGTAAAGCTTTCCTTGTAGGTATGGTTAAGTGCTGCCTTTCTTTCCTTCTTTCTGCCTTGAACAAAGATGTGACGCCTGGAGCTACAGCAGCCAGACTTACTGTAACTGTGAGGCAACAAGCATGAGAACAGCCCAACATGTGGAAGTTGGTGGAAAAGAAAGGTACCAAGAGCTTGGGTCTCTGATGGTATCATGGCAACACTGAAGCAATTCTGGGAACATCCTTCATCAAAAAGAAATACAAGAAAAAACAATTCATATTCATTTTAACTACTATTAGTCACTTATTCTGTTCTTGCAGCCAAATGTATTCCTAACTGAGATAATGACAGAAGCCAGAATAATCCCTTTTATGTTATTATTTTAATTTTGAGAGAGAGAGAGACAGAGTGTGAGTGGAGGGAGAGGGAGACACAGAATCTGAAGCAGGCTCCAGGCTCTGAGTGGTCAGCACAGAGCCCGATGCAGGGTTTCGAACTCATGGACCATGAGATCATGACCTGATCCAAAGTCAGATGTTTAACTGACTGAGCCCTAACCCTCCCCACCCCTGAGTGTCCCCCAGAATAATCCCTTTTAAAACTTACGTCAGATTGTGTCACTCCTTTGCTTCAAAACTCTCCCAATGACCTCACTCAGGGTAAAGGCTATCTTCCAAAGGACCGAAAACGCCCTAAACAATCCCCCCTTTGTGAACCTCCTGGCCCCATCTCCTGCCGTCTTCCCTAACCTTCCCACTCTTCGGTTTTGACTCAATACACTAGGTACATTCCTGTCTCAAGCCTTCTTTTTCTTTACTCTTTCCTCAGCTTGGACGTTCCCCCCTTTTATATCTTCCAGGCTCATTCCCTTTCTTCCTCCCGATCTTTGCTGAAATGTTACCTTTCAGTGAGGCCTTTCTTCTAACCCATATCAAACTGCAAAAGTTCCCTCTGCCCAGCACTGCTTTCCTTACATGTAACTTTAAAAATCAGTATGGATACCCTATATTTCCTGCCAACTATAGGTTTCACTCACAAAGCTGACTGAATACATGAGGCTTTATACTTTTCTGAACTGTGAAAAGATCACCAGTTTTTAAAAATTATTATTTATGTCATGACAACTTCCAGAAGGGATTTGAGGGCACTTTTAAACAAGCCACATGCATAGTAAACCATTACATAATTAATCACAAGTAAAAGTCATAAAGAGTAAACACTCTTAGTGGTTACCCCTTAGTGGTTACCCCTCATTCTACTTTATCCCATGCTTTTTGGGGTGGGCTCAAACTCTTTGAGAAGAATCAAGAAAAATAATTAACTGTGACAACTGGCTGCCATCACAGCTAGACACTTGTGCCAATTTATAAAAGTCCCTACCAACTAAATAAAGTCCATATGCTTCAAGGCCTAGAGTTTCCTCCAATTAAGCAATGGCTTCAAAACAGAATGGGTGGCACAGGTGACTCAAAACATTTAGCTTGTTTACTCTGGCTCACTGAGTCGGCAGGAAATTCAGCACCTCTACAAACAGGTCCAGAGCATGCTCAATACACTTTCACTCCCAAAGCTAAGGCCAGTCCCCATGATCTCATTTAGTGATCCCTCGAACCGCTGCCGGCCTCCTCACTTGACCTTCCCTAAAGACTCTAATTGGACATTAATGGAAACCCCTGCCCCACTTTGCTGGGTTGATCTGCTGCACATGAGTTGATCTGCACATGAGTAAGATAGTTTCATTATCTCATTTCTGTTGCTCACATTGGGAACTCCTTCCCTTCTTGCCTGTCAGGACAATTTCATTCAGCACTGTTTATAAAGCCCAAATAAAACTTGTGACTGGGTGGGGTTTCGTTCTTTCTGAATTACAAATATAATCCTATGGGGCATCTGGGTGGCACGGTCGGTTAAGCATCCAGCTCTTGATTTCGGCTCAGGTCACAATCTCGCAGTTCATGGGTTCAAGCCCCACATCAAACTGTCTGCTCTGTCAAGGCAGAGCCTGCTTGGGACTCTCTCCCTCTTCTTCACTCTCTGCCTCTGCCCCACTGGGTGCTCTTTGTCTCTCTCAAAATAAATAAACATTTATATATATATACACATATATATATACACATATATACATATATATATGTTAGATCTATAAATATATGTTAGACATATGTGTATATATATATACACATATATATACACACATATATATACATATATATATATGTATATATATATATATGATCTAGCAATCACATATACATTTCTCAATGCTCTATTCATCCGACAGTTCAAGAAATATTTATTGAACGCTACATATGTCCCTGGAACTGTTTTTAACACTGAGAAGAGTGGAGTTTATAGTTAGTATTATTCTTAAATATTAATTTCATCTTTACTTTGGCAGGTCATATTACCAAAAGTAAATGAAACGGTTATTTTATTGACCACTAAATTAAACACAAGCTTCTAGCAAGAAGCTTAAAACCAACTAGAGAAATGGTAGTTTCTCATATCACATTGGTAATCATATTATTCAGGAGAAGACCTCTGTTTTAAAGAAAAGCAACTGTACAGGACTCGATCACGTGAGTCATTATACAAATGAAATCAGAAGCCCCGGCAGAGAAGCCCTCAGTAGCAGACTGACACAACATGCCCACTTGTGCCAAGATCCCCTTGACAGATGCCACCTGCCATCTAAGTAACTTTAGCACCAGTAAGTGGCAGAATCATGGATTGGTTTCTGGTCTAAATTGCAAGCCCTACACTTTATTGAAATATTAAATTAGCCTGAGCTTTCAAACGCTTTTCTGATTAAAAACATATATATCATGCAAACACCTAAGGTTTAACTTAAAATAAACATCTATATTTAAGCAGACACTCTTTAAATTTTTTGAAACTAAAAGACAAATCATGTCAACTGATTCACACTGTTCTGACGGCTTTAAGGAGAAACCCTCGCCTCCATGACCTACTTAATTTTGGCTTGACTCCAGAAGTTTGTCATCATCTCTCTTTTTAGAGAATCATATCACGCTTTGTGGCTTTCTTTTCTGATCCAAAAAGACATAGGTCTGTTTCTAGAACTGCTTCTCAGTAATCCCTTCAAGGAGACCCCCAAGAGGCTGGTAGGTTCACCTTGGCATACAAATATGTTTAGAATCTTCCTAAAATGGAAAGAGTTCTTCCTCTCAGAAATATTTTAAATTTACCTCCTTCTACCTGATTAATGACATATTTAAAAGGAGCAAGTCTATTAATTTATAGCCTCTTTGTTGGCTGTCCCTAGCAACCACCTTTAGCCACTTTTCTCCCTCAGAGCCATGCATCTTTTATAAACATCAGAAAATTGCATATAATTTTAATTGGCTTTATTACATCCTCCAAGGATGAAACAGAGTAGCCATAATGTGAAGAAACAAAACCAGGATTGACATATTTGTATCCTATTTAACCACGTAGAAACTTTTTCAACTGGCAAATAGATTCGAGGTTACTTTTTGCAGAAAGACTGTATTTTGAAAAGCAAACTGGCATTACTAATAAAATATTAAAGGTTATGCAAAGAATACAAACTGTCAGTGAGAGATTTAATGGCTCTGTGGCATTCTTTCATACTCCTAAAAATTCCTTCTTGTTTCAAAATGGAAAGAATTCTGTATTGAAGAAATAGTAAAATTCATTGCTCATGTTTTTGTAAAGAAGAGAACAAAAGATTCTCGAAGATGGGGTTTTCAGTCTCGGTGTCTCCTTATGAGTTTTCTGAACTTTCTGCAGAAGGAGGGATGGTACTGTTTCAGTTCCAGTTAAATGTCTCAATCATTCCAGGGAGAAGACCTCATGAGGCTCCAAGGATACCTGACAGAGAGTTAGTGCTCTTTAAAACAAAAAAATCTTAATAGTTCTAGGATTACATCTTAAGGACCTTTTAGAAACTGGTGGTGGAATCAAGACTATCCCACCATTATGGCCACAAGTAGACTTCAAGACATCCTCTCCATTTCAGTAATCCCTTGCAGCTTCTTGTCTTTGCAGTTATCAAAGACAGGGATTCTCCAGGGGGAGAATCATATTGGTTTAGTTCATCTTTCCCTGCCAGGCCATGGATCATAAGTTACTAACTACAGTTTAGTTGTGCTGTGTCAGGGATTCCTATATTCTTTTTTTTTTTTTTCTTTTTTTTTTTTTTTATATTTTTTATTTATTTCTAGGAGAGAGAGAGACAGCATGAGCAGGGGAGGGTCAGAGAGAGAGGGAGTCACAGACTGGAACAGGCTCCAGGCTCTGAGCTGGCAGTCAGCACAGAGCCCGACGCGGGGCTTGAACCCACGAACCGCGAGATCATGACCTAAGCGAAAGTCGGACGCTTAACCGACTAAGCCACCCAGGTGCCCCAGGGATTCCTATATTCTAATAGGCTGTAGTTTAGGGCAGACAAGGTCCAACTGGTTAAAAACACGACTCCCAGCTGTCTTCAGATTCTGTATCTCCCCCTCTCCTTGACCCTCCCCTGCTCGTTCTCTCTCTCTCTCTCTCAATCTTTCTCAAAAAACAAATTAAAAAAAAAAACATTAAAAAAAAAAAAAAAAAACACAGCTCCCAGGCCTAATCCTTCAGTGGGAGAACTTGAAACATGGAAGTTCCTCTCAAAAGGGACAAAAGGTAGAGAAATGCCATGAAACACACTATAATACAGCCCATCATGATCAAAACACTCAACGCGTTAATGGGAATTACTCACATTAGGATAATTCTACCAAGGGCAGAAGCAGTGAGGCACAAAATGGGGATGTTATAGATGATGTGGACACCTTAAATAGATACTTTAATTAAACATCGTAAGACATATAAATTTAGTTAGTGGGCCTTCCTTTTTAAAGAAAACTGGCATATACCTAACCACTTCTTTCACACAAAGTTGGCAACAGCACTCCTGCTATAATCTGAGACATGTAGTCCTTTCTACCTAAATATATCCCTAGACTTTCTTCATTTCTACTCCAAATGGCAACACTGGTAGAAAAGTTTGTAAAAGTAATGCAGTGGCATTCAAAACTATCTTTCTCTGCTGCTTGGCAGTCGTTTAAATCATTTGTTCAATCGGATGGGCCAAAATATTTTCCTGCATGAAGCCACACATTCAACCCGATTTTCTTATCCCAGCAAACGGCACCGCCCCACACTGACACAGAGGATATGATGAAGGTTATCTGGGCATAACTTCTCATGTAGAGTATCTCTCCCCAAATTCTCCGAGGCACCATCGCCACTTCACTTTAAAATATCACTCTGTACTTCCCAAGCTTCTCCCTTTTCCTCCCTTTACTCTGAGAAAAAGATGACCACCTCTTATTCACAACCTAAAAACCCATTTTTTAATCCATCTAATCTCTCACTGTACCTTCAATCTCTCACTCTCTATTGCTTCCCTCCTCTACCCCATAAATTTATTAACTCAAGTCTTTTAATCTTAAAGCAATATACAACAACCATGACAAATTAAATGCTCATGAATATGGGCTCTTCTCCTCATAAGGTGACTGTTCCAGTACTTCACCAACATTGTTGTAAATCTTGCAAGAAAAAACAACTAATCACACCAAATACATCTCGGAATGTGTAGTTATGCTGAAATGTGTGAGGATTACGGGAGGTGTCATGTCACACAAAGCATAGGTTTTCACGCAGAAAAATCTGTATTAAATACATCTCTTGCTCAGTCTCTCTCCTTGACCTCAGCCACTGTATCGTGCCTGGAAATCTTCCCACTAGAATATGCTGAGACCAGCCTTTCGTCTTTCTCCCTCATTTACCTTACAGAGCAAATATTTTTCCTTCTATATAAAACATAGCCTAGCCAAGCTCCAGTAGCTTCCTCTTAAACACCTTCTCAGGAAAGTTCCAAAATGCTCTCATACCAATGTCCCCAACCCTCCTCTGACCCCAGACACCAAAGGTCTACCATCATATTTCTCTTCTGCACTGCCCAACTTCTCCAGAGAATATATGTCCTCTGCCTCTGATTTCTCCTCCTTAATAGCCCTGCAATGAATTTTTTTCAACTCTCAATTGAAATGACTTTTTAAAAACATATATATATTTTTCTTTCATTGATTATTGTCAAGTTGGTTTCCATATAACACTCAGTGCTCATCCCAACAAATGCCCTCCTCCATGCCCATCACACCCCTTTCCCTCTTCCCCACCCTCAACAGCCCTTAGTTTGTTCTCAGCATTCAAGAGTCTCTCATGGTTTGCCTCCCTCCCTCTTCCCAACTATTTTCCCCCTTCTCCTCCCCCACGGTCCTCTGTTAAGTTTCTCCTTATCCACCTATACGTGCAAACATATGGTAGCTGTCCTTCTCTGCCTGACTTATTTCATTCAGCATAATACCCTCAAGTTCCATCCATGTTGCTACAAACGGCCAGATTTCATAAATTCTCACTGCCATGTAGTAATGACCTCAACCACATTTATTTTTGAGAGAGAGAGAGCGAGAGAGAGAGAGCGCATGAGCAGGGGTGGGGCAGAGACAGGGAGACAGAGAATCCCAAGCAGGCTCCATTCTGTCAGCACAGAGCCTAATGTGGAGCTCAAATCCACAACTGTGAGATCATGACCTGAACCAAAATCAGGAGTTGGATGCTTAAATTGAGACACCCAAGTGTCCCTGAAATGACTTTCTTGAACTTCACCAAAGATCTCCTAACTACCAAAGCCAATGGGTTTCTTTAATCTTCTTTCTGTATGTGTCTTCTCAGCCTCATTTTAAACTTTCCTCTCTGAGCTCTTGTCTTGGAGATGTAATCATGAAGCAGATTTGAAGTCAGATAATCTTTGGTTCCAATCCAACTGCCACTTAAAAATTGCACAATTTAATAACCAAAGCTTCTTTATCTATGCTAGAATTTGGTGATCATATTTCATTGGGTTGTTATGGAAATAAAGTAAGTTAAAGCCACCACACACTGACTGAACCTAGTAGATGATTAAGAGTCACCCCTCCCCCAGCCCATGTGACAATCTTCTCCACTATTCTCTCCTTTTTCCTCAGTGACCACTCCTTTATTCTGTCTTTCACGGGTTTTGTCTCTTCCTATCTGCTAAATGTGAGCATATGTCAGTTAGATAATTAAGACCTTGTATTATTTCTACTTTGACATATCCTCCTCTTCTTCTATGTCTGTGCGTGTGTGTGTGTGTGTGTGTGTGCGCGCGCGCATGTGTGTGTATGTGAAACTCACAACTCTATGGCTTTGACATATACAGCCCTAACCTTCCTCTTATGGTGTTGTGCCTCCCTCTTGTCTATCTTCATATGTCTAAAAATAAATCGTCTTATCTCTAAAAATTCCTCCCCTCCTAACAAATTTTTCTCTATAAATGCTGCCATTATTTCAGCAAGCAAAATTATTCAACAACTTCCCCAATGCCTGAGAAACAAAGCCCACAGCCTTCGGGGCATATCATGTTGAAGCCTTCTGCAAACAATCTCCAACCTCAGCTGTTCCTCCATCATACCTCAGAAATACTAGTGGGCTCCCACTGCCCAGCCTTTCTGCTCTCACAGACCCTCTTGTCTACAATACTCTCCACATTTCCCTAACTTAATGGAAGCTCCAAGTTTCTTCAAAAACTAGGTCAAGTTCCACTTCTCCCTGAATCCTTCTTCAGCTGCTGCAAACTTTCCTTCTGAGTGTTTGCAGTGCTTATGGTTCATCTCACACCTTTCAATTTCACATCAGCTTCCTTACATGGTTTGGTAAAGGAAAACGAGGGGCAATCCTAGAAGAGAAGGAAAAATTCAATATCTATGAAGACTCTCACGCACCCCAGTCTCTGGGCTAGGAGCTTTCACTTATTCTCACATCATTCCTAAGAGGTAGGTGATATTGTTGCATGTGTAATTATTCCAGGGCTAGGAGCCTTCGTATTTATCATATTGGAAATCTTTTGATGATGCTCACTTTTTCATTTCTTGTTGCAAGTTCCCAAGGTACTTGGGATAGTCTATGCCCAAAATGTGTCATAACAGAATTATGCAGCTACACATAAGATATTTTCACTATGTTCTTCTTATTTAGGCTGTCACCATTTAGCCAAGTGAGAGGCTAGGTCTCTAATTTTAGTCCATAAAGCTGTCACTATGATCCTCATGGACAATTTACAGTGACATGCCCATAGGCATGTCAAGAAGAAATACATATAAATGTCATAGTCAAATACTTGGTGGCAATTTATTCTGCTTTTTCTGTTGCTGTAATTTTAATGAGCACACTGCAGGTTCTCATATGGGACCTGCGATCCATTAGAGAATGTTGCTGTACACACTATGTAGGCCCTTGCCTGTCAACGAGTGATTTGCTGACAAAATAAAAATTATGCCTTATTTCTTCAATGTGACAAGAGGTAAAATAGTGAAAACTTTTGTAAATTACTTACAAAATGGATGACATAACCCATTTACACTTTTTTTAAGGATCTCCCCAAAAAGAAAGAGTGAGGTTACCACATGTCTTTAAACTACAGCAACACATTTGCTAGCACAGCTGTTGGCAGAATCATCTCAAAACTGTGCTTCTTTCATAATAACAATAGGGAACATGCTTAATTACCTAATTAATGAATTAAGTTCAATTATTTATTCATATATTTTCTCTTAAAGAAATTTTGATAAAGTGACCAGGTGGGTCCCATAAGCCATTTTCTGATAAATTTGTCTATTATTCAAACTTATTTCTAAATTATAACTACTTTGAATACACTCAAATGTATTCTTTCCTTCTTTGATTCATACAGTTGGTTTCTCTGCAAAGTTTACAGAGGAGAATATATGAAATATGTTGACAGTAAAGTGAAGAAAAGAGCTGAAGGGTTTAACAGCAGAATCCATGAGTCTACAAAGCTCAAATTATACTTGCTTCATACCCACAGCTCAGTTTACTGCAATCATTGTATGTACATTACAGAAACCACTTTCCTGCCAAAGAAGAAACATCATTCAGAATGACTGTATCTGTGTGTGTGTGTGTGTGTGTGTGTGTGTGTGTGTGTGTGTGTATGTGTGTGTTAAATCATCATGACAACTTTTACTTCTTCAGTATATGAATTTGGTAACTGCTGGAGACAATGTTAAGGAGAAAGTGTCCTAATAATAAGAAGCAGTATTTGGTTCAGTATCAACTGCAAAAAAAATACAGAAACCCAGAAAATGATTTCATTGGCATTCATGGCATAGAAAAACTGATCCACGTAATATCACCTACCAATGCCTTCCCGGGTCGCACCTGGTGAAACAGCTTTCTATTGTGATTATAGAAGATCATGTTCAGTGAGAAAATATAGGCTTCAGATGTTGTCATAATGATTTGACTATCTCTTGTTGTATAAGTAAGCTTTCATTTTTGACTAGAGGCTGCCGAGACTCTTGGAGAATATATTATTTTGAGCAAGTTAAATTGCCCAGTATCTGATGTCAATAACAAGTATGATGACTGTTTCAGAAAAGAGCATCTCTATTTCTTACGTCTCTATATTGTTGGTTCTCTCCAAATTAAATACTGGGTAAAAATAAATAATGAAACACAGCTGCTCTCAAATGGCTTCTTATCAACATAACTAGAATAAAAAATGTTTCAGCAATGATTTGCTTTTACATAGAATAACCTCAATTAAATAAAATTGGAAAAACTAGTGAAATCCTGATATTGCGAGTTGAAGCCTATACAGGTATTATATAGAACAGATCCAGTCCCCACTGCTAAAAATACAGACACCATTTAATGTAAAATAAATCAGGTGCATGCAAGCTTTGTTATCCAATTCTATCCTGACAAATATTTTGTATTTCTGTCTCCAGATAAATAAATCAAGGAACACAGGAATATACAGTTTCCCCCACAGCCACGCAGCTCATCAGAATTAGGGCCAGAATCGAGATCTCTACACACTTTCAACTATGCTCTTTAGGCTGATCGCAATAATTTATATTGACTTTTGAAATTAAGTCTTTAGTTTTTGATCTAAAGCCTGGCCATATATCTTCTATATTTTTATCCAAAACACTTAGTTATAGTGCTGACTTTTTAGGGCAAATTTTCTCTGAGAACATCTGTGACATTATCTACCAGTATATGCTAATTAGGGGAGAATCGTTTACTCTCTTTCAGGGATATAAGTGGTATATGCTTGCCGTTTGGGGAGATCCACAAAATGGTTCTTCATTTCCCCTTATCCCCTCACAGCACTTATTCCCAGTCTGTCATTATCTTGTGTGTTTGTGTATTATTTGCCTCCCTCTAGAAGTTTCTTCAGAGCAGGGTATTTTTGTTGAACAAATGATGCATTCAGAAGACACACTCTTACCAACTTGGTAATTTAGACACACAGCTCACTTTTCTAAGGAGGGAACAGATTCACGAAACACGACCCCCATCTTAGATTTAACGCTTCATTGTAAGACACAAGTCTTTAGGCTACGGAAATGGAAGACAGCCATTATTTAACGTAATTTCCTTCAAATAGTCCTAGAACAAGAAGGGTTGAGCTGTCTGGCTTTGTTCCAGAGAGTCAGCGATAACCCACAGGCGTGAGGCTTGCTCTGATCAGAGCTTTTGCATCCATTTCCGCACCTTGCGTAGAGGCGCCTGCTCCCTTCTGCTCTGCAGAACAGCTTGTGCCAGGCTTCAATGGAACCAAACCCTTACTTACTTCACACTCGGTTCATTAAGCCTTCGGGTGACCTTAATGTGCCTGCTATTTCTCAATACTTAAAACAATGTCACAGGCTCCATTTACAGCTCCGCTTTCTGAAGGAAAATCTCCCCCAACCCCAAATATGTGGCTCCTTCTCTTTGATTCCTGGATTAAGGAATTTGGAGAGCAAGATGTGCTGGCCATAAATTCTGAGGCCAGGCTGCCTGGGTTTAAATTGAGGGTCCACCACTTATGGGTGGTGGATATAGATATGGAAACGGAAACTTAGAGATATGGAAGTATAAGCAAGTTATAAAACCTCTCTGTGCCTAGGTTTCTTTGTCTATAAAATTTGGGTAACAATATAGCTTGTCCCATAAGGTTATTATGAAAACTTGAAATTATGTAAAATATATACATAAGATACATGCACATGCATACGCATCAAATAATCCATATATGCACATATCACTTAGCACAGTGTCTGGCTCATAGTGTTAGTTGTTGTTTTCAGGGTGAATAAACAACCTATGACTCATTTTTTTCCTGTGTCACCCACTTTAAATATAATTTATGTTAGGGGCGCCTGGGTGGCTTAGTCGGTTGAGCGTCAGACTTTCGCTTGGGTCATGATCTCGCGGTTCGTGGGTTCAAGCCCCGCGTCGGGCTCTGTGCTGACTGCCAGCTCGGAGCCTGGAGCCTGTTTCGGTCTATGTCTCCCTCTCTCTCTGACCCTCCCCTGCTCACGCTGTCTCTCTCTCTCTCCTAGAAATAAATAAAAATATTTAAATATATATATATATATATAATTTATGTTAAAGTCCCAAAGAGACAGTCAAGTTCAAGTTCCTGCTCTCTGCTAAAGTTGTCACACACATTCTCAAAGCTGTACTCTAACACCTGTAACCATTATTAACATTACAAAATTCTGTCCAACTTTCTCCTTAGGTAAGTGTAACAAAGGCATTACAATACTTAATCTCTAAGAAAGAGATTATAATGTACACTAAAATGTTAACTCGACAGATGAGGAAGTTTTATTGGGATCACCTTTCCCAACATAGTATAAATGAGTGGTTTGAGAACAGAGATTTGAAAAGAGGTGGCAATAACCTCATTCACTGATTCTAGGAAGAAAATAAGTAGGATGTTAGAAAAAGCAACTTACTGTTTTAAAAAAATAACTGTTTATAAACATGTATACATGTATAGATCTTGTAATTCCACTTCTCATAATGTGTCCTAAAATCACAAGTTCTGTAAATTTATATATATGAATCATATTAAGACTTTCTTTCAAAAAATAAAGAGCTAGACACAAGCTAAAGGTACAATAATTTATATCACTTTTGAATACAATAACTTGCCCTAAGCTTTTAAAAACAAATTGCATAATATATTAGACATAAAAAATGATTATAATATAAGCCAAAAGAAAAAAAAGGAACAAGATATATAGATATATAGTAGGATAATTTTTTGCTTAAAGACGATGTGTTTTTATCTTATTCTAATATGTTTATATGGCACTCATATGTTTCAGATACTGTTCTAAGCATTTTGAAAATATTAACTAATTTAATCTTCATACTAATCCTATAAAAAAGGCATTATTATTATTACCACTTTAAAAACTGAGGAAAATCAAGGCATAGAGACAGAAGCAAACCCTAATAACGTCACACAGCCTTCATGTGGACATGCCAGGATCTGAACTCAAGCATTCTGGTTCCAGACTCCTTGCTTTTATGCACGATCTTTTCCCCTAGGGTTGATTTTTGACTATCCATATTTTAAAAAATTGTCTACAGTAAATTTGTATGATTTTTGTTATAATCCAAGTGGTTTTAAGTGTGTGATAGAAGATATAGATAAAGATTACAGCATCTCTGAGGCTGGATGGCTGTTCCCAACAGCTAAATATTTATTTTTCACCAAAGTGTGTATTTTCATTTAAAAAAATTTTACCAACACAAATAATTAGTAGAGATACATAAAATTTTATTTAATATGAGTTTTGTCTAATGTAAATTTTCCTGTCTCTATTTAACTTTTACACAGTAAGAAGTTCCCTAATAACTTTTTTAAGTAAAGTTTGTACCACAGATTTATACTTTCCTTGTTCTACACTGTTTTCTATGGTAACCATTTGAATTTGAATCATCTAGTTCTCTACTTATTATAAACAAAGAACTCTCTCATAAAGATCTCACAGTTAGCTTACGGCTCTGGCTCAGCTGCAGACTGTGCTGGTATTTGGAAGCATGGACATTTCGGGGGGACTAGGAAAAGTCTGCGTCAACAATCTTCATTGCTGTTTATAAAGACAATATCAGTCATTGCATATCCTAACTCACAAGCCTAAAAGCTAATTGGAATATTATGCTCCAAGTGATAACAAGGTACTTCTGATATTTCACATATACTTTGTAAAGAATTCCAAAGTTTTCAAATTTATTTGTCGACATCTTTTTTGAAATATGCCATATGGTTTTTAAGATAACCTCTCCAAGCAGTTTTCAGTAATCAAAACCAACCCTTTGCCACAGTACAGTTGCAATTCAGAACTGATTGTTCATATATTCAGGGAACTTTGCAAGAAAATCGATTTCTAGATTATGGAAAAGAACAGACTTCCCAGAAGTCTCAATATGACCCCAAGATGTTCTTCAAATTCAAAGCATTTTAATTCTCTCAGACATCTTTGAAAATTTACAAATTATCAGATAAATGATTCCTTTCCAATCCTTGATTAAGATTTATAGGCACATATTCTTTCCACATACAAACCTTTCAAAATAGGAAAATATCTTTCTCAATCTATGTCATTAAAGGCTTTGACATCCAGGGGATCTCCATTCAAATCAGTTCACCAAAGGCAAGACCTTCAGGATGTTTATAGCAAATATTAAAAATATGTCATTTGTTATCAGAGATGCAATTTTTCAAGAAGTTCTTTGATCTGCATCATTTCCTTTCACTTATAATTACCTAGCATGTTGAAAAAAAATTCCAAGAACATTTAGTTCTCCCACCTAGATTTAAATAAGGCCATCCTTGTCCTATCTAAACTAACATTGACACTGAAATAATTCTGTTGCACTTTCACCATGTAATAGGATGTTCAATGAGATTCTTCCTGTCTGCCTTTTGGCTTGGGTCCTTAGCAACAGGTCCAAACCACTCCTAAGGTTCAAGGGTGGTGGTATGGTTTAAAAAAAAAAATTCATATTTGATTTTGTCCTGGGTTCCTGACAAACAGCTTCAAAAACCCTTGGATTTCCAAAGTCTTTGTTTTTCATAGAAGTCCCTTTGGACCCTATCAGAGTTTACACTAGCAAAGTCACCCATAGGGATGAGAGGGGATCTGGGCAGTGCAGCTAAATAGCTTCAGGACAGAAAGGCTGGCTTCCAGAGAACCCAACCTCATGACTGGGGGGTTAGAACTTCCAGCCCCACTCTCCACAACCTCCAGGGAGGGGAAGGGGCCTGCAGATTAACTTCAATAATATGGCCAATGAGCTACTCAGCAGACCTATGGAAAAAACACAAAAATCCTAGATAATATCAGTGAGGCTTAGAGCTCTTCCTAGTTCGTGAACATTCTGACGTGCCGGGTAAGTGGCACGCCTGGAGAGGGCATGGAAGCTCTGGGCTCAGGGCTCTTCCAGATTCTGCCACCCTAAATGTCAATGTATTTGACTGTTCATTTGTATCCTAATAAAACTATCATTGTAAGTATAGTGCTTTCCTGAGTTTTCTGTCATTCTACTGAATTTTTAAACCTAAAGAAGGATTATAAAAACTTCTGAATTTGTAGCCATGTGGGACAGAGTGCAGGCAGCTCTGGAGCCCAAGACTTGCAGCTGGCATCTGAAATGGCAATAGTCACGTGGGACTGAGACCCTTAACCTGTGAAGTCTGTGCTAACTCACTTAGTGTCAGAATAGAATTATATTAAAAACAAACAAACAAGGGGCACCTGGATGGCTTAGTCGGTTAAGCGTCCAACTTTCACTTAGGTCATGATCTCACGGTTCGTGGGTTTGAGCCCCACGTGGGGCTCTGTGCTGACTGCCAGCTCAGAGCCTGGAGCCTGCTTCAGATTCTGTGTCTCCCTCTCTCTCTGACCCTCCCCTGCTCACGCTGTCTCTCTCTCTCCTAGAAAGAAATTAAAAAATATTTAAAAAACAAACACACACACACACACACACACACACACACACATGAGGGTCTCTATAGAGACCTTACAAAGAACCTCTTTTGCAACCCTGACCTGGACACATCTGAAGGTGGAGAGACTAAGAGAAGAGGCTGAAAATGATAAGAAGTCTTGATATTCCATAGGGTCAGAGAGTGATGTTCTTAAACCTTAAGCTCAGGGAAAGCAATATCAGAGACTCATATTGTCTCCTAGAACTAAGGTGATCCAATAAGCCTGGTATGTGGCCTACATTTGAGAAATCCAAAGAGGAAGAGACTCTGTCTGGTTCCATGATCTGACAGCCTTGCCAAAAGAGGTCCTGCAATGGGAACAAGTCATAAAAGCAGAACAGACTGAGCTAAAGGATATGTGACTTTCCCTCCTGGATCCAATACACACCACACTTGAGAAGACTAGCAAGCAGGAATTGTCTTAGTCTCTGGCCGAGAGCACACTTGGGATGAGGTGGAGACACCGGAAGTGTATTGGCAATAATGGTGGAACAATAACTGACCAGCCAAAAGAGATTTCACTTGCCCACAGGGAACTACAGGGGAAACATTCCCAGCAATGCTTCCTTAGGGACTCCAAACAGTTCACAAAAGCACCCACAGCTATCTGAAGAGGCCCAGTGGGGCTGACCCTGGCAATAACAGTTATTTGTGACTCTTTCTGCTCCTTCCTCTTTGCTTTGATGGAGGAGCCAGAGAGAACCTTGAAAATTAGGAAAAGATGTCAGAGCATTAGGTGGTGAAACAGGAGGCCTCTTTCCTAAGGCCAGCTGGAAGCAGCCTAAGGCAGGAGGAAAGGGGCCTTGAAGCACATTGGGAGGTTGATTATTGCCCTGCATTCTGCTGACATTGCTGCAGGGAGGACTAGAAGTAATCAAATGAATTTATTTTTTTTACCTAAAAGAAGCCAGAAATGTCATGAGATATGGTCTGTATTTTATCAAAAAGGGTAGAAAGGGGTGAACCAGTTCCATAGAACAGTTGCAAAAAATACCTACAATATTTCAAAGAGAACTAATCATTAGTGAAATAGGTATCTTCCCAGACTTTTAACAGCATTGTTAATATTTACTGAGTTTTATTATGTGCCACACACATTTAATCTACATGATAACTATGAACTCTAGATAATATTATTATCACCTCTGTATCTGACAGGGAAACTGAAACCAGGTAATAGAAATAACTTACAACACTGCAAATCTCTTAGGAATACAGCTGGTAAGCTGGTATCTGAACCCAGATCTTTTGGAAAGCAGAGATTGTGCCCTGATTTAATGCATTGTGTTGACTTGCCAATCGAAAGCAGGTTTTTAAAAACACTAGCAAAATGAAAATGGTGGTTAAGTACATAAGATTCCTTTTAAAGTTGCAATTGTATGCTCAAGTTCATTGGCTTCTCTAGCAACTCTGAATAATAAGTAGAATGCATGTGGACATAATCGTTTGGGGACTGATGCCTCTACACTGTCCCTACCTCTGTCTCATCTGTCTCACCACTGCCCCATTCAGGTCACCATTTTATGCATCTCAACTACTTTTTCAAGATGATGATTTCCATTGCCAAACAACTTGATCAAGCAAATCTAAAAAGACCCCATAAATGACTACCTGGTTTACCACTTGACAGGAAGGGAAATATTTAGTGAAAGAATACACAATGTACAATTTTGCTCTTATAACATTAGATCTGCCAGATCTTCATTTTACAAAATTTTTTAATTATATACCTCCAGGCTTCAAGTATATTTTATTATTCATTTATTCTTGAGAAATGAAAGGAAGTCTGACATTTCTTGCATATATACATAGCATAGAGTCTGCTGCTGTTGTTCATTAGAACAAATGTAGATATGATCTATTATTATTGTTGTCATCATCATCATTATTATCACTATGCTCCCTTCAGCATCAAATTATGGTGGCTACTGTGAGTTGGGGAGAGGGCCTATAATACCTCCGACAGTCCACAAGATTTATCTTATTTTGAGACTGCAAGGTCCCCTCAGGACATCAAGGGCATTTGTGTGTCTGTCTAGGTACATTTCCTTCTCCATTCCTGAGCTCCCCACCCTGAACTGTATATGCAGTCTGTGACACACTTGGGAATCCTTCAAAATGAATGACTCCACAGTATATAACACATAAAGGGATTATTATTGTTGTCTTCAATTATCTCAAATCCCAAGGATCATAATAAATGAAGCCTCAGGAATAATGAAATAATAAATTTTCATTTAGAAGAAGTTGCAAACTGAATATCCTTAATATATGCCATCACTCTCAGTCCTAAACTTCCTAGGACATGGGTGATATTGCCCTTGAATGTCCTCAGGGCTGTCAGTAAGATTAAATCTTCAGTCTTTACTGATGTAAATTCTTAACTCAAGGGTATAGAAGACATTCTTTGTGAAACAAAAGGTGACAGATAAAAATGGTTTAAAAATCACTCTTTAGAACTATATTAGCAATAGATCTCTGAATGGCTCTTACCACGTTGAAAGTTCCTTGAGATCATGTACCTAACAAGCACAAAGCCTCAAAATATGCTTGTTTCATCAATATTCTATTTTTAAAAGATTTTAAAAGAAGGGACAGAATCAGATTCAGAGAGATCCAGACACAAAGAGCTGGGAAAGATGACCAGGAAAGAGATGCATGTACAGATCAACCTCTCAGTGCCTATAAGCTGCTAATTACACATTACACATAAAGTTCTGATCTGCTTTCAATGTTCTGCCATTCAGAAAGTCCCATCTAGCAAACAAGGACTGTGGTCTGGAATCCCTGTCCCCAGAAGCTTTGTTTCTCTGTTGGGTTCCTAGCTTTCCAATGACCCTACCACTCTCCCCTCCAATCACACATCTCACTCCTTTTCATTCTGCAATAGAACTGTGAATTACTGATGGTTTTTACCTTATCAGTCCCTCTATCCCTCTTGTTGATCAGATATTGACTATATAGTTAACTTTTCTTTAAAATTTGCTAAATAAAATAAAACTTTATAACTCACTGAGCATCAATCATTATTTTCTCTGGGAAGGTTGATATTTGCAAGGCGGCAGAATCTAAATAAAGTAAATTCCTTTGGCCTTGCTTTCCAATTGAAAAGCCATTAACTCAGCCTTTTACTTGAGGGGCACATAAGAGCAAACATTTGATTACATTTTTTAAATGGTTTGGTTTATTTAAAATAAGTTTTGTTTCTGTTTCCCTTGTTTTCCACAGTCAAAATATTGTTACATATCATTTAATTTTTGAACACAATGTTTTAATGATCCTTTATAAAATATCAAAATATTCATCAAAATATTCATATTCAATTCATAAAAAGCTGTCATTATCTTATACATGAATACACATAAACTTATCTACTGGTACTCATGTGTAACTTATCACATGCAAAGAAATAAATCAGGAAATGGGGCTCAGAATAAATAAAAAGCAAGACACATCTATATGCTGCCTACAAAATACTCACTTTAGACCTAAAGACACATCCAGATTGAAAATGAGGAGATGGAGAAACATTATCACACACATGGATGTCAAAAGCAACCTGGAGTTGCAATACTTACAATGGACAAACTAGACTCTCTTGTTTTTGCATTGTTTTTATGCTGCTTTGGTATCAGGGTCATACTCACCTCATAGAGTGATTTTGGATGTGTTCCCTCCATTTGACTATTTGTAAGATTTGGATAAAGAATGACATTTATTTATTTATTTTTTAATGTTTGGTAGAATTAACTAATGTAACCATGTAGTCCTGGGCTTCGCTGTGCTGGGATATTTTTAATTCCTAATTCAACTTTTATTCTTACTGTTGGTCTAGGAAGATTTCATATTTTGTGGATTCAAGATGTGTTCAATCTTGGTAACCTATGCATTTTTCAGGAATTATCTGTTTTTCCCCTAAGTTATCTAATTTGTTAGTATATAATTATTTATAGTAATTTGTTATCACACTATGTATTTCTGTTGTTATCTATAATATTATTTTCTCTTCCATTTCCCATTTTGGTTTTTGAGTCTTCTCTTTTTTGTTCTCTTAGGTAATGTAGTTAAAGCATTGCCAATTTTCTTTATTCTTTTGGAAAAACTGGTCATTACTTTCGATGTAATGTTATTGTTTATTCTGGTCTCCATTTTATTTATTCCTGATTTTTCTTTGCTATTTCCTTCCTCTACTAAATTTCAGTTGTTTCTTCTTTTTCTAGCTCCCTGTGGTATAATGTTGTTTATTTGAACTTTTTGTATTAATACAAGCATTTATAACATAAATTTTACTCTAACATCTGCTTTTGCTGCATCTCATCGGTTTTGGAATATTGTGTTTTCTTTTCCCTTTGTTATAAGACATAATTTGATTTGTTGTTTAATTTCTTATTTGGCCCCTTGCTTGTGCAGTTATGTGTTGCTTAATATTTACATATTAAATATTTAATATTTACATTATAGATTTTTCAGCTTTGTTTTTTATTGTTGATCTTTAGCTTTGTACCATTGTGATTAGAAAATATATTGGGTATGATTTCACTCTTCTTAAATTTATAATATTTGTTATGTCTTTTTATGTAAAACCAGGGGTTTTAACCAGGGGTATGTCTTTTAGAACCATGTATTCTGAAATATGCTTCAAGTAAAAAATGTTCTTGTTAAGAAAAAAAAAGAATTGTAGAATCACTATGTTATATACCTGAAACTAATATAATATTGTAAGTTAACTAAACTGGAATTAAAATTAAAAACTTAATGAAAAAACTAAGATTCAATTACCCACTGCCTGATTCATATTTTCTAATATTAGCCATGCAAATATCCAAAGTGTGATAAGACCTGGACAGAATATAAATGATAAATATCACTACAGCATTAAACACTCCTCTTAAGAAGTAGTGATTTGTTATAATACTATCTGTTTCTGACGCTTCCTTTTTCCTGAAAGGAATACCCTGAACAGTGTGTGTTTATATTTCCTATGCTATAAATGTTAGTATGTTCACAGCCACTGACAGCTAGTATGACAAGTATACTTCATATTGTTGTCCAACTGGTATCACTCTGTCATGCTAAAAATGTCCTCAGCCAATCAGCACACTCTCTTACTAGGAGCTGAACATGCTCTGAAATATTTGCTGTTTATTAAGCTATGGCCTTTATTTTTGCCCTGTATTTTCTGCAATAAAGACAGTTTTGATCCATAATAGCTAAAAAAAAAAAAAAAAAGAGATTTCCCAATGACAGTGCATACCAAAATTTGTCAGATTCAGCTAAAGCTATATAGAAATGTATAGGAACATGTGTAATATTTAATAGCAAGAAAAAAACGTTAAAATTAATAAATTAAATATCCATATCAAAAACTTATAAGCCTAACATAAAAGAAAGTGGCTGGAAAAGTAATGAACATAAAAATAGAAATTAAGGAAATAGAAAACATAGAAAAATTAAAGAGGGCCAACAAAGCGAAAAGTTGCATCTTTGGAATGGCCATAAAATTGATAAGCCCTTGGAAGAAGCAATCAGGAATAAAAGGAGAGCAAAAGTAATAATGTTAGGAATGAAAAGGAACACCATTCGAAAATTTATATGTATTAAAACTATGACAGTATTATACCATTTATAATAATGAATTGGAAATTACAAATAAAATTAATACATTTGAGAATGATCCAACAAAACTGACACAAGGAAAAAAAAATTCAATCGTCTTTTTAACTACTAAATTAAATTAAATCTGTAATTTAAAAAGCTTCCCCAACAAAACAGGATAGCTTTTTTTTTTTACATGGATAGCCCATATAGCTTCACTGAGAAATAATACCAAATATTTAAAAGAAAAAAATAAAGTCAACATTATTAAATACTTCCAGAGACTAGATAAAGAGGGAGCTTTTCTCAACTTATTTTAGATCATCACAACCTTGATACTAAATTCTGACAAGAAATTGATTTTAAAAAAATATTAGAAGTCAGTGTTACCTGCATACATAAATGCAAAAATCCCAAACAATATATCAGCCAGCCATATCCAGTAATACACATAATGAATGATGTACCTTGATCAATTTTGGATTTTTCCCTGAAGACCTACCATGTTGGGTTTTATAGTCTACAATGATGTAAGAGACTAGAGACAAAACCTATGGAGTACGAAAATTAGATAGTAAGACTATAGACTCCTGAAAAAATCAAGAATTTTGAAAATGCTGTACACACTACAAAATAATGAAATGGAAAATAAAACACCCCCTTCAAAAGGAAATGAGAGAAACACACCTATTTATCTTCTATATAGATGGAAGTGAAGGATTTGGGGACTGAATTCACAATGTTTGTGTGGTCAAAAAAAAAAATCCAAGTTAAGAAGATATCAAGTAATTCAAGCTTGCTAAAGGCTACAGTTACAGATGAAGCAAACTCATATTCTCTCTACAATAAAAAATATCAAATGCAAACTTCAAAGAATTGTGAAGACAAAGTTCCATGAACTCTAAGTTCAAGTGTATATATGAAAGTAACACGAAGAAATAAGCAACCAAAATACAGAAATAGCAGAAGAAAAAAATCAAAGATTGCTGATCTTGTACTTAGATTTGATTTAAATAATGATGTTTAATAATATTTAAAGAGATTTTAAGTGGATTAAAGAGATTATTAAAAGTAAATGATTAAATCCTGGCAGATTACCCCCCCAAAATAACTAATAAAATTTTAGAAATTGAAAACTATAATTATTAAATGTGAAAAAATAACTGGAATAAAAGGCAAATTATACATAGCTGAAAGAGAATTAGTGAAATGAAATGCAAATATGAAGACATTACTCAAGGGTACTAAAGAAGCTCAATTATGGTCACAGAACATTGCTGCATAATATAGACTCTGAAATTTTCTGAAACTTACTTTATAACTGACCTATTCAATGACCAATTTTTGTAAATGTTCCATGTGGGCTCAAGAATACTATATATTCTTACATTATTAAATAGAGCATTCTGTATTCTTCCAGTAGATCAACTAGCTATTTTTTTTGTTCACATCCTTTTCTCCTTTTACTTCTGTGAATCATTGCTTTCTATATTTTGATACTATGTTATTAGGTATGACATGAAATATTCCTGGCAAGTTGAACCTTTTTTTGTTATATAGTATTATGATCAACTTAATAGACACAGAATAGCCATATCCTAAAATTTGACATCCTTTTGTGGAAAAAAAAAAGAATTCTTGCCTAACTATAAATAAAAGAAAACTTTTGTCCAACAAAGAAGATATGAAAAAAATCTTAAAGCACTGATTGAAAATCAGAAGAAAAGAATCTTTTCCATTACTACTAAAATTCAATATTATACTGGAGATTCATATTAATAATACAGCAATAAGATATAAAATACATAAGGGTTGGTAATGAAGAAATAAAACTATCATTATTTAGAGATGATAGGATTGTTTACAAAGAAACCTAGAAGAGTGTACACATAAATTATTCAAATTATGAGCAGAGTTTAGCCAGTTTGCCAGATATAAGGATATTACATATAATCTAATTGCAGTCCTATATACCAGTAAGAAATTTTGGAAAACTTGCAAGAAAAGATATTGAAAACAATCACACAAAATATAAAAAACACACAAAATAATATAAATCACACAAAATAGATGGTGTGGAATTCTGCTGCCAGCTGGAACAGCTTAGAGAGATCATTGTTAAATTTTCAAGAACTATGTAAGCCAACTGTTAACTACCATCATTATTAACAATTAAAATATGTGAACTTACAATTAAATACTTAATTATGTTGGGGCCCCTGGGTGGCTCAGTTGGTTAAGCATGTGACTTCTGCTCAGGTCATGATCTGGCGGTTCATGAGTTTGAGTCCCATGTCAGGCTCTGTGCTGACAGCTCAGAGACTGGAGCCTATTTCGAATCTCTCTCTCTCTCTCTCTCTCTCTCTCTCTCTCTCTGCCTCTCCACTGCTCTCTTTCTCTCTCAAGAACAAACATTTTCAAAATTTAGAAATAATTATGTTATTACATTTTACAATTATGTGTGTTCTTAGGTTTATTTACATCCATTAATTCTGTTTGGTGGGAACCATATAATGCTGCGCCACTCTCCATCTCTTCCAAGCTCTACATTCACACTGTCGCCTGGGACGAGCCCAGCAGAAGAATTTACATCATGGACATTAGCAAACCCTATAAATCTTTCCCCTTCTCTTACCCAGAGCAGCTACTGTTAAGCATTTACCAGCATATCATTGACCCAGGGAATAAATCTATCAAAAGATGTAAAAGATCTTTATAAAGACAGTTTAAAAATTAACTTACTGAGTACCTACTATGTGTCAGGCACTATTCCAGGAAGTAATCAAACAGATTAAAATATGCTGTCACTTACATTATGTCAAAGAGAAACAATATGTAATAGGAGTTAAATACTATAGGAGTAAAAGTGTTCCAGGAGGGATTGGGGGCTTAATTTGAAGTAAGGTGAACAGGAAAGACCTCACTAAGAAGAAATTTGATTAAAGACCAGATTAAAGAGCGTAAAAAATCTAACAAACAAACAAAAAGTACAACATATTCATGTGTTACAACCTCAAAATTTGAAAGACATAATTTCACCACAAGTTTATCTATACATGGGTTGTAACGCTAATCAAAATCTCAAAAGTTTTTGAAAGAATTTGATAATCAATTCTAAAATTTATAAGAGCAAATGTCCAAGAATTGTCAAGACTCCTGAAGAAGACAAAAGTTGAGAGCTCTTACCTTACTGGTTTTAATATATTATAAAATTACAGTAATTCAGATAATAAGGCATTAGCACAGGGAAAGAACAAGTCCAGAAACAAACTTTCACAAATTTGGAAAATTGATATATGCCAAAGATAGTATTGAAGATTGGCTGGTGGTGGCACCTGATTGGCTCAGTCAGCTGAAGGTCTGACTTTTGATATTGGCTCAGGTCATGATCTCCTGGTCGTGAGATGGAGTCCTGTGTCAGGCTCTGCACGGAGTGCGGAGCCTGCTTACGATTCTGTCTGTCTGTCTCTCTCTCTCTCTCTCTCTTCTTTCTTCTCTCTCTCTCTCTCTCTCTCTCTCTCTCCTATCACTCACCTTTTCCCTATCTCTCATTCTCTTTCCCTCTCTCTCTCTCTCTCTCTCTCTTTTCCCTCTGTCTCTCCCCCACTCATTCTCTCTATAAGAAAAAAAAAACAAAAAAAATCTAAGATTAGCTGGGGAGGGAAGTGGGGGCCTAGCATTACTCTAGTATTACTAGTGCCTAAACAAAGGTTATCTCTATTTAAAAAACAAAACAGATAAAATTGAGTCTACATATCACATCATACATAAGAACTAATTTCAAATGGAATAAGAATTTAAATGTAAAAAAAAAAAAGCTTTAAAAGATTCAGAAGAAAACAGGGATATCTTCATGACTTCAGTTTACAGAAGGATTTCTTAAGAAATATAAGCACACAATCAATGGAGGGGGAAAGTTGATAAAATTCAATTACATTAAAATTAAGAATTTGTGTTAATTAAAAAAAAAAAAAAAAAACCTCCAACAAAGTGAAAAACAGGCCACAGTAAACTTATATGATGACTGGGATTTTCTTGGGGCTGAGGCTACTGGTACAGACAGGAAGCAGAGAAAAGGAAACTGTATTCATGAACTTGATGAAATTGATACTGTTGTATGTAGCTGGGCAACGGGTACCTCAGGATCCGGGTGCTATTCTCTCTACTTATATATGTTTGAAAGGTTTCATAATGAAAGGTCTAAGAAAACACAAATTAAAAAAAAATCATTCATGACACATATACTTGGGAAAAAAGATTAATACCCAAAGCATTCATGATGCATATACTTAGGAGAAAAAAGTATTAATATCCAAAGATTAATATCCAAAGAGTTGAAGAACTCTTAATAATTTAATAAGAAAATAAAAAGCTCCATGAGGGGAAAAAAGACATGCATACGCCATCCAGAGAAGAGGAATAGGAGAGATGAATAAGCATATGAAAAGATGTTCAACCTCATCTACAATTGAGGAAATTAAAATCAAAAGTGTGCTGAGATACCATACTACTCACACCCACCAGACTGGCAATAATTTTAAAAGTTTGAAAGAATGTGAGTAAATAACAACTGATCTTCAGTATACAGGAGAACAGTCTGGTTTATGTAACAAAGTGAAGGTGCATATAGCCTATAAACCTACAAGTGGACTCCTAGTTATATTTGTGAGCTGTACATACATATACAACAAGACATGTACAATATCCTTAGCAATGACATTTGAATTGGCAGAAAACTGCAAGCAACCAAAATTTCCACTAAGAACAGAAAAGATAAATTATTTATGGTATTTTCCTTCAATATAATACAACAGTGAAAATAAACAAACCTTAGTCATAAACAACATTGATACATCTCAGAAAAATAAAGCTGAATGAGAAAAAACAAGTTCTGGAAATGTACATGATGTGAGTTATGGTTCTCTTTGTATTAAGTTCCAGAAATGCACAACTAAGAAGGGGGCAAGATGGCGGAGAAGTAAGGAGCTCCGTACTTGCACTCGCGCCCATATACCACACAGAAAAGATCTGAAGCCATTGGAAACCTTACAAAACGTGAGAGACTGGGAGAAAAAGGACGCAGAATCCACTGAGAGAGTCTTCTAACGTGAGTGTGAACTGGGGAAGATAAAATCGGGCCGGGATCGGAGACTCCAGGGTGGGAGGCGATCCCCCTCTACCCTCTACGGGGAGTGAGAGGGGAAAAGGAGAGAGTCCGAAACAGAAAAACCTCCGCTCGGGGCATAGAAAGACCGTACTTGCCAAATACCTGCACACCGGGGGCTGAGCGCAGAGACTGCTGCTTTGTGCGGGCTCCTGACGGCTGGGTTTCAGAGCAGCGGCGCGCCTGCCGCCATTGTCCTCCCGGGTGGCTGGGGCCCCTGAAAGAGTCGCACGTGGACACCGGGCGTCCGTGCTCCTGGCTGGCTGGGGCTCTGGAGGGAAGGCAAAGAGCTAAACACTGGGAAATCTGCCTGTGAGTTCATGTTCCGGGTGACGAGCCACGGAGGGACCCGGTTTTCCTCACTCCAGCAGGCTCCGCGCATCCGGCAGGCAAGGCCCCGCCCCTGCGCGCCAGCGGGACCCAGAGAAGGAAGCAGCAATCCTGACTCCACCCCCAGAGCTCGGCAGGGGTCCTGGAGTTGCCCGAGGGGGTTGCCTGGGAAGCTGTGTCTAAGGCAATTTCAGCAGGGTGCGCGGACTGGGATTTGGAGATTGGAACTGGCCTGGGTTGAAGAGCGCAACCAACTGTGGCTGCGGAGTTGACACGCCCAAAAAAGCGAGGTGCAGCGCTTGGTTCAAGAAGGGACCGGGGCGCCTAGGTGGCTTAGTCAGTTACGTGTCTGCTTTCGCTGAGGTCATGATCTCCCGGTTCGTGGGTTCGAGCCCTGCGTCGGGCTCTGTGCTGCCAGCTCAGAGCCTGGAGCCTGTTTCAGTCTGTGACTCCCTCTCTCTCTGACCCTCCCCTGCTCACACTGTCTCTCTCTCTCTCTCTCCTAGAAATAAATAAAAAATCATTTAAAAAAATAAAAAAAAGAAGGGACTGGAACACCATCATTCTCCTCCCCACAACCGCCAAGGCAGAACCCCCGCCTGAGGCATTGGATCACGCCACAACCATCCCTGCCTGAGAGCTGCCCTCCTCCCTTTTTTTTTCTTTTTTTTCTTTTTTTTTCCTCTTCTTTCCCTTTTCTCTCTTTTTTCGCCCAGAACACTGACCTGATTAAATCTGGTCGCAGGCTTGCTTAAACAATCACAACGAGTCCATTCTGTAGATGTAAATTCTACACCTACCGACATTTTCATCTCTTTCTCTCAGGAGTAATTAGACTATATAGTTTCTCTGGATAATTCCAGCATCCTTCTCTCACCTATCCAACCATATTCTACCCTTTACCTCTTTGAAAAAAGCTTCTTATCCCTTCTGCCTGTTCATTCTATTTCCAATTTTACCTCATCCCACCCTTCTTTCTCTCTCTTTCTCTTGCTCTTCAACCAGCACTGCATACACACGGCTATTTAACTGTAGCTAGGAAATCCAGGTATATGCTTTAAACCGTTCTTTGTCCATCGGTTTTCTTTTTTCCTTTTCTTTTCTCCTTTATGACCCTTTTATGTATTTTATACTCCCTATTATTCGCCCTCCCTCCTTGGTCTTTTCTCTTAACTTTTTCGTTTTCCCTTTCACTTTACATGTTAGTTGAATTAGCCTGTGCATTTGTGTGCTCCTGCTCCCTGTGTGTTTGTCTGTTTTCTTTTCCAGGGCTACCTCAAGAAACAAGCCAGACTACACAAGGTGGAGAGTCCCAAATATCACTATGAATAGGAAAATAAAATAACCAAGGTCCCAACAAGAGAGACCAAGAGATACCATTCAAAAAACACTCTCTGAAAGGACAGGCCCTGGACAGAGTCTTCTTGGATATAGCAGCGCTCATAGATGCAGAGGGCATAACAGGTCTTTAAAACCAATAAGAGCCGGAAAGCTAACTAAAATGACGAAACAAAAGAGCTTTCCTCCAAAGAAACTCCAAGAAGAAATGACAGCTAAAGAACTGCTCAAAACAGATATCAGCAGCATAACTGATCAAGATTTTAGAATAATAATGGTAAAATTAATAGCTGTGCTTGAAAAAAACATAGGGGACATCAAAGAAACTATGGCTACAGACAGAATGGAAAATAAAAATAGGCATGAAGAATTTAAAAATGCGATAAATGAGATCCATAATAAATTAGAGGCCTCCAATGCACGGATTGAAGAGGCAGAAAGGAGAATAAGTGATTTAGAAGACACCATTATAGAAAAAGAAGAAGCTGACAAAAAAAGAGACAAACTTACCCAGGAACAGGAAAGAAGAATTCGAGAGCTAAGCGACACAGTCAAACGCAACAATATCCGTATCATAGGAATCCCAGAAGATGAAGAGAGAGGGAAAGGTGCTGAAGGAGTCCTGGAACAAATTATAGCAGAGAACTTCCCCGACCTGGGGAAGGAAGTCAATGTGGAAATACAAGAGGCTCAGAGGACTCCCCTCAGACGTAACTTGAATCGAACTTCTGCATGGCATATCATCGTGAAACTGGCAAAATACAAGGAAAAAGAGAGAATTTTGAAAGCAGCTAGAGAGAAAAGGGCCCTCACATACAAAGGGAAACCTATCAGAGTGGTGACAGACCTATCTACTGAAACGTGGCAGGCCAGAAAGGAATGGCAGGAGATCTTCAATGTGATGAACAGAAAATATATGCAGCCAAGAATCCTCTATCCAGCAAGCCTGTCATTCAAAATAGAAGGAGAGATAAAAACCTTTCCAAATAAACAGAAACTGAAAGAATTTGTCACCACGAAGCCAGCCCTACAAGAAATCCTGAGGGGGATGCTCTGAAGGAAAGGTTGTAAGGAACAAAGATACCAGAGACACCACCACAAACATGAACCCTACAAAAGATACCAAGATTCTAAACCCACATATTTCAATAATAACACTGAATGTAAATGGGCTGAATGCTCCAATCAAAAGACATAGGGTAGCAGAATGGATAAAAAAACAAAATCCATCTATATGCTCTCTACAAGAGACTGGAAGATACCTTCAGATTAAAAGTAAGGGGATGGAAAAATATATCATGCTAAAGGAAATCAAAAGAAAGCTGGAATAGCTATAGTTATATCAGACAAACTGGACTTTAAATTAAAGACAATCACAAGAGATGAAGAAGGGCAGTACATAATACTTACAGGGTCCATCCATCAGGAAGAACTAACAATCATAAATGTCTACGCACTGAATATGGGAGCACCTAAATATCTAAAACAATCACAAACAGAAATAAGCTTATAGGTAAGAATGTGCTAACAGCAGGGGACTTCAATACTCTGCTTACAGCAATGGATAGTTCAACCAGACAGAAAATCACTTAAGAAATAATGGACTTGAAAGACACATTGGACCAGATGGATCTGACAGATATATTTAGGACTTTACATCCTGAGGCCAGGGAATTTACTTTCTTCTCAAGTGTGCATGGTACATTCTCCAAGACAGATCACATACTGGGACATAAAGCAGCCCTCAATAAATATAAAAGAATTGAGATCGTACCATGCACACTGTCAGATCATAATGCTTTGAAACTTGAAATCAATTACAGGAAGAAGTCTAGAAAACCTCCAAAAACATGTAGGTTAAAGAACACCCTACTAAAGAATGAATGGGCCAATCAGGCAATTAGAGATGAAATTTAAAAATATATGTAAACAAATGAAAATGAAAACACAATTCAAAATCTATGGGATGCGGCAAAGGCAGTCCTAAGAGGAAAGTACATTGCTCTCCAGGCCTACTTCAAGAGATTAGAAAAAGCGCAAGTGCAAAATCTAACAACTCACCTAAAGGAACTAGAGGCAGAGCAACAAGAACGCCCTAAACCCAGTAGAAGAAGAGAAATAGTAAAAATGAGAGCAGAAATAAACAACATAGAGACCAAAGAAACAACTGAACAGATCAATGAAACCAAGAATTGGTCCCTATGACACAGAAATAGCACTGCTAGGAATTTACCCAAGGGATACAGAAATGCTGAGGCATAGGAGCACATGTACCCCAATGTTCATAGTAGCACTCTCCACAATAGCTAAAACATGGAATGAGCCTAAGTGTCCATCAACAGATGAATGGATCAAGAAGATGTGGTTTATCTATACCATGGAATACTACATGGCAATGAGAAACAATGAAATCTGGCCATGGGTAGCAACATGGATGGACCTTGAGGGTGTTATGCTGAGCGAAATCAGTCAGGCAGAGAAGGACAAATATCATGTTTTCACATATAGGAGGATTCAGAGGAACTTGACGGAGGAACAAGGGGGAGAAGAAGGGCGGAAATGGTGGGAGAAAGGGAGAGAGGCAAACCATGAGAGACTCTTGAATGCTGACAAAAACTGAGGACTGCTGATGTGGGGGGGAGAGGGGGAGGGGCATGGAGGAGGACACTTGTGGGGATGAGCACTGTTATGTGGAAACTAATATGACAATAAACTACTTGTGAAAAAAAAAAAGAAACCAAGAGTTGGTTTTTTGAAAAAATAAACAAAATTGACAAACCTCTAGCCAGACTTATCGAAAAGAAAAGAGAAAGCACCCAAATAGACAAAATTATGAATGAAAATGGACTTATTACAACCAAACCCTCAGAAATGGAAGCAATTATCAGGGAATACTATGAAAAACTATATGCCAACAAATTGGATAACTTAGAAGAAATGGACAAATTCCTAAACACACACTCACTACCAAAATTCACACGGGAAGAAATAGAAAACCTGAACAGACCATAACGAGTGAAGAAATCGAATCAGTTATCAAAAATCTCCCAACAAGTAGGAGCCCTGGACCTGATGGCTTCCCTGGGGAATTCTACCAGACATTTAAAACAGAATTAATCCCAATTCTTCTCAAGCTATTCCCAAAAATGGAAATCGAAGGAAAACTCCCGGACTCCTTTTATGAAGCCAGGATCACTCCGATTCCCAAGCCAGACAGAGATCCAGCCAAATATCCTTGATGAATACGGATGCAAAAATCCTCAACAAGATCCTTGGAAATCGAATCCAGCAGCACATAAAAAAAATCATCCACCAAGATCAAGTGGGATTCATCAGTGGGTTACAGGGCTGGTTCAACATTCGCAAATCAATCAATGGGATACATCACCTCAATAAAAGAAAAGAGAAAAACCATAGGATCCTTTCGATAGATGCAGAAAAAGCATTTGACAAAATACAGCATCTCTTCTTAATAAAGATTCTAGAGAAAGTCGGGATAGAAGGAACCTACTTAAACATCATCAAAGCCATCTATGAGAGGCTTTCCGCTAACATCATCCTCAACGGGAAACAACTGAAAGCTTTCCTCCTGAGATCAGGAACACGGCAGGGATGTCCATTCTCATCACTGTTGTTTAACATAGTGCTGCAAGTCCTAGCATCAGCCATCAGACAACAAAAGGAAATCAAAGGCATCAGAATTGGCAAAGAGCAGGTCAAACTTTCACTTTTTGCAGACGACATGATACTCTACATAGAAAACCCGACAGACTCCACCAGAAGTCTACTAGAACTGATCCAAGAATTCAGCAAAGGTGCAGGGTACAAGATCATCGTATAGAAATCATATGCATTTTTGTACACCAATAATGAAGCAACAGAAAGAGAAATCAAGAAGCTGATCCCATTCACAATTGCACAAAAAATCAAAATTGCATAAAAAACCTAGGAATCAACCTAACCAAGGATACAAGATATCTATATGATGAAAACTATAGAAAACTTATGAAGGAAATTGAAGAAGACACAAAGAAATGGAAAAACATTCCATGCTCATGGATAGGAAGAATAAATATAGTTAAGATGTCATTACTACCCAAAGCTATCTACACATTCAATGCAATTCCAATCAAAATTGCACCAGCATACTTCTCAAAACTAGAACAAACTATCCTAAAATTTGTATGGAACAACAGAAGACCCTGAATAGCCAAAGTAATACTGAAAATAAAACCAAACCGGGAGGTATCACCATCCCAGACTTTAGCCTCTACTACAAAGCTGTCATCATCAAGACAGTATGGTATTGGCACAAAAACAGACACATAGACCAATGGAACAGAATTGAGAACTCAGAAGTGGACCCAAAAGTATACAGCCAACTAATCTTTGACAAAGCAGGAAAGAATATCCGATGGAAAAAAAGACAGCCTTTTTAACAGATGGTGTTGGGAGAACTGGACAGCAACATGCAGAAGAATGAAACTAAATTATTTTCTCACACCATGCACAAAAATAAAC